>OX637660.1:4142398-4791618 GCA_951802225.1 Euspilapteryx auroguttella | reverse complement strand
CAACTGCAGATGTAATGATATGTTATACTCACGGTGGCCTGCTGGCGCTCCAGCTGCAGCTGTATCTGCAGCTGCTGCAGCTGGCTGGGCGTGCCGGTGCCGGGCCCGGGCTGGCCGCGCCGCACGCTCGACAGCTGCGACAGTAACTCGGTGTAATGATATACTCACGGTGGCCTGCTGGCGCTCCAGCTGCAGCTGTATCTGCAGCTGCTGCAGCTGGCAGGGCGTGCAGGGCCCGGGCTGGCCGCGCCGCACGCCCGACAGCTGCGACAGTAACTCGGTGTAATAATATACTCACGGTGGCCTGCTGGCGCTCCAGCTGCAGCTGAATCTGCAGCTGCTGCAGCTGGCTGGGCGTGCCAGGCCCGGGCTGGCCGCGCCGCACGCCCGACAGCTGCGACAGTAACACGGTGTAATGATATACTCACGGTGGCCTGCTGGCGCTCCAGCTGCAGCTGAATCTGCAGCTGCTGCAGCTGGCTGGGCGTGCCGGGCCCGGGCTGGCCGCGCCGCACGCCCGACAGCTGCGACAGTAACACGGTGTAATGATATACTCACGGTGGCCTGCTGGCGCTCCAGCTGCAGCTGAATCTGCAGCTGCTGCAGCTGGCTGGGCGTGCCGGGCCCGGGCTGGCCGCGCCGCACGCCCGACAGCTGCGACAGTAACACGGTGTAATGATATACTCACGGTGGCCTGCTGGCGCTCCAGCTGCAGCTGAATCTGCAGCTGCTGCAGCTGGCTGGGCGTGCCGGGCCCGGGCTGGCCGCGCCGCACGCCCGACAGCTGCGACAGGATCTCCACGATGGGGTCGACGACCGCGTCGCGCGACGACGGCGAAAGGGACGACAGCCCTCCGCCGCCACTGGAAGAGACCCTATATTTTAGCACGTACGGGCAGCTGCCTCTTACTATATTGTGAAAATTACAAGTAAAAAACAGAATCAATACATAGTATAAAACAAAGTCGCTTCCCGCGTCTGTCCCTATGTATGCTTATATCTTTAAAACTATCCAATGGATTTTGATGCGGTTTTTTGAACTCGATAGAGTGAACCAAATAATACATGAGCAACACAGCAATAGGTTAGGCGGTACAAAGATCGCCGGGTCGACTAGTTACTCAATAAAAATGAAAAAGAACTGTTATTAATATCGATATGCCAAGTCGATTTTTAGCGGTTACCCTAAAAGAGCCTAAAAATTTACGTAAGCCTTTACACATTCTTGATACAACGATGCTTTGTTATTATAAGAGACCGACCGAAACATGATTTTCAGCCAAATCGAAACCGAACCTTCGGCTCTGGCCTCAGTTTCGGCCGAGACCGAAACTCACGTGGCCTTGTAAAATCTTTGTTTTGCAAGCGCGCAGGGCAGCTCGTGCGAGCAAGCTCAGGGTGCGCATCGCCAAATTCTTTCAATACTAGCCGAAAGACGCACGATCATCGAGTTTCGGTTTCGGTAAAAGGTTCGGCCATTTTTAACTGAAACCGAAACTGTGAACAAAACTACATTTTTTGGCCAGTCTGTTTGTATCGAAAAAGAACCTTGTGTAAGCTCTACAATAAGATTGTCATTTCTTTAGTAATCTATAATATAAAATTAATTACAAAATAGGTTGGGTAGCGCATAACTCAACAACACCTGGAACAATTATAGCATATTTTTTTTTAAATGTTAATTGAAGTCGAAGGATACCGGGAAAACAACATAGTAAGGTTAGGCAGTACGAAGATCACCGGGTCGACTAGTACATTATATATTAAAAACTAAATTACAATAAATATATTACAATACAACATTAAGAATTTCATATTTTATTTTATAACTATAATCAAACGACCCATCAATAACTATAATGAAACCACACATCAACATCGACACAATAACAAGACATGGAGTCTGAGTAAAATAACTAATGTTAGCTAAATGTGGTGTGACAAACTCAAGCTTGTGTGTGTGAGTATGCTTGTTACCTTTTCACAATAAGATGTCTGGCTGGACAGTTTGGGCTTTAATTTGAAATTGCATGTAGTAGTCCTTTTCTTTGATATAAGAGAGACGTGTGTGCATTTCATGAGAAATGGTAAAGGTTGCGGGGTGCTCTGGATGAGGGTAGCACAAAACCGGTCATTGTGGCGATCTGAGGGGGATGCGTTTGTCCAGCTGTCAACGTTTTAAGACTGAGATGATGGTGACTGACCCAATCATCTCACAGCATGAATAAAAGCGCAGGCGAAGCAAACGAAAAGAACACTACAAACTCACCTAAATTGCATATTGGTGCGTCTTGTGCGGGTGACGCCGCGGCCCGAGTGGGGCACGCGCCGCACGCCGCCGTGCCGGATGCCGCTGGGCTCGTCGTGCAGGGTAGTCAAGGAATATAAAAAATGCTATACAAGGTACAAATATGGTAGGCTCATACTGGCCAGCATCATGGAGAAGGAAGACTGTTTAGGAATAACTCCTTTAGGAAGATTGAACACTCAATGGTCGAGATGAGCCCTATCTACTATAGTGCAATGCAAACACGAGACAGACTTCTTTTTTTCGACGAATAATGGCAAATATATTCAATAATGTCTTATGTGTTGTCAATGTGGTTAAAACTAGAGGAGAGACGAGTATATTTTTTTAGATTCAAAATTAATTTACATAGGATAATAGGTTTTTGTAATAATGTGATGGCCTAAGGTTGAATTCCATGCATCGAGATTGGTGCGCGCTTACGTTCTGCACCCAGTTGTAGTTATTTTGTATACTTACTTAATGATGTAATAAACACAGTCATGTAAAATTATATGAAAAGGATATCAGAAAAGAAATGAGATCCCTCGGGCCGGTGCGGTGCTCCAGCGTGAGGTGGCCAGCAAAGTCGTCCGTCACAAAGTTGGGCTCACCATTAGGCATCGACGCGCACACGGGGCACACAACCTGTAATATACAATATCATATTTATTAATGGAGTAAGACATCACTTACTTCTCAGATTATGGTTTTCTTAGCTATTAAAAGTGAAGTCAGGTAGGACAACAATTGCAGAACTTTCAAAATATTGTTGCACTGTTTTTAACACTGGTTTTCACAAAAGTTACATTCAGGAGAAGGTCTTAGTACAGTGGCGGTCTAGGACGGCGCAACACTTCCGGTTTTTTTGTATTGCTAAATAGCTCTTGTTCTTTGGTTATACAGTCTATGACACATGAGACTATAAACAAATCTGTTACTCGTCCTAGACCAGCACTGTACATTATAACCAACTTCAGAAAAGAGAAAGTACTCAGTTATGTATGTGAATTTATTGAAGGAGGGTCTCTTTATACATAAAAAATATTATTACTAAACACTTCTACCATAGTAGTTAGTGGTTAAATTGGCAGAGATCAGGGATCAATTTGTACGAGACAAATATTGTTATGATGGTTTGTTTTGAGTTTGGGTGTTTAATATGTGTATTATAATACAGGTTCTACCTAGAAGGGGTTATTATTATTATAAATAAAAATTACAGCAAGGGTTGTGTCGGCATGGTCCGCAGTGACATGTTCCATTAGAGACGTGTCAGTGAACCCCATACGGTTGCAGAATGGGCATGTGTAAGCCTGTGGCTGTTCCAACGCCAATGCTTCTCCACCATAATACAAATCTGTAAAAAAGACAAAACAAAAAATATTTAAAAATGTATTTGTATTGATAAATCTAAGTAATAACCTAGTTGCAAGCTTTGGTTAATAAAATAAAAAACCTGTGGTTCTTTCATTCCTAGAGATAATGCTGAATTAAGGTATGTTATTGCCATTCAATAAATTAATAGCATCACGGCTTATAGTTAGCTTCAAATACTTAAAAGTAGTGCTGTGTACTTTATAACTTTTACTTTGTTACCGTTTATACAAATTTTCTTACTTATATAAAAATGGGTCAATAGGTTTTTTTTTATCTTTTACTCTTTTTTTTAGAAAGAAAGAAGAAAGAAAAGAAAGAAAGAAAAATACATTTATTTACCAGTTTACCGGCGACATAAGTAAAATTATAAATTAAAGATTTAAACAAATATATATACATTACAACAAGGCAGTGAGCTTATAACAGCAAGTAAATAAAATGAAAACAGGTTGCAGTATGCCCTACGATCACTAAGTCATTAATAAGCGGCGGCCGCCGCCGGTTCAGTGGCAAACGGGATGCCAATTCAGCATAATGCTCCAGTTGTCCAAGACAACCAAAGCTGCTGATCTTCCATTGACTACCCTTAGGAAAACGGACTGAAACTTGGAGCGTCATCGTCAAACAGTAAAAGAAACACTGCTATAAAAACAAAATAATATGACAATAAATAAAATAAAAATAAACAAAGTAAATAAGTGGTGACAGTGTGATAAAATAAGGATAGAATAGTAAAAATAACATAGACTACGAATCAGTATGGTAATAAAATAATATAGAAATGTGTGTGTCTTAAGACTATAGCGTGTGCAATGTCGTTTTGGAGTGGGCTACAAGGTACGCAATTGTTTGTTGTGTTTAATGTTAATTTTATTTATTTTGACCGGCAAGTATTTTTTGCCGATCAAGCAGATATTTACCTAAGTGTTTTTTAAAAGTATGTATCGTATTACATTCCTTAAGAGGCGGGGGTATGTCACACCAGCATTTAGTAGCTGCATACCTAAAACTCCCGCGGAATGCTGCGGTCCGGTGTGAGTGATAACGGAGCTGCTGTGAACCGACCCTAACTCCATATGCAAGACGCGATGTACGCCAGGTAAGTCGCTCGTATAAGTACTTGGGCTTACCAGTTTTGATAATGCCAAATAACATTGTAGCGGTATACAACATCTGTCTCTGTTCCATTTTTAGGATTATTGTTAGAATCTTTTTTTTATTATTGTTAGAATCTGCATACACGCCAAACATAACAAGTCAATAAGTGATGACCTAAATATGCAATGATGAAATCATTGTTGTGATGAGAAAATTGGATCTTTACCAAAGTCACTTCTGGAGAGTATGCACTGCATGGGGTGCTCGGTAGTGTGCTGGTTGGTGGTGGCGCCAGATTCATAACACGCGGCGCAGAGGTCATAGTCGATGCAAATAAGGCATTTATATCGTCTTCCTCTAAAGTTATTTTTCAAACAAGAATCACAGCTGACTCCTGAAATATGACAAGAAACGTTAACATTATAATATGATTAGAGGATTTCAAGAAGAAAACTGATAAATTAGGCCTCGTGGGCCAACAAGAGCCAATTTATTCACCAATATTATCACTATTATTTGTATTTTCCATTGTAAAATTACAATGACAAAAGCATCGGAGCAAATTTTGATTATCATTACCCACCTTCATGGCAATTCATTTTCAACAGAAAATGACGCAGAAACATACACTTCTTCTGCACCAGTATTTCTGCTATTCTATGAGGTATTTTTATTTATATATTAAATTAAGTAGCACAACGTAAAATATATTAAAATACAAGATTCTAACAAAAATTTGTAAGCAAAACCTAACCCAACCAGGCCATCGTGACGTCACGTACCTAGTTTTTTTTTAATTAATAGTTGCTAGAGAAAAAAAAGTGCACTTAATGTTGCTATCCTATCAGAGAGAAGATAAAGCTCATTTCGTCCACAGATTATAAAATCTTTATTGTTCTTTGCTTTGTTGCCGTTGAAGGAACTTAGTCCATACAGCCAAGTCAAGTAACTGAAGACTAGGTACTGTAGACTAACGAATGAGTAAGGAAACCGCCGCTACGCTTCAATAGAGTTAACCTATTTTTGTGTATTTACCCTGTCCTGGTTACTCTTACAAAACTTACTATTTGATCAAAATGGACAGAAGATGGGTTCGATTTTGAGCCGCATGTCAACTAAACTGTCAAATAGGGTTGTATTGAATCCAGTTTCAATCGATATCGATATACGCAAAAATGAAAACTTAAATAATAAAATTATGTCAGTGTCACAGAAAGGTTTTCTATCTTTTTTCTTTAAGTTTTTTTGTGTCAGAATTATATTTAGGTAGATAGATAAAAATAAGTATGCATCACACAGCACAGATATATATCAGTTGACATAAGAAAAACCTAAGTAAAAATATATAATACATACTATTTTTATAGAAAAGCAGTAAGTACTGTGCGATGAAAGGGCTCGGGCTCAGTTTCTTATCACAGAAATATGGGCACTAAGTAGGTACTCCTAATTAACGTAACATACATCGCAACGCTGTTAATCTGCCAGGACCCTTAATGTAAAATAAATGAGAGTACGAGTCCCAAGAGTGAAGGCACTGTACCCTAATATATACTGGGTGTTTCTGACAAGGTGTTAATAAATCAAAGGAGGGATTCAGCTTACCATAACTAACAACTTTCCAAAAGCAACATGGGTCAAAATCTCAAAAAAAAAAAACAGCTGTTCCATACATTGAAATGCATATGTCACCGGAAAATAATAAGATTCGCAAGATAAACTTTCGTAGGATTCAAAACGAGAGATAAATTGAATTATTCTACGCCCAATTTTTTGCAAATTTATAAATTTTCGACGCGTCGTGATAAATTTATAAACTAACTACTAAATTTTTGTGGTAAGTATTGTTTTGTTATTACCAAAGAAACTTCTGTTGCACTGGGAAAGATTAAAGTCAAATCTCAATAAGTTGCAAACCTCAAAGCATTCGGGCTTGAAGTTCCGAGTTTCAAAAATTTTTGTAATATACTTTTCCCTGCGATCAGTGGCAGTAAACCAGAGCCTGCAGATGTTTTCAGGGTTCGAAAACCTGGAAGAAAATGTATAGTTAATCATTCATCGACTTGATTATCGATACAATGTTTTGACGGCCCTAATAGCCTCAAATAAAAATTGTTTAAATTCTACATTTTTGGGCTTAATTTTGTTCTAAAGTGAATGGAATCGCGATGGGTACTTATAATAAGCATTCAGAAGTATTGTCTCTAATTCTCATATCATTTTTAAGTTTATTTTGTAGGAAAAATACTCACGCGTGAAAACTGATTCTTTCGTCCAAGTTTTGTTTATTTCCATATAGTGATCTGCAATTGCGCACCATGCAGGACATTCTCCTAATGATTGCTTTTCTTTGTTTAACGTACACACACCATTAAATTACGAATTTATTTGAAAAAATTAAAATATCTGCCGATGTTTATCTTTGAAAATGCCAAAAACCAGCAAAAACCATAACGCGACATAGAGAGGATAGAGGATTGCTAATGTTACCATCGTAGATTTTTAGTGACTCTTTAATTTTGTAGGATTATAATAAGGAAATAAGATATCATTGACAATTTCTTTGGCTACGCGTGACGTCACTAAGGTTTGATCTCAGAATAAAGACAAGCATAGAAACCGGGCTAAAATAAAAAGTTATTTTCATATTGTTACGCTCCTTACTAAACGGCAAAAAGACTATTAGTTAGAGAGAGATAAAATATAAGAATTCTTTGCAAGTTTTCTTCTTGTGGTATCAAAGTGGTTTATTGATGACACTGGTTTATTAGTACCGTACAAAATTAAAAACCAATAATTTGGTACATATTTGGTGGTTTGTTTATGGTTTGTTTTATTTTGACGTATAATATGACATTGTAAACATCGGTAGCAGCTCCAAAAGTTTTATGATTATTTTTTATGAAAAAGGTGTGATAAATTGGTTTTGTGATTGTGAATGTTTAACTTAATGTATAACAATCTCTTGTGTAGTGACGGGATGTGAATCAAATGCGTCAAGAAATCAAAATCTTGATGTTTCGGTCACCTACCATTCGGTAAATAATTTTGTTTCATTGTAGACTTCTGGGCACTATTTTGACTAATAAATTATCAAGAAC
The DNA here is from genome assembly GCA_951802225.1 of Euspilapteryx auroguttella. Taxonomy (NCBI): domain Eukaryota; kingdom Metazoa; phylum Arthropoda; class Insecta; order Lepidoptera; family Gracillariidae; genus Euspilapteryx; species Euspilapteryx auroguttella. Next base: position 4,783,752 of record OX637660.1, on the reverse strand, counting down.
ATCAATTTTACACGCTGTTTGTCGAACTCGTACCTAAATTTATTGAATTATTACGGTAAAACACCTTCTGTAAAGGTTATGATAGTGTTGTGCCAAAATATGTTTAGACAAAAGTTATCGAACCTAAATCATCCGTTCTAACTTAAGGACAAATAAAAATCAGACATAATAATATGCTAATTGTTGTATTTTTTTCAGTTTTCAAGTAAATTATATACTAAAAACAAAATGACTGGATGCTATAAAGAGACAAGATTTTAAACATTCACAACATACTGTTTTATCAACAAAGAAGATTTAAGATGGTGAAGATTATAACCTGAAACTGTAACAACAGTTTTGCTGCTGCAATTTGAATAAGTTGGTTGGTGGTAATCATAAAATATCGCCTTTCAATTGCTTATTTTATATCAAATTAATTAAATGTTATTCGTTATCAACTTAATGTTAAAGGAAATAGGACAGCGACATTCAGTGGACGATTCATATTTCATATCTAAGAAAGAAATGCAACCAGAAAATACCATCATCTCAGCTAAAAACGTCTACTGCTGGATATAGGCCTTAAAGAAAATATCGTGACATACAATTTGCCCATTCTGGATAAAACAGGTTTAAGTTTATCTATGTTTTTTTTCTGCAGATCCTCATAATTGTATATGAAAATTTCAAGTTTAAGTTGCGGGATGTCATCGTTTAAGTTAATATTCTCTAAGATACCTGTTTTCTAAAAAAAAATACGAAGGCTTTAATTAATATATATTTGAATAAATTATTATTATTATTGTCTTGAATATAATATTTAAGAACATTTTTCTTGCTTTCTTACAGGCCTCACAAAATACTTTGATAAAAAAAGCTACAGAATATATGAACCGTAAATTTGGGTAAACCAATGCTGTAAACTGTAAACAAATAAAATTCAATGAAAATTTTACTTTGTGATAAAAACAAAAGCGCCATTGTTGCTGCAGGATATCACTTACGTATGTATAAATTGTTTACACCCAGGTTTTATAATACTTACTCTCTTTTATAAGTTTTAATTAAAACATATTATATTTTTAGGTCTCAAAAAAAAACCACAAGCAGGGTTTTTTCACATACAAACAAAGTGATGATCAAGATCAACCCAGGCAAAAACAAACATTTGAGGTGCAGAGTGCAGAGCAAGATTATTGAAAATGAGTGTGTAAAGAAAGAAGCGCATAATTCATACATTATGAAATTTCCAAAAATAGATTTGTTTTACTTGTTTTATATATACATATTATTATAGGCACACATCTTTTAGTTTTAATTATTTTAGAGCTGTGCTAATAATATCTGATGTGACAGAGTTTTTTATGAACGGAAAATCTTTAGAAATAGGTAAGTATTATTATATTTTTATCAAGACACCCGTTTTATTCATTAAAATAACTTATTGTGTGCAGTAGGTTTCCTGGAAGAAATCGCTTTAATCGATAAGGCACAATTGCCCTTATTCTTTTTCTGTTAAAAATGTTATACGGTTTGTTACATTTTGCATTTTGTATTTGCATTTTTATAGCAATGAAGCGTTTTTATCTTTGTCTTTGTTTTCTTGTTATTATAATACCATACAATTACTCCTGAATTAGTTATGATAAGTTCCATAATAAAGAACCATGTCTTGTATAAAAGTATAGACAACTTGATTTAGGACAAGTTATTTTTGCCATCACTAGCTTTTAAGAAAATTAAAAATAAAAAGTCGAACCCAGGTACGGGCAAGGTGCGGAAGAGTCATACGACCCAGTGGAGAAAGTATATTGGTCTCTTTTTAACATATTCAATGGTTGCACTTGAGTAAGTAGCGTAACACAATGATGTGACTTTTTATTTTAGGACTCCTTCTATGCTTGTCTTTATTCTGAGGGTTTGATCTATTGGTCTTCATTAATCTGAGACTGTAGACTACACTGTAGTCTATCTTACTAGTCGACCCGGCGACCTTCGTATTTACCGCCTTATCTATTTAGGTTGTACACTATGGTTTCGTCAGCCCTAGACTGTATTGCCAAAAAACAAGACAAATCTGTTACGGCCTCCTAGTCCGCCACTGTACATGGATTATACACTAGCCTCTAGCCTCAAAGTAATAATAATACAAGAGCAAGACTATACAGTCAATCACTCAGTGCGCAGATGTATTAAATATTAAAACTAAAATTTTATAATAATTATATCATTTAAAATACATACTTATAAGGTTGCAATTCATTCAATCTAAAATATTTGTACTCATCAGAAATACTGATCTTTACGAAATTCGTGCACTGTGTAGTAAGCTTTCCCTACTAGGAGAACATGTATTTGTTTCTCCTGAAAACTTGCCGTCCCGTCCTACAAACAGTTTTTGGTAATTTGTTGTACAGATTAAAAACCATCCCGAATACACTCCTATTCAGATATTCGGCTACGAACGCACAGGCGGTTTTTTGCCGCGCGGATTTTATGTAACATATTGAATCCTATGGAAGTGTGCGCACCAGCGGATAAAAAACCGTAAAAACACGCTTGTGCGTTCGGGGCCTATGAATAAGGTTGAAAATTAAATAACAAACTTTGACACCGCGCGGAAATAAAACCGCCTGTGCGTTCGTAGCCTTAAGTATGCTACTCTTTTTTACGGTGGAATACCATACCACCTAGGTGATATGTACAGTCACGGACTAGGAGGCCGTAACAGATTTGTCTATGGTTTCGTCAGCCCTAGACTGTATTACCAAAGTACAAGAGCTGTTTTGCAATACAGAAAAACCGGAAGTGTTACGCCGATCGTGTCCGCCACTGTACCTATCGTATCGTTTTCTGAAACGTACGTTTCAGAAAACCGGCCGACTGCATGACTGAATGAATTTGGCAACACTGACTGATTGATTAGATTTTTTACTTGCAGCTCTTGATGGATTGATGGTCTCTTGCTCTTGCGCTTGCGCTTGCGAGTTGTTTTGTTTGTGAGTGTGTGAGCGATCGAGCGATCCGATTTTTTCTTCTTTAGATACCTACCTATACCTACTTACCTACCCTACTTTTTAATTTTCTTATAACATAGGTACCTACCTATTTAGTATGTACAAACTCCACACAAGTTCTTTCTAGGAGGTTTTTAAAAAAACTTGTAGTGCGAGAACGAACACAAAATCTCATTTTAATACTCAACATTAACACAGAAATTAACTCGTCGTTTCAGCATTTTGTGCGACCACTTTTGCGCGGGAAACATTTTTGCTGCACTACTTCCGTGTTGCTGCAGCTGCAGGCGTTTACAATTTACAACCAACCGACTCATCCACAAATCTCGAAATGACTGATGCACTTTGCCACCTTGTCGTGGACGGCAATGAAGTACTGGAATTTAAACTTGGTAAGCTTTATCCAATTTTTACATAGGTACTTAGAATATTACTAGCTAAAATAACTTTATTTATATATACTTTTCTATTTCAGTACGATCTGCAGATGATATAGAAGATGATGAGACATCATTTGGGCCAGACATGTGCCACCAAGTGTTTGGGGAGAACGAAAACATATTTGGGTACACAGATCTACGCATACACCTTTACTACAGTGCAGGAAGTTTGCTTACATACCTTGGAATTGATTACACGGATAAGGTAAAATAAAAAAGTTACATTTACATGTTAGATAGAAGAATAATAGGTACTTATTCCATCCATAAAGCTTGTTTTTGTTTTGTAGCTGGTAGTCTACTTAGGTTGATAGCAAAAGGTTTTTGTGTTATTATTTTGAAACAGCAAATAACATTACAAAATATTCTGGCCATGAACCATCACAAACCGATTGCTGTGGAGAATGACCAACCAGAGGACTGTAGACTGGGAGATAAGGATGAGGAAGTGGCGTTGGATTGGACATACCCTGAGGAGACCGGAAGAAAACCTCCCCAAAGCTGCTCGCAGATGGAACCCAAGTGGAAGACGTCGGAGAGGATGCCGGAATCAAACCTGGCGCCGCACAGTGGACCAGGAAGCCGCCTCCCTCGACCTAAACTGGGATAAACTGAAGCAGCAGGCGCAAGACCGGTCAAGCTGGAAAGCTTTAATTCGAGCCCTATGTCCCTGATTAGGGATAAGAGGAAAAGAAGAGGAAGAAAATAACATTACAATAAATTATATTTTAGCCTTTCTTGCTCTTTATCAACATTTCCATATTAATAAATTTAAGCTTATCGTACTTATCCTTATTTACAGATAGACCCAAGCAAATCAGATGGTCTCAAAGCTGATGACATAGAAGGTGCATTAAAAAAGGTCCTAGCTCCAGGCTATGTTACTAACTTGGACCGTTTCATCTCAATGCTAGATAAGGATCAAAAATTTACACCATGTGGAACACTGGAGCATGTTTTTAAAGTAACTCCAAGTAGGTTTTTATATGAATAAATATCATTTAATAACACAAAAAAAAATTAATATAGGTTAACACTTTTTTTTTGCCAAAACAGAATATTATTTTATTTTGTAAATTAGCTTTGCACTTAAGCAATGAAATGCTTTAGCAAAAAAAACAGATTCAAACTGATGTAAATCTATACCAATATTATAAAGAGGAAAGATTTGTTTGTTTGTAACGAATAGGCTCCGGAAATACTGAACCGATTTGAAAAATTATTTCACTGGTAGGAAGCTACATTAACCCCGAGTGTCATAGGCTATATTAGATTTTCAAAAAAATTAGGGATCCTTACCTAAACTCAAATAATGTAACCCAAGGTGCAATATTTTTTCTGTTGTTTACATATTTTGACAGGTGGTTTGTTGTTGTTGTTTGTTTTTTATTTGGCCATTCTAGGCAGTCAAAAGAACATAGCCTATAGAGCCAAGTCTTTTGTAGTATCTTATATTCTATGGCGTGACAAAGTAAGCCGGGAAAGCTCGTAGTTATTATAAACTAGTTGTCAGTCCAGCTGTTCTCAATTTTTAGGGAGACTAACAAACCATAATTGATTTTTATATATATAGAGGATAATATTTCAGGAGATGGAGGCAATGAGCGCACATTTGAAGTATACTACAGCGAGACCTCAACACCAGGCTTCCTGACGTACCACGAGCGGCTTCAGACCTTCCTGCTGTGGTACGTGGACGCAGCTTCCTTCATCGACGTGGATGATGATCAGTGGACCTTCTTCACAGTGTGAGTCAAAATTCTCAGTAAATTATTTCTTAAAACTTTTTGTTTATGTTTGTCCCATGTATCTTGTTTACCAAATGCATAGATAATATTAATAGTGAGCTTTATCACTCCTTTAATTTTATTTTTTTTATATCAAGTCTATGCCTATCGCATTTCCCATCGCTCGGGAGAGCGACGGAGGTATGTTTGGCTCGCACCCACCAACCACCGTCCAGTGTATGGTTTGCGTTGCTGCCCCCTGTCAAGTTGACAGTGTACTAAGTCCTAAATGTATAACTGGACTTGTTAGGTTCGAGAAGTACCAGTCGAGCGAGGGCTCGAGCCGCTACGCGTCGGCCGGCTACGCCACGGTGTACCGCTACTACGCCTACCCGCGGCACACGCGGCCGCGCGTCTCGCAGGTGCTCACGCTGCCGCCCTACCGCCGGCTCGGCCTCTGTGCCGAGCTGCTGCAGGTATACTCCTATACATACTTAACTTGTACATCAATAATGTATGCAAATAAAGCAAAATAGGCCCACAAGCACAGCATAATTGTATGGTCTAGGACCACACTCTTTCGGTAGGAGCGCGCGGTAAGCTCTGTAGGTCCGGGCGTAAGAATAGGTCTACGGTATGCCCTGCCTGTCGTAAGATGCGACTAAATGGGGTTTTTGGGGTCGTGGGTGTGAAGGGCGGAGGCCCGACACACTCATCAAACGGCCCCGAGACGGGCGGCGGCACAGCTTGTGGCACTGTGCCGCCGCAGCTCCAAAGGCGAGCCGGGGAGGCAACAATATGCCCTCCCCGAGCACGAAGCTGATAGTAGCTGAGCGTGGGAAGACTTCGGACGCTATAATGTGTCGTTCCCGGGGTTCTTCCCAAAAGCGCCGGGGGGTTTTAGTGGGTGCAAGCCCCACATACCCCCGACGCTCCCCCGAGCGTCGGGAAATGCGATAGGCATTTCCCCTCGTTACAAAAAAAAGGTGAGAGCGCGCGGTACTCTTGCTGACCGAATGCGAACTGATTTTATACAATTTAAATGATGAGAACGCGCGGTGGCGGAAATACCTAAGTAAGCTAATTAGTGGGTTTGTTAAGTCCAATAAATGTATGGGAACCAATATTTTCTGCATTAAAGCATGAAACTTGGCACAGTTGTTGCTTAGGTGGCCCAGACTGAGAATCGCCCGGGAGGGAGCGGGAGACCCCCCTCTGGGGGGCGGGGGGAGGGGGTGACGTTTCCTTCTACCGCGCGCGCTATCGATCCCTATTGCTGCTATTTTATAGCTACTAGGAAAAGTTTGGTGTCATTTTCGGATAATTTAAGGATGAGGTATCCATTTCTGGAACAATTTTTTTACATTTCTACACAAAAAAATTGGAATTTACCATAAAATAGATAATTGTCGACGCAAAAAAAAATCTTCTAATGACGATATTTTTTGAATGAGTATAGATATCGGCAAAATAAAAATATATTTGAAAAGCTGCATTTATGCAGTTTTCAAAAATATAGGGTTCGATATACTTTTTGTTTATATTTATGTGTTAAAAAAAATAGTAAACACTGCGCGGAAGAGGTTGTAAAAATATTTAATGCCTAATTTCGGTTTGAAAATTACTTGGTTAATTCAAATTACTACCAAATACTGAACAGGGTCATTCAACCTGTGATAAATAACAATTTTCTGTATTAAAACATAGGTTGTATAGGTACAAAAAAATACATTTCTCATACATTTATCTACCCAATTAGCTGACAAGTATGTATGAAACAAAGGATTTTTTTGTGCTTTTGCCACTGAAAAGAGTTGTTATTTACGATATCGGAAGACAGCTTAAGGAAGCGAGAGCATCGGAAGTGGACCTGCATAAGTCTCGACGGTGCACTCAAAAAAGAGAAATAGACTTCATCCATCATGTCGACATATACATATAACCGTATATTGAAAGATGTATGTGATCAATGCGGTTAGAACCGGAAGCAATCACTGTTGGTACAGGACACATTGATATCAATGTTAAGCTCGAAAGGTCGCAACTGGTAAAGTCTACACTCAGACCGGCAAAACCGGCAGACCAAAACCCAAACTCGGAACTCTTTTAATTAGAACTCCAAAACCGTTTCGATTGCCTAGGGCGCAGCGTGGATGATGTAAATGAAGGGTTCTTGAGAAGTGTCACTGCGGTTGGAGGTAATTACTTAATACTAAGCACACTTGATCTGATAGAGAAGAGGCGTGATACGTCTTAGCAGACAACGGCACCGGATGCCTTTGCCTGCAGGCAGCTGAAGAGACAGATCTTTATATCAATTACAATACAAGAGACATCAGGCGATTTTATACAAAAAATATTAAGGTGAAGAGCCATAGACCGAAACAAAGCCTCCAAAGTTTTTGCTCGAGATTAATTTTTTCGGCAAAGCCAGGCATGGCTGAAGACCGAGGATGGTTGGTAGAGTACTATATCCACACCTGAGATTGTGGGGGAATTCGAGAAGTTCTATGGACAGAACTTCTATTATACACGTCGACACGACAACCCATCACTGACAGTCAAGATAAGGTCCCGAGAGCAACATGGACCCGACACTATACCGAGGACATCTCGGCCGTCAACATCTTACAAACAACAAGACTGCATGTAAAGTCGCATCAAATATGTTTGAATGTATGTCTCATTGTTATGTTATGTTATGTTTGCGTGACAAAGGCTGCTGTAAATAAATGATTTCCTTCTTTTTCGTTTCTTTCTTTCATCACAGCCGAACTTCAGAAGGCAAGTGGTAAAACCAGCGTTTATGGCCCGTCAGAAATCCTTCAATTTCATTATACGCTAATCATATTCCCCGAAATCTGTTAACCGCTGCATTCCAGGATGTCTTCAAGACTCTGGACTGGAAGGAACTAGGCATCATTATAAACGGCGACAACATTACTCACTAGTTACTAGTTATGGCCCAGACCGCGAAGGATCTAGTACAATGCTCGATGTCCTCACCTCAGTTGGGCTTCCGATCGAGTTGGTATTAGAATGAACATGGACATAACAAAGATAATGTTCAGCGCCCATGTAGGAACAATTCAATCCACTCCAAATCAAAGATAATGACTACCATACACTAAATACACTCGAAGTTGTTAAAGAATACATACCTTGGACAAACTGTTCGTCCGTCGACTTCAACTCGGATGAGCATCGTTCGGGATTCTTAGCTTAACTTGAATAAGCTTACTGAACGATGCTCATCCGAGTGGCAGGTTCAAGTTTTGTCTTGAGGCAAGAGGTGCCTCAAGACAAAAGTCTTTGAACAATGTGCGTTACAAGTGGTAACTTACGGAACCGGGATACGGCTGCAAACAACGGGCCTTATTAGAAAGTACAAGGTCACTGGAGGATAAGGACAAAGAAAGAGCTGTTTCCCTGCGTGATCGGATATGATGAGATCCTACGTCGAAGTTACTTACCTCCAACCGCATGCCTCCACGGTGCCGTTGTCTGCTGAGACGTTTCACACCTCTTCTCGATCAGATGAAGTGTGCTTAGTAGTAAGTAATTACCTCCAACCGCATTGACAACTTCTCAAGAACCCATCATTTACATCATCCACGCTGCGCCCTAGACAATCGAAACGGTTTTAGAGTTTTAATTGAAAGAGTTCCGAGTTTGGGTTTTGGTCTGCCGGTTTTGCCGGTCTGAGTGTAGACTTTACCAGTTGCGACCTTTCGAGCTTAACATTGATATCAATGTGTCCTGTACCAACAGTGATTGCTTCCGGTTTTAACCGCGTTGTTCACAGACATCTTTCAATATACGGTTTTATGTCGACATGATGGATGAAGTATATCTCGTTTTTAAGTGCACCGTCGGGACTTATGCAGGTCCACTTCTGATGCTCTCGCTTCCTCAAGCTGTCTTGCGATATCGTAAATAACAACTCTTCCCAGTGGCAAAAGCACAAAAATTTCATATGTTTCATACATACTTGTCAGCTAATTGGGTAGATAATGTATGAGAAATGTATTTTTTTTGTACCTATACAACCTATGTTTGAATACAGAAAGTTGTTACTTATCACAGGCTGAATGACCCTGTTCAGTATTTGGTAGTAATTTGAATTAACCAAGTAATTTTCAAACCGAAATTAGGCATTAAATATTTTTACAACCTCTTCCGCGCAGTGTTTACTATTTTTTTTAACACATAAATATAAACAAAAAGTATATTGAACCCTATATTTTTGAAAACTGCATGAATGCAGCTTTTCAAATATATTTTTATTTTGTTGATATCTATACTCATTCAAAAAATATCGACATTAGAAGATTTTTTTTTGCGTCGACAATTATCTATTTTATGGTAAATTCCAATTTTTTTGTATAGAAATGTAAAAAAATGTTCCAGAAATGGATTCCTCATCCTTAAATTATCCGAAAATGACACCACACTTGCCCTAGTAGCTATAAAATAGCAGCAATAGGGATCGATAGCGCGCGCGGTAGAAAGAAACTTCACCCCCTCCCCCCGCCTTCCAGAGGGGGGTATCCCGCTCCCTCCCGGGCGATTCTCAGTCTGGGCCACATAAGCAACAAGTGTGCCAAGTTTCATGCTTTAATGCAGAAAATATTACCTTTGGTCGTTAACAAACCCACTAAATAGATGTACATCATACATGCTCCCAGCCAAAGATGGTAGACCTAAACCAATGCGTCAGCACAGGAACCGCTGAATTCTAAAATGTGCCTAATGCTCAAGCGCACACTTGTGAATGCTTCGCCACGTGCGATCCCACGGCAATCGTAGGGCTGCCTCTTCGATAAAATTAAACTAAAATAAAACTTTTTGTGTAATATGTTATTAAGAACTGTAAATAAGTTTATTCTGACTAAATAGAGGTCGTGGGTTCTCGAATCCCTATTGGGATGAAATTTTCATCACACATTTTCATTTATGTTTAAGAAAGCGTGTAAGCGTGTTTCCTCATGAAGCGTGCGATATCGAAACCGTCGCGAGCCCTAACAAATAATATGAAGAATCGCGTGAGTGTCCTCATGAGCGAACGATATCGATATCACGACCGCTCGATATCGTATCGCACGTATATTCACATGACAGGCGATACGGATTGATAAGTATAAAGGCAGGTCAGGCGCTCGACATCTTTTAGACCTGCAAGCGTCTCCGCGTACGCGAAAATCGTTAAGCAATTTAGTCGCCTGCCCCTGCTCGAACTTTGTGGTACCTACCGGGTAGACAAAATATGTTTATTTTGGATTAATATGAAGGAGCAGATAACTATAAAATTTGTTCAAGATAAAACATCTGTGCCTCTATAATCATAACCCTATCTCACCTTACCTTTTCTTACCCTGCTTATTTTACCGTATAATATCTTACCCTATCTTGCCTTATCTTACATATCGTATTAGTACATTCGATTAGTCAATACTAAGTTTGCGATGTAAAAAATATGTAAGGATATTTTCTGCATCTTGGACCTTGGGTTACATTTTTTTAGTTTAAGGGCTTACATGGTGCAAAACTAGCACCATTTCGATATAAAATTAATATTTTCTAAACCATGGCCAAAATCAAAAATATGCGCCTTTGATTCCCTAGATAATCTTGGTTAGAATTTTTAAGCCCCTGTTGTGTAGCTTTCAGGTTCATTATCTAAGGAATAAACCGTTTGTTGCTTAAAGTGGCCACTTTAGTTTCATAAAAGAATATTTCTAAGATCATTATCCTAAAACATATCTAAAAAAAAGGCTATTTTTTTTAATCAAATTTCCCTTGTGTTTAAAACGTAGTGATTTACCTTCTCTCTGCTTGTGTTTTGACCACCCAATTTGGAATGAAGGTTCCTAAGGGATGCACTAAGAAATTAATTTATAAAACTGTCACAAGAGCAGCATGAATTTGAAATGGTGGTTTAGTTGAGTAACCAAAATTTAAAATTTTCAAAGCCCCTGACCCAGTCAGACCCCTCATCAACTAAGATCATGGTTATATGTGATATCTTACCATATACTTTCAATATCATTGATGTAACACGGTACCAAATTTCGAATAGATCGGACTTAAGAAAGTTAGTTAGATCCCCATATCATCTGAGCCAGAACACACGGGTTCAAATTATCTATGAAACAATAAAAAACTAAACAAGAATCAGTTTATCATATCATATTTATAAGTTCAAGTCCAGTTTAAATTGCTTTTGCACGGCAGTGCAAATTATAGCATTGCTATAATAATAATAACAACGCCCATGTTATATGTGTAATGTGTTACATGAATAAAATATTAATTACAGGCAATCTACGGGCACTTCGCTGGGCGGCCGGAGGTGGTGGACGTGACGGTGGAGGACCCCTCGCAGGACTTCCAGCGCGTGCGCGACTTCGTGGACGCGCGCCACTGCGCCGCGCTGCCCGCCTTCCAGCCCGACCGCCTCGCGCAGGGGTACGACTAGCACTACTGCCACTTGCAGCACTACTGCCACTTGCAGCACTACTGCCACTTGCAGCACTCCTGCCACTTGCAGCACTACTGCCACTTGCAGCACTCCTGCCACTTGCAGCACTACTGCCACTTGCAGCACTACTGCCACTTGCAGCACTACTGCCACTTGCAGCACTACTGCCACTTGCAGCACTCCTGCCACTTGCAGCACTACTGCCACTTGCAGCACTACTGCCACTTGCAGCACTCCTGCCACTTGCAGCACTACTGCCACTTGCAGCACTACTGCCACTTGCAGCACTACTGCCACTTGCAGCACTCCTGCCACTTGCAGCACTACTGCCACTTGCAGCACTACTGCCACTTGCAGCACTCCTGCCACTTGCAGCACTACTGCCACTTGCAGCACTACTGCCACTTGCAGCACTCCTGCCACTTGCAGCACTACTGCCACTTGCAGCACTACTGCCACTTGCAGCACTACTGCCACTTGCAGCACTACTGCCACTTGCAGCACTACTGCCACTTGCAGCCCGACCGCCTCGCGCAGGGGTATGACTAGCACTACTGCCACTTGCAGCACTACTGCCACTTGCAGCACTCCTGCCACTTGCAGCACTACTGCCACTTGCAGCACTACTGCCACTTGCAGCACTACTGCCACTTGCAGCCCGACCGCCTCGCGCAGGGGTACGACTAGCACTACTGCCACTTGCAGCACTACTGCCACTTGCAGCACTCCTGCCACTTGCAGCACTACTGCCACTTGCAGCACTACTGCCACTTGCAGCACTACTGCCGCCTTAATTTTCCCCTATAAAACTGTTGTATCTCTTTTTCTGTCAATGATTTTGCGTTTTCCCTACTACGTACAAATTATTCACCCATTCTGGACAGGCAATGAAACATAGTCCATACAGCCAAATACAAGTATTCAGTAGTATTAGCTAGGGTCAGCTAAAAAGTATATAAAATTTCCAGGTTCTGTGAAGAAATGTGGTCCCAGGCTCAAACCAAGTACAAGATCAACAAGCGCCAGGCGCGGCGCGTGTACGAGGTGCTGCGCCTGCGCGCCGCCGCCACGCCCCAAGCGCTCAGGCTCTATCGCCTCGACGTCAAGAATAGACTCAATGCACCGTTTCAGGTACATAAATACGTCCAGCTAGCATAATGTTGTGTCCTAAACGATTTCGAACATCGCGCTGACTACAATGCTATCAATAACGATATTTCTCAAATTGATTGGCATATCCTTTTAGCTCCCCATTTACAAAATGTTGACGATATGGTAAAAATTTTCTATGACAGAATTGAACATATAGTAAGTATGCATGTCCCCAAGAGAGTGCGCAGGCGTGGCGACTACCCCTCCTGGTATTCATTTAATCTTATTAAACTTTTAAAACAAAAAGAAAAGCTTCGAATCCGTGTGAAGAAATTTGGTAATTCTCTAGATAGTTATGAGTATTCCTTGCTGCGTTCTCGTTGTCATAAGGCTATAAAGTTATGCTATTCCAGTTATATGGAGTCGATAGAATCAGGTATCTCTAGCAATAATATCAAGGCTTTTTGGTCCTACATAAAAAATAAACGAAAAAAGTCCGAAACAATACCTAATGTTATGTTCTCAAAAGGTCAAAGCTTTTCATCCCCAATTGATATCTGCAATGCCTTTGCCAGTGATTTTTCTGGGGCTTTTACTTGGCAGGTCCCGACCGACTTCCAGCTATTTTTCTTGTTAATTGTGCTGAAAATTTAGCCTTACCCTTATCCATTATTTATAATTGCTCTTTAAAATTTGGTAAATATTCTCATTTATGGAAAACGGCCAATGTCGTTCCTATTCCAAAGGGTGGTGATAGCTCTGACATATCAAAGTATAGGCCGATTTCTCAGTTGACTATTGTCTCTAAAGTTTTCGAGTCTCTTATTTGTCCAATACTGACTCACCATTTTAGAATGATTTTAACAGCTGAACAACATGGCTTCCGTAACAAACATTCCACACTGTCAAATCTTGTGGATTATGTTGGTGAGTAAGCAGAGGCACTTGATGCAGGATATCAGATGGACGCTATCTATACTGACTTCAGTAAAGCATTTGACAGAGTGGATCACCAGCTGTTGCTTAGAAAACTCTCTGACTACGGTATTTTCGGTAGTTTTCTAAGTTGGATTGCTAGCTACCTAAGTCAAAGAACACAGAGGGTTGTGGTTTGTGGTCACATATCCAATCCTTTTGATGCTCCTTCTGGCGTACCGCAGGGTTCCCACTTGGGACCAATTCTTTTTCTGATTTTTATTAATGACCTGGGCAAAGAAATCAAAAACAGTAGATTCTCGATGTTTGCAGACGATCTCAAACTATATCGTGTGATCGAAACTCAAAACGACTCTGAGCTTCTTCAGGCTGATCTTGATCGTGTTACTGATTGGTCTGTCAGAAATAAGCTGCCTTTAAATATCAATAAATGCAAGCACATCAAATTTACAAAAAAAAAAGTTCCAATTAAAACATTTTACGAAATATCAAGTTCGGCATTGGAGGAGGTTAGCGAGATTAGAGATTTAGGTCTAATCTTGGACAGTTCTCTTTCTTTTATACCACATATCGATTTGATCACTAAAAAATCATTTAAGATGCTGTGTTTCTTGTGGAGGAACTGTAAGAATTTTAAAAATATGCAAGCTTTAAAATTGGTCTACTCTGCTTTGATACGTAGTACTTTGGAGTACTGCTGTAGTGTTTGGAATCCTTTGTATCAGTGCCACAAATATCGGATTGAACGCATACAAAAACGGTTCTTATTCTTCCTCAGCGTACACCAACGTAAACTGTCAGTCCTTAAATCATACGAATCCCGGCTCCAATTCTTCGAATTTATTTCACTTGAGGGACGAAGGTGGATTGCTGACCAAATTTTACTATATAAAATTGTGCGTGGATTGATTGACTGTCCATACTTGGTCTAACGAATTAATTATTCAGTGCCAAGAAGCAGCGCCAGAATTGTCAATTTTCATCCTTTTAGCATAAGAACTTATAGAACGAACACTGGTTTTCATAATGTTATAGCTAGAATCTGCAGATCCCATAACAGCCTTTTCAAAACAAATAATAAGGTAGATATACTCGCCTGTTCCTTGTCTCAATATCGTTCCTATCTGTATGCTCACGCACTCACTTTTATGGCTGATTAATTAAGTATTATGTTAGAGTTTAGAAGTTTAATATTTATGTATATTATTTAGGCCTAAGTAGTAACAAACTTTTTGCATGCAGTGGTTGCCTATTATTGGGTTTGCATACCTATTTTATTTAAATTGTTTTTATGTTAAGCATGAATTTTGTGAACCTGTTGGTGATCCAAATAATAAATAAAATAAAATAAAATTTCTGGGTCTTTACGGCGCTCTGACGTTACGTCGCTCCGCACCTACGAAGCACTGTCGGCACGTCGCTCCTGCCTCCAGCGTACTGTCTCTACGTCGCTCCGAATTTTTAGTAACTTAAGGGCATGCTTAATTTAATTTTAGGAAATAAAAAAGAACAGAGAGGACAGAAATTATATATTTCTCAAAAAATCAGTATTTTTTATCATAATTATAATCAATCTTAATTACCTAAATGTTAAAAATCAGCAAAATATCTAAATAAAATAAAAAAAATATGTAAAAAACCAAATTAAAATGAGTAAAATAAAAAAACTAAAAATATTTAAAAAATAAACAAAAAAAAAATATGTTAGGTGCAGTCTTGTAATTGCAACTGTCTGGTAATGCAACTAACTTCATTAAAGCCCTCTACGATGACGGGTTTGTCCTACAACTGGTGTGATGTTGTTCTGCTAAACATCATATAAATGGCGCTTATAGGTCAAGAATTGTGTGAGTTACAGGGCGTTTTAAAATCACTTTATTTTATGATTGACGGCAAACGTGAAAACATGGGGTTAGTAAATTAAAAAAAATATATAGTTTTTTGTGTTTTGTTGTTTTCACATTTTCACAAGGATTGTATTAATCAATCACGTTAAGTCGTTTTGTACTTACTTGTTTAATTATACGACGAATCTACTTCCAAATTTCTGTGTAGTTACATTTATCAGACCAAAAATGAAAAGTATTGTAAATGTAACTATTTTTAAATAATTAGGCTAGTTGCAATTATCTGCTGGTTTTTGTATGAAGAATGAAAATGCTAGTGATGAGATGGTGAATATGAATATGTCGATAAAACGCACTAATATTATATTAGAAAAAAACCTTAAACCTTAAAAAACTCTTTAAAAAGGAGGGTTTAAAATATTTCCAAAATTTAAATACACTAAATTGAAGTTTTTTTTTGTACAACTACTTTTAGATTTATTTATTAATATCAACAGATGCAACAGCTGTACATATAGATATATACCTAAATGCAAATAAATTATGTTTTTATCTGAATAATATACAAATAACACCGAATTTTTTATAAACTTACCATTAAACCCACTTTTCTGGTACCCAAAGCCGACGCCGACACACACATGAATATAATAAAAACCAGGTAGTTGATAAAAAAATCAACATATACTTGTTGGGTGCGTGTTCTAGGTATTTATTTTTATTGAAAGAGCAAAATTCATGTAAGGAATTATTTCATAGTGTGCAGTATGATTTGTAGGAGTTTTAACGAGTTACATGAATATTTAAGTTTTATTTACGTAGATAGAAAGAAGTATACGACTTCACCGATAATTTGAAAAATATTCTAAGTTTTTTTGTCACTTGATGATTTTGGACTGGCAAAAATTTTACAACTATAAATCATTACATATATAGGGAATAAACAGTGATTTTATTTCTGTTAAATACATTTTAGAAGAGTTTCCCCTTAATTAATAAATTTTACGAGCGACGTTACGACAGTACTTGAAGAACGGAGAGCGACGTAGTGACAGTAGGTTTAAAGCGTGGGCCAGGAGCGACGTAACGTCAGAGCGCCGTAAAGACAGTGAATCAATTTCTGATACTTAGACAATATGCCCTTATTAAAAAAAAACAGCTGTTCCATACATTGGTCCGATCAGTTGACGGGTATGACGGATCAATGTACGGGACAACTGATTTTTGACTCATGTTGCTTTGTTAAGTCGTTAGGTATGGTAAGCTGACACTCTTCTTTGATTGCCTTGTTAGAAACATCAGTATATATAAAAATATTAACAAAAAAATTATCCAAACAGAAAAAGAAGCTTGAAATGAAGAAACTACAAAAGGTCCTGAAGCCTGAGGAGTACGCGGCGGCGGTGAGCGTGGCGGGCGAGGGCGAGACGCAGGCGCGCCTGGCCGCGCAGTTCGCCGCGCTCGAGCACGAGTACCGCCGCGTGCTGCGCCGCCTCGCCCGCGCCCGCGCCCTGTAGCCGCCGCGGCTCGCCCGCGCAGGCGCGCCTGGCCGCGCAGTTCGCCGCGCTCGAGCACGAGTACCGCCGCGTGCTGCGCCGCCTCGCCCGCGCCCGCGCCCTGTAGCCGCCGCGGCTCGCCCGCGCAGGCGCGCCTGGCCGCGCAGTTCGCCGCGCTCGAGCACGAGTACCGCCGCGTGCTGCGCCGCCTCGCCCGCGCCCGCGCCCTGTAGCCGCCGCCCGCCTCTCACCTACTCTTATAAAGTGCGCGACTGATTTTATGCTGCTAATCCGAAATTGTACTAAGATTTTTGTGTGAAATTGTGAATGCATTTGTTAAAGGAAGTTTATTAACTAAATTAATTTTTTAATGATTTCTACTTTGCATCAGCGTAAGGAAAGTATTGAATGATGTAGGAGCCGAGTCTGCCGTGTGCACTCATCAGTCATTACAGACAAGTGCAAAAGTGTTTCGAAAAACTATTCCGGCCCCCACGTAATTAGGCGCGTGTTAGTGTAACTTTTAATGATTAAGTTTATTTTTATTATTTTTCTGAAATTTATCCCTGGCATTATTAATATTTTTCTGGTTTTATTTATAAATGCTATGTTCAAAATAATCCCATTAAAGAATTTAAACTTGTGACTGATTTATTTGTATTTTTTACTTACATTTGTTACAAATGAATTAATAAATAAGTAAAAAATTATGCTCAATTTGATACATATTAAATATTTTGTATGAGTAGGTCAGCTTAACACATTCACATTCCCTGTCCCTCGCCTCCACAATGTGTTTGGAATTCAAAAATAAATTATACATACTTTTGTTTTTTCGTGTACCAATATTGTTTTAATTTAAGTTTACACCTCCGAAAATTCCAGTTCAAAATTGGTAAAATATTTCAATTGTGATAATTATACTAATACTTAAATAAAAGTTATGTTTGAGAATTGACAAGAACTGTATTTATTGTTTCTTTAGATACATAGATATAGCATCTAAAAGTAATTCTTCAAAAATATTTGTTCTTATTAAACCTGTGAACAAGATTTTGAAATAAGATGGCAAAATGGACACTTATTTGTTCAAGTTTGAAAACGCATTATCATATAAAGGTTTTCATAAGCAATAATTTTTAATACTTCCATTACAAATATGTAATATGCCAAACATTAATCTTTCTTACATATGCCTAACGGAGTTCAGGTGAGAGGTCAGAGGGCCTATTATGGCCGCATTTGCAATATTGCTTTTCGTCCTCCAAGTGTCAAAGTCAATACAAAAAAAAAAAACGCAAAGAGGACGCACAGCAATATTGCAAAAGCGGCCGTAAAAGCCCCTCAGATCTTTGATCTTGCTTGAGTGCCATACAGCAATAGACACTACCTACACTACATATAGAACTAAGAACCAATTAGAAGCAAACATTTTTCGTGTTGTCATGATTATCTTCCAAAACATTTACAACTTAAGCAAATAATATAGCGTACACAATTATGCTAAAACTTACATGTTACTTATTTGATCTTTCTTGGTTTGTTTATACGTAACAAAAATTCATGTTGAGATATTTGTAAGTATAGGATCTTTCATCAACAATTCTTCAAAATATACTTATCTTATAACCCTTAAAACAATTAATACCTAATGCTATCTAAACTTGGTGAGATCTAGATACGTTGTTCGCGACGTAGTACATTTCACCGAACCACTCGTCGTGCTCGTCTAGGAATCTAGAATAAAAATTAAACATTTTGATTTCAGTGTATGGAATACAAAACACTTTAGTGCATACAAACAAAGTAAGATACAAAATTACATTACTAAATTCAGGGTACAAACAAATGGAATTTGCATGCAATGGGCGGCCTTATCGCTAAAGCGATTTCTCCCAGGCAACCCACTGTATGTTGTGTCGATACCTACATTATTAACTCAGGCTCATCTTATTATGCACAAAGTTAGTTCTTCTACTTAGTTTGCGGAAAGCACTCGGTTATCCAACATCTTGCAAATATTTATACAGATAATACTCACTGTACAAACATGTCAATGTGCTTCAAGATCAGTTTCAGCTTCATGTCGGGCATTTGTGTCGCGTTCAGAAAGTCCGGCAGTTTAACTGTAAACATATAGTACCATTAAAATACTGAACAAACAGTACAAAGTAACTCAAATAAAATTGGCGTTTGTATGATACGCACCAAACAGTCGGGCCAGGTGTATCGCGCCGTAGACTCTGCAGGGAAGTTGCTCTGTGCCTTCTCGTGGTATTATTTGCCATTTTGCAACCTGAAGATCATGGAAAACTAAATAATAGTAGATTATATAACAATGGGGTAAAGCGATGTAACATGTGTGAGGGTTGTAACCTCACCCGAAGCAGATTAACTTTACCCATAAGTTGTATATACTGCCTTTTATTCCATCCGATGAGAAAATATACATAACAATAGACATAACTTAAAAACAATAATTTTATTAGTAGTAACAAACAGTACCTAATTGACGGTAAAGTTTTGGAGGAAGTTTGCCGTAATCGCCATCGCCACGATTAGTGCGCAGGTTGGCCATTGTAGTCTGGCTCTTCAAGAATTTCAAAAACAGACGCTGCTGCCCGTCCTTTGGCTCTTTCCGTGTGCCGTTAGTCGTCTGTTACGACACCCATTGGAGGAAAAGTGGGTGAAAATATTCAATGCCACTTCCACACTAAAAAAAATAATAGTATATACGACCGATGAATTTCTTAAAGTGTTTGCAGTCAACAAATCATAGTCATACCTACAGTGTGGGTAGGTGTTCGTCTGTAGTAGGTAAGGTAGGTACAGGTACCTTGTCGAGCAGCAGCGAGAGCGGCGTGCGCTGCGGCGGCGGGGGCGCGGCGGGGGGCGCGGGCGGCCGCCAGCCCGACGACGACGAGCTGCTGCCCGCGCTGGGACCACCACGACAATTACATTATAAAGGGAGATCTATTTCGAAGCGGGTGCGGAGGTCGGTGGGAGTGTCATGCTACCCGCAAACGCATACCTACGCACACCGTGTGAGCGCAGAACACTCGAAGGCAATATTTAACCATCAGCGCATCAAACTTTCCAATAGCTTGTATCAGCACCCGAAGCGGACTAGCTTTACACCCACTCATTCCATCCCACGACAATTAAATGAATAAAAGACAACAAAATGATGTAGCTTGAGAAGAAAAGAGTAAATATGAAGCTCTAACCTGGAGGTTTTGGTAGAAGACAGCGCGTCGAGCGGGCGCGGCTCGCCGGCGGGCGCGGCCGGCGCGGGCTCGTCTGTTTCCGACTTGTGTGAGCGCAGCCTGAAGTAAGTACATGAAGATTAACTAGTTGACCCTGCAAACTCCGTATCGCCTTAGATTACAAGTTGACACCATTATCAATACATAGTATATAAAACTTTTTATCAAAAAATAAAACCGGCGAAAAAAAACTGAAAAGCATAAAATAATAATAGAATTACTAAGTTCTTAAAGTAATGTAGGGTATCCCAAGTAATTTTAAGTCGGCGCGCAACACAAGCAAATTCCATAATTACGTAAAGATTAGATGCGCGGCAGCGCACGAATTTTGGTTATATCTTTAAATTTAAGGTAAATTTAGTGATCTTTGTACAAGGAATCTGTGGCGCCGACTCAAAATTACTTGGGATACCCTACATTACTTTAAGAACTTAGTAATTCGATTATTATTTTATGCTTTTCAGTTTTTTTTTCGGCGGTTTTATTTTTTGATAAAAAGTTTTATTTTATGCTTTTCAGTTCTTTCAGGGTTTTATTGTTTTCTTCTCACACAAGGTGGTCAGTGGTCACACCGCATAAGGTGATCAGACGACATATGGTTGACAGGGACGACAAGTCCGGTCGGTATGGCGATTTGTGGGGGAGGTATGCACGACACGTATTTTTTTTTTCTTTTCATATATAGATCCAGCAGTGGATATAGATCCAGCAGTGGACGTCTTTCGGCTGAAATGTTTATTATTTTATTTTATTTCAAAATATAAAGTAAGTAAGCATCCAAAGTTATAATGTAAATACAGAACACGGCAATGCAACCTGTGAGTGCATAAAAGTCCCACTGACCAAAAATTCACCCCTATTTACCTAGCCTTAGGGTGGGAATTTTATTTCCAATTTTTTATGGGACCCATTTCAAGGTATGTCCTGTCGATTAAAAAATAAAGAATTATCAAAATTGGACTACTCTGTAAAAAGTTATGTGTGATCATACATAAAAAAAAAAAGAAAAAAAAAATACGTGTCGTGTTCGTCGGTCAAAAACAAAGTAGCTTCCCGCGTCTGTCCCTATGTATGCTTAAATCTTTAAAACTATGCAACGGATTTTGATTCGGTTTTTTTCATAGATAGTGATTCAAGAGGAAGCTTTATAAGTATAAAACATGCACAACATAGTAATAGGTTAGGCGGTACGAAGTTCGCCGGGTCGACTAGTTATTATATACAGGGTGTTTCTGACAAGGGGGTAATAAATCAAAGGGGGGATTCAGCTCACCATACCTAACAACTTTCCCAAAGCAACATGGGTCGAAATGTCAAAACAAAAATCAGCCGTCCCGTACATTGACCCCGTCAGCTGATCGAACCAATGTATGGAACAGCTGATTTTAGTTTTGAGATTTCGACCTTTGTTTCTTTGGGAAAGTTGTTTGTTATGGTGAGCTGAATCCCTCCTTTCATTTATTACCGCCTTGTCAGAAACACCCAGTATACTACTTACCTACTCACTAAAACCATGGCTGTATGGTCTTTGTTATAAGCCGCCCAGAATTGATGAATTAAAAAACAACAACGTCAAAATAAATCATTGAAAGGGAAATGTGAAACATCATTCCCCTAGATAATTCAGCCTAGTATTTTTAGGGCATTGTTGTATAGCTTAAAGTAAAAAAACCACAGTAAGAAACTGATTGTTGCCAAAAGCGGCCGTTTTTAGCTATGCTATGCCTATTAAGAGGACCGCATTTTCCACTAGTAATTATTTTCCAATTGCCATGAAGTTTTAGTATGTTACCAACACTATGTAAAAATTGGTTTGTACGTTATCCTTTTTCCAAAATTCGCTATAGATTCAGACTTATAGATAGGCCTTTGATAAATAGAAATTTTCTGATAAAATTGGTCGGATAAAGTTGTTTATTTTACAAAACCAATGCATATTTAAAAAAATAAAAGGAAAACAAACAATCCTAGATTATTTAATGCTGAAGCGATGGACATAAACATCATTGTCATTTGCTAAGATTTAGGTAGTAAAAAACTTTTTCCCCCGAAATGCAAATTTTATCAAAAAATTAGCTCTCTCTCTGTCGCATGGTTGCGGCTAGGGGGCGACTATTTATTCCTCAATTACAATTAACAAAATAAAATAAATTTTTAGTTGGGCGATAGTTGTCCGTGGTCGATCAAAGTAGTCAGTATGGAGTTATATGGCAGTGGGCGCACTTGACGATTATCTATTCTAAACTAATCCTGTGACCGATCCAACTATCGGCCGACTAAAATCTCTAGTGCGCGCGGGCTCTAAATGTATCAGACCTCCTAGTGGGAACTCGCTCTTCCTTTGGGCGTGAGCCCGAGGGGAGGCCGTTTGACGGTGCCGGCGGGGGCGGGGGCGCCGCGGGGGCGGGGGGGCGCACTTCTTCCGCCGACGCGCCTTCTGACGTGTTGCCGTTGACGGATTGGATCTCTGATTCCCCTGTTGGCGATGCTGAGGCTGATAAAAAAGTTTAATGAAGTAAAGTGGGGTTTTCTTGAAAAAATAAGTAATTAATTATAGCTAGATTTTCGCCCCAACTTATATTTTTTTTTTGTTTTTAAGGTTCCGGGCACTCGCTCTATGAATAATCTTTCCGTCTGTCAATGGTACCTATTTTCGAAACAGCTTAATAAATCTAAATAAAATGTTTGCAAGAGATTTTTCTTTTTGCTCAAAGCAACAACTTTGCGCTCAAATATAAAAACTTAAAAATATTACAATTTTTTGAGATAAATGCATATAACCGGAACCATCTATGCGCGAGCCCGAGCACTTGGCTGTTTATTTACATTTTCTAGCACTTTTATGAAAATAATTCTACCAAAATTTGTTTCCAAACTAGTCTAAAAGTTCCATAACAATAATGAGCCACCTTCGCTTTTCACGTTGTCCTCGGGGTCGGGCGGCAGGTGCGAGTACTCCGGTATCTTGGGACTCTTCATGCTCTCCTCGACTGCAGCTTTACCCAGCGCCGCCGCCCTGCGATCTTCTTCTTCTCTGCAAATTAGTGAAAATATAGTTTGTAAAACGACTTATGAGTCACATATGAACCAACAATCAGTATGAACCAAAAATATGAAACTCTTTTACTAATGTTTTTAAACCAAATCACAGATTTAGTGATTTGACATTCATTTTTTAGGTTTCTTTATGTATACTTGACAGTTATTTAGACATTAGGACGGACAGCCAGATAAGGCCCCATGGGTAGTATCACGGCCACAGTTGCCAATATTGAAGTTATCACCTCTGGAGTGTCAACGGCAATACATAAAAAGTGGACGAAAAGCAATATTAGAAACGCGGCCATATTACAGGGACATGACGAGTAACGGAACGAGATAATAACGGAAGTACTCACGCGGTGGATGCGGCGCGCGGGGCAGGTCGCGGCGCGGACAGCGGCCCGCAGAAGGCGCGGTGCTGGCGCGCCTCCTGCGGGTACAGCAGCTGCCCGCGCAGCGCGAAGTCTGACACCACCGGGCACCACGACATTAGTAGAAGTACTCACGCGGTGGATGCGGCGCGCGGGGCAGGTCGCGGCGCGGACAGCGGCCCGCAGAAGGCGCGGTGCTGGCGCGCCTCCTGCGGGTACAGCAGCTGCCCGCGCAGCGCGAAGTCTGACACCACCGGGCACCACGACATTAGTAGAAGTACTCACGCGGTGGATGCGGCGCGCGGGGCAGGTCGCGGCGCGGACAGCGGCCCGCAGAAGGCGCGGTGCTGGCGCGCCTCCTGCGGGTACAGCAGCTGCCCGCGCAGCGCGAAGTCTGACACCACCGGGCACCACGACATTAGTAGAAGTACTCACGCGGTGGATGCGGCGCGCGGGGCAGGTCGCGGCGCGGACAGCGGCCCGCAGAAGGCGCGGTGCTGGCGCGCCTCCTGCGGGTACAGCAGCTGCCCGCGCAGCGCGAAGTCGAAGTACACGCGCAGCCCGTCCGCCACCTCGCGCACCAGGTTCAGTCTGACACCAAAGAAATAATCCTAAGTTATATTATACCTACTTCTTTACAAACAATTTAAAGAGTGAGACTGCAATGTATGTAACTCTGAATATAGGAATTCCTGATCTACACTGAGAAAAGACTGCGAATGTCTTATTTAGATACCATCACACAGTAGGTATAATAAGAGGTAGAATACCTGCAACAAACGTCCCTCAGGTCAGGGCGCTGCGGCGGCTCGACGCGCGCCGGCCTCGCGGGCCGCCAGGCGCCCGAGCGCGCGAACCATTTCACGAACGACTCCAGGATCTCGGCCGCACTCGGCGACGCCGGCAACGCCGCCAGGCGACCACGCTTCGTCACCAGGTGGTAGTCGAACGTCAGACGGTCTCTGGGTCACCACACGGTTAATATTTACTTCATAAATTGCTCATAAATTGGCTCGACGTGCGCGAACCACTGCATGAACAACTCCAGGATCTCAGCCGCACTGGGCGACTCACTTGCCTCAAAATACGAAGAAGGGCTCCAAAAAAAGTAACACTCATCAATAATTAAAAATGTCGCTAGCAAACAACATAATGGCAAAATTAGTTATACCTGAGTGCAGGCGGCAGGTTGATGGTGGCGCGGCCGGGCGGCGGCGTCGACACCTGCGACCCCGACGACCCCTGCGACGAGTCCGTGTCGCCCTCGCCCGCCGTCTCCGCTTCTGATACTGTAGCTAGGAAAATAATTTTACATTTTAAGATTTCTTTGATCATTGCCGCTTGTACTTAACCATTTCAGTATTGTGTGCAAAGCAGTATTGGTTTATGAAAATGTTACCAATGACTTTGCAATTTGTTATAAGATGTCTCGTTGGAGTGAAAGCACAGTCTATTCAAAGTCATACAATACATTATTAATAATTTGAGCTCATAATATCGACTGAGCAGGAGTCTACTTTTTAATTGCAATTGATGCTTAGCATAAAATAAAGTTTCTTAGCATTAAAGTTTACCAGAAAAATTATAAAATCTGCATCAATTGAGAGTTTTATATGGAAGATCAAAAAGAGTACTCACCATCAGGCTGAGTGCTGGTAGACGAGCCGTCGTCGCTGAAGCCGTGCCGCACCCGCTTGGCCGCGGGCCCCACGGGTCCCTTCTTGCGTTCGCGCCGGTAGAGGTACGCGCCCCTGTACGCACGCGGTTTGTTTACGCTAGCGTCACGCAAGCGTGATGGTGTTATGAGTGCAGGTGAAAAAAACAAAAGAAAATAGGAGTGGAGAACTAAATTTGGACTTGGAATAGAGTAAAAGAAAAAAATAAGGATACATACTAGTTTAGCCAAGTCAGTAATAAATTATAAGATGGGTATTGCATCTTATTAAGGAAATGTTAAACTTAATTATTTAAAAATATACAATGAAATAATAGGGTTTAAAAACAAGTTTACAGAAAGCTACATAATTTGAAATGATATGAGATTATATTTAGTGTGGTGAGTAAATTAATATGATGCAAAATTAGTATATAAAGGTAAGTAAGTAATATTAAGTTTTCCTTATACAGTTTGGTGTTTTTTAAAACAATAGTTTTAATTGAATCTTAATTGAATATTTATAAGAATTTGTTCAAAAACTGAAACCAACATACAGTTGAAGTTGAGATTTCTCAGCAAGATCTCGCTGAAGCTGTCTATTCTCTTCAGTGTCTTTAAGTACAAAGTCTTCACTAACGCAGCGATCCCACGATGAATTCCAGCCTTGAAAGTGTATGAGGTACTCCACAGTGCGCCTCCCTCGCTTGTCTTTACTTTCAATTACTTCTAAAACCTAATGAATAAGTAAAATATTTATTTTTGTAAAGATTTGTTATTACTTCCTTCCACCTTGATGGAAAATCTGAATTCGGCCACAGGCTACCTACAAACACGGGTCATGCAAATATTAGTCCTTTCAATATCAGTTTGCATGTTTACCAAAACATAACCTCAAAGTACATCATAATATTACCTACAATAAATCTGAAATATAGCAGTCTATTATTTTACCAATTATTACATACCTTTGAATCGTAGAGTACTTTAGCTTTTGTGGGATCTGGTTCATAGCAAAGCACTCGTTCACCCTCACTGAACTTGTAACGGATACCTCTAGTAGAAACCATTTTTCTACGCACAAGTTTAATAAGTTTATGAATAAAGATGTTAATGCACAAACAGCAAAGCAACAAAATCTACTTCAACATTTGCAAAAAGGGTTTATTTCTGGCTAATTTATATATTTTTTTGATAAATAATTAAATACCTATATATAGATAATTTGTTTTTGTTTGGGCCACAGACCAACTAGTTTGGGCACAGAGACAGTGGACAGATCATAGAATAGAAAATTTAACTAAATAGAGTTGTTGTTGTTTTTAAATTCGCCCTTTCTGGGCAAGCAAAGGAACTTAGTCCATACAGCCAAGTCTTCAGTAGTTTATTAATTTCTTAGTAATCAAGTCTTCTGTAGTATAATTCTTTGATTTACTGACCTAGGTTCCTAACCTAACCCATTGAAATGCGAGGGTGGTCTCACATTTAAATGTTCATACAGACTTTTTCCCGGTATTCAGAAGCGCCTATAATGCTCACTTTACTACACAGTTTTCCACTAAGGGCACATTATTACACTTATTGCACCACACTAATAGATATGTGTAATCTGAGGTGTAATTCTGTCCACGTCAAAATAATAAAATTTCGAAAATTGAGAAACAAAAGTCCGACATTTTCTTTTCGCTTCGCGCCAAACAGTCATGGGTTGGTTTGTTTTCTAATTTTTAGTCACTAATACTGGGCAGGCAAAGAAGTCCATACATACAGCTACTGATTTCAATTAAAATATTTAAATTTAGAATGACTTTTTGGATTATTGTTTTAACGTTGGTTCCGAAACCACGTGTTTTGTTAGCGGGCTTCAAAACAATAATCCAATAAACTTATAATAACCAGTCCTTAGTCTGACTAATAACCATACAACGTTTCCGGTCTATAAGCGGCAGTTTCCAACCTCTCTGCTTTAAGCCTACCCTTTTAACCTAATTTGTGAACTAGACATAGGCAAAATACTTCACTGAAGTGGAGTCAAGTGCATTTAAATAAAATAATAATACTTAATTATAATGAATTTTTGTCTCTCGTCCTCATTCCTGCAATTTAAGTTGTTACTGAAGTATACTTACTTCTTCTACTATGCGTAAATCAGAGTAGGGAGGTACAGTCACGGACTAGGAGGCCGTAACAGATTTGTCTATGGTTTCGTCAGCCCTAGACTGTATTACCAAAGAACAAGAGCTATTTTGCAATACAGAAAAACCGGAAGTGTTACGCCGACCGTGTCCGCCACTGTACCCTCCCTGCCTTGTACAGTCAAGGACTAGGAGGCCGTAACAGATTTGTCTATGGTTTCGTTAGCCCTAGACTGTAAAACCAAAGAACAAGAGCTATTTTGCAATACAGAAAAACCGGAAGTGTTACGCCGATCGTGTCCGCCACTGTACATACATACCTGATTGCAATCACGATGCAAAGAGATCCCCATTAAATAAACTGCGACATATATTAAACAGAGAACTGCCACTTTTTCCAAGTCGGTTTATAATACTATCGCCACCAACACCTTCTTCTGAATGTAACAATATAGCTACAAGATTCAAAGACAAATTGTAATGTAAATTGGCTACAAGTCAAATTGATTGAGAACTTGTTGAGTTGAGAACCCACTTTTTTTAAGTCTGCACAAAAAACCCTGTCGCAGACTTAACTGAGTAATACGGGCTAAAGATTTGAAGGATCATTATCAATTGGGTAGGTATCTAAGTACAATCTAATAAAGTTCAGACAACATTTATCGTAGTGCATTTATTGAGCATCCCGGCTCGTGAGAACCGTGGAAATATCAAGGTTGTGCCCATCTTGTAAATTCTTGTACCTGTACAGTGCACGTAATGTTAATTAAGGACGTATTTGGTAGTTTTTAAAAACCCGAAACGGGTATCTAATATAATAAAAAAATGCTTTTTTATAAATTATAAATATATTATGGGATAGATCACAAAGTACAGCTGAGGGGATGACGGGTCAGGGCAGAAAAGAGCAAATAGTGACCAAAAATAAACGGTTATGTACCTACCTAAATAACCTTATGTCTAGGTATACTTACTATAATGGTGGCGTCTCCATGCGACCATAATCATTGCCCCAGCTCCAGCGAACAGCGCCGGCTGATCTACCTCGCTTCTCGCAGTGTATATGTCACCGGAAAATAACAAGAACCGTAAATTTATAAATGTTCTAGGAAATTTATAAACTTTCGTAGGATTCTAAAAGAGAGATAAATTGTATTATTTTACGCCTACATTTTCGTAAATTGATAAACTTACAAATCTCACACGTAAAATAATAAGTAACCAATAACCAAACGCCATGTATAATGAATTGAAATTTACCACAGAGCTAGGAAAGTTTTATGGTAGCCATGACCAAAATGTTTTATTTTTGTAGAGTGAAATTAGGGAACCCCCTACTAGGTAGGTAGGTAGGTACCTATAATACAAGGTTACTTTTTGTATTATATCTGTCACCGTTATATTGCGAAATAAGTTAATGTGCACTTTACCGGGCAATGTGCACATTAACTGTTTAGGTCAGTTAATGTGCGAAATTTTATGTGAAATATTGGGTATCCACACTTTACCTAGTTAATGTGCGTATTACCGGATGTCTCGCCGTTAAAGTGCGGAAAACAGAAAACTCCGACCGAAAATTCAAATCTAAGGCAAAATTGTAGTTTAGGTTAGGTATGGCTTGTGATCTTTAACTTTTTTGTTTTACTTGTGTTAAACTGAAATCTAAGTCAACAATTTTTTGAACTTAACTTAGTCTTAAGATTTCGCAGATTACCTAGTAATGTTGAGAACAACATTTTATTTCGAACTCTAACGGATTCAGCCAGTTAGTGCACTTTTACTGAATTTCGCACATTAGCGGTAACATTATTAACCTATAAACCTACCTAGTTTTTAGTACCAGTAAAAATACTTTTAGTGTTATCGAATTGTTTGGCAAGTCTGATTGTACAGTGGCGGACTAGGAGGCCGTAACAGATTTGTCTATGGTTTCGTCAACCCTAGAATGTATTACCAAAGAACAAGAGCTATTTTGCAATACAGAAAAACCGGAAGTGTTACGCCGATCGTGTCCGCCACTGTACGTAAGTCTATGGACGCAAGCATTTTCACTGTCAACATCGACCAATCAGAGAGCAGTGTGTTATTTTCCGTATTTAAAAATGGCGTAAAATTAAAAGCTCTTCTGTGATTGGTCGATCCGTCTAGAATCTTACGAATTGATGTCCGTTAGTTTATAAATTTACCACGACGCGTCGAAAATTTATAAATTTGCAAAAAAACTGGGCTTCAAATAATTCAATTTATCTCTCGTTTAGAATCCTACGAAAGTTTATAAATAATAAAATTCGCAAGTTTATAAATTTCCTAGGAAATTTTTATTTTCCGGTGTCATATTATAAGGTATCAATTATGGTATAATTAGTATATAATTGACCTAAGTACAATAAGTTATACGTTCTATCCTATATTGAATAGATATTTTTTGACTTTTGAGATGATTACCTACTTAGAGATCTATTCCTTTTATACCTAACACCTTATTGCTATTTATCCATAATTTAAAAAGATTATTATGGATTTCTTAAATTCTTCTCTCAATACCTTCTGAAACTACAAGGTAGTCTTGTAGTTTCAGAAGGTATGTATAAGTAAGGTTTATGTAGGTAACTACCACGACTACCTCCTCCATGTTTCCTATATTATATGTATTTCGTACAGTGGCGGACACGATCGGCGTAACACTTCCGGTTTTTCTGTATTGCAAAATAGCTCTTGTTCTTTGCTAATAGTCTAGGGCTGACGAAACCATAGACAAATCTGTTACGGCCTAGTCCGTGACTGTACCTAACGAACTGGGTCGGATCGGAGGTTACCCTACCTCCGACCTCTTAATGATCACGACTCCTATTGGTAGAGCTTAGTTAAAATGTCAAACCGTCTATCGGTGTTGAATTAAATTTATAGTCAATTTTAGAACTCAGCATTTTTAATTGAAAAATACCTAGCTATCTAACAAAATAATCATACATTAAAGAGAATTAAAAATTGTAATCTTAAATTTTGGCATCAGCATTAGTGGTGGTAGTACTGGGGAGCAGCGTAGGCGACTGGGGCGGCCAGCTTGGTGATGGGAGCAGCATGTATGACGGGGGCGGCCGCATGGTAGGCGGGGGCGGCGTGGTACGCCACGGGAGCGGCCTGGTAGGCGACGGGGGCGGCGTGGTAGGCGACGGGGGCAGCTACCTTGGCGACGACGGGGGCTTGTCCGAGCGGCTCGCGGTGCACGACGGCGTTGAATCCGTTGTGAGGATCAGCGGTGTAGTCTACGGTGCGCTTGAAGCCGTCTGAGTCGATGAGGGAGTAGGATCCGTGAACGACATCTCCGTCGCGGCTCTCGGTCTGGCTCTTTGAGTCACCAGTGTGTCCGTCCTTTACGTCGTAGGAGAAAGTGTACTGAGGGTGAGCGTCGTAGGCCTCGACGGCTTTGACGACGGGCGCGGCGTGGTAGGCGGGCGCGGCGGCGTAGGCCACAGGCGCGGCGTACTGCACGGGGGCCAGGCCGGCGCTCGCGGCTGCTACCAGGCAGGCGAATGCGACAAACTGGAAAATAAATATATTGATTATAATCTTACACTAACTGAGATTTTTAATAAAATATGACAACCTATACTCAATATGTACCTTGAATGCCATTGTTGCGTGTGTTGATGGGTTATATTGAATGATTCTGGTTGAGGAGTCTGCGGAGTTTATATAGTGTTGTTTGGGGAGCACCCTTTCACTGGCGTTGACGTCGGCCGTGAGCGCTTGCCCGGGGCGCATCGGCGGCGCGCGGGATGTACCGGGGGTGGCACTTCGATTAATCACTTTTCAAGTTGGAGCTCTGAAGCTAAGTCATGTTACTTTTATAAAATTTTTTTTTTTTTTTTTTGCAATTTTTTACGGTTTTTCAAAGTTATCACAAAAAATGCAGATACTTTTTTTTTGTGTTTTATTGTTAGCTTTTGAGTTGTTCTCCAAAATGGTACTAGATTTATTTCTCTACGTCGATTCCATAAGAAATTATTAACTACTAAAAAGACCCTTCGCTTTTACCATTTAATTTCAGTTTTCAGTTGAATTTAATTATTTTGTTAGTTTTTTAGGTAGCCTACTTAGCTATCGATCAAAAAAACAAACAACAAACGACCTGTCAAAATATGTAAACAACGGAAAAAATATTGCACCTTGGGTTACATTATTTGAGTAATCCCTCATTTTTTTAAAATCTATTATAGCCTATGTGAAAGGTGAAGCCTATGTGAAGGATAATTTGATATAAGCATTACTTTTTTTTTCAATCATCCTGACATGAAGCAGTTTTTTTTGCAAAAAACCTAGTAAGATTGAAAAATTTGAAACCTACCTTAACTCTGATTGGCTAGATTATTGCTTGCTGGTAAACTCTTATTCTGATTGGTTCTCTGTAGCGTCAAAGGATATTTTAACGAACCAATCAGAATAAGAGTTTACCAGCAAGCAATAAACTAGCCAATCAGATTATAGGAAGGTTTCAAAGTTTTCAATCTTTCTAGGTTTTTTGCAAAAAAACTGCTTCATGTCAGGATGATTGAAAAAAAAGTAATGCTTATATCAAATTATCCGTGTTTTCGCAAAATCCCTAGG
Source organism: Euspilapteryx auroguttella (assembly GCA_951802225.1). Classification (NCBI taxonomy): domain Eukaryota; kingdom Metazoa; phylum Arthropoda; class Insecta; order Lepidoptera; family Gracillariidae; genus Euspilapteryx; species Euspilapteryx auroguttella. The sequence continues at coordinate 4,751,658 of OX637660.1, read as the reverse complement.
TTTTTTGCAAAAAACCTAATCATCAAATCTTACTACGACATATGCAAATTTTGCTGAAGATCAATCAATATATATAAAACTCTTCCGTTACTGACTGACTGACTGACTGACTGACTGACTGACTGACTGACTGACTGACTGACTGACTGACTGACTGACTGACTGACTGACTGACTGACTGACTGACTGACTGACTGACTGACTGACTGACTGACTGACTGACTGACTGACTGACTGACTGACTGACTGACTGACTGACTGACTGACTGACTGACTGACTGACTGACTGACTGACTGACTGACTGACTGACTGACTGACTGACTGACTGACTGACTGACTGACTGACTGACTGACTGACTGACTGACTGACTGACTGACTGACTGACTGACTGACTGACTGACTGACTGACTGACTGACTGACTGACTGACTGACTGACTGACTGACTGACTGACTGACTGACTGACTGACTGACTGACTGACTGACTGACTGACTGACTGACTGACTGACTGACTGACTGACTGACTGACTGACTGACTGACTGACTGACTGACTGACTGACTGACTGACTGACTGACTGACTGACTGACTGACTGACTGACTGACTGACTGACTGACTGACTGACTGACTGACTGACTGACTGACTGACTGACTGACTGACTGACTGACTGACTGACTGACTGACTGACTGACTGACTGACTGACTGACTGACTGACTGACTGACTGACTGACTGACTGACTGACTGACTGACTGACTGACTGACTGACTGACTGACTGACTGACTGACTGACTGACTGACTGACTGACTGACTGACTGACTGACTGACTGACTGACTGACTGACTGACTGACTGACTGACTGACTGACTGACTGACTGACTGACTGACTGACTGACTGACTGACTGACTGACTGACTGACTGACTGACTGACTGACTGACTGACTGACTGACTGACTGACTGACTGACTGACTGACTGACTGACTGACTGACTGACTGACTGACTGACTGACTGACTGACTGACTGACTGACTGACTGACTGACTGAATGACTGACTGACTGACTGAATGACTGACTGACTGACTGACTGACTGACTGACTGACTGACTGACTGACTGACTGACTGACTGACTGACTGACTGACTGACTGACTGACTGACTGACTGACTGACTGACTGACTGACTGACTGACTGACTGACTGACTGACTGACTGACTGACTGACTGACTGACTGACTGACTGACTGACTGACTGACTGACTGACTGACTGACTGACTGACTGACTGACTGACTGACTGACTGACTGACTGACTGACTGACTGACTGACTGACTGACTGACTGACTGACTGACTGACTGACTGACTGACAGACAACGCAGAGCCGAAACTACTGGGCGTAGCGGGCTAAAATTTTGCATGTAGGTTCCTTAGGGAGCTGACTGACTGACTGACTGACTGACTGACTGACTGACTGACTGACTGACTGACTGACTGACTGACTGACTGACTGACTGACTGACTGACTGACTGACTGACTGACTGACTGACTGACTGACTGACTGACTGACTGACTGACTGACTGACTGACTGACTGACTGACTGACTGACTGACTGACTGACTGACTGACTGACTGACTGACTGACTGACTGACTGACTGACTGACTGACTGACTGACTGACTGACTGACTGACTGACTGACTGACTGACTGACTGACTGACTGACTGACTGACTGACTGACTGACTGACTGACTGACTGACTGACTGACTGACTGACTGACTGACTGACTGACTGACTGACTGACTGACTGACTGACTGACTGACTGACTGACTGACTGACTGACTGACTGACTGACTGACTGACTGACTGACTGACTGACTGACTGACTGACTGACTGACTGACTGACTGACTGACTGACTGACTGACTGACTGACTGACTGACTGACTGACTGACTGACTGACTGACTGACTGACTGACTGACTGACTGACTGACTGACTGACTGACTGACTGACTGACTGACTGACTGACTGACTGACTGACTGACTGACTGACAGACAACGCAGAGCCGAAACTTCTGGGCGTAGAAAGCTGAAAATTGGCACGTGGGTTCCTTGGGTAGTGTAGGTGAGCACTAAGAAAGGATTGTCAGAAATTCCCACGGGAACGGGAAAAATCGGGATTTTTGTTTTTATGTGAAATCTGCGCGGGAAAAACCGCGGGGCAGCCTCTAGTCAATATATATAAAACTCTGCCGTTACTGACTGACTGACAGACAATGCAGAGCCGAAACTACTGGGCGTAGAAAGTTGAAAATTGCCACGTGGGTTCCTTGGGGAGTGTAGGTGAGCACTAAGAAGGGATTTCCTGAAATTCCCACGGGAACGGGAAAACACGGGATTTTTGTGTTTATGAGAAATCGGCGCGGGAAAAACCGCGGGGCAGCCTCTAGTACATAGTATAAAACAAAGTCGCTTCCCGCGTCTGTCCCTATGTATGCTAATTAAATCTTTAAAACTACGGAACAGATTTTGATGAGGTTTTTTTTAAAAGATAGAGTGATTTCAAAGGAAGGTTTATATGTATAAAACAAAATAGTAAAAAGTAAGGCGGTACGAAGTTCGCTGGGTCGACTAGTTTTATATATAAAGAAACAAAATCCTTGAATAAAAACTTGTAATTTTTTGTATATTGAGATATTTAAGTTGCTTGGAAAACTACTTGGCATGTCTGAGCTTTTGCGTTATTTTAAAAACTGAGTCAATAATAACCTATAAGTGAAAATGCACTCGAGGCAATCAATTAATGGCATTTTAATCAAAATTAAACTTTGGTAGTAGGTATTATAATCAACTACTGATGCAACCGTAAATGACCAATGCAGCTTCGGCAGCTGTTATTTCACTTCATTTCGGTGTAACTGCTGAAAATTGTTCGTAAAGTCAACAGTAATTTATAGAATTAGAAAAAAATAAGTGTGTATCGTTTTTTTTCGAGCCGACCTTATTTGAGAGAGCCACGCCCCTCAATAACTCGCAATCTATATATATAAAACTCTTCCGTTACTGACTGACTGACTGACTGACTGACTGACTGACTGACTGACTGACTGACTGACTGACTGACTGACTGACAGACAACGCAGAGCCGAAACTACTGGGCGTAGCGGGCTAAAATTTTGCATGTAGGTTCCTTAGGGAGTGTAGGTTAGCACTAAGCAGGGATTTCCCGAAATTCCCACGGGAACGGGAAAAAACGGGAATTTTGTGTTTATGAGAAATCTGCGCGGGGAAAACCGCGGGGCAGCCTCTAGTTTCAAATAATTTTATTGTAAAGGCTCTTTTCCAGTGTACAAAGTGTGTGACACCTCGAAGAACATAAAATTGTATCACTGAGAGTCATAAAATAGGTCATGGCAAGATTCACGGGACTAATTCGTCTATGATAATTTGTAGTTTGCATGGCCGGAATTCCTTCTACGTGACCGACAAAATCGGCGTAGGAGGAATTCCGGTAAAATTTACTCAGGATTGTTCAGGTATTATTTTGTTTGTTTTGAAGTCTAAACTTCCCAGTAGTAATCTAGCCATTCCAATTCTTGTGGGTGAGCAAGTTATAATGGTTATGTATCTACTTAAGTATATTTTGTAAAAAATAATAACATAAAAATAAAACTTTTGGGGCTCTACCACAAAAAGAGTTTACCTGGTCTAAATACTAGACTAGATTTAACACTGATACGTCATACAAATTGACGAATTAAACTGATCCTACTTTGTACTTATTTTTTTAATTTCTATAGCGAACAATTTTTATCGTTGTGCCTGCGGAACGCCATCTGAACGCAGCTTTAAAGTATTACAGAACCTGCACTTGTTTCATTATATGTAACACTTGAAACCGGTAGCCCTTGAATCATACAAGGTCAACAGAACTCGTTTTATCAATGAAAATATATATGAAATGAGAAAAAGTTCCCGCGTGCCCGTTGATGTCTTTTCTACAAGCCGTACAGCATTTCGTCTAAGCAAAGCATAATACAGACTATTATACTAATCTAGCTTTAGCTTTTTGTAATGAAATACCTTTTGTGCAATATCTGTATATACAACGCTCTGAACGTGCATATGGGATTATTTTCTAACAATAATTTTTTTGTGACTTACTTATTCGCAAACTGTTAATATTGGCCTAAATTGTGTTACTTTGTTATGCATTATTATAAGCAATGTGTAATGTAATATTTGCGTATTCATTATGTCAAAATGTGTTGTTGTAATATGCAATTTAGTTGATTGGCAATATCAGATAAATTAAAAGAATTTTAGATTACAAGAACTATAGGAAATGCTCTCATTCCGATTTTGTCGGCTTTGTGGTCGGGTCTGGTCGAGCGGCGGTTTCCTCTCTGAGGGTCGACATGAGGATCGACAGCATGAAGTTTGCGGTCTGGTTCGTGAGGAATGACAGCTGTGTAAAATGTTCTGTTGTTCGCGGCCGGCCTCTATGCTCATTCTGTAGACTGATGGTTCCTCTCATATCTTTTGTAGGTGCCTTTTATTGCCTGGAAGTCTGAATGAATATCGATTAGTGATAGGTAGGTACCGGTATTGAATATTTATTTGGGCTGATGCAACAATTACTTAACATTTAGTAAAAAATATTGTTCTGAAAATAAGGATGATAATGTTAAAACCTTGTTAAAACGGGTCCTGTTATTAAATTTTGATACTTATTGTAATAGATATAGTTAAATATAAGTAGGTGTAGAGATATAGCAAATAGCTTTGGTAATGTTTTCTTTATTACATGAAAAATAAATTTAAGCTAATAATTTTGTTGTTGAGTATTTATTGAAATAATTAAACAGCAGCTGTTCCAGAACCCTTTGAAATTTATCTCCACCGCTTGCGCCGCCGCCGTCGTCTGCGGCTGCCCGCGGCGTTGCTCTGGTTTCGTCGGACGTTGCGCAAGCGCCGCGTCGGTGGCGGCTTGCCAAGGATGGACAGGACTTGTTCGGTATATTTAATGTGGGTGCGCTGATTGTAATCATAGAAAATAAGCAACTCTTTCAAGTTCAACAACTATTGAAATTTAGCTTGATATTTGTTTGCAAATAATTTATTTGCTTAAGTATTTATTTTCATTTTAATTTCATAGTAGGTACTGCAACTATACACGTTTACTTTTTTATCATGTAGGAAAATTTTACACACAGCCGGCATAGTTATACATATACAGGATACAGGACTGATTCCTGAAAACAAATGAGGAAAAAAACAAAAGGTGCGGGGGGGGGTGAGCAAAAAAAAATGCTCAAAAAATTAAAAAAAGTGTTTTTTGAATATAATTCTTTCGAGTCATATATCATGCAAAGACATAGATCTTAAAATTGATATAGGTATATACGTCATGATAAAAAAGTGACCGTGTATAAGCCATGTATAGTATACTGATTTGCACACTGTACTGTAGGTACATACTTACGCTATACGCATTAAACTCTTTTTGAAGATTTTAAGAATCTTTAAATTTCTTACTTATAGATTTACCTTGTTATCTTGTTATTCATAAAAAAATAAAGAGCATTTTAGTTATTCTCCAGTAAACCTACTTAAAACCTACTGTATCTTTATGAATGATGCGGTTATTTTCTTTTTTTTTTCATTTAAACCTTCGAAGATGCACGTCAAGGCTTCTTATTACAACCGTAAAAATCATTTAAATTTTAATGTTGGTGATTTTGATTCTCTTATGTGTCTCATAATATTTGATCACGTTAAGGCAGGGAAACTTCAAGTGGGGGCTGCGGGTGTACGGAGCGGGGGCTCTGTGCACCGTACAGGCGGCCCCTCGCGGGGCGGCAGAACAGGCAGTGATCACCTTGTTCTGCCGCTGCGCATTTTGGCGCATGGGCAGGGTATAGTGGTGGGCTGCATTATGCAGCTTTGCGTCAAGGAGGGACCCTGAGACGTATTCCTTCGGGTGCTTCCCGGGTTCCTCTGCGACAGATGCAGTGGTGGTCACCGGGGGGCGTAAAGCCACAATCTGTGTATGGCCCAACGCTGTATGAGTTGAGCCGCAACAGAACGTGTCTTCTAAAATTAGTATCTAAAGCTTTTTTGAAAGGACAAAGTATGTTACGCGCCAACACCTTGGAAACTACTTGAAACGCTTATTTAGTTTTTTTGTTTTATTAAAATATATTGAAGTCTAAATTAAAGTAATTAATATTATTGAAGAACTACAAGTAATAAAAAGTAATACGAAAAGACAAAAGTTTTAAGTTTTTTTTTTAAAAACGACTTCAAGAAAGGAGTTTCTAAGTTTGACCTGTATGTATGTTTGTCCGTATGGATTATCTTGAGTTTGGCTAAAGCGATCTTGATGCGGTTTTCAGAAAAGAAGGTGTATTGGTTATATTTAGGAGAAGATTTTAATACTTATTTAATCGAAAAACCTACTTCTTATTCTTGAACATCTTATTTTATTCTCGATTTAAGTAGGTATGTGTCAGTTTATCAAAGGCGGTTCTGTTTAACAAAAAATATATTTTTTTAATACTTAAACTAACTTAACTTACCGTTTAAATTGTTGACTATTTGGACACAAATTAACAAAAAATAACTTTTTGAATTTAATTCTTTTTTATATAAAAATAATTATTCTAAGTCAGTCTACTTCATATTTAATATGATTTAATAATAATAACTAACGATATTTAATGAATGAAATTAATGAAAAATCTCTTTATTGTTTAAAAAACACACTAATCAAGAAAGAAACTAAACTTTACTAAATATTCGATAATTACAGGTCAACTGTCCCAAAATGCAATGCTAACACAATCATAGGTATGTCGGTTTCCAACCTCTGGATTACAACATAGGGTAAAACGTCCTATTACCGCGGTAGTCAAAATCACGTCCTATTACGGCTCTATTTTATATTTTGTAATTTATGATTCGTTGTGACTATTTCTGGTAAAGGTGACTACATAGTGTCCAAGGGAAACTAACACGTAACTTATTTTCTAGCACTCTTGCGTTTAAAATCATAAAAAGTAACTTAAATTAATAATTTTGTACAACGCCAGCTAAGTGGGAGGCTGTTTCATACAAACGCTAACAGACTCGCGTTAAAACATTGAATTTTCAGACTTCATTTTTTGTGAAAACTAACACTTTAAGATTATGTTACTGTATATGAATACTTTTTACTTTTTATTCTTAGTTAATCAAGTTGATTTCTGATTAAAATCAAATAAAATAAGTAAATATGAGTAAATAAAAGTGCGCCGTGATAGGAATGTCGTTTTAGGGTATTTCTATTACGGTGGGTAGCATCCGTAATTGGCAAAACACAGTGTCGGGAAATTTCAATTTTAGTGGTGTTTTAAATATAGTTATGATAAATTCAACATTTAGGTGTAATTTTCATTAGTTTTTAAGTTTAAAAATCAATTTCGGAGGTATATTTTTTTTTACTAGAATCCATGATTTTGACGCGAAAATTTGACTGTAAAATGAACTTTTGTTAGAAACCTGTAAAAACTAACGTGGGCGTTTTAACGAAGAAAAATAGTATAATTAAACTATTAAAAACCATTAAATCATTTCAGAGTGTAGTCAGAGTATTTATTTTTACAATTAACAACTCACATTACCAAAATATCTTAATTTTATATGTCTGAATTAGGATATAAAAGTCAATACATTTTTTAGTACAAAACGTATTAGGCTGTAAGGAATCCTAACACAGTTTATGAATATTACAGAACTAATAATTTTAGTAAAATTATTGATATTCGTCATAAAAATGTTCGCTCCGCCGGGAGTCGAACCTAGATGCACACGCATCCCAGTCCACAACACTGCCAACTGAGCTACGAAGCAGACAAATATCCTTTTATTACTAAAAACAATTTCAAAAGTTTTTTCCGACTTACTACAGGTACTTATGTGATAAAGGATTTATAATAAAAGCTAATTCGTATTATATCAATACATAGTCAATCAATACATAGTATAAAACAAAGTCGCTTCCCGCGTCTGTCCCTATGTATTCTTATATCATTAAAACTATGCAACGAATTTTGATGCGGTTTGTTTTAAAAGATAGAGTGATTCAAGAGCAAGGTTTATAAGTATAAAACATGCACAAGATAGTAATAGGTGGGGCGGTACGAAGTTTGCCGAGTCGACTAGTATAAAACAAAGTCGCTTCCCGCGTGTGTCCCTATGTATGCTTAAATCTTTAAAAGTACATAACGGATTTTGTTGCGTTTTTTTTTCAATAGATAGAGTGATTCAAGAGGATGGTTTATTAGTATAATACATGCTTAAAATAATAATATGTTAGGCGTTACGAAGATCGCCGGGTCGACTAGTTCTTTTATAAATGACGTAAGGTTTTAATAATTCTTAATTAAGTAGCTCAAGGTGCTAAGGTATTCTTAATGAAAATATCCAACTACCTATCTATCAATACAAAGTATAAAATGAAGTCGCTTCCCGCGTCTGTCCCTAAATATGCTTAAATCTTTAAAACTACGCAATGGATTTTGATGCGGGTTTTTTTTTAATATATAGAGTGATTCAAGAGGAAGGTTTATAACTCAAATTTAAAAACCCCCGACCCAGTCAGACCCCTCATCAACTTAACTAGAACTAGAGCTATCATCTTAAAAATATCATGGTTACCTTAACATAATTATACTTTCAATATCATTAGTAACACTGTTCCAAATTTTTAATTGATAGGACAAATGGAAGGTGGTTAGATCCTCTCATCCATTATTCAAGAGCTGATCATCTTCAAACGGCAGATCAAGTCATGGTTACCTTAACATATACTTTCAATATCATAGATGTGACATGGTACCAATTTTCAACTCGATCGGACATAAGGAAGCTAGTTAGATCCTCTCATCCATTATTCAAGAGCTGACCATCTTCAAACGGCAGATCAGGTCATGGTTACCTTATCAAATACTTTCTATAACATAGATGTAACATGGTACCAAAGGTTAGGCGGTATGAAGGTCGCCGGGTCGACAGTTCTCTATAAAATAATTAATAATGTTCATTTAGTGGTGCTGGATGCAGGCCACCTGCGATCGGTACAGATGGAGAGCCTTGAGGGAGGCCTATGTCCAGCAGTGGACGTCCTACGGCTGAAATGATTTAGTGGTGACCGCGCACCGGAAAACGCAGAGTATGCAAACCCTCTAAACGGTGGTTAAACGACCTGGTGAACTTTACGGTAGTACACTGGGCGGGGGTCACTCAAGACCGGTCGTTGTGGCAAATTATAGTGGTGGAGACCTATGTCTAGCAGTGGACGTCTTTCGGCTGAAATGATGATATATATCCTACTGTATCTGTATCTCAATTGGCAGTGATGAAAAATGTGACGCGGGAGCACTGGGTTCGATTCCCGACTGAGGGAGCGAACATTGCTATAATAAATAATAATGTTTGTTTTCAGGTTGGTTGTATTGATTTGTTCGTCGCTGAATGTGTTTTTGGCACCCTAGATACAGTTGCTTCCTAGTTAAGGGCTCTTGTGATTCGTTATCATTATTATATACAAGTTGACCCGGCGAACTTCATACCGCCTAACCTATTACTATATTGTGCATGTATTTCACCTAAAAACCTTTCTCTTGAATCACTGTATCTATTAAAAAAAAACGCATCAAAATCCGTTGCATAATTAAGGATTTAAGCATACATAGGGACAGACGCGGGAAGCGACTTTATTTCATACTATGTATTGATATAAAAAGAAATCGTGGTAAGTTTGTCTCGCTTAAACTCAAAAACGTCTGGGCCGATTGGGATAATTTAGTTTTAATTTATCTCGGTACAATGCTTGGCATCATTCCTTTTGACTTTTTTTTATCTTGTGGAACATATAAAAATACTTTTTCGGGAGTTGTTTTTATAGTATTCGTACAGTGGCGAACACGATCGGCGTAACACTTCTGGTTTTTCTGTATTGCAAAATAGCTCTTGTTCTTTGGTAATACAGTCTAGGGTTGACGAAACCATAGACATATCTGTTACGGCCTCCTAGTCCGCCACTGTACATAATGCTACCAAACAAAAGTCATTACATGTTCGATATTCTCGAAAATATTTTTTGAGTATATAAAGCTCTAGGTTTCTACTGCTAACGCCCTGCAGTACCAGGCCGAAGACACAGACAGGACTGAGGTATCCCCTGCCTGTCGTAAGAGGCTACTAAGAGGAGACCCCGGTGTCGTTGGGTGCACGAGGCGGGTGCCTCGTGTAGTCATATAATGGCCCTGAGGACGGCGGAACGCGGGTGTCCCTTTTCCGCCGTTGAGCGTTGGGAAAGCTACCACGCTCCGGGGGACAACCATCATGTGCACCGAGGAGAGGCTATACAGCCAATGCTGGTGGGGGGGCCGCGAAGAATTCCACAGGCTCACCCGCGACTCTCCTGCTATCAGCCGAGAAGGACACCGGCGGGGTTTTAGTGGGTGCGAACCCCACATAACCTTGCTGCTCCCTCCGAGGCTGCAGGGTACTCGTTAGGTGTTTCCCCGCCTAAAAAAAAGGTACCTACTGCTACCTACTAATGATTGTACTACAATGAACAAAACTTGTTACATATTGCTAGAGTAGAGAGCTACGTCCCATGATCGCTCGAATTTTTTTCGGGAGCTGTGGGCATGTGTTCGGTACAGTATTGAAAAGTTTAACTTTTCAATAACTTATTGAAAAAAAAAATTATTTGGTATAAAACTTGTTTATAATAAAAAAAAACTATTCAAAAAGGCCAATTAAATAAAACTTTACAGCTTCTAAACAGTAACCTATTTCCTAGTCTCAAATCAATATCAATCAATACTTAAACAAAGTTGTTTCCGCTTTCTGTCCCTACATACCTACCTACCCATGCTTAAGGTGGTAACTCTCGCTATGGTGCGAAATTCAAATTTTTTCGTGTTTTTTATTTATTCTGGCGAAAGTATACATTTTAAATAAAGTTTAAATGAATTCGCGTATGTAAAAAACCATCTCCCACATTGCAATACAACGTTTTTGGAAGACAGACCTACAGATTTTGTGTCTAAGGGGTAAAAGGCCAAAAAACAAGTTCCTTGAATATACACAAAATCGGTAACTCTGTCTTTCAAAAACGATATATCACAATGTGGGAAATAGGTTTTTACGTACGCGAATTCATTTAAACTTTATTAAAAATGAATACTTTCGCCAAAATAATTAAAAAACGTAAAAATATTTGAATTTCGCGCCATACCGTGAGTTACCGCCTTAAATCTTTAAATATATGTAACGGATTTTTATGCAGTAATTTTAATAGATGGCAGTACGAAGTTTGCCGGTTCTACTAGTAGTCTATACCTAAAGAGTACGGTTTTTTACCACCCAAGTTTTGCACAGTCAGGTTTTTCATGTACATGGATAAAACTTGGATGGAAAAACATGGACTCGCATGAACAAACAGGCCGTAGGTACAAAACATTCACGAAGGTGTCATTACCGCCTAAGTTTTGCACGACCGAGTTTTGTACGACAAGTTTTGTACGCGGGTGTATTACGAACCCAGTACAGAGGTGTTTTTGGTGTCTGACGTCAAGAATATGGATTATATTTGGACCAAACACAACGCTCGGCACATCAATGATATTGTCTAGCTTGGTTTTCATTTACAAAAATATTAGGCTTACGGGTCAGTTACCTTTTTGTTTGCAGGCAAAGGAAGAAGTTTATATATTTAAAATGGTGTTACCATAAATTAATAAAACTTTTTTATTTTTAATATTTCGATTCTAAGCTAGCTCATCAACCTATATTGTGTACTTCCATTCTTATTTACTATAGTACTTATGTTTGCATCGTGGTTTTTTTTTAATGTAAGTAAGAAAGGAATCTTTGTTCTGTCGGGTTGAGAGTGCGCCGTCCCTTAAACTATCACCAATTTTGACAAAAAAAAATCGTCTCTTATAATAGTTACCTACGATTTATATGTATTTTGACGATTAAATTTTTAATTTTATCGTCTACTTACAATAAACTCTTTGCAGAGTGGAAATAGTTTTTACAGAAATAAAGAAAATGTAGTAAGCGTATTTTGTACTACAAAACAAAGAGTAAATGTGTTTTTAACAGACTTAAAAAAGGCTATGAGTTTCACCTGTACGTGTGTAAATTTTGAGTTTGGCTAAACCAATTTCATTTTCATAATAATACTTGTTATTGTCTGGTAAAGGTTTTAATATTTTAACCGACATGACAAAAGAGAAAGTTTTCAATGTATGTTTGTTCACGATTATCTCACGTTTGGCTGGACCGAGTTGGATGCGGTTTCAGAAAAAAATATTTTTTACATTAAAGAGAAGGTTTAAGTATTTTAACCGACTTCGAAAAAGAGGAAGTACCTGAGTAGTCGCTCTACAGAGATCTTTATTATTTTAAAAGCTTAATTATAATCTATTTACAATTTTTATACATAGGCCGTGGTTGTCGCGTACTCCAAGCTTTCAGTTATAAGAAACTTCGTATCTTATAATTTGATTGTTTTTAATTTTAATGTTTCCTAGTTAAATATTATAGTTATATTTCTCTATCCTTTTCCTTTTTCGCTTTCTCTTCTTCGTTTATATATTCGGAATAACTTTATTGTGTCATTAACTTCAAAAGTTTAAACTAAAATTAAATACCACTGCTATTTATCGATAAATATTGAAATTCTATTCGAATACGTGCAGCGATGTATTTTATTCCATACATAAATAGCCAAATAATCGCATCCAGTGATCAAAATTACCGGTTTATTAGCTACTTTCACAACGATATCATGCAATGTATGGAAACGATTGTATGTAATGTGTGGAAATGTCTCGCATGCATAAATAGTTAGATGTGTACCAACACATCTTTACCAGTGTACTATTTTAGCTAGTGGATATATTGAAAATCAGACGTGAGTGGTATTTGTGTGCAAATTTTTTTTATTCGGGAATTTATTCCTTAGTATTCCCTTCCCGTACATACCCCAAGAAACCCACGTGCAAAATTTCAACCCACTACGCCCAGTAGTTTCGGATCTGCGTTGTCAGTCAGTCAGTAACGAAAGAGTTTTATATACACGGTTACTTTTTTATCGTGAAGGATAATTTAACGCCCGGTAGGCATAGTTATACAGGACTGAAAAACAAAATTAAATGAACCGTGCTCACTTGAGTGAGGTACTTCGATTTTTTTTGTAAAAAAAATTAAAAACGTTGTGTAGCATCAGAACAATGACCAACGGTGGTTTAGCTGGTGCCAGACGAGTCAGGGGGTGGAAGGCAATGCGCACGGGAGTGAACAAGGAGGCCATTGGCCTTAAATAAGTTTTATTTTTATTTTTTGAAATTTGTAACAAAAAAAATCAATAGTAAAAAAAAAAGTATTTATAATTTATTCGAGTCATATATCATGCAAAGACCTCAAAGTTTACGCCACGATAAAAAAATGACTGTCTTTATTGATTTTTAAATGACCGCAAATCGTATTGATTTCATATTCTTATGAGTTGAACCTGATAGTTTTTCTTTTTTTCTAATGTCTAGGTATAATTGTCTTCTTTCTGTAAATATGTCTAGTTTTTAAGTTTATTTTGTATGCCTGAAAAGGCTTAACTCAGCGAACCTATCATATGAATGTATATTTAATATCATTTTACCTGTGTTGTACAAATAAATAAATTTATTTTTATTATTGTTATTGGTGCCGACCAACCAAAACGAAAATTTTAAATTGCATCTATACGACACGGTTTTTATTATCCAAGTTTTTAGTGGTACACGAAAGACTGTTTCGTGAAAAATTTATCGGACGTACAGGAAGTTTTTGCTGTACAGGTTTTGCACGACATGGTTTTTACCAGCTGACTGACACGAAAAACCCTATCGTACAAAACTTGGATGGTTACGGTTCACACCCTATCTATGTCTATAACAAAGAGTACAGATTGATTGTTTGTTTGTATGTTTGTTTGTAAGTATGTTTGTTTGTATGTTTATTTGCTTGCTTGTTTGCATCGTATAGGTTTCGAAATAACTAAACCGATTTGAAATATTATTTCACTGTTGAGAAGCTACACCCGGCGAACTTCGTACCGCCTAACCAATTACTATGTAGTGCATATTAAACCTATAAACTTTCATCTTGAGTCGCTCTATCTATTAAAAAACCGCATCAAAATTCGTTGCATAGTTTTAAAGATATAAGCATATATGTATAGCGACAGACAGACGCGGAAAGCGACTTTGTTTTATACTATGTATTGATTGATGGCCTAACGAAGTTCGCCGAGACAGCTTGAACATAAAATAAGTTTTTGAACTGATTTTTAACCCCCGACGAAAAAATCAGCCCAAACCGATGAACCGATTTCGGTTTGTTTTTTTTTTAACCCTCGAACGAAAAATTCAGAGAGGGGTGTTATAATTTTAACGTGTGTATCTGTCTGTCTATCTGTCTGTGGCATCGTAGAGCCCAAACGGCTGAACCGATTTTCGTTGATTTTTTTTTGTATCATAGATAATTTTAGGCCGATAGTTCTAAGCCATGTCTGATGAAGATCTGATCAGCGGTTTGAAGATGATCAGCTCTTGAATAATGGATGAGAGGATCTAACTAGCTTCCTTATGTCCGATCGAGTTGAAATTTGGTACCATTTTACATCTATGATATAGAAAGTATATGATAAGGTAACCATTACCTGATCAGCCATTTGAAGATGATCAGCTCTTGAATAATGGATGAGAGGATCTAACTAGCTTCTTTATGTCCGATCGATTTGAAGTTTGGTACCATGTTACATCTATGATATAGAAAGTATATAATAAGGTAACCATTACCTTATCAGTCATTTGAAGATGATCAGCTCTTGAATAATGGATGAGAGGATCTAACTAGCTTCTTTATGTCCGATCGAGTTGAAATTTGGTATGATGTTCCATCTATGATATTGAAAGTATATGTTAAGGTAACCATGACCTGATCTGCCGTTTGAAGATGATCAGCTCTTGAATAATGGATGATGGGATCTAACTAGCTTCCTTATGTCCGATCGATTTGAAGTTTGGTACCATGTTACATCTATGATATAGAAAGTATATAATAAGGTAACCATTACCTGATCAGTCATTTGAAGATGATCAGCTCTTGAATAATGGATGAGAGGATCTAACTAGCTTCTTTATGTCCGATCGAGTTGAAATTTGGTATGATGTTACATCTATGATATTGAAAGTATATGTTAAGATAACCATGACCTGATCTGCCGTTTGAAGATGATCAGCTCTGAATAATGGATGAGAGGATCTAACTAGCTTCTTTATGTCCGATCGATTTGAAATTTGGTACCATGTTACATCTATGATATAGAAAGTATATGGTAAGGTAACCATTACCTGATCAGCCGGTTGAACACGATCAACTCTTGAATAATGGATGAGAGGATCTAATTACCTTCCATTTGTCCTATCAATTAAAAATTTGGTACAGTGTTACTAATGATATTGAAAGTATATTATGTTAAGGTAACCATGATATTTTTAAGATGATTAGCTCTAGTTCTAGTTAGGTTGATGAGGGGTCTGACTGGGTCGAGGGTTTTTAAATTTTTAAATTTGAGTTATATTATTTGTTTCATAAATAATAACAGCCCGTATGTTCTTAGCCATGTCTCATGAAGATCAGCGGTTTGAAGATCATCAGCTCTTTTCTAGGTAATGAGGGGATCTAACTAGCTTCCTTATCCGATCGATTTAAAATTTTGTATCATTAATTGATGTAATTATATTGAAAGTATATGGTAAGGTAACCATGACTATATAATATAAAAGCCGTTTCAAGATGATCAGCTCTTAAATAGTAGATGAGACGATTTAACTACCTTCACATATCATATCGATATTAAAATTGGTACAGTGTTACTTCAATGATATAAAGATTATATGGTAAAATAACCATAACCTGATCAGCCATTTGAAGTTGATCAGCTCTTAAATAGTGGATGAGGGCATCAAACTACCTTTCATTTCATAGGTAGTTAGACGCCCATAGGCGTATCATTATCGTAGTGATGTGGACTGAGTAAGCGTGTGCCTGGGTTCGATTCCCAGGCGGGACGAATATTGATGTTTATTTTCGGTCTGGGTGCAAAGTTCGTCTTTGTGTGTGTTTCGGGTACCCTAGATACAGGTTCTTCCTAGTTAGGGGATCTGAGTGTATATTTATACTGAGTGTACATGTGTGATGTGTCGTGTGTGTGATATGGTAAGGTAACCATGACCTCTTGAAGATGATCAGCTCTCGTTCTAGTTTAGTTCAGTTAAGAGTCTAGTTTAGATGACTGACTCGGTCGGGGAATTTAGAAATTTTTAATTTTGTTATTGCAAGTATCTTTATCTACACTAAACTATTGCTTTAGAGAACAAATATCATTAATTAATTATTTATGACTTGTTTGTATTTTGTTCTATTCATACCATAAAACCGAGTAGTGTCCGTTCACTCAGACTACCTCTGTCAGCTAGTCTACTATATATTATGACTAGTCGACCCGGCGAACTTTGAACCGCCTAACCTTTAACTTTCTTGTGAACGTATTATACTTATAAACCTTCCTCTTAAATCACTCTATCGATAAAAAAAACGCATCAAAATCCGTTACATAGTTTCAAAAATATAAGCATACATAGGGACAGACGCGAGAAGCGACTTTTTTTTATACTATGTATTGATTGATGATGAATTTTGGTTTGTTAATCTCGCTAAAACTCGAGAACGGCCGGGCTGATTAAGGTGATTTTGGTTTTGAAATGTTTGTTGTTAGCCCAGGGAAGGTTTAAAAAGTAAGGAAATATAGAAAAATGGAGAGGAAGTTAGTAAAAATAACAATTTATTTTTACCATAGAAACTGTTCTTTTTTTCGTTTCCATTGTTGTTTTTCATTAGCTCATTTTTGACAGGCAAAGAAACATAGTCCATACATTGAAGTTTTTAGTGGGTAGCAAGTTAATAATGGTGTAAACGGTGTAAACTTATAATCTAACAGTATTAATCATAAAGATACAGTAGATTTTAAGCCTTACTGGAGGTCTTCTTCTCTGGTTTGTTGTATGGTAAATACTTGACACCCGAGTAAGGCTATACGGAGTTTGCCGGGTCAGCGATAATTGTTTAATTAAATTTTATTAAAAGTCCAATAACGGCAGGTCAGGGTAAATGATTAAGCCCTGTAGGTCCGGGCGTAAGAATAGGTCTACGGTATGCCCTGCCTGTCGTAAGAGGCGACTAAAAGGGGTCTTTGGGGTCGTGGGTGTGAAGGGCGGGGGCCCGACACACTCATCAAACGGCCCTGAGATGGGCGGCGGCACAACTTGTGACACTGTGCCGCCGCAGCTCCAAAGGCGAGCCGGGGAGGGAACAATATGCCCTCCCCGAGCATGAAGCTAATAGTAGCTGAGCTTCGGACGCTATAATGTGTGGTTCCCGGGGTTCTTCCCAAAAGCGCCAAGACGGCCGCCGAGGGGTTTTAGTGGGTGCGAGCCCCACATACCCCCGACGCTCCCCCGAGCGTCGGGAAATGCGATAGGCATTTCCCCTCGTTATAAAAAAAAAGGGTAAATGATTGAGCTTTTTTTTAAATAGTTAATATTAATTCTATATCCTTAACTCACTGATATTATACAGAAAAAAGTTTGTGAGTGTATATGTTTGTTGCTTCTTCACGTCTAAACGGCTGAACCGATTGCAATAAAAATTGATATGTAGTTAGCTGACACCCTAGATTACTACATAGCCTACTTTTCACTGAGGTAGTAAACAGTGGGTAACACTGCTAGCACAGCAAGTAAATAATACTGCTCCTTAGCTCAGTTTGCAGTGATGTGGACTGAGACGCGTGTGCACCTTGATTCAATTCCCGGCGGGGCAAACATTGTTATGGGTATTTCTCACAAAAAATATTCTTCATCTAAGATCGCTGTCCATGTTTTTTTTTAGAATTTGATTATTTTAATGAGTTTATCGTATACAAGAACAAAAAGTTATAGTTTTCATGATGAAGGACTCTTTTTTACCCAATAATTTCTCTGCAAATCGCTTTTGAAAAAATTAGGACAGCGATCTTATATTCACTGCCAGCGATCTTAGATCACCTCATATAACTGAAATAAAAACATATTGAACTCAATATTTTATTGTAAAAAGTTTTTATTTTATTTTAAGAAATAATAATAGAATTCTTGGCACAGTTTTAACAAGCTTGCATCTACAGATTAACCCTGTTATTCATAAAAAGTTAAAGAGCATTTTAGTTATTTGACGTATGTCAATTTAGACTGGATGTCACGTTTTACCATACAACAAACCAGAGAAGTAGACCTCCAGTAAGGCTACTTAAAATCTACTGTTTCTTTATGAATAAGACGGTAAGATTAAAAGAAACATAAAAAAACTCCATCGCATCTTATTTAGATTTTATTTTGTAATATTATATATTAAAGTAACGTTAGCCTTGGTTCTTTGGATGAACCTACTATTTCTGTGGAATATTCAAACATCTTATCAACATGCCGTAAAGCATGTATTTGGTCTTTGGTCCTGAAGCCTTTAGGGAAACCGGCTTGTTTCATCAATCCTCCGCGCAATACGGTTCCAAATGACTCTCAAGAACAGTTTGTAAACATGGCTAAAAAGTTAGATCAGCCTGTTATTTTTCAGCAAGGTTTTATCATCCTTTTGGAATATCTAATTTTTCATGCTTCTGAAGTTTTCAAATCTCTAATACTTAAGACGCATAGCTCAGGTACAGTAGCAAGCAAAAAGAGTTAATATCTTCTAAACTGAGGCAAGTATCAAAAAAAGTGAAACAGTATTCCCTTAGATAATTTAGCTTAGTATTTTTAGAGCAATGGTGGTTAAAACCATAGAAAGCTACAAAGTGTTGCTAAAAATGGCCACTTTTGGCAACAATCTGTAGATTTCCTTGGTATTAAACCTAAAAGCTATACAACAGTGCCTTTAAAATACTAGGCTACATTATCTGGGGTTCTGGTCAGATAAACCTCCACGTGGTGCACCCTGGGCAACACTAGTCGATGACACGATGTCACGGTTGGCTTTATGACTAAGTCGTCGACTGTTGGGATCACAGATCTATCCGGCTGATTCGAACGCGCAGGGGAGTAGATTCCGGGCTGTCATCCCTCCCCGCTTTGCGGCCGGCTTGATGTCGCCATCGCTGACAGCAATGTGCGTACCAATGAGGCACTTACAAGCCCCGTAGGAGAGGGTATGGCAGTGTCAGTGTTGCTGCGGCCAAGGTGGAATGGCTGTAGCACCTGGTGGTACTGTAGCATGAGGAGGAAATAGCAGGGTCTTTCAACCGCCACCACGGTGTCAACACTCCGCCGTGGGGGGAGTAACAAGCTCTGCTCATATAACAAACCTAGGAAGGATGACGGAACGCAGTGTCCAGTTCCGTCTTTCAGCGTTGGGAGAGCCATCTTGGCCCCCCGTGAAGAGGCTTAATAGCCGATGCTGGAGGAGGTAGCAGAGTTAAACATAAAGATCAAAGATCTGCCGTGACCCCCTTGCCAACAGCCGAGGAGGACACCGGCTATGTTTTAGTGGATGCGAACCCGACATTATCCTGCGGCTCTCCCCGGGGCTGCAGGGTACTCGTCAGGAGTTTCCCCGCCTACAAAGGCTTCATCATCTAGTGGAATATTCGATATTTGCCTTTGTTTTGAAGATATTAAATATTTTCGCGGGTGGCGGTACTTTACCTGTGCTATGCCTCTAAACGGAATTATACAATTGC
Organism: Euspilapteryx auroguttella; assembly: GCA_951802225.1. NCBI lineage: Eukaryota > Metazoa > Arthropoda > Insecta > Lepidoptera > Gracillariidae > Euspilapteryx > Euspilapteryx auroguttella. The sequence continues at coordinate 4,731,773 of OX637660.1, read as the reverse complement.
CTACTGTAGGTGTTGGCCCTAAGGATCGGTTTTCTACCCGCCTTCAGAAGTTCACCTGTGGTTGAACTGATAATACCCTTTATCAGAAACATTATACCTACACTAAATAGTAAAGAAGAATTCTAGAAAAAAATGGTAACAGTGAAATTGAAAAGTAAATTACAAGATCGCTGTCATTGACTATAAGATCGCTGTCATTAGGACAGCGATCTCAGAAATGACAGCGATCTAATGGACAGCGATCTTAGCAATTAAAAAAAAAAGTGGATTATTCATAGGAAACAAAAGGTCTAGCAAGTAAATAATACTACAATAGTATGCAAAACACATAGTATTTCATTATAATCTAATTAAAACAATGATATAATGGCTTGGTTTTTTTCTATGCTACAGAACAGATTTTTAAGAAAGGGTGACCAAGCGTAACTGCGCTCAAACATAACGTGATTGAGTCGAAACGAAGCATCTCAGTACATGTGTCACTATTGTGACTTACTCAGCATCAGTAAGGGTTCACGGCACTGACACTACAAAACATAAAACCCATTGGTTAGTGAGTTATGTAAGAAGAACTGCGCGGTAGTTCAAAAAGTACTAAACATCGGACGCTCGTATAAGTTGAATAATATCTTTAACAGATAATTAAATAAAATTAATAATTTTTTTAATGTTAAACAACGTATCAACCATCGATTAAAATAAAGTTTTTAGTTCAGTCTCTTAAAGTTAAAAAGTTATAACATCATTTTGAGCGCTGGTCGGAGTCCGGACGCACCGCTGACGGCCGATTTTAGGTGAAAAAAAATTTTTTTTTTCACGTTTCCCAAATCCAATTTATTACTAACTGTTTAGGTCTAGGTCCTTTTTTGGATAAATAATAACATATTAAAAACTCAGGCTCATAGATTCTTCAATCTCGCAGTTTCACGTCCGGACGCATGTTTTTGATGGTCTAAATATTCACCCTTATGATGAATATCGATGTTTGTTTCCGGTCTGGGTGTAATGTTTGTCTCTGTATATGTTTCGGGCATCCTAGATACGGTTTTTCCTTGTTAGGGGCTCTGAGTATGATGCCTTAATAATAATAATAATCAATATCTTTAACAATATACATAGTATAAAACAAAGTTGCTTCCCGCGTCTGGCCCTATGTATGCTTAAATCTTTTAAACTATGCAACGGATAGAGTGCTTCAAAAGGAAGGTTAATATGTATAATTCATGTGCAACATAGTGATACATAAGACGGTACAAAGTTTGCCAGGTCGACTAGTAATATAATAAAATGCATCACACTCCAAGTTCCTAACTAGGAAGAACCTGTATCCATGCAGAGTAATAGTAATAATAATAACACATCACACTCAAAGCCCCTAACTAGGAAGAACCTGTATCTAGGGTGCCCGAAACACACACAGAGACGAACATCACACCTAGACCGGAAACAAACATCGATATTCATCATATCAATATTCGCCCTGCCCGGGAACCGAACCCGGGTGCACACGCTTACTCAGTCCACATCACTGCCAACTCAGCCACGGAGCAGTCAACAACCATCAGAGTAACCTTAACACTTACAAATACGAATATTACACTCAGAACTCAACCATTGCATAACATTAAATGATGTATCATCCTATGGTATTATCCCATACTCCGTAATAGGCTGTGCTTACCGCCGTAATGGGCTTCAAACTTTTATTTGCCGCCGTAATAGGAATTCCGAATTGTCAGAAAAAATATTTATTTTAAATTATTTATCACTCTAAAATAAATAAAACGACAACTGAAATAGAAAATATAATTATCATTAGTGTCAAACAAAAATTCAAATATCTGCTAAAATATTTAGAAATGCTTAATTTCTTACCCTACTTTAAAATGTCGTCAAAACGCGCCGTAATAGGGCATGTTACCCTACTATATTATTATCTATGTCGTTTTAATGCATGCTATCTTCAACACAGGTTGGAACCTCCCTAATAATGTTTAGATTTTGACTGCTCCGTGGCTCAGTTGGCAGTGATGTGGACTGAGTAAGCGTGTGCACCCGGGTTCGATTCCCGGGCGGGGCGAATATTGATATGATGAATATCGATGTTTGTTTCCGGTCTGGGTGTGATGTTCGTCTCTGTGTGTGTTTCGGGCACCCTAGATACAGGTTCTTCCTAGTTAGGGGCTCTGAGTGTGATGTGTTATTATTATTATTATTATTTTAGATCGAACAATCATGTTGCGGCTCAACGCGTTACCATAGAAAAGTGTTGAGCGCGAACATAATTTGGCTCTTACTTTAATTCCAAAGACTGGACAAAACATGTTGCGTAAAAACTGTCAATGTAGGGTGTTGAGCCAAAACAGATTGTGTCCTCACATTTTTCGGCAAATTAGAGACAATATCTGTGTGAGGTCAACACTTTTAGGTGTTGAATAGTATACAGATTTTGGCTTTACGCCACCGGGGGGTTTTAGTCGGTGCGAGTCCGACATAACCTTCGTCTCTCCCCCGAGCGACGAGGTACCCATAACGGGTTTCCCCTCGAGAAAAAAAAAAAAAAGGGAAACCTCAATCGTAGATAGCTGATACAATTAAGTATCCAACAAGAGATTAACAATATTGATAAGCATTTGTTCGTTGGCCGCCGATTTGTTTGTAATGTCAAGGTGTCTCTAACTATTGTTTTTGTAACAACAGCGATCAATAATGTAATGTTTCATGCAGGTTCATGCTTGATGACCTCTCGTTGACTGCTAAAGGTGATATGTTAATCACGCAGGGTAATGGTGTTTAAATGTAAACGGACTAATAATATGATTGGCAAATAATTTAAGTATATTAAGTTGAATCAGTAGGTGCATGGAACAAGGAGTGTTTCCAGCGCAGTGGAAGACGGGCAAGCTGGTCCTTCTACGTAAGGAGGGCCGGCTCGCCGACTCTGTCGCTCCGAAAGACTTCCGGCCGATCGTCCTGCTGGACGAGGCGGGCAAGCTGCTTGAGAGAGTGATAGCTGCCCGCATCAACCGGCATCTTCAGTCGGTTGGGCCGGATCTGTCGGAGAACCAGTTCGGGTTTCGCGCCTGTCGCTCCACGCTGCATGCTGTGCAGCGCGTGCGCGATATCGCGGATGAGGCGATTGCTGGGGGCGGGGTGGTGCTGGCGGTGTCGTTGGACATCGCCAACGCCTTCAATACCCTGCCCTGGTCCTGTATCAGGGAGGCCCTGATATATCATCGGGTGCCTCCCTACTTGCGGCTCGTCCTCGAGTCGTACCTCTCGGACAGGTACATCTCGTACCCTGGCCGAGAGGGTTGGGTCCGGCGGGCGATGTCTTGCGGGGTTCCACAGGGGTCCGTTCTCGGCCCCCTTCTGTGGAACCTTGGCTATGACTGGGTGCTGCGCGGATCCAACCTCCCGGGTGTCCAGCTAACCTGCTATGCAGATGACAACCTGGTGACGACTCGAGGGTACGATTACAGGGAGACGGCGATAACCGCTACCGCTGGTGTCGCGCACGTGGTGCGCAGGATCAGAATGTTGGGCCTTGAGGTGGCCCTCCAAAAGTCTCAGGCGGTGTGGTTTCACGGGGCGAGAAATCGCCCCCCGGCGGACACACCCCTCATTGTGGGCGGGGAGACCATTGCCGTCGAGTCGACCCTGAAGTACCTGGGGTTGGTCCTCGACGGCAGGTGGACGTTCCACGCTCACTTTGAGCGCCTGGGACCAAGGTTGCTTGTGGCGGCAGCAGCCCTGAGTAGGCTGCTGCCGAACCTTGGAGGGCCAGCGGCCTTTCGCCGGCAGCTCTATGCGGGGATCGTGCGGTCCATTGCAATGTACGGCGCCCCGATCTGGGCACCTGCACTGGACAGCCACATCGAGGTGTTGCTGGGCCGAGCCCAGCGAGTGATGGCTGTCCGGGTAGCACGTGGATATCGCACAATCTCCCGCGAGGCGGCATGCGTGATGGCGCGGAGTCTGCCATGGGACCTTGACGCGAGGGCCCTCGCGGACATCTTCCACTGGCGCGAGGAGGCGCGTGCGAGGGACCACTGGCCCACTCCGCGCGAAATAGCAGCTCGCCGGCATGAGGCAGACGCCGCTGCAGAGGAAGTTTGGGCGCTCAGGCTGGAGAGGCCGAGCGCGGGGCACAGGACGGTGGAGGCGATCCTCCCCGTAGTCGAACGTAGGAAGAGCCATCCGTGCTCAGGGGGGACTATGTTCACCTGTCCCCCCGTGAAGAGGCTACACAGCCAATGCTGGGGGGGGGTCGCGGAGAATTCCACAGGCTTACCCGCGACCCTCCTGCTATCAGCCGAGAAGGACACCGGCGGGGTTTTAGTGGGTGCGAACCCCACATAACCCTGCGGCTCCCCCCGGGGCTGCAGGGTACTCGTTAGGAGTTTCCCCGCCTTAAAAAAAAAAAAAAGTAGGTACAGTAATCATAAGGTTATCATTGAGTTTTAATTTTATCTTATCAGATAAATTTTATTTTAAGCTTTCGGGGCCATCTGAAAACCAGCGCTGGAAACCGGGTAACCAGTTCCCAGCATTCGCTGAGATGGCACGTATTGTTTTTTTAGAGAGAGAGAGAGAACATCTTCCTTGTTCTGTGTTTTTTTTTCAGCATAGTACTTTATAATTATGTTTAACTAAAGAAAAATAAAGACTGAAGAAAGATTTGTACCTATTTGTAAGGTATAATATTGTAACTTAAACATACTTAGAATCTTTCTTGTTTTTTTTGTGTTTATTACCCGACGACTAAAAAGATAAATAATTATAATAAAATATAAACAAATAGGTAAGTACTTAATTATTATCAATCATCATCAATACATAATCATAATCATCAACACATAGTATAAAACAAATTCGCTTCCCGCGTCTATCCCTATGTATATGCTTATATCTTTAAAACTATGCATCGGATTTTAATGCGCGTTTCTTTTTAAAGATAGAGTGATTCAAGAGGAAGGTTTATATGTATAACTAGAGGCTGCCCCGCGGTATTTCCCGCGCAGATTTCTCATAAACACAAAAATCCCGTTTTTTCCCGTTCCCGTGGGAATTTCGGGAAATCCTTTCTTAGTGCTCACCTACACTCCCTAAGGAACCTACATGCCAAATTTCAGCTTTGTACGCCCAGTAGTTTCGGCTCTGCGTTGTCTGTCAGTCAGTCAGTAACGGAAGAGTTTTATATATATTGATACATGCACAACATAGTTATAGGCAAGGCGGTACGAAGTTCGCCGGGTCGACTAGTCTACTTTAAGCCTAAAAAAATATTGAAGGGGAGTTTTAATGATCCGAGAATATTCGTGAAACATTTACTTAGAAGTTCAGCACGAGATATTTATATATATATACGAGTATTTATTTGCAGCCTGAAAATCTTTTTTTAGATTCTGGAAGGGCAGCCAAAAGAGAAAAAGTTCATATTGTAAGTCGTTGAATAGTATAGAAAGTAGTACTTTCTGAATATGTGAATTACAAATTCCCAATACTAACCTACTTACATTTCATTCCATTTAAATTAAATATTGAAAGCAAGTCACACACACACACCCCTCATTGCCGCTATATCTATGACAAGGATCATGTATCTTGGCAATCGGTAGCTTGAGCTATTTGTTACATAATCTTCGATCGACAGCTGTTTGGAGGACGTGTTCGCTTCAAACAGACTGATTGCGGATGTTATGTTTGAGCGCTACAAACACATGTAAATCAATATTAAAAAAAAACTTCCTTGAACCTTATCTTAATAAGAATATATAGAATAGCCGCAAGAATAGTATAAGAATGATAATTAAATTATGCAAGACGTTTTATTCATTTTAGGCCAGCTCGTATAGCGTGGGCTAAGTAAGTACTTTACTTTCTACTTGTACTTAGTAAGTACTTTACTTGTACTTTCTCTTCTTCTTCCTCAGCACAAATCAGCCCACTGTTGGGCGAATGCTTCTCCAATTAGTTTTCAGTTCGCTCTATCGGCTGTCAATCTCATCCAAGTCTCCTCCGCAACAGTCTTTATATCTTCGGTCCATCTGGCTGGTGGTCTGCCTACACTTCTCTTTCTCTCGCTTGGTCTCCATTCTAGGACGGTTTTGCTCAATCTTTCATCTTCCCTGCGAGATATGTGTCCCACCCACGTTAAGTACTTTACTCAAATAAAAAAAGAGAGATTACCTAAATTGTAAAGAAGAATTTGTTACCCCTTTCTTCTTCAAAATCGTTGCGAAAGGGAGCAGAATAATTTGACAGAGATGAACTCGTTTGGGGGCGTTTCCTGGTGACTCCATTGTTGGCTTTGCTCATGGTTCAGATCCGCGGCATGCAGCGGCAGTGGGTCGCGTGGCGTAACATCTGGCTACCTACTTATTGTTAAAATTAGATTAGAATTCTGCGCACCAATACCTTAACAGCATATGTCAAAACCGTTTCTACTTCACCTTTTGCAAGGCAAAAATACATATTGACTAGACTACTAGGAAATGAACTCAAATTTGTGTCTAAGGTTTACAAAAATTAATAAATCATATTTAAAATATTAAACCTAATCACATCAATATCAAGAGATTGGTCTTAATAAAAGAAGATGTTATCAGTTGAACTTTAGCTGTTATCTCCGCTGAGTGCTTGACTTGAAGTATTACGCGGCCTTGAGTGGCTGCCATACTGCCAAGTCGCAGGGTTGTTCAGCTATCGACTCCATCACTGATTTCATGAAATACATTTTAAAATAGAAAAGGTCAAGCTTAAATAACAGTTTTTTTCTTATTTGGAATAAATATAAAAAGGGCTAAATACGACACTGACCGTTTCTTTTAAATTGACAAATATAAGTAAGTACTTAGTTTTTGTTATTATTATTTTTCTTCAAACGAAAAACTTCTACCTATTATTTTCAGTAATTGTTGGTAAAAACAAAACCGTTGAATAAGACAGTATGTATATTATAATAAAAATGTTGAGTTTCCTTTTTACCAAGATGCTAATTTAATTTTTCCCTTTTTTTACAGCTGCTATTAAAATCACAATCGTATCACCTTTTCGTTTTTAAAATAAAACACAATTTTATACAACCCTTATAGAACACCATTGAATTAAAAAAATATATAAAATGTAGGTACGGCAATGTTAACAAATAATGTGTAATGGTAGTTGGTAGTTAGCAGAATGCCCTCAACATTCGTAGACAAAACTTTTATTGTAATGCTAATAAGCTTACGTCTACGGGCCCAGAATGCCGAGCACTTGGCACCGGGCTCGGAACACACTGCCCTACTTTACAAAACGGCCAATGACTAATCACCTTGTGGCATAAGGTAAGGCATTGCTTGGTTATACACAACATAACAATATTCTCACGCCTATGTTTCCCGAAGGGGTAGGCAGCAGAGTGCATTGAGCTGCACCCACCTTTGGTCTTGTCGGCTTATATATTAGTACAAAAGAGTACTTACTTAATTACCTTTTAAAATTTTGTTGCAAAATAACAATGCACGCCGCACGTCATCACTGTAAACATTTTATTTGGTTTTTTAACCGACGAAAAAACAAAAAGGAGGAGGTTCTCAATTCGTCGCGTATATTTTTTTTTTTTTTTTATTTTTTTTTTTTTTATGTATGATCACGCATAACTTTTTACTGTGTGGACCGATTTTGATAATTCTTTTTTTAATCGACAGGGTATACCTTGAAGTTGGTCCCATAAAAATTTGGAAATAAAATTCCCACCCTAAGGGTGGGAAAATAGGGGTGACTTTTAGGTCGGCGGGTCGATTTATCCACTCACAGGTTGCATTTCCGTGTTACATTATAACTTTTGATACCTACCTACAATATCTTTGGAAATGAAATAAAATCAGCCGAAAGACGTCCACTGCTGGACATAGGCCTCCCTCACACATCGCCTCACCGACCGGTCGTGATCGAACCTCATCCTGTTAGTCCCTCAACCTTCACCAGGTTGTGTGGCCACCTTGTGGGGTGCGACCACCCTGTAAAGGGTGATTAGCTAGGGTCAAAAAAATTAGCCCAAAAAACTGAAAAGAAAAAAATAAAAACTTTTTATAAAAAAATTAAACCGCCGAAAAAACTGAAAAGCATTAAATAATAGGGAAACATTTTCTATTAGGCCTTAATTTACACTTCTTAAAGTAATTTTGGATTACCAAGAAATTTTGAGTCGGTGCCACAGAATCAACGAATAAAGATCACTAAATTACCTGAAATTCAAAGAAATAACCGAAAAACGTGTGCCGCTGCGCATCGCGCTTTACGTATATAATGAATTTGCTTGTGTGGTGTGGCACCGACTTAAAATTTCTTGGTAATCCAAAATTACTTTAAGAAGTGAGTAAATTAAGGCCTAATAGAAAATGTTTCCCTATTATTTAATGCTTTTCAGTTTTTTCGGCGGTTTAATTTTTTTATAAAAAGTTTTTTGTTAGTATAGAGTTGCCTAAATGATGTGGTATTTTCCTAAGAGATTGTCTAAAGCTATTTTAGCTAGACCACCAAACAACGACCTCATTATCACGCCCCTTGCCCACGCGCAACAAATGCGATCCCACACTGTTCGCCAATCGGTGGGTCTTCCCGATTATGCGTCATTGGGTGAAGTTACAAACCAATCGGTAGATGTGTGTAAATTTTTTAGCAATAGTTTATGATTTATCCGAAATAAATTATTATTATTGTATAAAAGTCGGTCTTCAAGGTACAACCGCTGGGGTTGGTCTTCTTCATCCAAATACTACTATCAAGACTTTGCGACTTCGCAAAGTCTTGATAGTAGTATTTGGATCGCCCGGCAGCGTAAAGCCAAAATCTGTATACTATTCAACAACTAAAAGTGTTGACCTCACACAGATATTGTCTCTAATTTGCCGAAAAATGTGAGGACACAATCTGTTTTGGCTCAACACCCTACATTGACACTTTTTACGCAACGTTTTGTCCAGTCTTTGGAATTAAAGTAAGAGCCAAATTATGTTCGCGCTCAACACTTTTCTATGGTAACGCGTTGAGCCGCAACATGATTGTTCGATCTAAAATCTAAACATTATTAGGGAGTGTTTGTTAAACAGAACCGCCTTTGATAAACTGACACATACCTACTTAAATCGAGAATAAAATAAGATGTTCAAGAATAAGAAGTAGGTTTTTCGATTAAATAAGTATTAAAATCTTCTCCTAAATATAACCAATACACCTTCTTTTCTGAAAACCGCATCAAGATCGCTTTAGCCAAACTCAAGATAATCCATACGGACAAACATACATACAGGTCAAACTTAGAAACTCCTTTCTTGAAGTCGTTTTTAAAAAAAAAACTTAAAACTTTTGGCTTTTCGTATTACTTTTTATTACTTGTAGTTCTTCAATAATATTAATTACTTTAATTTAGACTTCAATATATTTAATAAAACAAAAAAACTAAATAAGCGTTTCAAGTAGTTTCCAAGGTGTTGGCGCGTAACATACTTTGTCCTTTCAAAAAAGCTTTAGATACTAATTTTAGAAGACACGTTCTGTTGCGGCTCAACTCATACAGCGTTGGGCCATACACAGATTGTGGCTTTACGCCGCCCGGCAAGGAAAAAAATGCGTGTTTATCTTACTGCCGACGACGATAATGCATTACCACGCAATACCTACAAACTTAACAGTTTAAGCTCGCCTTAATTTACAATACTCTTGTTTAATACACCCAAAACTAGACTAAAGAGTTTACACGCTTGTGAAACAGTTAAGTTGGACCGGTTCATCGGATAGCCTATAACAATGTCAACACCATCACAATACAGTACAATGTATTGTTCAACATTTTGCTTGTGCTCTTAATCTAGCTAGAAAAAAGCAAATATTCTGAAAATTCTGTTGTAAATTTTGTTATAAATAAGCTGATGATAACTATCGATTAATTTGTGTGCTTCAAGCTGTAATCCTCATGTTTTAAATCTTAGCTAAAACCAATTTCGAGAATTTTGTATTAGCAAACATATATTTTATTTAAAGTATAATTGTGTGTAACATTTTATTTAGTTTTTTGAAAGAAAAAAAATTAAATCATAATAAATTTTTCAGATCTTGATTTAAGGGCTTTGACCGCGGCCTTGGGGTATTGCGCAAACAATACCCCTGAAGAGTTCCCGGCGTGACGCGTAGAGAATCACATTGACCGTAATGTCGTAGACTCAAGTCCGAGAATTGCACAAGTAGTTACTTTTGTTTACGTGGCATTGTCCACCCGGCCTCCGAGCACCGCCGTACGTGCGTACTTGAATATATTTAAATTTGGAGATGCGACAGGATGAGGCAAGAGCTGCCAGCTCCGTATAAATAGTCCGAGAAACGAGCAGGGAGCACAGACATCACTCCAGTTCATCCCCGAACGCATCTAAACTAGCTAACAGCAATGGTTTTCAAGGTACTACGATACGACCTTCTTGGATTGTAGTGTACAGTGAACCAACAGTGAATTTCGAAAATACAAGTGTTCCAATCAGTGAATTTCAGTGAAAAACTTTATAAATGAAAAGTGATTTAAATACAAATTGCAATTCATGGAATTAATGAGTTTGTTTTGTTTTAGGTGGTTGTATTCACTTGCCTGGTAGCAGCGTGCCACGCTAGCGTGGCGCCGGCGGCGGTAGTGGCTGGCCCCGCAGTAGTCTCAGCGCGACTTGAAGAGTTCGACCCAGCGCCGCAGTATCGATTCGGATACGATGTAGCGGATTCATTGACCGGGGACTACAAGAGCCAGTCGGAGCAGAGAGACGGCGATGTTGTTTTAGGCCAGTACTCCCTGGTGGACCCGGACGGCACGCGCCGCATTGTCGACTACGCTGCCGACCCCGTCAACGGATTCAACGCCGTGGTGCGCAAGGAGCCACTCGTGGCCGCCGCTCCGGCCGTTGTCGCCGAACCCGCGCGCTTTGTCGCCGAGCCTGTCGTAGCAGCGCGCTACGCCGCAGCCCCTGCCGCCGTCGTGCCTGCTCGCTACGCAGCTGCTCCCGCCGTCTTTGCCGCACCCGCTCGCTACGCAGCTGCTCCCGCCGTCTACGCCGCGCCTGCACCCGCCAAGCTCGTCTCTCCCGTTCCTGCCCCAGCTGTAGCCGCGCCGGTTTTCGCTCGATATGCCGCCACGCCGGTAGCTACGTACAGAGCTGCTTACACTTCCCCTATTGCTTACACTGCATACGCTGCACCTGTCTCTGCCGCGTACTCGGCTTCCTACACTTCAGCATACGCAGCAGCTCCTGCGGCATACGCTGCGCCTGCCTACACCGCTGCTGCTTACGAGGCCGTGCCAGCTCGCCTCGCAGCAGCGCCTGTAGCGGCGCGATACGCCGTGGCCCCCGCTCCGGCCCCCGCGCCCGCGCTCCGCGCAGCCCCCGCCAGGCTCACCGCGGCTGCGCCTGCGCCAGCTTTTGGCGGCTACACCTACCCCTAAGATATAACGACTGATTTGATCGCCTATTTTGAAAGACTTGAATTTTTTATACTTTATAAAAATATGTTTAACGTATATTCTTGTTATTTGATTCCGTAAAAACTTATTCATTCCTATAAAATAAGCCGATAATACTTACCTACCTCATTACGAAAAACAAAATTCTGCCTACATCTAAAGAACTAGTCTGCATAAAATATAACCTAATTACTTTAAAAAGGGAATAGTAAGCTTCTTTAATGGTAGGTTAATAATAATTTATTTAAACAAGTATTTAAAAACTATGATCTAATCGGCCGGGCCGATTGAGCTGATTTTGGTTTTGAGGTGTTCGTTCAGGGAAGATTTAATAAATGAGAAAATAATAAAAATTTGGGGTGAAGTTAGTAAAAACAAGAATGAAATTTTTCCATAGTATGAAATTGTAAGGCGCGATACGAAGTTTGCCGGGACAGCTAGTGATAAATAAAAAAGATTACAAATTAAAACACTTTCAAATCGCCACCACCTGACGATACGATGCTCAGCAGGCTGGTTCCATTACCTGTTTGATGCGCCAGCCCAGGTGTAAGAGCCAGCCCGCTGATCTCCTGAATGGTCGATTAGGTATGTCGACCATTCTTTAAAGACCCTGGCATCCATAAGCTTCGCATATAAGAAAAAAAATTAACTCAGGTAATTATTGTTTAATATAACATCGGGCCTTTTACCATCGTGCACAGCAAAACATTTTGTTCCAGAATGGTACGTTTACGGGAGAGCAAAATCCTGTCGCTGGAAGCTGGCATAGCACGACAAGCCAACTGCTATCCGAAAACTGAATATAAAACACAAGATTTATTTCTAACACCTACTTAATTCTAAAAAGATACTTTACGTAATTTTTTTACTGCAACCAAAACTATATCGGCTTTTTCAGGGCTTAATTTGGTACGTATATAAGAAACAAGTACCTAGCAGGTAGTCAAGTGAGAGATTTATTTGCACACCGTTGTGTACCTAAGTACACCGTATTATTGTAGCTGCGGCATCATGATGGTAAAAAAGTAAAGCTCAATATTTTTCCTGAAATTACTTTTAAATATGTAAAAACAAAAAAAATATTACTAGCTGTCTCGGGCGTACTTCGTATCGCGCTTTACAATTTTATATGAAAAAATTAAATTGTTTGTTTTTACTAACTTCCCCTCCCTTTTATATATCTTCTCACCTTTTAAACCTTTCGGACTACTACGAAAGTGTATAAGTAAGAGCAGAGACGAATATAGAGCTAAACTCAGAGAAAAACGAGACGAGATAGTTAAAAAGACACTTTATTGCACACACAATCGACTTAAAATAATTACTTACAAACTAAAAAAAAAATTAAAAATATATTGCGGTGTGGTTGCACAGAATACCTCCACCCCAAGCATCTCTTCCTCTGGGTGTCCTAAAAGACGACTAAGGAAATGAAATTTCCGAAGGCAGGCAGCACAGCATCCTTCGTTGAAAATTTTAAACAGCCAGATCAACAAACAAAACTATTAAGTTACAAATTCACAAAAGTGACGAATATCTATATATATAAAATTCAAAGGTGACTGACTGACTGACTGACTGACTGACTGACTGACTGACTGACATAGTGATCTATCAACGCACAGCCCAAACTACTGGACGGATTAAGCTGAAATTTGGCATGCAGATAGATGTTATGGCGTAGGAATCCGCTAAGAAAGGACTTCCCAAAATTCCCTCAGGAACGGGAATTACGGGACTTTTTAGTTAGTATGAAAAATCGACATTATTGAGTGTATCGACGTGAATTTGTGTACAGGTTCCTCAGTAGATGAAAGGGTGTTGAAGAAAGGAATTAACTAAATTCCCATGGGAATAGGGTTACAGGACTAATTATTACGTTAAATTTGGTCTACAAGTGTAACGGTGTTGGCAGGAAGAAATATACTAAATTCGCACGGGAACGTAAAACGGGACTCAATAGGAAAACGGGTTCTTCAGTGGGTGTAGATTTTCACCTTTATTTCCAATTAGATTCAGAGTTCTATTAAGAAAAAAATAACCAAAATTCACATGGTAACGGAACATTCCCAAAAACATAAAGCGCCTAAAAATCTTCAACTTTTTTTTTACTCGAGTAGGTATATTAGGTATGTAGGTACGTATATCCAACTACTTTTACCCAACCAGCTAATAGAAATGTTAGAAGTTTCAGTGTCTGAATGGTGGAGTGTAGAAATGAATTTATGGAGTTGCCACGGGAACTGAATTAAAGATAGATATTTTTAGGGGGTATGGGTGCGATCAGAAATGATGTCACCAAAATCCTGTGTCGTAAACCAACCAGTAATTAACGATTTTAATGAAAAAGCGCGTGCGAAGCTGCGGGCTAAAGCTAGTTATTAATATAAGAACTAGCTGTCCTAGCGAACTTCGTATCGCGACTTACAATTTTTTATGGATAAATGAAATTGTTGTTATTTCTTACTTCCCCTCGATTTTTCCATATTTGCTTACCTTTTAAAACTTCCCTGGACTAATATGAACATTTCAAAACCAAGATCAGCTAATGAGTTTATAAGGTTTTTTAAATCAAGTAATTCTATTAATATATAAGAGGTAATGATCTAGATTTTTAACATAACGTTTTTGAGGATAAAACAAAGTTTTTTTATAATTGAGAAACACTTGTGGAATCAAAAAACCTCGATACATTATTTCGTCAAAGATACCATTCCAAAAAACGGGAATAGCTAGTTCTTCGAAATTACTAACTAGTTTTTGTTGAAACTACATAGGAATAATGATAATAAAGTAGGTAAATTAAATTCTGGTAATTTAAATTTGATTTAAAAGTTAGTTTTTTTTAAATATATTTAATATTTATTACTTTTTCGAATAAAATGTAGTAACCGATGTGGGCGACTGACATATGACTGTCCTTTTCCCTCAGTATGTTTGAGGGAAAAGGACAACCGTTGATCCTCGGTCGTTTGATTTATTTCACGTATATCGTCTTAAGCGAGACTAACAAACCACGATTCATTTTTATATATATTATAGTAGAAGATAGTAGATAGTAGAAGATAGTAGATTCAGTTCTTTAGCGTAAGCCGTTTCCGAGATATAAAAACCCTGTAAACGTTACCCCAGCAGGAATTTGAATAACTCTGTTATCTTCAGAGGCAAATTTTCCAGTTTCAGTGCACATTTAGGCACAAACAAGCTACATTTCTGCCAAGTTTCAAAGACCTAGGCCCTGCCGTTCAAAAAAGTATTTCCAGGAGAACGTTCTAGGGATGCTCGATGATCGATGATCATCAATGTTAGGAGGCAAAACATCGATTTTTCAACATCGATGTTGCATTATATCAAACATCCATGTTGTTACAACAAACATCGAAACATCGGTTTTGCATGGTAACATCGATGTTACATACACAAAATCGACATCGGGCCCCTGGAAGAAATGTATTTCTCAAAGTTACGATCAACAACCCTCAAAAAATATATATAAAACTAGAGGCTGCCCCGCGGTTTTTCCCGCGCAGATTTCTCATAAACACGAAATTTCCGTTTTTGCCCGTTCCCGTGGGAATTTCGGGAAATCCCTTCTTAGTGCTCACCTACACTCCCTAAAGAACCTACATGCAAAATTTCAGCCCGCTACGCCCAGTAGTTTCGGCGCTGCGTTGTCTGTCAGTCAGTCAGTCAGTAACGGAAGAGTTTTATATATATTGATAAACGCATCCACTAATTATTTTTTCAATTTCTGAACGCAACGAAAAATAAAAAAAAAACTCGTTTGCTAACATATATAAAACAATGTCTGTAAAAAAACATCGATGTTGCCTAACATCAATGTCTTGGGTTCGATGGTCATCGAACATCGATGTTGAGCTATCGATGTCAACATCGATGTTTTTTTTCAATATTGAGCATCTCTAGAACGTTCTCCCATCAGAATTTGTTTTTAGCCTATAACTCCAAAACCTCTTGATGCACAAATTCGACACTTGGCGCACAAATCCACGTCCGATGCACTGCATATAGTCATTTTCAATATTTCGATGGGATGTACTTTCCGGATTCACACGATCATACAGCGATCACCAACCCACCAAGCGTGGCGACTTCGGCAAATTCTCTCCACAATGTTTGTTGTTTATGGCAATCTGCCGGGGAGACCTATGTCCAGCAGTGGACGTCTAGTCTATTGGTTGTAATAATTGAATAAATGAAATAAATTGATTGCAATTTACGGCCTTATTTGTTAGAGCGCATTGGTTTTTTTCAGGCAACCCATTGTGAGCTGCTAAAAACAATCATGTGGGACTAGCAGCGAATGGATCGCACATGCACTGTAAAAATTTACTATGTTCTCAACTTTAATCACAAAGTGTATCTTCAATCAAAACATAGTATAAAACAAAGTCGCTTCCCGCGTCTGTCCCTCTATGTTTGCTTTAATCGTTAAAACTGTGCAACGGATTTTGATGCGGTTATTTTAGTAGTCAGAGTCCAGAGTGCTTCAAAGGGAATTATAAGTATAACACATGCACAATATAGTAATAGGTTAGGGGGTACGAAGTTCGCCGGGTCGACTAGTAACTTAATTAGTAATCAGTCCTTTATTTGCATGAACACTGGGTATACAATACAGTAAGATTTTAAATATAAATAATAATTATAAGATCTTAAGATCCCTGTCGCCGTGTTGGAATCAGAATGCGGCTAAAGTTAGAGTTGTACCTATTTAAAAAAAAATTAGCCCTGAAAACCAAATAAGTACCTATTACATTTTGAGTGGCAATGCTCTGCTCAATGATATAATGCAATGCTATATGTAATTTAAAACTATAATAAAAAAAATCCCCGTTGTATTTAGTTAGATAACATGTATAATATACAATTACAACAAGCATAGTTTACTGTAAGTTACTGGATTAGTGGATTCACAAAACACCATTAAAATAAAATCATCAAATCGGATGATTCCCAAAAGTGCGTAGCGTAGGTACCCATTGCGTGGTACACTTTCTTCACCCGGTAGTTGTATTGTGATCACGTATTATGTTACGCAGTGGTTGATATAAAACGCCTGGATGACCGAGCTGCGGTCACAGTCGACTTGTCAACTGAACATCTTCACACCAGCCAACATGAACAGCAAGGTGAGTCAAGTGGAGTGTGCGACAGTAAAGGAGGGATCAATTTTACGTAGTACCATAAAAAAACAATTCGCACTGGAGATAATTTATCGATTATTTAAACAAAGGTTTTTCTTCAACTTCAACTGGACCTTATGAGAATTTTTGTTTTGTTAATTATCATAGTCGCATCCAGATCCAGAATTATTCCTTTAGATAGGTATAGGTACAGTCACGGACTAGGAGGCCGTACCAGATTTGTCTATAGTTTCGTCAGCCCTTGACTGTATTTCCAAACTACAAGAGCTATTTTGCAATACAGAAAAGTTACGCCGACCGTGTCCGCCACTGTACCTACTTCATCTGAAATGAAATCCAATGCAAATTCGTTTATTCTATGTCATTCAACATTCATGTTTTAGCACGATAAATCAGATTTCTCATAGTTATTATAGGTTTAGAGACCCTTTTTTGTATCACTTCTCTTTGTCGTCATTTATATAAGTACTTATTACGAAATATAAAAAAATCTTGATTTATTATACCATTCGGACTCGGTCATTGTATGTAAATGCAATGCCCACATGTTACTTAGCAAGAAAGAACCAAGTTAGAACAGTCTAATGTTTAGTTTTTTCTACTAAGATAAACGGTATTAAATACCCTACCCTACACTGGTTATTGTTGTGCTACTTACTGTACGCACAGTGCAAAATAAGTGAAAATAAAACCTTGACACCTTAAAATTTACCTTCAAATGGAAATAGGAATTGTATACAACTAGTCGACCCAGCGAACTTTGTACCGCTTAACTTATTACTATGTTGTGCATGTTTTAAACTTACAAACCTTTCTCTTGAATCACTCTATCCTTTAAAAAAAAACCACATCGAAATCCGTTGCATAATTTTAAAGATTTGCATGCAAGGGGCAGACGCGGGAAGCGACTTTATTTTATACTACGTATTATTATTGATATTGATATTGATGTCATCTTAATTTTTACATCTATTGCTCTTAAACAGAATCTTGCGGAACATAGTAACAACAATTTGAATGCTCTAAGAACAATGCTTACAAAACCAAATAGGTAACTTTCTTTTAATGCTCAGGACGACAGTTTAAAATTATCATGCAAGAGCAGGTCACCCTATAGCAATCACTGTTACGCAATCAAACAGTAGCAATATGGTGCGGTGGCGCATATTGATGATTGTAGCGCAATCATACCGGATTCGAACTAAACCAACGCGGAGCTCGGTATATGATTATCGTACGAAGATAGTCAACTTTGATTTATATATCGGAGTTGTCGCACCTTTAAATAACAGTACCTATTAGAAACTAAAGTACTTTACAAACTTTATGATGTAGTTAATTGTAATTACCTAGACTTTATCATAAATTTTAGGGTCAAGCTCATGTTTGGGCGTAATAACATTAGGTAATAAGTAGTTATCTATACCAATAATATAAAGAGAAAGGATTTGTTTGTTTTACAGAACCGATTTGAAAAATTATTTAACTGGTAGGAAGCCCCGATCGACATAGGCTATATGAGATTTTAAAAAAAATTAGGGATCCTTACTTAAATCAAATAATGTAACCCAAGGTGCAATAATTTTTTCGTTGTTTACATATTTTGACAGGTGGTTTGTTGTTGTTGTTTGTTTTTTATTTGCCCAGTCATTCTGGGCAGTCAAAATAACATAGTCATTAGAACCAAGTCTTTAGTAGTTAGTAGTATCTTATATTCTATGGCGTAACGAAGTAAGCCGTTACAGCACAGCTCGTAAGAGTATGAAGGGTAGTGTAGGTAGGGAACAGTAATATATGTTTCTATTAAAATAGTGAAATGGAACCATGACAAGGCATTGGTCTATCGGATAGACCAATGTAATGGATCGAACGTCTATCGTATAATCCTAGCGCTCTTACAGCAAGTATATTATTTTAAATTTTATTTCCAGATTGTAGTATTCATCTGCGCAGTGGGAGCAGCGAGCGCGAGCGTCGCGGCACCGCTGCCCCTGGCGCGAGTCGACCCCCTGCCGCAATATTCCTTCGGATACGACGTGCAGGACGCCCTCACAGGAGACTACAAAGGACACCAGGAACATAGGAACGGGGACTTGGTCACTGGATCCTACTCGGTCGTTGACCCTGACGGCACTAGAAGAATTGTAGACTATGCAGCTGATCCTATAAATGGCTTTAACGCGGTAGTTCGCCGCGAGCCCCTGGTAGTCGCCGCCCCGGCGCGAGTGGTTGCCCCAGCCCCGGCGTTCGCTCCAGCCCCGGCGTTCGCCGCAGCCCCAGCGTTCGCCCCAGCCCCGGCGTTCGCTCCGGCTCCTGCTCCCATCTTTGCAAGAGCCCCCTATTACGCATCGGCGGCGCCCGCGCCCCTACTAGCGCCAAGATTACCAAGCCCGTATTACTTTTAATTCGAAATAGATAAAAAATACTACAATTTTGCTGTGTTATACTTTCTTTAGATTTGTTTATATAATGTAAATACCTAAGATTTATTTTGTACGATTGTTATTTATGTTTATTAAAATGTTGAAATTGAATATGTTTGCTCACTACTTACCATTGAACTATTATTACTCACTACTAAATTAATTTTATTATAATGAGTAGAAATCCAAAATAAATACTTAAACGTTATTTAGGAATTATGGTTTTTATCAATTACAATACGAACTTATTATATGACCAATTCGAATGAACCCATGCAGAGCACACTTCGCGGGACCTTGTGGCGGCAGTGCGTGCACCGGCTATAATTAAAAGCGAAAGATTAAAAGCGTTCATCGCTGCAGGGCTCTATCCAGCTCGCTGCGACGTCACATTTCAGAGCACATGTAGACACAAGCATATAAAACCGGGGCCCTGCTAGAGTTCGGCAGTTCGATTTCACTGTTCAACAAAAACACACAATGGCATTCAAGGTACATGATACACCGATTTTTTTTTTTTTATAAGGACTATATATATCTCTAATTAAAATAAAAGTAAATATTAGAGAAAATAGAAGATTTCATAAAGATTTTAAATATATCACAAAATAAATACATACCTAGTAGAAAACAAAGTAGCTTTCCGTGTCCCTATATATGCTTAAATCTTTAAAATTATGCAACGGATTTTGATGTGTTTTTTTTAATAGATAGAGGGATTCAAAATTTCTCTTGAATCTCACTTGGTTTAAGTATAATATCATGCATAAGATAATAGGTTAAGCGGTACGGAGTTCGCTGGTTCGACTAGTATAATGTATTCAATATATATACATACATACATATACATAGTATAAAATGAAGTCGTTTCCCGCGTCTGTCCCTATGTATGCTTATATCTTTAAAAATATGCAACGGATTTTGATGAGGTTTTATTTAATGGAAAAAGTGATTCAAGAGGAAGGTTTATAAGTATAATACATGCACAAAATATTAATAGGTTAGGCGGCACGAAGTTCGCCGGGTCTACTAGTAGTATATAAAATGAAGTCGCTTCCGCGTCTGTCCCTATGTATGCTTAAATCTTTAAAAATACGCAACGGCTTTTGATGCGGTTTTTTTTAATAGATAGAGTGATTCAAGAGGAAGGTTTATAAGTATAAAAAATGCACAAAATAGTAATAGGTTAGGCGGTACGAAATTCGCCGGGTCGACTAATTAAGTAATAAAGTACTTTACATATTTTGTGATATTTAAAACAAGAGAAAGAAAGGACATTGGATAGCCTTGTTGCTAAAAGCAATTACTTTCTGGAAATCCATAGTATCAGTATTAAAACTCTTTATATTTTCCAGTTTGTCGCATTCGCCTGCCTGGTAGCAGCCGCGAGCGCCGGCCTGGCCCCCGTGCAGTACGCCGCGCCCGTGGCCTACGCCGCCGCGCCCGCCTACCACGCCGCGCCCGTCGTCAAAGCCGTCGAGGCCTACGACGCGCACCCTCAGTACACCTTCTCCTACGACGTAAAGGACGGACACACTGGTGACTCCAAGAGCCAGACCGAGAGCCGCGACGGAGATGTCGTCCATGGATCCTACTCCCTCATCGACTCAGACGGCTTCAAGCGCACCGTGGACTACACCGCTGATCCTCACAACGGATTCAACGCCGTCGTGCACCGCGAGCCGCTCGGACACGCCCCCGTCGTCGCCAAGGTAGCTGCCCCCGTCGCCTACCACGCCGCCCCCGTCGCCTACCACGCCGCCCCCGTCGCCTACCACGCCGCCCCCGTCGCCTACCAGGCCGCTCCCGTGGCCTACCACGCCGCCCCCGCCTACCACGCGGCCGCCCCCGTTGTACATGCTGCTCCCATCGCCAAGCTGGCCGCCCCAGTCGCGTACGCCGCTCCCCAGTACTACCACCACTAAGACCTTAATCATAAGACAATGTTGAATGCCATAAAATGTAAATAAATTATTTAATTTAAATATTTCTGTATTTAATTGATTAATTTAAAATAAAGAATTTAGATATAAAAAAATTATACCTACCTTAATTTTATAAAGAAAAAAATAATGTTTCTATTAACAACAGGTGACCTAAATATCGAATATTTGGAAACCCAGCGTATCAGAGCGCGGTGGTGGTGGCAGAGCGCGCTCTTTGCCGGGAACCACGGTGAGGCCACGCTGCTTTCTGCGTTTCCTCTCCGCCTTGTCCGCGCCGTGCGCTGGCTTGCCCGGAAGAACCCGGAAGCGCCGCCCGGTAGGCACAGTGGACATTCTCTTGAACAACACCTGTGTCTCTACTCGTTGCACCTCATCCATGACGCCTAAAATCTGTTTTTCACGTTGAACGATCGCCTTTCTCTCATCGGCACTCACTGCCTCAGCTGCCATCTCGGCGCATTTCGCGAGGAAAGCCTGAACTCGCTCTGGGTTTTGTAGTTTTTTCGACCACTCGTACGCTTCTTCGACCTGGATGCGGACCTCATTTGCGTTTCCTTGCTGCATGTCTCCGCTCATCAGCACGAACAGGCCATTCAGCCACCAGGTGGGATTACCAAGCTCCTGCGCTTCTCTTTGACATCTTTTGGCATAGAACTTGGCGAGAGCATAATTTTTTTGAGTGCATAAAAGCCGTGATAGTTCGTACATGAGCCAACAACGCATGGTTGAATTTTCACACATCTCGAGAGTTGCCATTACCTTTTCAGTTGCTTGTTTGATGTCAATAAATTTGTAAGGGTAATTTGCCATTACAGAATCAAACGATTGCGGGCGCCCAACTGGCAGTCCCATGAGGAACGCAATTCGGCGACGATTGCCTCTTTCGCTAAGAGTATACGAAAGCCGGTGTTGGCACAAATAACCTTCGCCAACAGCTCTGTACAAGCGATCGATGTACAGATCTTTGGCTGGCAGCGTTCGTGGGGTCTTCATATCTAGGAACATTTGCATTCGTTCAGCCTGAGCTATCAAGTCCATGACACGATTGGCACGCATACTCTTCTCCAGTTGTCTGAGTAGATGTTCGGCGGTGCGTGCTCCTATCTCACGTTCCTTTACAAGTACTGCTTCTCTGTACTTATTCTGGTATCGGGAATCTGCCTTTTCTGCTAGCTTAATAGAGTAGTATGGTCTTTGTGCTCGTAACATCTCTTGTCGTTCCGTAAGAGAACGTAAAGCTTCCTTTACAATAGCTCTCAATTCTTTACTACCATCCGAATTAGCTGACTGAATGCGACGGTCTTCGGAAAGTTCTTGGAGAAAGAATTTATCGTAAGCCATCGGTCCTAAATATTTCATGGCTAAAACACGAGACAAGGTCAAGTCTTTTCGTGCTTCCATTTGGGTCAGCTTACGCTTCTTTTCGGGCCGCGGTATGCGGCAGACGTGTAGAGATTTCTGCGTTTCATCTTCTGCAACACGGACTGCCTCATTTTGTTTGATGAGCGGGAGAAAGTCCAGCATTACGCTTCCTGCATTCGTACCAATACAGTCTTGTATAGTTTCGACTCCCTGGTTGATTCCTTCCTTAAAATAGGGTGGTTGGCGGCGTAGTCTTGCGCCCCGGAAGTTCATAACGACTGACCGCTCGAAGTCGGACATGGTGTAGAGCGCACGGGACTGCATGTTTCTGGCAATCATGTTCTGTGGCGCCAGCTTGAGGGCCAGCTCGGCGTCAGCGTAAGCTTGCACGGGCTGCACAGCGTCGGCGCAGACCTGGCTCCGCCCGGTGAGCATGCTGACGTCGTCAGGGGCGCTCTTGTATGCCTCATCATAAGATGCCTTGGCTTTCTCGAACTGTTCGAGCCGTCTGAGATAAGCGCCACGCTCTCGGTACACCGTGAGCGCTCCGTAGAGCTGTTTTTCTTCCATTTTTTGGTCAGTGGGTCGCTTTAGTTGGTTTTGAGCAATATATAATAATAAAACCTAAAACAATACAAAATACATAATGAAATAATTGGTTTTGATTGATTTCCAAGAGTTTTTTTTTTGACAATGAAATGGTCGGTCAATATCAAGCAGTATTCACGCAGTATTTAAAGATGTCAGTCAATCTTTAAACTTTGGAATTTAGATGTAGATGTATGTACATAACACAGCTAGTAGCTAAATTTTTAGGCTCCTCGCTGCGGGAAAGAAATTCCGAAATTATCAAATTATCAAATCATTATCAAAGAGGTTGGCAAACAAAAATAAATTACGTACAATACTACGATGTAAATATTATTTGCTTGCATATATCATATCATATTATCAACCCCTGTACTTATTTTGTTACTGTAGTAATATGACGAATATGACTAATATCAGGAGCTTAATATCATTACTTAAATCAAAAATCCTGTTGGAGGTATACAAAAGTTTAATGAATAAGTTGGTATATATCAGTCAATTGTTGTTTGGGTTATTTACACAGTTACTATCGGAGCTGCATAATTGTAGGCGAAGGCAGATGTAAACCTTTCGAAGGGCGAATATACTGGGGCAGCTACTTCTGTAAGCTTGGCGGGAGCAGGCGCGGCGTAGACGGCGGGAGCAGCTGCGTAGCGAGCGGGTGCGGCAAAGACGGCGGGAGCAGCTGCGTAGCGAGCAGGCACGACGGCAGCAGGGGCTGCGGCGTAGCGCGCTGCTACGACAGGCTCGGCGACAAAGCGCGCGGGCTCGGCGACAACGGCCGGAGCGGCGGCCACGAGTGGCTCCTTGCGCACCACGGCGTTGAATCCGTTGACGGGGTCGGCAGCGTAGTCGACAATGCGGCGCGTGCCGTCCGGGTCCACCAGGGAGTACTGGCCCAAAACCACATCGCCGTCCCGCTGCTCCGACTGGCTCTTGTAGTCCCCCGTCAATGCATCTGCTACATTGTATCCGAACCGGTACTGCGGCGCTGGGTCGAAATTTTCAAGCCTCGCCGAAACCAGACCAGGGGCAGTAACCACCGCTGCGGCTGGCACTGCGACAGCGCGGCACGCTGCTACCAGGCAGGCGAATACGACCAACTAGAATTAAGGATTACCATTATTATTTCGTATCTAGTGTTCATGACTTAAAATTATTATGTACAGACCTTACAACGCAAAGTAAAGAAACATACCATAGAAAAATTATATCAAGTAAGTACAAACAAACAAAACACGGTTTAACTTTACAAACTAATTTGAAATCCGTTTTAATCTTGACATTCCAAAATCAGGCTGAACTAAAAACATTGACACCGTTACGCGACTAACTAGGGTGGTTGCGCAACCGACTGCGAAGAAATTATAAGCATTCAGGATGCGGACGCAAGGACGCGCGCTCGCCGCCGCCGCCTGCATCCAGATGAGGCTATAGTCTGAAGGTCGTATTTACTGTGGTTAATGAAAGCGTGACCTGAAGTTTTCTTAATAAAAACAAGTTAACAACATCAGCGTGTAAATAAATAGCATTTAAGAAATATATTAAATATATATGTTAAGTAAATATAATGAATAAGTTAGCATCACCCTGTACTAATAAATAAAGTTTAAAGAAATGTAATTAAATAAAGCTGTAAATATATATTATGTGCATATAGGTACTAATAAAGAAATCTAAAGTACTCTAGCTAGCTTTTTTTCTCACATCCATGTCAGGGGTCCAACCTACCAAGCTGAAATTTAATAGGTACAGTAAATAATATTAAAGTATCGAATAGAAACATTTGTTAACTTCTATATTAGTAACCGGGTCGACTAGTTAGTCGACCCGGTGAACTTCGTACGGCCTTACAATTAAACTATGTTAAGCATGTATAATACATATAAACTTTTTTTTTAAAGGCGGGGAAACTCCTAACGAGTACCCTGCAGCCCCGGAGGGAGGCGCAGGGTTATGTGGGGTATAAACCTTCCTTTTCAATGAAATACAAAAAACGTTTTTTTTGTTTAACACCGTTGAAACAACCTTTAAAAAACCGTATCAAAATCCGTTGCGTAGTATAAAAGATTTAATCATACATACATATACAGGGAAGCGACTTTGTTTTATAATATGTATTGATAAAATATTTTTTTATTTCTGAATTTTTCAGGTCACGCTTTTATTATAGCCAAACAAATTTTTAATGGACTATGAATTTTGTTGATGTGAGATAGAAAAGTCTCATAAAAATAAGAAGGAAGCTTTACCAGCGCCGTTTGCCTAAAATTCGGTGCATTAAAACTAAAACTGTTATATCATGTTACTAGTACATAGGGCTTTGTTTTATACTATGTATTGATGAAGTGCGAGATTCAATAGAAGTTAGAGAGCAATTTTAATTGTTATCCTTTAGATTTCTTTTTCGCATTCTGTACTTTTTTTCCTTAAAAGACATGTTATGTGTCTCGTGAAAACAAAAAAATATATAATGTTTACCTTAGAAGCCATTGTATCCTGATGATTCTCTGTATGAGATGTGATGATGAAGTATGCCCCTGTGGAGGCAGCTATCGTATATATACCACCAGAATGTTGTGACACTGTGTCCAAGTTCACGCTTTGTATTTTCCTAGCGCATCGTTTTGGATGTGCATGTAATTGGAAATGAGGCACTGTATGACCCAGCCAAGAGTCTTAGCCATTGCTTATCCATTGCCGCAAAGGTTAAGGATGTATATGATACGATACAAAAATTCTACGCAGTGGATGTCAAGTATCTAAAGCTAAAAAATTACGTATTGTGTCGGGAAATTCAAACCTTTGTTCTTGACTTTAGGCCAAATGTTATGAAAGGATTATTTTACTTATACATTTTACACAAATTCTATTATACCAGAAATGTGATAATGTAAAGCGTAATAGCGGAAATAGGCTTGAAACAAGGCGCGAATTTTTTAAATAAAACGCGACGTACCGACCATTTTATTCTCAAAACAAAACCAAAAAAATAATTTGTCAACGAGACACGTTGTCGACAACCTAGCTTTCTTAGCACCCTGTTATCCTTGCTACACAAAGCATTTCGGTAGGCCACGTCGATAATGGACCGGTCGTGGTCGTTGGAGCCTGAAACGCGCGATGGTAGCCGCGGGCTTTTTGCGACTCATATAAAACATTCATCGTTAATATTTCAAATCATTCGTTATTCATCACTCGAATAAACAGTCCAAAATGGCATTCAAGGTATAAACTTATTAATAGTATTAAAATATATTTTTAAAAGTATTTTTTATACGAGTTGTTAACTTAA
Source organism: Euspilapteryx auroguttella (assembly GCA_951802225.1). Lineage (NCBI taxonomy): Eukaryota > Metazoa > Arthropoda > Insecta > Lepidoptera > Gracillariidae > Euspilapteryx > Euspilapteryx auroguttella. The sequence goes on along the minus strand of OX637660.1, from coordinate 4,705,500 downwards.
ATTTTGATCCGAGACGCAAGAGTTAACCTAAAAACTTAGTACAGTATTCAAATAGCCTTCCTTTTAAGTATATGTATTAAAAAAATTAAGCCTGGCTGGCCATCCATTGACATGTGCCTATACTTCATTCATGAATGGGTCTGTTAATGAATGAATGAATAATGTAGCTACGTTTAATGAGTTTGTACAGTGGCATAACATTTCCGGTTTTTCTGACACGATCGGCATAACATTTCCGGTTTTTCTGTATTGCAAAATATCTCTTGTTCTTTGGTAATACAGTCTAGGGCTGACGAAACTATAGACAAATCTGTTACGGCCTCTTAGTCCGTGACTGTACAAACTAGTCAGTTGTAAAAATACTTGAAGTTGTATCTCTCATAACTCTTATTTCTTTTGTATTTACAGTTCGTAGTACTGATGTGCGCAGTGGTTTGCGCTCAAGCTGGCGTTATCGCGCCCACTACATACGCCGCTGCCCCCGTAGCCTACCATGCCGCTCCCGTGATCGCCAAAGTTGCGACCCCCCTCGCCTACGCCAAGGTTGAGGAGTACAACTCGCACCCCCAGTACACCTACTCTTACGGCGTGCAGGACGGACACACTGGTGACTCAAAGAGCCAGACTGAGAGCCGCGATGGAGATGTCGTGCACGGATCCTACTCCCTCATCGACTCAGACGGCTTCAAGCGCACCGTGGAATACACCGCTGACGACCACAACGGATTTAACGCCGTCGTGCACCGTGAGCCGCTCGGACACGCCCCCGTTGTTGCCAAGGTTTCCGCCCCCGTGGCCTACCAGGCCGCCCCAGTGGTGCACGCTGCCCCCGCCGTCTACCACGCTGCCCCATTGGTCGCCAAAGTTGCAACCCCCGTGACCTACCACAGCGCCCCTGTCGCCTACCACGCTGCGCCAGTCGTCACTAAGGTCGCTTCTCCGGTCGCCTACGCTGCTGCCCCGGTTGCTTACCAGACCTACCATGCTGCCCCAGTGGTCGCCAAGCTTGCCGCCCCTATCGCCTACGCCGCCCCCCAATACTATCATCACTAAATGTTAACTAGTCAGGAATGTCTCCGACATTCATTATTTATTGAAAAATATTGCAAAATAAAAAGGATATTTTTAGTTTGTATATAATTATTTTATTTAGTTTCCCATTATTATTTTAGGAGGACTCTATAGGCTGAATAGGCTCTAAACATTTTGATTGAGTAATTATTAAACCTATTTACACTGACTGCAGTTGGTCAGAGTAAAATAAAGGCAGCGACACACAAATCGAGATAATTAGACGCACGTCTGTCATTAAACTCGTGCGGCGGTATTGTAAGATAATTATCTTTAACACGGCTTTATTCTACTATAAATAACTCAAATTTAAAAATTTAAAAACCCTGACCCAGTCAGACCCCTCATCAACTTAAGTAGAACGAGAGCTAATCATCTTAAAAATATCATGGTTACCTTAACATATACTTTCAATATCATTGAAGTAACACTGTACCAAATTTTTAATTGATAGGACAAATGGAAGGTGGTTAGATCCTCTCATCCATTATTCAAGAGCTGATCATCTTCAAACGGCAGATTAGGTCATGGTTACCTTAAAATATACTTTTAATATCATAGATGTAACATAGTACCAAATTTCAACTCGATCGGACATAAGGAAGCTAGTTAGATCCTCTCATCCATTATTCAAGAGCTGATCATCTTCTAACGGCAGATCAGGTCGTGGTCACCTTAACATATACTTACAATATCATAGATGTAACATGGTACCAAATTTCAACTCGATCGGACATAAGGAAGCTAGTTAGATCCTCTCATCCATTATTCAAGAGCTGATCATCTTCAAACGGCAGATCAGGTCATGGTTACCTTACCAGATACTTTCTATATCATAGATGTAACATGGTACCAAATTTCAAATCGATCGGACATAGGGAAGCTAGTTAGATCCCCTCATCCATTATTCAAGAGCTGATCATCTTCAAACCGCTGATCAGATCTTCATCAGACATGGCTAAGAATACTCGGCCTGAAATTATCTATGATACAAAAAAAACTAAACGAAAATCGGTTCAGCCGTTTGGGCTCTACGATGACACAGACAGATACACAGACAGACAGACAGATACACACGTTAAAATTATAACACCCCTCTGAATTTTTCATTCGGGGGTTAAAAAAAATTATCTTCTAACTAAGGCAAATATCAAAAGTGTGGCACAGTATGACTCTAGATAATCATGTTTAGTATTTTTTGAGCACAGTTAAGTAGTCCTAGACGAAAATAATCTACAGATTATTGCCAAAAGTGGCCACTTTTAGTAGCTTTTTTTGTCTTTGACCTAAAAGCTATACAACAGTGCCCTAAAAATACTAGGCTACATTATCTAGTGTCATACTGTGATACGTAAGATATTAATTTTTTTCGCGAATGGCGCTAGCATCGCTGTAAACTGGCTCTTAAGACGTGGATCGGAAACTAATAAAAATTTATCGCCCTGTACAACAACCCCCGATCAGCTGATTGAATCAGTATAATGCGAGAATGGTTTTCCTAAAAACAACCTGTCCACTCCGACTAGATCTTCGGGTTAAAATAAATGATAGCTCTTAGCACTAAGCTCGTACACATGTACCCTCAAAGCTAGTGCAGAACTGCATCAACTCACTAAATACTCTATTGCCGTTTCGACCGCGCAACCAAGTTCTGAAACAAAAAACTGATTACGCTCACATTCTGTCGAAATTTGTCAAAACTGAATGGTGAAAACCAGAAATTTGTCAAAGCATAAATAAAGAAGTTATGAAGGTTTGATGGTGTCCGCGCGAACGAAACAAGGAGAACCGCGCGGACATTGAGATCTAGACTTCTGGAAGGTTTAGAGACCTGGTTTTTTTTGTCAAAGCAAGGTTCAATTTGTCAAAAAATGTCATAGTAATAACATTTTGACTAGCTCTAATACTTGACCAGATAATGACACTTCAGTCCCATGGCCGCGCGAACCTCCTATTAAGATTCCTTTAGGTTCAATTATTTTCGTAACTATGCGTCCAAAACAGCCGGAATCGGTGTTCAGACCTTTATTTTAATTTGTCGAATCCTATGAAAGCCGAAAACCGCCGATGTCTGTTGTTAGTCACACAAAATCCCTGAAAAACTTAACCTTCTTTCCGCGCCAACGAAACGCTTCTTAATATAGTGATAACTAATTAACTAAGATATGTTTCATATATCAAATTCTTTGACATTTAAGGCTCCTTCGAATGACACCTAGCTAGACCGCTCAAGCCCACTGCAGCGAGAGAAATTTAAAAAACTTTACCTCCTAAATTTGTTAAGTAGGGTGGCTTTTTTGAGTAGGATAAAGTTTTTTAAATTTCTCTCGCTGCAGTGGGCTTGAGCGGTCTAGCTAGGTGTCATTCGAAGGAGCCTTAAATGTCAAAGAATTTGATATATGAAACATATCTTAGTCTAGCTTAGTTAACTAGTTATCACTATATTAAGAAGCGTTTCGTTGGCGCGGAAAGAAGGTTAAGATTTTCAGGGATTTTGTGTGACTAACAACAGACATCGGCGGTTTTCGGCCTTCATAGGCTTCGACAAATTAAGATAAAGCTCTGAGCACCAATTCGAGCTGTTTTGTATTCATAGTTACGAAAATAATTGAAGCTAAAGGAATCGTAATTAGAGGTTCGCGCGGCCATGGGACTGAAGGGTCATTATCTGGTCAAGTATTAGAGCTAGTCAAAATGTTATTACTTCGACATTTTTTGACAAATTGAACCTTGCTTTGACAAAAAACCAGGTCTCTAAACCTTCCAGAAGTCTAGATCTCAATGTCCGCGCGGTTCTCCCTGTTTCGTTCGCGCGGAAACCATCAAACCTTCATAACTTCTTTATTTATGCTTTGACAAATTCCTGGTTTTCACCATTCAGTTTTGACAAATTTCGACAGAATGTGAGCGTAATCAGTTTTTTGTTTCAGAACTTGGTTGCGCGGTCGAAACGGCAATAATACTCTGGGTGCAAATAACAGAGTATTTATTCGCTGGGTTCCAGGACACGCAGGGATCGAAGGTAATGAAAAAGCCGACAAACTTGCTAGAGCAGGAGCACAAGGAACCTTTGTCGGGCCTGAGCCCTTCTGTGGAATACCTAAAAGCCTCGCTCGCCTTTATCTAAGGAACCAATGTCATAAAGAATCCTTAAACCTATGGGCCCTTACCAAAGGTTTAAATCACTCCAAAGCAACCATAAAACCTTTCAACAGCAAAGCTGCCAGGGAGGCTTTGGCGCTTAATAGGAACAACTTACGTACTCTGGTGCGAGCACTCACTGGACACTGCAAGTTGAACAAGCATTTATGTTCAACTTAAAGTTGAAAGACACAAAAATGTGCAGATTCTGCCTAAATGCAGATGAAACTGCGATGCATATTTTGTGTGAGTGTGGTCCCCTAATACATAAACGGTCAATCCATCTCGGAAAACATTTGTTACAGCCGGATGAGATAAAATCTCTCAGTTTCAAGGACATACTGTTGTTCCTGAAAGCAACAGGCCTTGATGCTGAACTATAAAATATAATAGTGGCGATCACAATAGATCTGCAAAGGTCGCAGTGAGCTGGGCTGGGCATACTGGGCTGTTAAAGCCCTGCATAGCCACCAATCAAATAAAAAAAAAATGATAGGTAAGTAAGTACGCCATTTTAGTAAAGAAGGAAATACAAAAATTTATCTAACAACGAGCTGTCCCAGCTTACTTCGTTACGCCATAGAATATAAGATACTACTAGAGGCTTGGCTCTATGGACTATGTTATATTGACTGCCCAGAATCGGCGAATAAATAAACAAACAACAACAACAAACCACCTGTCAAAATATGTAAACAACGGAAAAAAAATGCACCTTGGGTTACATTATTTGAGTTTAAGTAAGGATCCCTAATTTTTTTGAAAATCTAATATAGCCTATGACACTCGGGGATAGTGTAGCTTCCTACCAGTAAAAGAATTTTTCAAATCGGGTCAGTACAAAAGTTGTTACAAACAAACAAAAAAATATTTCCTCTTTATAATATTGGTATAGAAGTACCTATCAAGTTATTCATGTAGGTTTTTTTGGAAAAATAATCTGTTAGAATTAGTACTTGCAATACCATTTTGAACGCGTCTGTACTTGTCCCTCTTCTTAACTATAAAATGCGAAAATAACTGTGTCTGACTTTCACGATAAAACTACTGAACGGATTATACTAGCTGGGTAAAAAACATTAGCATGTTCGGACATTATAACTTAAAATTTTGTATGACGATATTTCAGTATTCTAATTTTATTTACATATTTAAGACACTATCTTTTTATATTTAGTAAAAACCATTTAAATAAGTAAGAATTTAGTATTAAAAAAAAATTATATATGCCTTAAAACTATTTCCTGTGGTCTGTTCAGATTGACAGTTGATGGCTATACACCCGTTAAAAAAATATAATTAATAACAATATCGTATAACAGCTATAAATTAAATACTTCACTTTCCTTACAATTTACATTTTATTCTCCTCACTTGTTACATATTTTCTTTTCCATTTCTCTCGTCTCTTGTTTCAACATTGACAATTGACATCTCTTGTTCCCGCCTTTCCTCAACAAAGTACTTTTACAAACCAACTTTAGGAAACACATTGCTAAACAAACATCTAGATAATTTACTATAAGTTATTAATTAAAACATAATTTATGGTACCTAATAAACCTAATAAAGTATTTGTGATTAGATGTAAAACATTAGTTAGTAATAAATAAACCCCGTCTTGACCAATTATATGTTGTCCATCCTTGCCGCATGATGGCGCTGGGATCGGCCAGAGAGAAGGTGGATCGTTGGGCAAAGGCTTCTAGCGTTGTCAGTCCAAGATGCGGTAACAATCGTTACTATAAATACTGTTCCTTACTTGTTCATATTTCTATATTTCTTCATCAATTTGATAATTACAAGCAATAGGTATTTATTAATAATACTCATCATAAACAATCGGTTATACGTCCTAACGACTTTTCTGTGGAGCTTAAAAACGACTATAAACATCCAGAATACTAAAAAAGTTGGATAATTTGAGAATCATGCACTAGCAACACCGATCAGCTGTCCTAAACCATTTCGTTTTCACCGGAGCGCGTCGAAATGTTTCTTGAATGCAGCTGATAATATTTGTTTTTAGAAATTTGTCAAAGATCGATGCAACTTTCCTGTTCTATGGATTAACTGGTAAGTTTCAGTATTATTATTGCAATGACTTAAGTTCAGTGAACTTTTCTGGGAGTAGTATTGCAAATACAGTTTTTTTTCTTTCTACCCTAAAAATTATAACCGTTATCGATGTTTTAAAACTGAATTGTATTTTCTGTGGACATCTTTTCTGTGGACTAGACGTCCACAGAAGAGACATTTGACCACGGTAAAGTCGTTAGTATGAGATTATAATATTTTTCAGTTATTTTCAGCGTCATTAAGCCACTGGAAACCTTAAGTCTCGTTTAGGTACCTACATTTTAGCAAAGAAGTGAAAAAGAAACGCCGTAGAGTATAAAAACAGATTATTATGAGGAGAGTATTTCTATGGAGGAGAGCAAGAGCTGACTGAGGAAAAGATGACTGAGACTTAGAAAAAAGACGCAGAAAGCATAAAGGAATACTAAGAAGGAATATATCGGATGAAACCATAAAAAATAAGATTATTCTGATTGATATTACAGCAGATGTTAATAAATTTTAATATATTGCAGATGCGATTCATACTTGGGTATAAGTTACCTTTTCAAGGGACCTTTCAGGTTCAGATATTTTACATGCTTTTAGGTTAAAATATCTGAACCTGTTATGTATGATATGTTCAGCCCATCCTTATCCCGTAGGATCATCAGGCGTAGCAGGATTCTCCAGGGGGAGAACCCTGCTACGCCTGATGCTCAAGCCTGCCCTACCTATCATATATCTAGATTCATATAAAATAAGAGCCTTAGGATCTCGTGAAATTTGATTATTAAGTAGACTTATCTTGTCAGTCTATAGATATTCCATAAGCTAATAGATGAAACAATGTAATGCCGTTACCGTGCCTACATATAAACAACGTTTTAAATGATACTTGTATATAGGTACTGAAACAACGTGACTTAACATTTAATAATTCATTACGGCATCTTCAAGCTAATAATCACTAAGGATAGATACCGCTTCAACGGCGTCAGGTCAGGTGGTATCAGAACACTATTTTTGCAATTATCTGTAAAACACACACCATCGTCGGCGTCGTCGGTTTCCGCAACCACTACCACTAACGCCGAAAAAACCCTCTACTTTGAAGATCTTCACTTTGATGCCTCTTTAATTTTTCTAAAGCTAAACTAATAACAAATCAATCTTTCTTTGATGATTCTGATGAAAATATTTATTCAGTAAGTAATTGTACAACGTTAAGTGTCCACTGAAAAATATCTTCTGTAGACCATATATATTTTTGTTGGATTAAGTGGTTCTAAGGATTTAAGGAAGTTATTTTGTGTCAAATTTCATTCTTGATTGTTTTTAGTTACTTAATTAAAAGTAGAGTACGAAATATTAAAACTGTAACTTGATTCTTTCTTTCCTGTGGAGTTTGGTCACTTCTGTGGACCAAAAAAAAAGTAAATGGTTAATTAATCACAGCCCATGCGTGAATGATCTCGCTCACTATTTTATTTATGTTACATATGTCATTAGCAATCAATAAAGTCTTATTTTGAAATTATAGCAGCATTTTTATTTTATTTTTTTTCAGAGTCCGCTTTTGTTTTTTACCCAGCTTCGTCCGCGTCTTCTTCCGCGAAAACATTAATTTTTTCTCACCGTTTAAACATTCCCTGGACTTTGACAAATATTTCAAAACCAAAAATATTTTTCTAGTTTTAGCGAGACAAACTAATTGCAATGGATTTTTATTAGTGATGGACCTAAGGTGGTTTGAACCGAATACGAATTTCGGTCGAACATTCGGTGTTCGGTGTTAATATAAAATTAAACCGAATGTAGAACGAATTTCGGCCCATCCCTAATTTTTATATTAAGTATACATATTTAAATGTATGAAGATATCAATAGATAGATTTCGTTAATACATAATTGTATGGCAGTACGAAGTTCGCCGGGTCAGGTGGTAATAGCTATACAGGGTGTCCGGGGAAGTTATAACATAAATTTAAGGGTGTATTCTATGATCAATTTTAATCGAAGAAAACACCCCATATGTGGAGTCCTAAGGTGGGGTCGCAGCCTCACCTCCCCTCAGTATTTTTTTTTTTTTGAAAAAGTCAACAAAAAAGTAACAAAAAAAAAATTTTTTTTGTTGCATTTTTACGGTTTTTCAAAGTTACCACAAATAATTTCTTTTTTGCAAAAAGAGACCCGCCTTCAACAAACTGACACATACATAATCTGAGAACTTCCTATTTTTCCAAGTCGGTTAAAATAGGTACTAAAACCTTCTCCTGAATGTAAAAAGTTCATTTCTGAAAACCGCATCAAAATTGGTTCAGCCAAACGCGAGATAATCGCGAACAAACATACATACATACATACATACAGGTCAAACTGATAACCTCCTTTTTTGAAGTCGGTTAAAAAATGCAGATACTTTTTTTATTTTTTGTGTTTTATTGTTAGCTTTTCAGTTGTTCATCAAAATGGTATACTAGATTAATTTATCTATGTCTATTACTTCAGAAATTATCAACTACCAAAAAGACCCTTCGTCAGTTTAACCCACTTTTAATAAAAAATTCTATCAGTTATTGTTTTCAATACAAAATATGTATCCAAGCAATTATTTAATGTAAGGTAGATACAAAAAAATATATTTTGGAGCTATGATATGACGTTGGAGTTCTATTTCTAAGTGAGTACTTATACCCTAGAAACACCCGGGGACCCTAGAAACAAAAAATAACTAACTACTTACTCGATGTGGCGATGAAATTAGTACAAAGTAATTCTTATAAAAAAAAAAAAACATTTTTAATTACTTTTTGACTTCAGGTTGAGTAGGTCCTTAAACAAATAAATAACGCATCGGACAACTTTCTTAATGACTAGTGATATGGCTTTCAGTGGTGGTAGTATTGGGGAGCGGCGTACGCGACGGGAGCGGCGACCTTGGCGACCACTGGGGCTGCGTGGTAGACGGCGGGGGCAGCGTGCACCACTGGGGCGGCCTGGTAGGCCACGGGGGCGGCAACCTTGGCAACAACGGGGGCGTGTCCGAGCGGCTCGCGGTGCACGACGGCGTTGAATCCGTTGTGGTCGTCAGCGGTGTATTCTACGGTGCGCTTGAAGCCGTCTGAGTCGACGAGCGAGTAGGATCCGTGCACGACATCTCCATCGCGGCTCTCGTGCTGGCTCTTTGAGTCACCAGTGTGTCCGTCCTGTACGTCGTAAGAGTAGGTGTACTGGGGGTGCGTATCGTATTCCTCCACTGTCTTAGCGATAACTTTGGCCACGGGTGCGGCGGCGTAGGCGACGGGGGCCGCGTGGTAAGCGGGCGCGGCGGCGTAGGCCACGGGCGCGGGGTGCGCGGTGTAGGCGGGCGCGATCACGCCGGCCTGGGCGGCTGCCACTGCGCACAGCAATACTACCAGCTGGAATAATAACATTCGTATTTAGTTATCTTGCCTACTGGCTTAATGCAATAGTGAAATTATTGTACCTATTGGATGCTCTCATAATCTATGAGGAAAATTGTATACGTATAAAAGTTTTAAAACAATAAGTTTATCACAGTAGTACGTAGGGATTTGAATTAAAATTTTATTTTATTTACTAGAGGCTGCTCCGCGGTATCACCCGCGCAGATTTCTCTTAAACACATAAATCCCGTTCCCATGGGAATTTCGGGAAAATATTTTAGTGCTCCCCTACACGCCTAAAGAACCCACATGCAAAATTTCAGCCCGCTACGCCCAGTAGTTTCGGCTCTGCGTTGTCTGTCAGTCAGTCAGTCAGTAACGGAAGAGTTTTATATATATTGATTACAATAAAACCTACCTTGAATGCCATTTCGTTAGGTATGAACCTGTGACTTCACCGAGGATATCAGTTGAATGTGCCGCAATCAAGAACTACTCAAGTTTTTATACGCCACCCGACAGCCGGAGGCGGTCTCATTGTGAGGCTCGAGTGTTATCCAGTTACCTTTGAGAGTGGTTTACCTGTTTTATTTTGCAGACTTCAGACGTATTTTTAAATCAGTCGTGTTGTATCATACTTATGCGTAAGGCTCGGAGTAATTAGATAGATGACGGGCTCTTGCACTCTCGCTCGGGACCGGCTTTCTTCAATGGGCGGGGGCGGCGGCCTTGAGAACTGAGACGTACATAATGTCCATTGATGTAACATGTTCAGTATTGGCCGCAATATTTTAATTATGATAAGTAGGTTTGAATTCTCGTTCGTTAAAAGCTCTGTAGTTAAAGCTGATGTGTATTTTTTTTACAATTCATTTTATTTTTATAATGCGGTGATCATGGAAACACACGACACATTTTTTGGCTAGCATGAACCAAAAATATTAAAATATATAGTGGGTTGTCTGGAAGAAATCGCTTTTAGCGATAAGGCCGCTCGTTGCATGCAAATTCAATCTGTCCGCACGTTGTTCGTAGGTCCGCACCCTAGATTTAATAATATACTCTTGTTTATTACTTTGTATGCAATAAAGTGCTTTCTATTATTCTATTCTATAATTTAGATTTAGTCAGACCTGTAGAGTAAGGCCTCATTGTAGTTGCGCGGGGCGTTGTGCGTGCTCCGCATTATATATGTTAAGGTAAATGTGAATAATCGGGAATTATGCATAATTACCGGTTATTATTAATAATTACCAACGCACGCGGTCAATGTGATAAATTATTCACATTGACCGGTAATTATGCATAATTTCCATGCAACCGAGGTAAATGTTGACACAAGCTTAAAGCCCCTATTATATTGGCTGACGCCTAGCTCCCGACTGGTAGTGGCGAGTCTGGCGAGGTAGTGTAATAACATATTTGGAGTAAGGACCCCACCGCCAGGCGGCTAGGCGGTCCCGACCGCCCTAGCTCCCTACGTAGGGCCCTAGCTCCCTAGCTAGGCACCTACATAGAGATGCAAGGTGGTTCCAATATCGATATTTTTAACGAGTTATTTTTAGGAGGTAAATATTTGATAAGTATTCTATAATATCTGTGTGTTTGATATCGATTTAATATATTAGCTGCGATATTATCTACAATATCAGTTTTCCGATAATTCGATGCTACTTTATTTTTAGCCCCGGACGAAAACATCAGAGGGATGTTATAATTTTAACGTGTGTATCTGTCTGTCTGTGTACCTATCAGTGGCATCGTAGAGTTCAAACGGCTGAATCGATTTTCGTTTAGTTTTTTTGTATCATAGATAATTTCAGCCCGAGTGTTCTTAGCCATGTCTCTTGAAGATCTGATCTGATATCATGATTGAAAGTATATGGTAAGGTAACCATGACCTGATCGGCCGTTTGAAGATGATCAGCTCTTGAATAATGGATGAGAGGATCTAACTACCTTCCATTTGTCCTACCGATTTAAAATTTGGTACAGTGTTACTTCAATGATATTGAAAGTATATGGTAAGGTCTGGCAAATCGCTCCCGGGCGCTGAGCTACCTCGCCGCCAGTGGTGCACCCTAAACAGGATCCGTACGGGCCATGGGCGAAGCGCGCAGTACAAGCACATGTGCGGCTGGACCGAGTCCACCCGCTGCGACTGTGGCGCGGAGTTCCAGACCGCGGAGCACATCGCGCGCGACTGCCCCCGGCAAGCTTACCCCGGCGACGCTGATGACTTCGTCACTCTTACGGCCGACGCAGCCAACTGGCTAAGAAACCTGGACATTTGCCTTTGACATGCTAGTACTAGCATAGTACTAGCGTATTCAGTGCAGCCATACGAATAAATAAATAAATGGTAAGGTAACCATGACCTGATCGGCCGTTTGAATATGATCAGCTCTTGTATAATGGGTGAGAGGATCTAACTACCTTCCATTTGTCCTATCGATTTTAAATTTGGTACAGTGTTACTTCAATGATTTTGAAAGTATATGGTAAGGTGACCATGACCTGATCTGCCGTTTGAAGATGATCAGCTCTAAAATAGTTGATAATTTTTTTTTATTATATTCGCTCACAGAATATCGTACATTATTGTTTTTCATTGTTTTATTTTTAAAAAATTTTGACTGATTACTCGTTAATTCTATTAATAAGAGTTTAAATTATTATTTTTATTTCATTTGCTCACCAAATCCCCAAAATTATTGTTATTCTGATTTTCATTGTTTTAGTTTTACGGTTTTACTAATTTTTGACTGAATGCGTTAATTCTAATCATAAGAGTTTAAATTCTCTTTTTTTATTATATTCGCGCACCGAATCCTTAGATAATTAATTTACTTATTTTAATTGTTTAAGTTTTACAAATTTTTGGCTGATTATTCGTTAATTCTTTTCTGAAGTGTTTATTTCTTTTTTTTTATTCGCTCTACGAAAGCGCTCAAACAAACGACGCCGACACCTGCGCTGCCACCGCGCCGCCGCCCGCACCGCCGCGACGACGTCATGTGCGATGTTCAGAACTGTTCATGGCTAAACAAAATCGCGTTATTCGCAAGAAAGCTCTATTTCCCACCTCCACAACCTACGGCGCCACTTTATATGCGAAAAAAAAAACAAATGCGCCATCCAGTCGCCAACAGGAAAAACATTTTGCAAATAGACAATCGACTAGATGGAGCATTTGTTTTTTGTCGCATAGAAAGTGGCACCGCAGGTTGTGGAGGTGGGAAACAATTTTGCTAAATGTTTTCGCTCTTTTTGCGCATTCGTTTTTTCTTGAGAATTACCCGATTTTTTTGGCAATGAACACAGTCCTCTCGTGATAATTAGGTCCATGGTGTTACTAACAAGAGTACAGTGGAACGATAAAATTTGCATTAAATGCGCGGCGGCGGCGGTGCGGCGGCGTCGTCTGTTTGAGCGCTTATATTATTGTTTTACTGATTTTCATTATTTTAGTTCTATCAATTTTTGACTGATTATTCGTTAATTCTATTCTTAAGAGTTATTATTATAATAATAAGAGTTTAAAAATGATTTTATTTTTATTCAATAAACACAATAGAGTTGAGAAGAGTGAAATACGACGAGTTGCAGCGAGTTTTTTTATTTCATTTTGTTGTCTAAAAATTTTGTTCATTAACATTTTTACAAAAAAAATCTAAACAATTTTCTTTTCTTAGCTTAAAATAAACACTCAAAACTGATAACTATAAACGTATTTTATTACATTTATTTACTAATGGGGACTGGGAATTATTAATAATTACCGGTAAATGTGATTAATTCAGTGGTTTTTATTACATTTACCGAAAGTGCCGGGAATTATTAATAATAACCGGTTATTATGCATAATTACCGCATTATTCACATTTACCGTAACATATACATTGCTAAAGTTTTGATTTAGACCAGGAGCGCACTAGTGGCCGGGCCGCGGCGGCCAGGTCGCAGCGGCCAGCGAGATATAATATTTGGCTGGCCGCCGCGACCTGGCTGCCGCGGCCCGGCCGCTAGTGTGCGCCAGCACGCCCCGCGAGTCCCTAAATGCGGCCCTAGGATAACGCTAGTCAACCCAGACTGTAATTAAAAAAATATTTTAATAAAACTTTAACACAAAAGTATTTTATTGTAACACTTCGTCAGTTACATCCAAGCTCATAATAAAATCTGAATTTAAAAAAAAAACTATTGTGTATTTACTACATCACCTACATGTATAAAGGAGACACAACGTGAGTTTAAATCTTGAAACAAACAAAAAATAAACAATAATAGGAAATTCTAGGGTCTAAAATAATAGATGTTTATGTTTAGAGAGGAGCGACGGGGCACAGCTCGAACCAGTACCCGCAGCCGCAGCGCTTGGGCTCGCCGCGGTGCAGCCACATGTACTCGATGTGGTTGTCGTCGGGGTGACACTTGCAACCCATCAGCCGCTTCTCGAACGCGCTCGGCATCAGGTTCGGTCGCTCGCGGGTTCCGCAACCTGCAATTAAGGGTGAATAGAACCTATTTTCTTGCAATATACCAGGTCCTTCTAAACTAATAGAATCCTAGTCTTCGGTCGGATAAGTCGAAGTTTGGTATTAATAGTATAAAGGTTATCCAGAAGGCATTCAAGTTGCTCATATTACCTATAGCATGCTAAATAAAATAACCATTTTATTTCACGCATGACTATTCCCATTTCTTATCAAATATAAACTCCGGATTTGTTTATATTGTCCGTCTACGAATTGCTACCTACTCTACTTTTCTACTGATGCAACGCATTTCAAATAAGTATCCATTCTTCCTAGGAGTTATTAGTAAACGCACCTCTCTTGATGGGCATTATGTGGAAGGGGTCGCAGTTTCCAGCCAGGGCTGCTAGCAGTTCTCGCTTCTGAATCCCGGTGACGTGGTCGAGAGGGTCGTGCATGGTTCCGTAGACGCGGTGGTCAGAGCGCTTTGCGATGTAACGAAGGATTCGGAACGCCCGTACCGTTGACAGCATTCCTGAGGGTCGATTCACTTTTTAATTATAATTTATTGTAAGTCTCCAAAACTAACCTTGACCTAGAGGGCGTCAAAATATTTCCGGACGTTAAAACGACCCACCGACTTTCTTTCCGAGAAGTGTCGTCCGTCTAAATAGCGCCCCTAAGTCTACACTCCCTCTACTAAACCTCTACTGCTTTTGAGAGTTCTAGAAAGGTAGGAAGGATAAAAGTCAGATAAAAGCGAAGGAACTTATTCAGGGAGTGCTGTCTTTTCCACAATACTTTTTTAATGTGCATTAAACGACCCACTTACCACACTGGATTCAATCTATGTATTTATTCCTCTATAGGCAGGTGTATATATTAACTTACTTCTTATTTTCCTCAAGGTCAAATAAATAAAAACTTTTTTCATCGACTGCAAAGCTAAGTTTCACATGAAAACGCTTTTTTTGTTGTTAAAACAATGTAATAGGCACAGACCTAGCACAGACTTATTAGATAAAATCTTGAGAGTGGCGTTATGCGTTATTTATACTATGTCTATGGTATACATACATATTTTTTTTCTAAACCGGTTTAAAATATAAGGTTTAAAAGGTTTAAGGTTTTATACTATCCGAACCTCAGATCCGAACGTCTCGAGTTGAGCTAAGCTTCGAGCAGAGACTCGAGCTTATAAATGAGGGGTTTTTAAAGTGCCATTAAAAATAATGATTCGTAACGTAATACGCCCGTAGATGGTATTGTCTAAAGAAATAGACATAATTAGGTACCTAAGTAATTCAAATCAGTTCAAATAAACTTGATAACTTTAAAACAAAACAAATCAAAAACTATTTGACTGACGCGTAACGAGTTTCAATTTTATTTTGAGCTTTCAATGATTTCAACTTGACCTTTAAGCTTTTGCAAGGCGCAATCTGATAGAGGCGTACGTAATAAAACTTGATTTTTTTTCTGAGATGTCAAATGTGGGGTTTTTAAAGTGAGATCTCAAATTGAAAACCTCTCATTGAAAACCTCAAATTCGGATTATGTATCAACTAGGTATCAACGCATAATGCATGCTCATGTAGGTAGCCTACCTATTATTATTATTAGTTTATTTCAGTACTTAAAATAAGAAATAAACTTTTTTTTTGTTGTAATAAAATCGATCTTGCTAAGTATCTTCTTTCTTTTCTCTTTACTTATCCTAAGCTGCATCCTTGCAAGCCTGGCCCTGCTCTTTAATTTAATGTCGCCGAAATTACCGCAATGTAGAGCAGTTGCCACAGTTGCGAAACCATCTGGTTTTTGGTATCAAGTTCACTAAACCGGCTTCACCTCACTGTCTCGTACGATAAATTATGTGGGAACTGACTGCAAACTTGATGAGGACAAACTAAAGGGCGTTCGCGCTCGATGATACCATTATTTTACACAATATATTATCATTAAAACTTATACATTAGGTCTAGGTAGAGATATGTACCTATGTGTTATTCATATGTATAGTGATTATGGTCTTAACTTTAGTAATGTTCTATGCTATATTGCGATCCATAATATAGGAATGGAAAATAAAATAACACATTTTTTTTTTAAGTTTTAATATCACAGGATCACAGGGTTAAAAATACTGGGTCGACGTATAATACAGATTTCTTGCATTGTGTTTTTGAATAAAATCCGCTGGGGTGAAATATGGCTGTCTTGATCCCGCGTACGGCTTTAGCTGGCGATAGGAAGAGACGAAGTTCTCAGGAAAGACGGACGTATAGAGAAACGGGTCGTTGTCTTTAGTGGGCAAAAAATTGTTGTAGCCCAAGTGATCAAAAGAAGGTTCTGTTTCAACGCTAGCTCTAAACCCGTTCATTGGATCAGCGGTGTATTTAACGACCCTTTTAGAACCGTCCGGGTCGAACACCGTGTAGGAGCCCTTGACGACATCTTCGTCGCGCGACTCCTCCTGGCTCTTGTTGTCGCCAGTGGCCGGGTCTTGGACGTTGTATGAGTATTTGTATTGTATTCCACTCGGCGGAGAGTCTTTGACTATGATGCTAAGCGATGAAGATGCCAAAAGTAGGAGGAGTGATGTCTGTAATGTAAAAAAAAATACTGAACGTTAATATATACTTACAAAAGTAGAAATATACCAAATATTTGAAATGTGGAGTGTAGGTTCCTTAGCTCGTGCACTGCAATTCAAATTGTAAAGAAAACGGGAACTAATTCTGGCGTTGACCTATACACAGCAAACTTAAAAACTACAGGCAAAGCTGCAAGCACCTAACTACTAGTTTAATTAATGAATTCACAGTTCATTAAATTGCTCTAGTTTTGTTTTTTTCACAATACTCACCTTAATCATCTCGCTCCGCCCACACTAGTTGGCAGGATATGTGCAACAGATCGAAGCCTCTCGTATTTATAGAGCTTCGCGTTCACTTGATACAACCTAGAACGTTCTGCAGAGACAGAGCACGGACTAAAGCCCATTTGCTCTAATTATTTATGAAATAGCAAGATATATGAATGATTAAAATTTTAAAATAAGTACTTAATTCTGATGTGACGGTGTTACTACATTTTGTACATAATATTATTGTTTCAGTGGGCCAACCGCGATACGAGCAACAGTCGCTAAGAAAATAATATCTTCTATACTATGGATGAAATAAAAAATGTTGGACAATGTTGCACTAGATAATCTTGCTTAGATTTTTTAAGGCACGAAAGTATAGTAAATTGTGGAAACAATTAATATTCGAGTAAAATATAAATTATGAAAAAAAACGTTTTATTAAATAACAAATCCAATCCAACAAACAACATAAGAAGAAATACGTACATAAAGTTTTTTTTTGTGCAACCCGACCCGTAACAAAGGATAAAGGTTTAATGTCACCAATCGTGAGCTCTGCGCTTGCTCAGTTTCTTTGCATAACGATTATTAACGATTCAAGTCGTGATTCTTAAACTAGCTGAACGAAGCAATAGCTTAAATTTATAAGAATCATTTCCGTAAACAATTGTTTATTGATATTTCTTATTGAGTAGATTGAATCACGTGAGCGTGAGCAATTATATAATTTGGACCACAATTTGGTAACTAGTTTGCTTACGAGCTTAACTATCAAAAAATATTTTTGGGTGAAAATCAACAAGCTGATTATTTTTATCATTTCGGTGGATTTTTTTATTTTTAATGTTATTGACATATATTCAGTGTCTAATAAAACTTTAAGCTGTTTTGTAAAATGTGCGTGAGTGGCCATCGAATAAAACCAAAAGTTAATGAAATATTTAAGTTTTAAATTTTTATAAGTACACTGAAATGAAAAGTGTCCACCGAGATGATAAAATCGTACACCGAAATTATAAAAATGTCCACCGAAATGATAGAGTTTGTACTGAAAATGAATGAGTGCACCGAAATTTATAACGGCCACCGAAATGAAAGTACTAATTTGTCCCCTCATCACTGAAATGATAAACTAATTTTTTTGTGGTGGTCCATAAAGTAGTTATAAGCGGCGCTTGTGCACTTAGAGGTTAAGCTGGACTAATCCGAGGCGAGGAAAATTACGGGGAATGAAAAAACCCAGTTTTGCCAGAGCTATCGATCTAAAACTTACTGTCCTCTGAAATGATAACATTTTTTTGGACAAAAGTTAAGTGCTTGTCAAATGTGTAAGAAAGTAGATAAACAAACAACAATAGTTTTTATTGATAGCCTATATTATAATAAAATGATACGCATATCGATTTAAATCAAAATCGTGAACGTGATTGTAGGAGAAGACACTTTACGAGTGAAAATGGGTTCAGGACAAGCCACCGTGATGATAAAATGACACTTTATAATTTTTTTTAGGTGTTATAGAAGCCCTTTCTCAATGATTTTTTTTGCCAAGGTGGAAAAGTACTTACACTACCAAAAAAAAAATATCTTAATGATAAACGAGCACATTGCACTACCGAAATCACGTTTGCCATGTTTTTTTTAAGCTTGGGATTTTCACCCTTTTAGTATCAAATTTATTCAAGTTTACAAGATTATGCACAGATTAAATGCAAGCTAGTGCTAAAACTATCGATAGGTACATCGCAAAGATATAAATAAATAAATTGGAATTTGCATATTAACTGAAAAAAATTCAATGAATTCTATCTGAAATATCAAATCTATATGATTACAAACATCAAGCATAATAGTGAATAGATTTTAACATGCTTCATGCTGTTTATTCATTCACAAAAGACAAGCAATTAATTCAACTAAATTGATGAGTCACAAAGTCCCGCGTCTACAGATCAATTCACAAAGATAACATTCATTACTTTAAGTTAATCGGATGCTTATGTTATGAGCGTGAGGACCATAAGCAACGGCGCTGTTGAATTTGGTAGGTTGCAATATACGTAGGTACCTATAATAAATAATATTTTTTCTTTCATATAAACTACGAAACCAAACATTGAGCGTGGCTTAATTGACACGCACTTTGATATTTAGTTATTATATTGCTATGACGAACATAAATATGTTGAGATCCATGCCCACGTGGTGTGGACCACTATCGGCTGAGATGATGATGATGATAAACAGTTTGGTTACTTTACCGCCTTTCGTCAAACGTCGATCGTCACCTTTATGATTTTGAACCCTATGAAGGGGCTCTAAGTTAAGATATCTAAGGTAAATGTAAAATTACCAATCAATTCTATATTCAGCAAACAAACATAATATATGATTAAAGAATGTTTGGTTCCAACAAGAATCAAACCCGGACCCCGGAGACTCAGTCTACATCAGCCAACTAACCAAACCAAAGAAGTGGACTTTGTCTTTTTATTACCTTGCGGATCTATTTTATTTGATTACTTAAGACAACGAACAATTTGGTATTTATAAGAGCCGCGACGGCCATCTATTGCACGTTCCTTCAAATTGGTCAATTATTTAGCTGAATTCACTTTGTTTCAAGGTTAAGAACTTTGCTTTATGTTATTTTACTAGTAAAGGATATAATAAAGGTAGATTTATTTTGATATTCACTACAACAAATACATATTTTATACTAACATAATTGCACATTGTGAAAAACTTTAAGGCAAAGACATCAACGTGCGCACTATACTTATTGCTGTTTTTATTGATAAGTACCTATTAGTTACTTACATAACATATAGTTTTAAGTATTTTTTTCTTTTTTCATAATTATGCTTCATCTAAATAAGTATTCAGTGGGATGAATGGTCTAGCACATATAAAATAACTAGTCAACCCGGCGAACTTCGTACCGCCTCAATATTTGTATTTTGTGCATGTATTATACTTATAAACCATCCTCTTTAATCTCTCTATCTATTAAAAAAAAACCGCATCAAAATCAGTTGTGTAGTTTTAAAGATTTAAGCATACATAGGGACAGACGCGAAAAGCGACTTTGCTTTATACTATGTATTGATGATGATATTGACTATGTATTGATGATATTGATGATGATACTTATATTTATGATCTATAGATTCTATAAGACAAACCTAGCTGTTAATAATATTACTAAACGTTAGAGTTTAACATTAAATAGATTAATCTACTCGCTGCCATGAACTACATTCACAATGTGTGCGCAATGAAAGCGAATGTGGGCACACGAGCCGCGCCCTGTCATTATCTGCGCTTTGAGATTAAATATCGCTGCGACATATTTTTTTATTAGATTTCATTACATATTTTATTACTATGTAAAATAAAACTTTTTATCAAAAAATAAAACCGCCGAAAAAAAAACTGAAAAGCATAAAATAATAATCGAATTACTAAGTTCTTAAACTAATGTAGGGTATACCAAGTAATTTTAAGTCGGCGCGCCACACAAGCAAATTCCTTAATTACGTAAAGATTGATGCGCGGCACCGCACGAATTTTGGTTATTTCTTTAAATTTAAGGTACTTACCTAATTTAGTGATCTTTGTACGAGGAATCTGTGGCGCCGACTCAAAATTACTTGGTATACCCTACATTAGTTTAAGAACTTAGTAATTCGATTATTATTTTATGCTTTTCAGTTTTTTTTTCGGCGGTTTTATTTTTTGATAAAAAGTTTTATTATATGCTTTTCAGTTCTTTCACGGTTTTATTATTTTCTTTTCCCACAAGGTGGTCAGTGGTCACACCGCATAAGTTGATCAGACGACATGAATGAAAGGGACGACAAGACCTGTCGGTATGGCGATTTGTGGGGGAGGCCTATATCCAGCAGTGGACTTCTTTCGGCTGGAATGTTTATGATTTTATTTCATTTCAAAAGATATTTAAGTAAGTAAGTATCCAAAGTTATAATGTAAATACAGAACACGGCAATGCAACCTGTGAGTGCATAAAAGTACCACTGATCAAAAAGTCACCCCTATTTTCCTACCCTTAGGGTGGGAATTTTATTTCCAAATTTTTATGGGACCCACTTCAAGGTATGCCCTGTCGATTAAAAAAAGAATTATCAAAATTGGACTACTCTGTCAAAAGTTATGCGTGATCATACATTAAAAAAAAAAACAAAAAATATATATATACGTGTTGAATTGAGTACCTCCTCCTTTTTTTTTAGTCGGTCAAAAATATATTTTTCACGGGCTATAATCAATATATATAAAACTCTTCCGTTACTGACTGACTGACTGACTGACTGACAGACAACGCAGAGCCGAAACTACTGGGCGTAGCGGGCTGAAATTTTGCATGTAGGTTCCTTAAGGAGTGTAGGTGAGCACTAAGATAGGATTTCCCGAAGTTCTCACGGGAACGGGAAAAAACGGGATTTTTGTGTTTATGAGAAATCTGCGCGGGAAATACCGCTGGGCAGCCTCTAGTATGTATTATATATACCTACACGAGTTTTTACTAAACAGACTACAAATAAAACCTGTTGTTCATTGGTTCCTCTCATTTATTACCTAAGCTTTAACACGCCATACAACAATAAACATTAAGTTACAATTATAAATAATACTTTAAATAAAAAACGTAGTTCAGGTAACGTATGTGAAGCGCTATTTTACAACTGCCCTTTTTACTTTCCTTAAATAAATTTAGCTCTACCTTCCTAAATGCACTCACAGACAGAGCAGTCATGCAACATGAAGTACCATCCAGGCAGGCCAACCAAGGCCAGGCCTAAGCAATCCATCGAGTTTAGGCTAAGCCTTTTAGTCGTACCGAGAAAATTGCTTCTTTAACACTTTAGTGGGTAAGACTTAAAGGGCCCGGCCTCGCCAAGCTAACGTTCTGTAACTAGTGGAGGTAAGCGGGGGCGACGGCAGCCTTCACGACGCCGCCGAGGGGCTCCTTGTGGACGACCGCGTTGAAGCCGTTGTGCGGGTCGGCGGTGTACTCCACGATGCGCCGCGTGCCGTCGGGCTCCGTCAGCGAGTAGGAGCCCTGGACCACGTCGCCGTTGCGGGTCTCTTGCTGGTTCTTTGAGTCACCTTTTAAATAGATTGATAACGTTTATTTATAGATATAAAATTATTTAATGGACCTTGATTTCTCTCATCTAAGTATTATTTTGATTTGCTAAATTTTAAAATAAAATAACTCTGCACTAACATCGAACAAACGTTCAAGGTGTTGGCATAGCCTTTCAACGAGGTAGTTAAATTATTTTATATCAAGTTATATATATTTCTTATAAAAACTTATCCATTACTTTATATCATGTAAAAACTTATAATTTTATATCAAGTTATTAAATAACTTGTAAAACCTTACCAGTCAACGCATCCTGAATGTCATAAGCGTAAGAATACTGAGGGTTCGGGTCGTAATCATCGACAGCTGCCACCTTGGCCACCGCTGGCACGGCGTAGGGCGCAGCGTAGGGCCTGGCCAGCCCTAAGGGCGCGGCTACTGGCAGTCCATAGGGTCTGGCATAGGCTCCACCGTAGCCGTAGGGTGCAGCCACTGGAACCACCGCCAGTGCGCTACCGCACAGCGCCAGGATAGCAATAACGACCTGTGATCATTCCGACACATTGAAAGTCTTATTTAGTAGTATTGTATTGTAATTGTAACCAGAAATGCTGAAAATATTATAAGACTTGATTGCTCGCTCAAACCATGGGTACTGATAGGATTTCTAAGACTTATGTGGTTTTAAACACTTAATAAAGTTTGTTCTTAGAAAAGGGTTTTACCTTCATGTTGCGTGCGGTGTGACTACGATCGACGTGTGTGCAACGGGGGTGCGCAAGAGTGTCTTTTATACGCATGTGCTGTGCCCAAGTGCATAATAAAACGCTACATAGAAAAACGCATTATTGAATAAACCGGTCCACGCATTGCAGCCGTTCTATTTAATTTAGGTTCAGCGGAGATAAGGTAGAGTTGATATAACATTTGTTAAAATAAAGTGGAACAGTTTAATCCAATATCAATATATATCAATATATATCCAGATTACCAATACGCATTTACTTAATCTTATCCCTCTACCTGAATACCTTCGTGACAAGACAATATATCACTCTATTGAGTTAAAAAAATTACTCATAAGTCAAACATTGGTTAGAACTAACTTATATGAAACTACAGCTAGCTGCAGTGCTACTTCCTAGTCGAGTCTGACTGACTGACTCCTGACGTTAAAACTAATCTTAAACATGAATCAGGGGAGAAGAATACCTAAGTAGACTTATTGAAGTCGTGGATTGAGGTTCCATTAAAATTAAACCGCCAATTGTCGCAACTAACTAGTAAGTTTATTGATACATACTGGATGTTGCTGACATGTCTGAAAAAAATAAAAGTAGAGAGCTCACCATACCTATCAAACAACTACCTTTTTCTAAGCAAACTGGGTCGAAAACTCTGTTAAGTATGATACGCTGAATTCTTTATTACTAATTTGTCAGATAAGACCCTGAAAACTCCCTGTTTATCTTATGCCTTTCGTATACCGAATGAGGTAGGTAAATTAGTGTTTTATTAAGTATAAGTTATTTTGTTGTATATATCTTTATATTGTTTCCATTGTACCAAGTTATGGTACAAGATACAAGATCATTTAGGTACAAACATGGTAGATAGTAACAAATTGGTAAAAGCCCTTAAAGCTATAATAATTATAAAAAATAACAAATAATCCACTGTTACCGAATCAGAGCATTAAGGTACAATACAAACGAAGGAAACACAAATACTTGTAGGATCAGTATTTGACAAATTTTTACTGCATATGAGTGCGGAACCTTAATAAACAGCACATTTACATTAGCACTAAGCCTTAGATGCTGAACGGCTTTCGGCGACCAGCCTCAGGTTTTTAGGTCACAGCTGGGCGTTATGTTATCAGTCTCAGTCTATACATGTGTGTGCATTGATAAATAATGACTGTCTCACACTCACATGCCATGGGCAGATAAAGGATATGCCTATTAATTAAATAACTGTCATTTGGCGTCGAATTACGGACCAGATATAGGTACCTACCTATTTTGTGGGGCAATAGCACTAATATGATAGATCTATTTAAAATTCAAAAGAAATGTATCAGAATATTAGCCCAAATAAGTTCAAAACAAAGTTGCAAACCATATTTTAAAAAATTTTAACTTCTAACCCTTCCGTCCATATATATTTATGAAATTTGTACATTTGTGTATCAACACCAAAATTCCTTCACCCAAATTAAAGAAACACATAATTTTAATACTCGTTACAAACATTAACTATCACTTCCCCAATCTAGAATAAAACTTTTAAACTGCAGTCCCTACTTTATGGCAATAAAAATATATAATAAAGTTCCTAAAGAAATAAAAACAATAAATGCAATGAAACAATTTAATAAAAAACTTAAATAATATTTAGTAGCAAACTGTTTTTACAAATTAGAAGATTATTTAAATAAAAGCATAGATGATAAATATAAGATTTAAAAATGTTATCTAAGTTTAAGAGCTATCTCAGTAGTTTTATTAACGTTTCCTCTGCGTTAGAAATAAGGTTTTAGTTTATTTATGTTAGTGTAGTTTTTTTTAAGTTGTTGTTGTAAGGACTGTGTCCTAAATTGCTACACCCTTGCCGGGTTACTAAGTCAAAAGTTCCTTGTACTTAATTTAAGACCTGTTCACACTTAGCGCAATAAATATCTTGTATCTTGTACCTACCTATATCTCGGCTGTATACATATTCGTTATATAATAAAATATGGAAAAAAAATGAAGTACCTATCTATCAAATTTTAATCAGTTTTTGCGTGAAAGTGGAAAAAGCATCCAAACACCCTTACATACAATAGACGCACTTTGGCTAGTTATCGATGAATAGTCTATGCAGGCTATTTATCATACGGCCAGGGGCCAGTGAGGTGGGGAAACTTGCCAGGGGCCAAGTGCTTTAACTATGGTGCAGTGGCGGACACGGACGGCGTAACACTTCCAGTTTTTCTGTATTGCAAAATAGCTCATGTTATTTGGTAATACAGTCTAGGGCTGACGAAACCATAGACAAATCTGTTACGGCCTCCTAGTCCGCCACTGTACAGCCTTGAAATGTATCTTAATTTTATTCATAGACTATGAATGAGCAGACATTAATTTTACATTAAATATAAAATAGTAGTTTACGCAACAAGGGTATAAAGTAAGGTATTAGGGTGGTCTCTTGGAACCCGAGCGCAGATCGAATTTTAAAGGTTTATGAGTAGGTTACTGATTTTACTTGAAACGCGGTTATTTTTAATGATTGGATATTTCTGTTGCGTATGTATAATTTTGTCGTGGCCAGATCGTAATATTGTCCATTTCATGATATGGTGGGCATTTCATAAAATGTCAATATTGCATGAATTGGCCCATTTTCGCTGGCCAGATCAATGCAAACTCAACGTTTAACGATTTGGCCAAGTAACCATATTACTATTTCATGAAATGGTCAAACGTTAGCGATCTTAACGTAAAATAGTTATAAATTTCTCCGATATTGGCGGTTTTGTCGCGTGTGTTGTACGTTTTGATGTTCCACGCCATGACAGTTATCAATAACAGTAACGTGACCACGCAACGTACAGTGGCGGACACGCTCGGCGTAACACTTCCGGTTTTTCTGTATTGCAAAATAGCTCTTGTTCTTTGGTAATACAGTCTAGGCCTGATGAAACCATAGACAAATCTGTTACGGCCTCCTAGTCCTTGACTGTACATCGATGGACTATTATTGGAATCCTAAATACGATATGGAAGGAATTTTCAAACGTAGGTTTCATTTATTTACTTGATATTAAAACACGTTAAGAAGTGTTTCTGGCACTCGCCGACCCCTGCCGCGGTCGCTCGCTACGATCGCTCGGCTCGTGCAAGGGGTTTATGTAGAAAAATACCGCAAGTTCGCTCCCTTAGGTCGCTCCTTCCTTGCTAACCTTACCGTAGCGTCCTAGTCCTAGTACTTAGTTTACTCAAATCAATGAGAGGTTTTCAATTTGACAGCTCAGAAGAAAAAAAACAAGTTTTATTAAGCTGCTACCAGATGGCGCTCTGCCAGGAGCAATAGGTCAAGCTGAAATGAATGATTCAATAGCTCAAAATGAAACATAAAAATTAAAATTTAACTGAGGCAGTGACGGAGTAGGTGAAATTAAGATTTATACTTAGCAGAAAATAATCCAATATAAAGATTCAGTCAATATTCGATCTCCCATTTCTCTTATATTGCTTTAGACACCGCCATCTACCGGTGTATTATGAAACTTTTTTTTTTCTTTTCTGTCACTTTGAAAACCCCTCATTGTTTATTTGAAACCCTAAAATAACAATTTGGCCAAACGTGGTTTTAACGATCTGGCCAAAAATACTTAGCCATTTCAAGAAAAACGCACAGAGCTTGAAATGTCTGACCATATCATGGAATGGACTATTTTGCGATCGGGCCACGACATATACATATATCGTTGCTGAAGGAGCATTATTATACTTTGAAGAAGAAAAAAAATTATTTTGATAGTTAACTAACATTTTATGAAATAATCGAAATAATGAACGATTCCGATACTTTCTTGACGGAATAGGACATACTGTACAATTGTACATAGTAAGCTAACTAAGGTAACAAGAGGTAATAAGAGGACATTATAGCAACTCAAAAATATTAAGCTCATATTAAGAAAAACTCATGTTGTCACCCCCTAACCGCAACCATGCGACAGAGAGAGAAGCTAATTTTTGATCAAATTTGCGTTTCGGGGGAAAACGCAAATCACAATGACTTTGATGTCCGTCGCTTCAGCATTAAATACCTAATCAAGGTTTATACGTTTTTCTTTTTTTTAATATGTATTGGTTTCGTAAAACAAACAACATTATCCGACCAATTTTTTATCACAAAATCTCAGTATTTCAAGGACCTTTTGAAAAAAGGAAAACATTCAAACATAGTTTTTTATAGTGCTCGTTACATTACCTAGGTACTTTAACTTTAGGACGATTGGAAAATAATAAGTAGGTAGGTAGTGAAAAAACGTTTTCTCTTTTTGTATCGACGCGTTCGGGGTTGGTATACGGCCCTCTTAAAAATCTATCATGTCAGAAAACTCAAGATTGCAAAAGAGTTTTTTTAGTGTACAGTCACGGACTAGGAGGCCGTAACAGATTTGTCTATGGTTTCGTCAGCCCTAGACTGTATTACCAAAGAACTAGAGCTATTTTGCAAAACAGAAAAACCGGAAGTGTTACGCCGATCGAGTCCGCCACTGTACTACTACAATATGGGTATCAAATGAAAGGCCTTGCATGCTAGCGCCATTAGTGAAAAAAATTAATATCCTCTAAACTAAGGCAAATTTTTAAAAATGTGGCACAGTAATGACACTGTTGTATAGCATTTAGGTTAAAGACCAAAGAAAGCTACAAAGTGTTGCTAAAAGTTGCCACTTTTAACAACAATCTGTGGATTATTTTTTTCTTTTAACTTAATTAGGACTTTTTAACAGTGCTCAACAAATACTAAGCAAGATTATCTAGTGTCATACTGTGCCACATTTTTGATATTTGGGTATTTCTCACAAAAAATATTCTTCATCTGAGATCGCTGTCCATGATTTTTTTTTAGAATTTGATTATTTTAATAAGTTTATCGTATACAAGAACAAAAAGTTATAGTTTTCATGATGGAGGGACTCTTTTTTACCCAATAGTTTCTCTGCAAATCGCTTTTGAAAAAATTAGGACAGCGATCTTATATTCACTGCCAGCGATCTTAGAACATCTCATATAACTGAAATAAAAACATGTTGCGCATAATATTTTATTGTAAAAAGTTATTATTTTATTTCAAGAAATAATAATAGAATTCTTGGCACAGTTTTAACAAGCTTGCATCTACAGATTAAGATTAAAGAAACATAAAAAAACTCCATCGCTTCTTATTTAGATTTTATTTTGTAATATTATATGTTAAAGTAACGTTATCCTTGGTTCTTTGGATGAGCGTACTATTTCTGTGGAATATTTAACACCTAATCAAGATGCCGTAAAGCATGAATCTGGTCTATGGTCCTGAAGCCTTTACGGAAACCAGCTTGTTTGGGTGGCTGAAAGTCATCAATCCTGCGCACAATACGATTCCAAATGACTCTCAAGAACAGTTTGTAAACATGGCTAAAAAAAAAAGTTAGATCGGCATGTAATTCTTCAGCAAGGTTTTATCATCCTTTTGGAAGAACAATACTACTACTCTTCTTTTCCGTGCTTCTGGAGTTTTGAAATCTCTGATACTTAAGAGGCATATCACAGCTAAAGTAGCAAGCGAAAAGAGTAAATATCTTCTAAACTGCGTTATTAGATGCTGGGAATAATAGTCCTGCTCACGGTGATGACTAAGTCGCCGACCGTTGGGTCTATCCGGCTGATTCGAACGCGCAGGGGAGTAGATGCTGGGCTGTAATTCCTCCCCGTTTTGCGGTCGGCTTGATGTCGCCATCGCTGACAGCAATGGGCGTACCAATGAGGCGCTTACAAGCCCCACAGGAGAGGGTGTCAGTGTTAGGACACTGCCACGCGCGATCGCTGGGTGCTGTGGCCAAGATGGAATGGTTGTAGCACCTGGCGGTCGAGGAGGAAGTAGCAGGGTCTTTCAACTGCCACCACGGTGTTACCACTCCGCCGTGGCCCCCCAGTAACAAGCTCTGCTCATATAACAAACCTGGGAAGGAGGATGACTAAGTCGCCGACCGTTGGGTCTATCCGGCTGATTCGAACGCGCAGGGGAGTAGATGCTGGGCTGTAATTCCTCCCCGTTTTGCGGTCGGCTTGATGTCGCCATCGCTGACAGCAATGGGCGTACCAATGAGGCGCTTACAAGCCCCACAGGAGAGGGTGTCAGTGTTAGGACACTGCCACGCGCGATCGCTGGGTGCTGTGGCCAAGATGGAATGGTTGTAGCACCTGGCGGTCGAGGAGGAAGTAGCAGGGTCTTTCAACTGCCACCACGGTGTTACCACTCCGCCGTGGCCCCCCAGTAACAAGCTCTGCTCATATAACAAACCTGGGAAGGATGACGGAACGCAGTGTCCAGTTCCGTCGTTCAGCGTTGGGAGAGCCATCCACGCGCTGGGGGGACTACCATCTTGGCCCCCCGTGAAGAGGCTTAATAGCCGATGCTGGAGGAGGTAGTAGAGTTACACATAAAGATCAAAGATCTGCCGTGACCCCCTTGCAAACAGCCGAGGAGAACACCGGCTGTGTTTTAGTGGATGCGAACCACATTATCCTGCGGCTCTCCCCGGGGCTGCAGGGTACTCGTCAGGAGTTTCCCCGCCTACAAAGGCTTCATCATCTAGTCAAATATTCGATATTTGCCTTTGTTTTGAAGATATAAAATATTTTCGCGGGTTGCGGTACTTTACCTGTGCTATGCCTCTAAACGGAATTATATAATTACCTACTGTAGGTGTTGGCCCTAAGGATAGGTTTTCTACCCGCCTTCAGAAGTTCACCTGTGGTTGAACTGATGATACCCTTTATCAGAAACATTATACCTACACTACATAGTCAAGAAGAATTCTAGAAAAAAATAGTAACAGTGAAATTGAAAAGTAAATTACAAGATCGCTGTCTTTCAGCGATCTCAGAAATGACAGCGATCTTAGCAATAAAAAAAAAAGTGGATTATTTATAGGAAATAAAAGGTCTAGCAAGTAAATAATACTACAATAGTTTAAAACACATAGTTTTTATTATAATCTAATTATAACAATGATATAATGGCTTGATTTTTTTCTATGCTACAGAACAGATTTTTAAGAAAGGGTCGAAACGAAGCATCTCAGTACACGACACGTGTCACTACTGTGACTTACTCAGCATCAGTAAGGGTTCACGGCACTGATACTACAAAACTTAAAACCCATTGGTTAGCGAGTTATGTAAGAAGAACTGCGCGGTAGTTCAAAAAGTACTTAACTTCGGACGCTCGTATAAGTTGAATAATATCTTTAACAGATAATTAAATTAAGTTATCATATTTTTTTTATGTTAAACAACGTATCAACCATCGATTAAAATAAAGTTTTTAGTTCAGTCTCTTATAGTTAAAAAGTTATAACATCATTTTGAGCGCTGGTAGGAGTCCGGACGCACCGCTGACGGCCGATTTTAGGTAAAAAATTTTTTTTTTTCCACGTTTCCTAAATCCAATTTATTACTAACTGTTTAGGTCTAGGTCCTTTTTTGGATAAATAATAACATATTAAAAACTCAGGCTCATAGATTATTCAATCCCGCAGTTTCACGTCCGGACGCATGTTTTTGAAGGTCTAAATATTCACCCATTTGCCTTAAATTAGAAGTTTTTTGTTTTTGTCCGAATGGCGCTAGGATCGCTGTAAACTGGCTCTAAAAATAAAAGCTTGATTTGATAAAGATTCGTCGGATGTAATAAAAAACAATATATTCTACTTGGGGGTAAAGTTATTCTGGCTCGGGTGAGGTTACAACCCTCGTTTGTTCAAGTTTCAAGTCATTATTCCCTCACTACGCTTGGAAATAAACCCTTGAAACTCTCTCTGGGCTCTGGTTTTAACAGACCACCCTCATACATAACATAATACTTACATCACTTTTGCATTGCATAACTACTATTGTCACACCTAAATTAGCGCCATCTAGTTTAAGACGAGAAAAGCAAGCTACCCGCGTTGTGGACTGGTTATCGTGCTGTGTGCTGCTGTAGGAAAATAGCAACACCGATCATATGTTTTGTTTGTTTTTTAATGGTTTAATTTTATACTCTGTGGTAGTTGGTTGGTTTCATGTACAGTGATTTCAACACGGAGTTTTTATGGCTTGATTTAGCTCAAAATTGTATTGGTTAGCTCTAAAATTGGTTTTAGCTCTGTAGCTCTTTTTTCTTTCACTTTTAGCTTTTTTTTTTCATTTACACTTAGAATAATATTTTTGTATTATTTTTATTTAGCTCAAAATGCTTGTTTCCATAGCTAAAGTATCATCATTGACATGTTTATTCTATGATGGCGCCGTTGTTAAAGTATTGTATTTCCCGAAAATTTTCTAATCATTTTGGCTGCTAGGAAATTAATATTGTTATTACCTGGAGATAGTGCATAGTGCGTAAAGTTACTAATTCAGTGTCAGTTAAGTTCTCAGCGATGAACAGTCGCTTTGGTGCGGAACATTCACCGCGTGAATAGATTTATAATATTATAGTAAGATTGCGCAAAATAAGAATCAAAATACTTGTTCTTATAGCCAAAATGTACTTAAATGGCCTTCAGCTCCTTTTTCTGAATAATCTAGCTCCTTTTTCTAAAAAAATCCAGCTAAGTCCGAGTTGGCAACACTGGTTTTGTAAACGTCAATTCGCTCGGATTGGATGAATGTGAATTTTGACTTGTTTGTTTGATTTTTGTGAAATTTTGTTAAAAAAAAACAAAAACAGTGTTTTGTTATGTGTGCTAGTTGAGTGCAGTAATTTGCTGAAAATGGCAGACTTTGATGCTATATACCCAGACGAAACGGAGAGCGAGGAGAACATAGAGGACACACATGTTACTATAGTGCCTGATCCGATCACCGTCAGGGGTGGTGGAAATATGACCGTGTAAGTCCCTCTCCGCTCTCTTGTAATTTTCAGAGAAACACACTATCTAGGGTCATGTTTCTGATCATCTTCACTGGTCGGAAACAATACTTCTATTTACAAATTGTTACGAATGGCATTGAAACATGTTTTCTGATTCAAAAATGTATAAAGGTCAACTTGATTTTCTAATTAGGATAGTGGTCAAATTCTTATTCGGTCTATAAGTATATGATAAAATGACCCACCAACCAAGGTTTCATATCTACTAGGTACCGGTTTACTCTTATTATTGAGTTAGGAACTTTCCTTTGTCTTGGGGTTCAATTACCTACATAAGTTCGCATTATGAAACTCCTCCATGTCCATCCATATTGTAATGTAAACAGAACTATCTGTTTACATTTGCTTCTTTGTTTAGCTTGCTAAGTGTTTTAATTAAATATAAACTTTGAGTCCAGTCTCCTTAGTTTTATAAACTAAAAAAATATATAAATATATCTAGAATATAGTCCACCTAACTTGACTTTGTATTAAAACAGAACATCTGATAAATTTGGTATATGTGTGTAACATATTTTATCATTTGTTTTGGTATGTTTGTATGTTATTATTACTACAGATATTGTATGCTTTTGCAATTAGTTCAATGTCCAATCCATAATCATGTGATTTATTAAATAAATAATAAATCACATTTTATAGTTTTTGTTCATAAGTATTTTGTTTTCAAAACATGGTATGAAAAAACACCATTTTAATGTTTTACAAATGCAAGCTGTACAAATTTGCAAGTTTTACATATGATACAAAACAAATATAGGTTTAAATCATCTAAACAAAAATATTAATACATAGTTTAAAACAAAGTCGCTTCCCGCATCTGTCCCTATGTATGCTTACCTATATCTTTAAAACTATGCAATGGATTTTGATGCGGTTTTTTTTTTAATAGATGGAGTGATTCCTAAGGAAGGTTTATATGCATAATGCATGAGCAACATAGATATAGTTAAGGCGGTACGAAGTTCGCCGGGTCGACTAGTTAACTAATCATTAATAAAAATTCTACTCAGCGCAAACTTTAGATAGTTTAGATGAATGGACCTATATTTGTATGATATATGCATAGGTATCATAGCATAATTATTTAGATAGTTTACAAAACGATTTGTTTTATAATAAGAAATAGGCCCACTGGGCATATATTTCTCAACACAAACAAAATTTACACTAAAAAGTTAATATTTTCATTTTATATGAATAGAACCTATATTACTTTTGTTTAGTGCTTAGCTTGCATGGCACTAATTATTTAGGTAACTATGTAACAATAGATTCATATTAGAATAAAAAAAATTGCTCCTCTGGCTATAGGTTTTATTAAACAGCAAATAACATTAAACAAATTATATCTATATTACCATTCAATAGAACAAATTAGAAGCTATATTTTAATATTATTATTTTTTCAAAATACATATTTACCCGCTGGATACAGATATGCTCCAAATTCTTGAGTAGTAAATCAACCAATAATTATCTTTTAAAATCAAAAAGCGCGTGCAAAACTCCGAGCAGCTAGTTTGCATATAAGTCTAAGATCATATATATTTTTGACTAGCTGTCCCGGCAAACTTTGTATTGCGCTATACAATATTATGAAAAAAAAAATTGTTTTATCAACTTACTCTTAATTTTTCCATATTTTCTCACCTTTTAAACCTTCCCTGGACTACTACGCCAGCGCATTTTAAAAATCAAAAAAGTCTTAAATTATTTATTCAATATAGGATACAAGATATCACTTAATGAAAGTCAATTATGACTAATCTAATTGGTATTGATACCTTATTTGGTAAAGTATCCTATACTGCGAGAGGCAAGGTAGTTCAGGGTGCCCACCAATTGGCTCAAGCAACCAAATGTTTGCCTTGCCTTACGACAATGGTCTTACGGCTTTTTTTTCCTAGTAACATCAAATTCTCAATTTTTCCGTAGGAATTTCGGCATAAAATGAAGCCCAATGTCCTTTATCAGGCTCTCTAGACTATCCATATACCAAATTTCATTCAAATCAGTTCAGTAGTTTTCTCAGGAAAGCGAGACAGATGGATAAACAGAGAAGTTACTTTCGCATTTATAACGTATGGAAGTGAGGATTACTTAACCTTTTTATAATCCTGAATCTTCAAGTAAGTAAGTTGATGAAAAATTTTGCTTTGTTTTTCAGATTTGGTCTTAGCAACCGCTTTAACTCAGAATTCCCATCAGGGCTGCAATCGAGAGTGGCACCTGAAGAGTACCAGGCGACGATAGCTCGCATCAACAGTGTGCTGAAAAAGACTCTGCCTGTAAATGTGAAATGGCTGTTTTGTGGTTGCGTCTGCTGCTGTTGTACCCTGGGATGCTCCCTTTGGCCTGTTATATGTCTTAGTAAAAGAGTAGGTATCAAAGGTTGCCATAAAGCACTTGAATTGTATCTCTGTCTATCAAGTTTGCAGATGTTATAGTTAAATACCCGCTTGTCTATGAGTGTCCGCCATTTTGGTCGGCAGTGGCGGACACTCACAGACAAGCGGATACATAAAATCTACTATCTACTCTATATATATAATGGTTCGTTAGTCTCGCTAAAACTAGAGAGCGGCCGAGCGTTATAGCAGATTTTTGTTTTGAAATGTTCGTAGTAGTCGAGGGAAGGTACAAAAGGTGAAAAATATGGAAAAATGTAGGGGAAGTAAAAATTGTAATGTGCGATACAAATTCGCCGGGACAGCTAGTAAGTTAATATTTTCTATAAACTGGAAGTCTAAACTGTAAGTTTATTTCTAAAGTGCGGTCACGATGGAGGAAGAAATTCGAACATTAACCCGGTTCTATTTGTCTCTGTCGCACTCGCGGTTTTCGTATTGCCGTCACGGTCGCTTAAGCTTTCGACCGAGCTTGTGCGAGCGTGACGGCAATACGAAATACGCGCGTGCGACAGAGAAAAATTAAATCGGGTTAATGTACGAATTTATTCCTGTATCGTGATGGTGACCGCTTTACCGCACTTTAGTCCTGACTATTTTAGTCTCCATAATTAAAAAAACAATTAATGCATTGATTCTTTTCATTTATTTCAGACGCAACACTCGCTGAACAAGCTCCTAGAGTGGGAGAACAGTCGGCTCTACAACAAGCTGGGGCTGCGCTGGCGGCTCACCAAGCAGCACTGCGACTCTTCCTCCATGATGGAGTATGTTCTGCTCATAGAGTTTATACCGAAGATACCTATTTACAGGCCTGATTAGCGGGCGCGGCGCCGTATTACCATAAAATAAAATAATGTTTACGTCACTTCCTGAGGTGTGCTACTAACCTAGTAACCTCTGCAACATGACAGTTTTGCAAGTGATGATAGTTATATTGAATTTGCCGTGTGCGAAAGAGATCGTTCACTTTTTGTCAGCGTCAGCTGGCTGGATGGCTGCTTGTCTGTGGAATGAGGACTATTTTGTACCTTTGTTTAAAGAAAGAGTGTGCTCATAATAATCCTGATTCATGGAGCTTATCCTTCTCTGCTTAAAGTTTTCATACGCAAGACATTTTTCATATATACAATATCTGATTATTGTTACAATTATATGTAAATTCAGTCATCAAACTTCTAAGACCAGACTGGAAAACTTGGCCGATTTCCAAAAGTCCATACGGGAAACTTAAGAAAGGAGCATTTTCGCAAACTTTCAATAACACTATTACATTTCCATTTTTCTCGGTACCATAACAACAACGCAACCACAAAAAGCTGCAGCGAAACTATTTACACGTAAGCACTGCTAGACTTTTTGGCGCTGCGGTGTGGCAGTGTCATTGTGGTGGTGTCTCGTGTTGGTGTACCCTTAGTAGGATTGCCCTATTATACTAGGTGTTTCTGACAAGGCAGTAAAGGGATTCAGCTAAATCAAAGAAAAAGTGTTGTTTGTAAATAATAAGCGTTAGCTAGAAGTAATGCCGGTCGGAGCGGGTCAAATTGGGCCTACATCTTTTGTAAGAGGATTTCTGGATAAACCGCTCATCTTGCGTATTGGGTTGTGTCGGCGAACGGATTTTTCTATTTCCAGAAATTAGCTATTAGCTTCTGGTATTAATATTTTCTATTCCCAGAAATGTATTGTAGAACAACAAAAAAAATTGCTTTCGGCATCGTACATAATTATATTATAATTAAAAAAAAACTTTGGTAATACAAAAATAGAAGCACATTGAATATGTATTTAGGGTCTAAGTCAAAAAACTGCATGTCCATGACATAATTTATTTGTAATTCTTTAGCGATATTGAAAAAAAATCAATTACTTATATGAATATGGTTTATTTTATAACAGATTCTTTTTAACGTATAAAACAAACAATCTTGCCCAATTTAACTCGACATTCGACTAAAACTATATTTCCTAATGTAGATTGCCTGTAAAGCTTAAAAGCAAATTGTTATACTAATATTTAAATACTTATAAAGTTTGTATGGTAATTTTAGGATTGTTAAGGTTGTGTTGTTAGTTGAATTGGTTCCATACCTATGTACTTATAGCAGTAGCAGTTCTTACGTAAAGTAATACCTTTGTACAATTTAATTAGGTTCTTAAAAATAGTATCAAGTGTTGGGAATTTGGAAATATCGCTTGTAAAGTTAAGCGGTATCTAATTGAAGTTTAACATAACTTACAATTTAAAAAAAAAGATTACTGAATATTGTAATGTGGGGTGATGTAATTCTCCGTTCTTTTACTAACACTATCCGTGCCATTTTAAGGGTTTTTTATTGTTCCTATGTTAATTTTTGAACATACTAGCTACTTTACTGCTTCTAAAACTATTTTGTTAAGTATTAAATGTTATGTCGTTAGATAGTAATGTTTGTCGTTAAAACATCTATACCTAAAACACAACAAACCCGGAAATTTTATTTAATGCAACTTCTTATGTATATATATCATAGCTCACAAAATATTTCACCTAGGGAGTTTATAATTGAATCGTAATCTGTTAGTACTTTTCTTTTCTTTCCTTTGTGTTTTGGTTGTGTAGCACGTTAACAATTGAACTGCTGCAAACTTAGTGACATCCATTCCTCTTTAAAATAAAAAAAAACCCTTACCTTTATATAGTAACAAAAAATGTATTACCTAATAAAGCACCTAGGCATTTTCGAAACATTATATACTAAATTTTTATTCTTGGCAAAATTATGATAAGTTAAACTAGTTTGTAAATTTTATCGTCAAATAATTTACGCTGTTAATAAGTAAAAAGCAAAACAATGCAAAGGCAAATCTCAAGCCGATTGTAATTACATATTGGTCTCATTTTAGTAAAGTGATCCGAGAGTACGAGTGCTAATGAAATGACTGTGTTATTAGAGATTTAGATTAGTTAATGTTACGCTGCCTGTATGTATTATTCTACATTAGAAAATCTCCCCGCCCTTATATTCTCTTTTCAACATGTTGTCTGATTCTGACGGCCCTCGCTCGATGCTCGCCGCTCGCCGCGCAGCAGACTTCTTCCAAAACTTAATTAAGTTTCATTTTAATATTTTACATGTTTAAATATAATGGGAATGTTGCCTTGCCATTGCATCAGATTAATCGGTTTTTGTTAAAAAAAACAACGGTTGAAAAGCGAACAGGGTATGTCGAAACTAAGCTATAATAAGGAATTGTACATATTAAAACATATAGAAATATTTTTGTTCAATAAACATCTAATTACAGGTGATAAACGTTTTTTTTTATTAAAATAAAAATTCTGTTTTATTTCGATTTGCATTAAGACATTTTATTAAATAAATATAATAAGCTCATAATATACACATCGGAAAAACCTGATATTAAATTCATAAGGCACGATAATGGTCCCAAAACAATAGGTTGAAACAATGACACACTATTTTACTATGTATCAAATAAATAAATAACAAGCGCTGCTCATTACATTAGTTATTGCAAATAATATCACCGACTTAAACAAACAAAAAAAATCTAATTAAGTAATTTTATAACACGATTAAAAGAAAATTGTTTTGAAACTCTGGTTCTAACTAAACCACACTTTGTTTTACAAAGTGGACATTAGATAATACGTAAACATAAGAAGTAAACGTGTTTTTATAATAAAAGTAAATTTAATATTCAGATCTATTAATACGATAAACAACAAAATTTACAATTTTAGGTAAGTATAATATACATTCGTTCTAAAAGTGTCCTACGACGAAAATGTATACAAAAACAAATAAACATATTATTTACATCAGTCATTCACGGTTAATTGAAAAAAATACTAATGTTTAATTTTTATAAACGTACTATTTTCATACATTATTTATTACTGCATTATTTTCCTACATTATTATGGCAACAACGCGCAATTCAAAAAAACTTAAACTATTGTACACTTATGGCTTCACAGGACACCGCTAATCACACGTACAGTGGCGGACTAGGAGGCCATAACAGATTTGTCTATGGTTTCGTCAGCCATAGACTGTATTACCAAAGAACAAGAGGTATTTTGCAAAACAGAAAAACCGGAAGTGTTACGCCGACCGTGTCCGCCACTGTACCCATGACCACTTCACTAGCAGGCCCATTCCACTTGATAACAAGAGGTGGTATTCAGTCTTCGCAATCTCTCCACCCTCAGTGTATCTGGACGTAATTTATTGGAAACTGACCTTTGGCGCCGTTGCATTCTCCGAAATACCATTCTCCGTTGAGCTTAGAGAGCAACGTAACGGTATCCCCGCAGACAAACCTCAGGTCTCCTGGTTGGTCTGGCTCAAAATCGTAGAGCGCTGTGGCTGTGCCTAAACTCGTTTTATTTGGAAAACTGTCGTTTGCTAAGGGGACCTTAATCTCGACGTAGTTAGAGGGGAACAACCCCTGGACGCCGCTGCGCAGCTCTCCGAAAAGCCACTCCGCGTTCTCTCGACGGATCAGACGTATCCTCGCGTTCGCCTGCAAACAAAAAAGACAGAAGAAGTTACTGTCGGTAAATTTTTAAGAAGGTCCTATAGCTTTCGAGTCGGGACTCCAAACGCAATTGCTAAACCAAAGTTTTATAGAATTCTACATTGAATCAATGAAATCAAACTAATATTATAAAAGTTTGTGGGGACCTTTAAATGGTTGATCTAATATCCCGTAGAAACAATTGATAAAAAAATTATGAAACTTTACACTATTATGGAGTAGACTATTATTTATAACGATACTAGTCGATCCGGCGAACTTCGTACCGCTTAAACTATTACTCTACGAACAACAATACTCAGGAAACGTAAGTCTCCTACAAAACCGCTTCGATTTTGGTTCCACTTACGCACACAAATACACAATAATATGCTCCCGACGCTGCAGCCAAACGACTCAAGGTGCCACTAGGAACTGACGCGGCATGATGTTCGTAACCTAAGCCCCGCCCACCGAGGCTTCTTTTCCGTGTGAGAATTTTATTGGGCTTTGGGCTAGTTATGCTTCTTGAGTATTGTTGTATGTAGCTATTACTATATGGTGCAAGTATTATACATATAAACCTTTCCCTCGAATCACTCCATCTATTAAGACGATATACGCGAAATAAATCAAACGACCGAGGATCAAAGGCTGTCCTTTTCCCTCAAACATACTGAGGGAAAAGAACAGTCATATGTCAGTCGCCCACATCGGTTACTACATTTTATTCGAAAAAGTAATAAATATTAAATATCTTTTTAACTATTACTTTTAAATCAAATTTAAATTACCAGAATTTAATTTACTTTATTACCATTATTCCTTTGTAGTTTCAACAAAAACTAGTTAGTAATTTCGAAGAACTAGCTATTCCCGTTTTTTGGAATGGTTATCTTTGACGAAATAATGTATCGAGGTTTTTTGATTCCACAAGTGTTTCTTAATTATAAAAAACTTTGTTATATCCTCAAAAACGTTATGTTAAA
Source organism: Euspilapteryx auroguttella (assembly GCA_951802225.1). Classification (NCBI taxonomy): domain Eukaryota; kingdom Metazoa; phylum Arthropoda; class Insecta; order Lepidoptera; family Gracillariidae; genus Euspilapteryx; species Euspilapteryx auroguttella. The sequence continues at coordinate 4,665,749 of OX637660.1, read as the reverse complement.
ATTCAAGATCTTTACCTCTTATAGATTAAGAGAATTACTTGATTTAAAAAACCTTAAAAACTCATATAGCGCCTTAAATCTAGGGACGGGTCGGCTAGTACAGTGGCGGACACAGTCGGTGTAACACTTCCGGTTTTTTTGTATTGCAAAATAGCTCTTGTTCTTTGGTAATACAGTCTAGGGTAGACGAAACCATAGACAAATCTGTTACGGCCTCCTAGTCCGTGACTGTACCAATGAATATTTTGGGATTTACCCGTTAAAAACTATTACCCACATACATTGTATTTTTTTAGTTGATATTATTTTTATCTATACAGGCCACGGAATTACGATCATGACCTAATACATTATGAGACGAATAACCCTATTTCATTGACCGATAAAAATATAATTTGGTTACTCGCTATCTATGTATTTACACAAAGCTTTTTATTCGTATCGCGTCTTTTGAGCGGGTGTTGCACAACAACTACAGTGACTCTGTTAATCTAGGTATAATTTTACGCAAGACCACGTTTATGCTGAATCAATGTTACTAATCCTCGGAATAGAAATGCGCGTGCGCGAGTGCGTCACAATCACGGTGCCCTTACGCAACATAACTTATCAACGTACATACGTGATTCCAACATAATGTTAAAGTTAAAGTTTAAAAACATTTTATTGCACACAAAAGAACATTATACAATTAAGACGCTATATGAGTTTTGAAGGTTTTTTAAATCAAGTAATTCTCTTACCCTCTTATTCATAAAAAGTTAAAGAGCATTTTAGTTATTTGACGTATGTCAATTTAGACTGGATGTCACGTATTTACCATACAACCAACCAGAGAAGTAGACCTCTAGTAACGCTACTTAAAATCTACTGTATCTTTATGAATAAGACGGTTAATCTATAAGAGGTAAAGATCTGGAATTTTAATATAACGTTTTTGAGGATATAACAAAGTTTTTTATAATTGAGAAACACTAGTAGAATCAAAAAACCTCGATACATTATTTCGTCAAAGATAACCATTCCAAAAAACGGGAATAGCTAGTTCTTCGAAATCACTTACTAGTTTTTGTTGAAACTACATAGGAATAATGATAATAAAGTATATCAAATTCTGGTAATTCAAATTTGATTTAAAAGTAATAATTAAAAAGATATTTTACATTTATTACTTTTTCCAATAAAATGTAGTAACCGATGTGGGCCACTGACATATGACTGTCCTTTTTCCTCAGTATGTGTGAGGGTAAAGGACATCCTTTGTTTCTCGGTCGTTTGCTTTATTTCTCGTATATCGTCTTAATGGTACCTACACATAATAAAATTTGCACCAGGCAACCCAATGTCAAGAAACTAATACAATCTACCTATCTACTTTTCTGCAGGCTGCTTATCAAGACCCTGCAAATGGAGTAACCTAAAATTGCATCTTGTAACTAAGTACTTACTTAATTTACCTGTTATTTTACTTCTTTTGTATCTTACTTTGTGTGAAATAAAGTATTTTTTACTTTACTTTACTTTTACTTACTTCAATTTCTTATTTTTAATGTTAGCGGAAAACTAAGAATAGTAAGTACATACTTAACACATAACTATAATATATTATTTGTCAGATAATATTAATTATTTAATGCAGTGAACAGCATACCGTTCAACTTACATAATGCACAATTGTTTACATAATGAAATAATAAATACATTAATTATTATTAGATCAGAGGTCACGCAGATGGACAGCTATCGACTGCGCAGGATATTGTCCTCGCGCATAATGGATGCCGGCCGAGCCAAGGACCGCGACCGCGTCTCGCCTCCCAATCAGCTAATGAAGTTTAATCACGCCCGAGACTGGATGCTCAATTACTTTATAGCACTTGTTATACTGATTCTAAGAACTTGTTAGATCCATGAATTGATTTAGAGATCGTTAGTTAAGTAATTGTTCCTAGGTTAAGACTTGCGCTTAAAAAAATAAAGTTATCTTTAATTTAGTTAGATGATAATAAATGAAGTCTAATATAGGTATCAATATAAATAATTTATGTTTGATTCCACACTGGTCGAAGAAAGGCCACGAAACTTTTGACGTATATACATATATTACATTTGCAATCCGTACTTTTGTTACCAGGAATAATTTGAAGATAAAAACCTTTTTAAAAACAAGCTTTTATTTCATGAATTGTGCTAGCTAGCTATGCTGATATGCCTTTCAATAAATGCATTAAAGTCTTCGTCCGCCATCTTAATATTTAATTTAGTGTGACGTCATGTTATTTTTCGTGTTATTCACAGCAATGAGGGGTTTTCCAAGTGACAGAAAAGAAAAAAAAAAGTTTTATAACACGCCCGAAGATGGCGGTGACTACAGCAATATCAGAGAGATGGGAGATCGAGTATTGACTGACTCTTCGGATTGGATTATTTTCTGCTTGTTATGAATCTTAATTTCACCCACTCCGTCACTGCCTCAGTTAAATTTTTATGTTTTATTTGAGCTATTCATTCATTTCATCTAGACCTATTGCTCGTGGCAGAGCGCCATCCGGTAGCAGCTTATTAAAACTTGTTTTTTTTTTGTGAGCTGTCAAATTGAAAACCTCTCATTCCTTTCATTTGATACCCATATTGTAGGATTGCACTTAAAACAACAGTTCCGCGAACTTGAGTTTTCCGCCATGTTTGATTTTTAATGACGTCACATTAGCTTACTACGTATTGTTTGGTGAACGTGTATACAAAATTTCAGCTCAATTGGTTAAAGATATCTGTTTAAAATTAAGTAGGTTGCAAGTTTTCACCCGTACATACATACAAAGCAAGTTAAATAAAAGCTTTTAATTAAAAGCTGACGCATACTAGATAAAAATAATAATGTTTAAATATGTTATCTCACTTATATATAGGTATTAATTTTAATAGCCAGTGCAGCGGGGCGGCGAGTAAGTAAATGATACGACGGAAAACAAAAAATAATGCGCATATACCGTGTCCGATATCGCTTTCATGTAAAATTGATAGTGTAAAACTGACCGGAGGCGTAAACCACGCGTAAACTCTGAAATTGGACGATAATGTAATCTGACTCAGATTACATATGAACAGACTTCAGTTAGAATAAACCAACCGCGTTCCATTCTTTTGTAAATTATGATGCTCCTGCTTTCAATTTTCAATCAGCTTCGCTGTTACCAAAGATTCTTGGCCATCGTTGCAAGAAAACAACTAAGTACTTACTTAACTAAATAAAAAAATAAATTCAATATATTCATCCCAATGTTATAGGGTAGGTGCTATGGAGAGTGTCAACAAAACTAAAACGAAGTCAAAAAGGTACCTTTAAATATAATTGCGCTATGTCTGAGGCTTTTTTCAGAAACTACTGATATTAGATAGCTGAAATTTCTATTTAATATGCACATCAATATATATAAAACTCTTCCGTTACTGACTGACTGACAGACAACGCAGAGCCGAAACTACTGGGCGTACAAAGCTGAAATTTGGCATGTAGGTTATTTAGGGAGTGTAGGTGAGCACTAAGAAAGGATTTCCCGAAATTTTCATGGGAACGGGAAAAAAACGGGATTTTTGTATTTATGAGAAATCTGCGCGGGTGAAACCGCGGGGCAGCCTCTAGTTAATCATACGAAGAAACAGTTATTTACTATTTTCAGGTTTTTGTTTTTTTTTCTGCGTAACTCCATTATGAAATAAAGCAGCGAAACTGCATAAATCAATATATATAAAACTCTTCCGTTACTGACTGACTGACTGACTGACTGACTGACTGACTGACAGACAACGCAGAGCCGAAACTACTGGGCGTACAAAGCTGAAAATTGGCACGTGGGTTCCTTGGGGAGTGTAGGTGAGCACTAAGAAGAGATTTCCCGAAATTCCCACGGGAACGGGAAAAAACGGGAATTTTGTGTTTATGAGAAATCTGCGCGGGAAAAACCGCGGGGCAGCTTCTAGTCAATATATATAAAACTCTTCCGTTACTGACTGACTGACTGACTGACAGACAACGCAGAGCCGAAACTACTGGGCGTAGAAAGCTGAACATTGGCACGTGGGTTCCTTGGGGAGTGTAGGTGTGCACTAAGAAGGGATTTCCCGAAATTCCCATGGGAACGGGAAAAAACGGGATTTTTGTGTTTATGAGAAATCTGCGCGGGAAAAACCGCGGGGCAGCCTCTAGTTTTTATGAATAAAATATATATTTTATACCAGCCGCAGCCGCCGGCCTATGTCCAGCAGTGGACGTCCTACGGCTGAAATGATGATGATGATGATATATTTTATACATAAAAAGCGGGCTTTTGTTAACGATTACAATTTCCTGTAGACACGCACAACACAGCAAGCATTCAATAGTTCATATGCACAGCGAACACTCACTAGCCGACCCGGCAAACTTCGTATCGTACAAAGCTATATAATATGCTAGTGTAGTGTCTAATCTACTTATAACACTGTAAAGTTTAATAATTTAAATAAAATTTACGATCAGTAGTTTCACTGTGAAAGAACAAACACTCTAACAAAATTTCGCATTTCTCATATTAGTTTAAAGAATGAAAACTGCCCCCGCAGCACGACGGACTATTTGTCGAATCTAACTGTCACTTTTAATCGCTTTTGATATTTCGATGCGGGAAAATGTATGGAGATGATCGACAAAAGTGACAGATAGATACGACAAATTCGAAAAATTGTCCGTTATGCTGCGGGGGCTGCTTGTCTAACCTACACTATTACTATTTAATGTTATTCCTACAAAAATAAGTAGAAAAATAACACAAAATAACACGTTTCAAATAGCAACCATAATAAAAACCAAAGATTGAATGTTAATTGGTAAACAACTTGTATGCCTTTACTTTTAGAGCGTCGAACTTTATTTCCGTTTTTATGTCGCTGTTGGAAGGCCTTTGGTTTATTCTAGTTTTAGCAAAGACATACTCGGTTCAGATTGGTTGGTATTAGCATTTGATTATGTAGCCAGCCTGTGCAATGGCCCTGTTTTTAATTTTTAAAAGCATCAAAGATCTTTTAATTTTCACTTTTATGATACGAGCGTTGAACGCTAATGTTATATTTGACCTTCGTCAAACGCAAGCGGGTAAATCTCCTAAAATGGATTCTCCAACAGTTAATTTTAACTTTTTTTTAAACGCTTATATTTTGCGTTTTAATTAATTGGTAGTGATAAAACATCAATAAAATAAACTTTTACTTTATAAGGCACATACGGAAAGTCATTATTTACTGAGAAAAATATTTTTAAAGTTAGGGTATATGACGGTGATGACAACCTGAGGATGGCAATGATTATCTTATTACTGGTAATGATCGGTTGTGACTGGAAATGACGTTTTGACTACAAAAAAATCGATAAATAAATAGAAATCTAAGTTAAAAGAAGATGTAGTTAAGTATTTTTTTTATAATACAGACATTTTTTTAATTATTGCTTTTAAACAGCCAGTAGAATAAAAAAAATAACATTAATGAAATAAAGATACATAGTATAACTTTTTGTTAATAACAAATTGATATTCAACTAGCTGTTTAAAAGTTTTAAAATATATATATATAATATAAAAAACTAGAGGCTGCCCTGCGGTTTCACCCGGCAGATTTCTCATAAACATCAAAATCCCGTTTTTTCCCGTTCCCGTGGGAATTTCGGAACGTCCCTAAGGAACCTACGTGCAAAATTTCGGCCTGCTACGCCCAGTAGTTTCGGCTCTGCGTTGTCTGTCAGTCAGTCAGTCAGTAACGAAAGAGTTTTATATATATTGATTATAACTTACATCTTCTTTAACTTTGTCTATTTATTTATCGATTTAACAAAAAGTTATACCATGCTACTTTATTTCATTGTTTTTTTTTTGTTAACAACTTTTATAACTTTTTGTTATACTTATGACTTTATTTTATTAAATGTTATGTTATGTTTTTGTTAATAACAAAAAGTTATACTATTGTTACTTTTTATCATTAATTTTTATATTGTTTTGTTATTCCAACTGGCTGTTTAAAAGTTATAATAAAAAATAATATATTAGGTAATATTTATGTTTTTTTTTGTTAATAATGAGTTTAATAATAAATAATATCATAGTATGATTAAAGTAACATAGTATTAACAAAAAAAACGTAAAAATTAATGAAATAAAGTCATATAGTATAACAAATAGTACAGTGTTAGGTACTTTATTTAATAATTTATATTTTATTGGGAATTTTAACGTCTTCTTTCATTTCTTTTTCTTTGGTTTGTTTTTTTTTTGCTGCTTCTTTCCAATTCTTTCTTTTTTTTCTTTGCTCCTTTCTGAAATTTCTATAATTAGACATACTGATCTAGCTTCTTTAATATCGAGCTCTTAATTTTTTCTTTACTTGTTCATAGGCTTCAGGATCAGTTTTGATTTCAGCTTATCTCCTGCGTTTATGATCAGCTAAATCAGATTAATTTTTTTTCACTTATTAATTGTTATTTAAAAAAAAACTACGAAAAACAGATAAAAACTATATAACGTATAGATTATTTAAAAAAATCTATAATATATTTTAAATATTAAAACTAAGTGAATAATTAATGTAAATAAAATAATAAAAATATAAGTATACAACACTTAATTATAATACAGTGTATTATGTGAAAAGTGACATGGTGGTGAAAAAAGTGAAAGCAAATGAAATTAAGTATCTTTAATCCAAAGATTTTCTTTAAAGAAATAAACCTGTGATAATTTTAACGAAAATAAGTAATACTTTGCATATGTTAGTCATTGCCAGGAAGTGTATCTCATTACCAGGTTTTATGATTTACTGGTAATGATTCAACCGGTAATGGCGTTTTGTCAAATATTAAGTAAAAGTATTTTATTTTAAAAAGAGGGCAGTTGAAAAAAAAAAGGTTCGAAGATGCATCTATTGCAGATGTTCTAATTAAAACAGTTTTTTTTTAAAGAATTCACTTACCTTTAAAATTTAATATCTGGGAATGACGCAAATTATGACAAATCGTTTACTTATGTTTTGCGAGCAATTTTTTTTTCATTTCCCTTCTCTTAATTTCTTGCGCACTCACTGACCGTCTAGGTGAATCCTAGAGGTAGGTGGGAGAGAAATTGTCTGGGCAAAAAGCTTCCTAAATAAAAAAATAAAATCGGTTTGACGCACTTTCCTGGGGATGACGATAAAAACGTGACAATTTTTATTTTATTTTTAATACCCTTAATATGTTAATTCCCAGAATTTACAACATAACTTTCCAACTGTATTAACTTTCAAAATAATTATATACATTTCGAAAACGCCCTACATATACTGTGTTTTTAGTAACTGATATATTTTTGACAAGTCATAAATTTTTCCTGCTACTGGTGATGACTTTTGCACCAAACATAAAATAATTTAACAAAAATTTAACAGCTTTTGGTATGTTTGACAAAGACTACACAAAAATTATTGCCTAATATAGTCTAATAAAAAATATCATAAAATTATGACAATCAGGTAATTTATTAAATGCAAAAACGTCTGGAGAATCAAATTTAGTAGATTTACCCAAGCATATCCAAAAGGACGTCGAAACCTAGACTAGCAGTAAGGTCAGACAAAAAAAACTCCTATTACCGTAACCGTAACGCTTGTGCATTATTTGCGATTAACATTAACTATCCATTAGCTCACATTTTCGTGATTCAGGTTAAATCTGCAGTCTGAGAGTTAAATTATTTTTTATTAAATCATATGTTCCAAGTACTTTTTTTTCGAAGCTGTAAGTAGTTGCTAGTTTGATGTCACAAGTTGTAACATAATAACTGGTCAAGTGAGTTAACAAGACGCTGATTTGAGTTCTAACATAAATATATAGAAAAAGGATATTTTATATTAATACGAAAACATGCAAAAAATATGCAACAAGTAAGCATCTTGTTATCTTGGAACGAAAGTTATCTGGTAACGAAATGTTACAGTATTAATAGTATTCTCACTCTGCCTAGATTTTTTTCTTTATTAAGAAAGAATACTATGATTTAAATATTCAAGGTGTTTTTAAACCCAAAAGCTCAGACGCCCAATTTTAAAATACACCATAGGTATAATTTTAGTGGCACCGATTAAATAAAATTTTCCAAAAAGAACAGAACAGAGAGCCTATGAATGACGTCACATCTCAAGTGTCCACAGTCGTTGGCGACCATCGAAGTGAAATATTTAGGGTGTAGGCACACAGAGCGTGACGCGAAGAGCTCATTAAACACAGGTTAAGTTACAAGAGACAACTACGCTCTACTTGCCTTAAGATGTGACGTAGCCTACACCTGTGTAACCAACCATCTTTTGAATATGTGTAGTTTCATTGTTAAAATACCTTTAGACATTAACTTAACTCGAGAAAATTCTATTTGCAAAAAGAAACGTCACCATAAAACAGGTTAAATCGATATTCAAGGTATACTTTTCATTTTAAATATGCAGTGCAATTATAATATATTATTATTCAAATAAAGAGTTATGTTTATCAATAACACAACTGAGATCTTTTCATTTTAAAGAAACAAATTTCGGATCGTTTGAACGCTTGAAAATCTAGATTATGATTATGTTATTTTACCAGCGTCAAATTAAATTGAATATTAACGAGAAACATTACAGTCCAGACATTATAACGTTGAAACAAATTGACTGCAATTACCTACCTCACGCATCAATAAGATATTTTGACTTATCCTTGAACCTTGAACTCATTTCAATTGTTATTGCTGGCTGAGAGCAATTTAAACCTGGAATTTCTAGAATAGCACCTAGCATATTTTTATGTTATCTATTTAAATACGCATCGTTGGCTTTACGCCACCACAACGTGAGTAAATAGGAGTAAGCAAAACAAATAGTAATTTATAAAGGGTTAACAACGACGACGGGGCGGCACGAATATATTTATGTTCTTGAAATTATTGATGCTGGATTTTGACTTCTTGACTCTTTTTCCAAAAATTCCAAGTTTCCCAATTCGATAGATATTTTCGAAATGAGTGCTAGAGACAGTGCTATACCAATCAATTGCTTTCTCTTTATTTTTATAAAACAGTTTAATAATGGTGGATGGTGGCCTTTTGTTAACTTATTAATGTATTTTGGTTCTTGTACAACATATAACTCATATTAAGTACTCCCCCAATTATCAAACTATTAGCTTTAGAGTTCGGCAGACCGGAACCGGACCGGACGGATGGCGGGTGGGATCCATAAAATCAATATACTTTCTTACGTTACTGACTGACTGACTGACAGACAACGCAGAGCCGAAACTACTGGGCGTAGCGGGCTGAAATTTTGCATGTAGGTTCCTTAGGGAGTGTAGGTGAGCACTAAGGATTTCCCGAAATTCCCATGGGAACGGGAAAAAACGGGATTTTTGTGTATATGAGAAATCTGCGCGGGTGAAATCGCGGGGCAGCCTCTAGTATTCTTATAAAGTGGATAAAAAACTATGATTCCAGGCCAAAGAATATTGTAAGAACGGAAAACGAAAACTTGCAAGCTCGTAAATTTAGTAGAAATATCATTATTTAACATTTGAGTCTAGAAATAACAAGAAACACGTAAATCACGGTAATTTAGAGTGCAGGGTGATGTCGGGAGGCCGTAACAACCGTTCATAATAATCATCATCTAGCTTTGTTTCAGGCTGAATATTTTAAGACTAAACAACTCTTGTTGTTAAAATGACTGACATACTTGAAACATAAATAGTAACGGTTAGTTCACTGAGTAATTCAGGACACTAATAATAATAATGACCACTTCGGTTAGCAAGAAGTAAACTTATAACGCTGTCGTATTCGCAAATATTTGCATATCTCGTTATTCTGCTTGACCGGCTTTTTTTTAAAGCAGCAAGTTACAAAACTGTATCAGGCCTAACAGCTCACGCTATAGCTAGTAATTTTACACGCGCAAATAGAGTTCATGGCTAATAAATATGAAGTGCAGCGCATATTTACTATGAAAAAAATAGGTTTCGCTTATATATATATATATATATATATATATTTATAGTAATTATAAAGATATGACGGCGAGATAAAAAGGAAGTCGCGGTGATATCACACGCAACACAACATTGATAAGAAGTATTGTTCACTGTTTGCACAGATTGTTATTACCAGAGAACTGCAATGCCAAAAGGAAGGGTTAAGGGAAGGTTTGTCAGTCTATAACCAATTTAATAAATGAGGTGACAATATTCGTATTTGGCCTAAGCTTGGGCTTTAATAATTTATAATCTAGGCGCCCTATGTTTCAGACAATGGCGAGGCCACAGTGGTAATGTTTAAACGTAGTCGGTTTTTAATAACGATTTAGCTCGTTTTAACTCTTGTTTTACGTATCTATATTCTAGCCGCGATCTTAGAAAAAATTGATCTCCTCTCCCCTACTATCGAATGTCTTAAATTAAACAATCACAAAACCAAAAAATACTTACCGAAAAGTTCAAATCGTCCGGATGGTCCGTAAAGTAATCGAAGAGCGCTATTCCATGAGGCTCATCATCTTCGCTCTCTTGAGCTGTGGGCTCGGTTTGGGACCAAGTTGGCTCACCCACCGGCCAAGTTGGCTCCAACGAGCCAATGTCCTCTGCGTCGAGGGCCGGCGGCGGCGGCGGCGGTATCGAGGGCATTGGAGGCGACGACTCGCGCTCTGGGGAGCTGTCACTTTCCCAGGAATCGAAAGTTTTGGTTGGATTCCTCCTGTGAATAAAGAGAGATTATAACACAATAGATTATAGAGAGATACACTGAGAAGTATAAAAAAACTGTTTTGACTGTTTTTTAAAGAAATCTCAATGCCAAAATTAGACGGTTTATGTTTATCAGGCGCGAGCTCATCTGCCTAATTAAAGAGTACCATAAAAAAATGTAAATAATTTAATAAAAAAAAAATATATTTATAAAAAAGAAGTAAGTATTTAACAAAACAAAACCTCTTTTTAAAAACTATTTTACATGATATTTTTTTCCAGATTCGTTAACATAGTATTGCCTCGCAAATTATTACCGATCTTTAAGCTAATCTTGCAATTACCGAGCTAATTAAGAGCAATGAACATTCACGACACCAGTGTCTTGCAAACTGGCAATGTACCTAGTCTCAATGTCAGTCATTATTTCTAAACAATAACAATACAAGGTAAAACTTACAAAATCGGCGCAGCCGTTGACTTTTTGGATCGGCGTTGTGGTGTTTAGGTTCATGGTGGTAACTAGGCCGTGACCGAAGGTGCTTTTCAGCAGGGCGGAGTTGTCGGGCGGCTTGGGGCGCGCCGGCTTCGCGCGAATGATTGTTGGTCCTTTCAACGGAAATGAAGGCTTCCCACTACCCGTCAGCTCAAACAAATCCTTGCTCAACACTGGCTTCTTCATTATTGGAGGTTTGCTGAGCACAGGAGGTGAAAACGGATCTGTCGCTCCAAAGTCTTCCAAAGTATCTTCTTTGTTGAGCTTTCTACTATTCAGGAATAAATCAAAATCATCCTCAAACCCACTCTCTGCCTGTGATATGCTTCCACCATTGAAATTATTGTGATGGTTGGTGGAAGTTGTTGCATCAGAACCAAAACTGTCTACACTGAGTCCATCACTGCTCGACCGAGTGGTAAAGGTTGGGGAGCTGGGCGGGGAAGACAAATCTATGAGAGCACCAGTTGAAACAACTTTCGGCTCACATTTTGGAAACATTCTGTCAGGTTCAATTGCAATGTTTGAGATGCTTTGATTCACAGCAGATGGGTTTGGAATATTCTTCTTCTTTGCACCCAAGAGGGAAGACAGAACAGTTGGTTTTCTTAAAAAGTGGGAAGGCTTGGCGGGAACTTCTGGCTGCTTCATAACTCGTGGCGGTGGAGGTCTTGGTGGTGGTTTTTTCTTTTGCAGGAATTGAGGGTTTGGCTCAAATACATCTGCACCAAAAGGGTCATCATTCCAGTTAGTAACAGGAGAGTATCGATTGACAGTGAATGCTGGAGCTGGTGCTGGAGGTGCAGGACGAGTGGGGCCCTTCATGCCTAGAAACAAATTAAAATGTAAGTTTGTAGAGAAGGAACATAACAAAACAAAAAAAAACATTTAATCTGAGAGAGAGTATAACTGAGCACACTATCCGTCTTATTCATAAAGATAGAGTACATTTCTGTAGCTTTACTGGAGGTCTACTTCTCTGGTTTGTTGTATGGTAAATACGTGACATCCAGTCTAAATTGACATATGTCAAATAACTAAAATGCTCTTTTACTTTTTATGAATAAGAGGGTATGTCTTTAAACTGCTTTTTAATTAACAGCTAAAACATAATTTCAAATTTTTTATAATAAGTTACAAAGGACATGTTATCTAGCAGGATGTATATGGCCGCAAGAGCTTTAATCACAGCTGCTCTCTCTCAATTTTTTGGGGCATAATGTTGAGTTCTACTATTTAATTGACTTCAACTAAACTCACTTATTGGCAGCTGCTGTTATAAAATACTTAGAAGAAAAACTTAAAACATGTTGTATAAGCACTGGAGAATTCACTACAACAAGCTTGTTTTCCTGTTAGTGGCTATAATTGAGGATGGATTTACACTCATTCGGGCACGACAAAGATCGCGAAAGCACTAGGGAGGGACGAGTACAGCCGTTGCAAAACTCAACTATGATTTGATTATGATAACATGATGCTAAGACACTAAATGTTAAGATAATTACGACCACCCATCCCGAGAAGCTACTCTCCGGTGAGGCAGTCGCACACAAACAAAGAATATCACTCGGCTGATCGCGTGCCAGGCACGGGTCAGTACGGCCTTGATAAGAGTTCGCCGTAGATATCTCCAACACCACGCACACTTTTTAAAACCTATGGTGTATTTAAACAGTTAAGGGAGCCATTAACAACCGTAGGTATAGCTGGGTAGGGATAATATTTTAAAAGATAGGAACTATATTACCCTGTTTAAAAAAATCCATCTCGATTTACGGTTACTTCAATAGCACAATGCAATGCAACGACTTGGCCAGTGTGTCGTTTCGTTTGTATATCTAAAAAATCACTATGAGTATGTATGTATACATACTGAAATAGGACCACAATAGGACTAGGAAAATGTAAATGAATTCTCGCTCTACGTATAGATCGTAGCACAGACCAACTAGAGATAGATCGTAGAATCCTGGTTTCAAATAATATCTCAAAAAAAAACAGCGTTAAACGTAAAACCTCGTAAACCCAAAAATTTATGACGCGTTCAATCTTTACCTTCTCTCTGTTCGCCCATTCTGGGCAGGCAAAGGAACTTAGTTTATACAGCCAAGTCTTCAGTAGTTTATTTCTTAGTATTCAAGTCTTCTGTAGTTTAATACTTTGTTTTCTTAGCCTAGGATCCTAACCTAACCCATTGAAATGTGAGGGAGGTCTCACATTTCAATGTTCACACCGACTAGGTACTTCACGGGACATCGATCAGAATTATTCGGGAGCGGCAACCTTTATTTCTCACTTCACTGCACTCTTTTCCATAAAGGGCACATTATTACACTTATTCCACCACACTAGCACAATAATAGCCACGGAAAACTAATTTAGCAAATTGACTGAATTGGTTAGGTTTACTTGAATATTAAGAAACTACTTAAGACATGGCTGTATGGACTGAGTTCCTTTGCCTGCCCACCCACATAAAACGTAGTGATTTACCTGCTCTCTGACCCTTTTGAGAAATAAAGGTTGCTGCTCTCGAATAATTCTGATCGATGTCCCGTGAAGTAGTCGGTGTGAACATTGAAGTGTGAGACCACCCTCACATTTCAATGGGTTAGGTTAGGATCCTAGGATAAGAAAACAAAGTAAACTACTGAAGACTTGGCTGTATGGACTAAGTTCCTATGCCTGCCCATAATGGGCGAACGAATAATATTATATGATCAAACGAACTTCTCAAGTGAAGTTCGATCAATATTATATGAGTGGTTTCATTTGAAGATATAAATCATTTCACTAGGTAGTCCTTTCACCTACAAGGCAACATTCGCACGTTCTTACAAATAACTATTAGTCGATCGATTTAATCGATATCGATTACTCGATTAATTTGAAATTTACCCATGCTCCCATCCCTACCACTCTACGCGCCCATCACTAGCAGCGTCCGCCAAGCCTGTCATTCTTTTTAGAGATAGTTTTCTGGCATAAATTACGTCGTTTATTGACTTTTTTGACAAAACTCGGGATTTGGGTAGGGAGGGTGATTTATATCTTCAAATGAAACCACTCATATAATATTGATCGAACTTCACTTGAGAAGTTCGTTTGATCATATATTATATTTCGTGGTTTCATTTTCGATATAAATCATTTCACTAGGTAGATGTTTAGAGACATTGTTTTGTCTATATTTTTTCATGATAATGAAACAATATTAATTAAAAAGATGTAATTTTGGCTAGTTTTATTTTGGAACTCTTAGTATAGGTACCTACAATTATTAAATAATATTACTCATCTTATTAGTTAAAAACACTATATTTTAACATATAAAAGTAATCATTATAGTTAGTTTATAGAGTACTTCAAAGTTTAACATTGCATAGTTACTTAGGTAAGTACTTGGTAGGTAGGTACTCAGCTACATTATTTATAACATACTTATATACTTATTGTATATTTTTTAATGAACTAATTTGGTCAGAGATTTGATAAAAAATTGATAATCAATCATCATAGGACATTGATAAGTTTAGCAAACTTGTTAGAGGTAGAGGTCCAGGCGGCCGTCTTTTGATCTGATCAAGATTGACGCCGGTAGCATGAGCAGCCGATGTGGCGGCGGCGTGTCGCGTGCTGCTGTGTGTGCCGTACACCGCAAGGATCTGCCTGATCCACATGCTTATTGACTATGCTGTTGTGTTCCTGTGAGGACGTTACGCTTCACAGTTATTAAGAGGTGATTGGCTTATTTAGGTCTGATTTATTTAGTTAAGGTTATATAACCGTCTTATATATAGACGGATTCACCGTAAGATAAAGTAAAACTAACAATGGTTGATAGCTTTTGATTGCATTTAGCGCCTATAGTTTTGATAAATTTTTCATTTACTTTATGATTCTAATGCCATTGCTATTTTTATTTATAATAATCTGTTATTTAGAGAAAGACTTTCAACCATCTGTGCTGTAGGCTGTAGATAATGTTAGTATAAAGCTACTTTTGTCTAGGATAAGTTCATTCTTGTTTGGTATACATTTTTAGAGATTTTTGAGAACCAATTGTGGATACTTACCAAGTACCTGTGTACTTTGGTGGATTGGGTATTAGTTTATAACATCTTTAAGGAAGGCGCTGATGCAATCATCCGAAGAAATATTTCTGCCTAAAAGCAGAGATAAAGCGGTGGCTCTTATGATGATGCCCTGTGAATCCTGTGATGCGTCTTTTTCGAAGACGTCGGAGGGAAAAGTAATTACACTTAAAACAGAACATTCGAAAGAATCTAATTTAATCATAGTATTGAATAACATTATATTGATAATGTTGAATAGTAATATTAGAAAGTGAGGCTAGTATAAGATGCTGATGAGATGCTGTTGAGGGGATAATGAGACCTGGCATTGCCTGCTCGAGCATACTGCGGCACTCAGGGTAAGCGTGAGTAGGAGAGGGTGACGGTCCCTGTTAGTAGACAACATAGGTTTTCGTCACGCCCTCAAGTGATTATTACGAAATAACTATATCAATCAATGGAGGATAACAGGCAGGTCTAGAAGTACTAGAAGGGAATACTAGAATACTGGTCGTTTCGTCCTCAGTAATTTTTTGTAGGCCGTTAAGAAAAACGAAAAATGAAGGATCGGCATAGAAAAAATATGCATCTGCCCCTTTGTAGCATCTGGGTCTTGTTTCAAATAAAAGTATTTCTTAAGTTTTGCGCTAGAATGTTTGAAAAGCATCTTTAAATTAAATCTTCGATCTGCCTCTAAATTATATTTCGTGTAATATAGGATGTTAATAGCTAGATTTTTCGCTTCTCGAACCAAGGCCAAATATATCTGGTAAGTTAATTGAAATTAGGAAATTGTATGCAACTTCGTGTCGTAATGTAGCTGATAGCTAATGCTAATATGTTATCTACCCATAATAAAAATTAACAAATTGTTTAAGTTTCGGGGCATCTAAGGCTTAGTATATTGCTAATAATACGACATATAAATACTATAGTAAGTTTGAGTTACGACTTTACGACTCGAGTCCGTGTTAACTTATGAATCATATTTTTGTGTTTAAATGAAATTTTAAAAGCTTTTAATATTATTATCTCATCAATTCAGGTCCTGTAAAATAATTATCATAGTATTCTCTGAATAGAAGGTAGGTAGAAGGTACCTGTACCTTTGCCTTTCAAGTATTTTTGGTTTCAACCAGCCTTTTGTAAAATGCTGCGCTAGCGGACATTAGGATGCCAATCATTTGTGAAAATTATCTGATTGTAACAGGTGGTAGTTGAGAACACTTCAGAACCAATTCTATTATTTTATTACGTTTATGGCTTGTAAGTGATAAAGTCATATTTAAGTCATCTACTTACTTAAATCCTAAAAATTTGTAATTATTTTGTGGCTATAAGCTACTATTTTCATAGTTTTTAATAAAGCCCAAGCACTCGAGTGATTAGAGTGTAAACCTAACTTTATTTAAATATTCCATGTAACTACGGTCTATGTAAAGGATATCGTCACATACAAAAATTTACCAATTTTTGACCAAATGAACGCAAGTGACCTACGACCCCTTCTTTAATCTTAGTAAAAGTTCTAGGCGCTATCGTGAGCCAATAAGATAAGGCATTGGGTTGAAATCATAGGTGGATAACAAGATTCTGTGTGCTCACATCCTTAAACAGGAAACGTGGGTAACTACTTACGATAGTTAGCGACAGAAATAAAAAGTTACGAGACATTTTAGGTCAATAGATGCCATGTAATAATAGCTTGCATGCTGTTCTGCCATTTCGAAATGAAGTTTAGTTACTTACAAATTTATTACAGTTTTAGGTTAAAATGAAATCTCTTACCTCCATTTGAATTGGTGTCAAAAAGGTTTTAGATACGATTTCTAGCAAATTATTAGTTGCGATGCGATTGACATTTCTTGTTGTTACTGTGCTAACCATGTTACAACAGGAACATATTATTGCTCAAGTGGAAAATTAGAAAAAGATTTAATTATTCTGTTACAAATCCAATTAAGGATACCTTTATTGTTTGTGATATACAATACAACCAACACATTTTAAAAATATTGTACTGAATTCTGCCAGAATGGTGGTTGAGCACGTGGCCTGATGGGTTGTTCTCTAAACGTGCGACTGCGTCGGTATTGGGTCGTTGTAATTTGGAACTTGACGAGTGGTATCTTCGTACTCTGGCCCTGGCACGCCCCCCCCCCCTGTTTTTCGCAAAGCGAGGAGGGCCTGAGTTTTCCTGAAACTGCGGCCAAGCTGTGCCCGTGGAGCTCGTAGAGGCGGCTGTGTTGTGTAAGCAACAGTATTTCTGGGCAGACTACTGTCTTCCTGATTTGAAGGCATTTCTATTCAATTTTGAAGCTTAATTTAATTTTCTCTAAAATTTGGCACCGAACAGTGCTTTATCTCGTTTTCTGTACTGAAAGATATTCAAAAACGTCTTGGTAGACCTGGTGCGGTCTTTTAAATGCGAGCTTGTCTCCGAGCTATAAAGGTTGCATGAACTACGGGAGCCCTCGCTTAGAATCTTGATTGCCTCTATTTTATATCTCGAGTTAGGAGAATGGCCATGGCCCTACTACTCCCCGATGTGATGTGAAGTCAGTCCAAGTTGAGATGAGAGTATTTTAGTATTTAGCTTTGAAGCTTGAACCAATATGTAGTTGCTAGGTATAGTATATTGCTGAAGGATTTTTTCCTTGACTTCTCTAGCCATTTGAGAGAGATTATCGTAGATTCAATCACACAACTTTAGCTCATCATCCAGGGCTTCGCCCAGGGTTAATAAAATTTATGGGTCCAGTTCCGGAAATTTAAACTTTGCCTCAGGGTCCGAGTTCAATTGGTTGGTGTAACCGCTACTAGTTCCAATAAGGAAGTTATTGCTGGTGGTTGGACCTGTTTTTGGTGACGGTATTGAAAGTGATCACTGTTGGGGCAGTGGTGGCAATTGGCACTTGGTATGTCGCCATCATGATTTTTGGTGATTCAGTCTCATTTAGACCTGATCATGGGTTGTAGGGAATAGTTTCGGCTAGAAATATATCCTCACATTCGAATGATATTTGCTCTGGGCACATTCCTTAAATTGTAAAGGCGTTTCGCCTACTGGAATAAGAAGAAAAAAGAAAATTATGCTTTTTATATTTTTATATTTACATAAAAATTATGATTATTTTTGCATTTTGCCGCGTTCCTATTGGAATCTATGGCAGTATGGTAGCCTGGTTCATATTTGAATCTATGGCTTTGCAAAAAAAAATAATTTAATGATAAAAACAGTTTTTATCAGTTACTGATGTACAGTTTTAAATTTTGCCGCGTTCCTATTGGAATCTATGGCAGTATGGCAGCCTGGTTCTTGTTCGAATCTATGGCTTTGAAAAAATATTTCTTTTACACTTTTTAAATGTAAGTTTATGCAGAATTTCAATTCGAAATTTCTGTCTAAATATTTTTTTTTTTTTTGAAGGTAGGTAAGCAGATGAACTTACCGTATCATTAGACATTGTCTCTCGATTTATAGTATGAGGATAATGAAATCCATCAAAGTTTAAGTAACTCACTTAATTTTTTGTTAAATATTCGTAGGATCTTTTCGGTATCTTGAAAAATTAATTTTTTGCGAACAAGATCCGAACGCGTGCTTTCGTTGCCTCGCACGGAAAAAGAATGACAGGCTTGGCGGACGCTGCTAGTGATGGGCGCGTAGAGTGGTAGGGATGGGAGCATGGGTAAATTTCAAATTAATCGAGTAATCGATATCGATTAAATCGATCGACTAATAGTTATTTGTAAGAACGTGCGAATGTTGCCTTGTAGGTGAAAGGACTACCTAGTGAAATGATTTATATCGAAAATGAAACCACGAAATATAATTAAAAAAAAATCTCTCTGACCGACCCACATTACAGTATCTCTAGTTGGTCTGTGCACAATGCACATTACTATCTCTAGTTCGTCTGTGCACATTACAACAACAAAAAATCTGAAAAAATCTGTCTCGATCAAAAATATTAATTAAAAACAAATTAACTCAGAAAGAAATGATATTTGAAGCAACTAACTGCCTTAGCAATTGCTCAAAGCTAATCTACAATGTCAGAATTAAATTCCTTGTTCGAGCTACCGCTAGACATCGTTTTACGAATCTTCAGATATCTTAACCTTACAGACCTTAGAAATCTAATGCTTACCTGTAAAAGCCTGAATAACCTTATTATCAGTGATAATGCGCTGTGGAAAATCAAGTGTAGAGCCGATCTCATAATTTTTGATAGTTCAAAGCACAGGTATGTATGTACCACTAAAAACAACAAATGGGTCAATGTAAACAAATGGGTCCAGCTCGATGCACTGATGCCTCTCGTGGGCTCAGTCAATAAGCTGCTGCCTCTACCTCACCTTTCGAGGAATCTAGGCGTACAATAATAGTAGTATCCTATCAGTACTATTATTGGATAATTTGCTTCTTAATCTTTTATTTTGCAGACATTTTAGTGAGTTATGGTATCATCGACATCGAATATCATATAATTGGCGCAAAGGCATCTTTAAACATCAGGTGACATATACAACATATATTTGCTTTGCTGCCCATCAAAAATTTAGTTACAGTTGGGCCTTGCTAATCTGGACTCCCGCTAGTTCAGTGATCTCTGTAATCGGGCGGGGCAATGGGCTTTATGGGGAAGGCTGTATGTGTATGTGCAGTGCAGGCTGCCATGATAACCCATGAGCTGCTGCATCCTCAGTTATTTGTTTATCACCTATTATCTTACTGTATTTCTTACATGGTTAAAATTTTGAAAATTATTATGTTTGTCTTAAGCTTTAATAAAAAAAATACTATAGAAACTAAGGTTAAACATATGTTTTATCATACCATTATATAATTGCATACTATCCACATCTGGAAAGGGTCTGGTGTTAGCCTCTCCGGATTAACGAGGCTCTACTGTATTATTTATTTGTTTTAAATTTTACTTTTCAGGCCGTCCACCACACTAAAGTAAACTTTATGCCATGGCTGAACTTTTACAAATCACAATACCTTCTTCTAGCCCTGGGTTCAGAACTGCGCTGCTTTGGAGTCGACTCAAAAGGCATTCCAGATTGTAGAAATAAGTTTCTATGGAAACTAGATGTACCAATTATACAGATAAGGGATAAACGAACAAATGACATTACTAGATTTGTTGTCAAACAAGATAAACTTGTTTGCGGGAATTGGTGAGTAGGAGATTAAGAGTATCAATGCCAAATTAAATATGGGGATAGCTTATACCCGACAATAACATTTTTGGAGATTTCAACCCATGTTTCTTAGGAAAAGTTATTAGGTATGGTGAGCTTAAAAACTCCTTTTATATATTTAAAATAAAGACTGGTCAGAAACATCCTGTGCATGGAACTGTTTTATTTAGTTAGTCAGATTTTTTTTTTTAATTCTTACAGTGATGGTGGCGTTGCAGTGTACAAATGGGAGGACAATGGTAGGCAACCTCATCGCATACAGCACCTACAAGCTTGTCACCAGCACGGAGCAGTGGAGGTGTCTGCTGTGGATCTAGTTGGAACGGAGCCTGGGTACTGTGTCACTGCCTCACAGCACAGCCCGGAGGTTAAATTGTGGAGAATTGACAGAGAGAGCAAAACCAGAAGAAGAAAGGGGCTTGTCAAGAGTAAATATACTTTACATCATAATAAAAGCTCCAAAAAGTTCATATTTTACTAAAGATTCAGTAATATGGTGCTTGTGCTTAGTGCAGAAAGCATATGCTATCTATGCTAGAAGAATTAAAATAGTTTAATAGTTCTATATACATAGCAAGTATTTTTATCTTCTTAAATATTACTTCAATAAATCTTCTGTCTAAATAAAAAATAACATTTAAATCTTACAGGCTGCAAAGAATACAAATTAAAGGATGCATATGGAGGCAAGTGCTTGTCAGTAGATACATCAGAAAAAAAGGTGGCCGTTGGCCTTGATGGCAACAACTTACCCCAGGTGATTGATATTGAAAGGTATGAGTGCTCTAGACACTATCCATATCACTATGACTGTGAGGTTGTGGCACTTACACCTACATAGTTATCAATCAATATATATGTCACCGGAAAATAATAAGATTCGCAAGTTTATAAATTTCCTAGGAAATTTATAAACTTTCGTAGGATTCTAAACGAGAGATAAATTGAATTATTTTACGCCCACTTTTTCGCAAATTTATAAATTTTCGACGCGTCGTAGTAAATTTATAAACTAACGGATATCAATCCGTAAGATTCTAAACGGATCGACCAATCACAGAAGAGCTTTTAATTTTACGCTTTTTGAAATACGGAAAATAACACACTGCTCTCTGATTGGTCGATGTTGACAATGAAAATGCTTGCGTCCATAGACTTACGTACAATCAGACTTGCCAAACAATTCGATCACACTAAAAGTATTTTTACTGGTATTAAAAACTAAGTAGGTTTATAGGTTAATATGTGACCGCGTGTGATGTGCGAAATTCAGTAAAAGTGCACTAACTGGCTTAATCCGTTAGAGTTCGAAATAAAATGTTGTTCTCAACATTAACTAGGTACTTAATCTGCAAAATCCCTAGGTAATCTACAGAGTTTACGACTAAGTTAAGTTCGAAAAATAGTTGCCTTAGATTTCAGTTTAACACAGGTAACCCAAGCTCCGCTCGCTTCGCTCGCTACGCTGGTTAAAGATCACAAGCCAAACCTAACCTAACCTAAAATTTTGCCCTAGATTTGAATTTTCGGTCGGAGCTTTCTGTTTTCCGCACTTTAACGGCGAGACAACCGGTAATACGCACATTAACTAGGTAAAGTGCGGATACCCCATATTTCACATAAAATTTTTTGCCCGGTAAAGAGCACATTAACGTATTTCGCACTATAACGGTGACAGATATAATATGCTATTAAGGGATAATAGCATATTTTATCAAAAAGTAACCTTGTATTTTAGGTACCTACGTACCTACCTACCTAGTAGGGGGTTAAAATTCCCTATTTCACTCTACCAAAATAAAACATTTTGGTCATGGCTAAAACTTTCGTAGCTCTGTGTTAAATTTCAATCATGGCGTTTGGTTATTGGTTACTTATTATTTTACGAGTGAGTTTAGTAAGTTTATCAATTTACGAAAATGTAGGCGTAAAATAATACAATTTATCACTCGTTTAGAATCCTACGAAAGTTTATAAATTTCCTAGTAAATTTATAAATTTACGGTTCTTGTTATTTTCCGGTGACATATATAAAACTCTTCCGTTACTGACTGACTGACTGACAGACAACGCAGAACCTAAACTACTGGGCGTAGAAAGCTGAAAATTGGCACGTGGGTTCCTTGGGGAGTGTAGGTCAGCACTAAGAAGGGATTTCCCGAAATTCCCACGGGAACGGGAAAAAACGGGACTTTCGTGTTTATGAGAAATCTGCGCGGGAAAAACCGCGGGGCAGCCTCTAGTATATTATATAAAACTCTTCTGTTACTGACTGACTGACAGACAACGCAGAGCCGAAACTACTGGGCGTAGAAAGCTGAAAATTGGCACGTGGGTTCCTTGGGGAGTGTAGGTGAGCACTAAGAAGGGATTTCCCGAAGTTTCCACGGGAACGGGAAAAAACAGGATTTTTGTGTTTATGATAAATCTGCGCGGGAAAAACCGCGGGGCAGCCTCTAGTTTACTTAATAAAATTTAAAACCAAAATTTATGGCTTAAATTAAAACTTAAGTTTCAAGTAAAATTTATTCTGTCACTTTCTCTTGTTTGGAAATTATGAGAGGCAGCACTAAATTCACTGGAGAGTAAGAGAGTTGTTATTTCAAAGGGATATTGCAAAATAAATACTAGTCCGACTTATTATTTTTATTTCAGTGGGCATCAGTGGGTGAACACAGAAAGTACATGCAACCGGTCTGAGGTAATACGAGACATCAACTGGTACAGCCCCAGCACCGTGTGCTACTCCACCCATTCTGGGTGCGTGCAGTTTTGGGACACGCGAGTAGGCCGCGTGGTAAGCTTTTAAAAAAAAAAATGTTTATTTGAAAAACAGTTTAAATTTACATGACCAGGGATCTCTATTTAAGTATGAAAATACCTGTGTTAAGAGACCCCAACTCTTCCACAAAGACATTATACAATAATACGTGTTTTATACTCTAGGCAATGTATTACATATCATCAATAAGATTGTATGTCTGTTGGTCAGTATGTCCTTAAAATAAAATCTATATACTTCCGAAATTAAGTCTAGGTAAGTTAGGTAAGTACAATATTAATTTTAAAGACAGTTATTCTGTTATTATTTATTACCCTGCTCCTGCTGGGGATGTGGGGCTCGAATTAAATTATTTCCAGTGTCTCAGTTTTAGGCAGGCTGCTAAGACTCTACGCGGGAAAATGGATGAATGCAGGAATCTTCGCTCCACCGAAATGCTGTCCAGAGAGATGAAGAAGCTAACTCTAATTTAGAGCACAGACAGACTGACTTTGAACTGTTGTTCATGACAAGAAAACGAACTAAATCCTTTCTAAATGTATGTTACACTTTGATAGGCCTATGGCAGGAGGTATACGGGGGAGGTTAATGTCCAGCAGTGGACGTTTTTCGCTGAGATGATAATGATGATGAGGAAACCTAAACCACACCTCGGACTCACTAGGAATCAAATTAATGAAACAAATGCGTTGCTACACAGTACGCACACAGTATAAGCTCGTTTACGTGAACGCGTACCATGCTTGTGTTAGTGTGATAAGACAAGCTATTTGTACTGTGCGGTAACTGAGAGGTAACCGAGCGCGGGTGGGCCGGACTTTCAGCGGGAGGTAGGGTGTGTCTGTCCATACTTTACGTAGTACTTTTTCTAATGTACCTAAACAGTGTTTGTTTTCCAGGTATTCAAAGTGGCGGACATATTCCAGGCGTCGCTGTACTGCGCGCGCTCGGACGGCCGCGCCGCGCTGCTGACGGGCGCCGCCGAGCACGCGCGCTGCTCGCTGCACGACCTCCGCGCCGCGAGGCATTGTGTGCAGGTGCCCATACTTTTTACTTGTTGTCTTTTGGTAATTAATATTTTAATTACTTTTACTTAGAGGATTGCTTCGCTCATTACTGACTGGTACAGTCATGGGCTCGTTCAGCGTAACACTTCCGGGTTTTCTGTATTGCAAAATAGCTCTTATTCTTTTGCATTACAATCTATGGTGCTCGAGGTCATAGACAAAAGTGTTAAGCCGTCCTAGTCCGCCACTGTACATCACAAAAGTAGGTACATGTACCATACAGCTATGCAGCGTATAGCATATGTAAGTGAGATGAAGTCAAAAAAACTATATTGGATTATTGATTTGGGAGTCACTTAATGCAGTCATGCATAACTGCCTGTCAATCCCATAAACTTACCTACTTACTTTTTTTATTTTCAGATATATTTTGTTCAAAACCGGTCACCGTCGCCAGTTTACAGCTTAGACTTCGACTCAACGAAACTGATCGCAGCGGCAGACCGCAGCGTGGCTGTCCTTAACTATAACGTTCCGATACCTAACTCCATAAAGGAAATAAAAAATTACGACTTAGATTTCAGTGTTGTTAAGCCGGATGGAAATTATTAAATAGATATACAGGCCTGATGGTTACAAGATGTTTCTTAATAATTTTAACAAAAATATTAATAATGATAATCTAATTATTACTTATACAAAAAAAAAGTTTTGTTCCATGTAAAAAATTGGTTTGGTAAATTTATTTTACGATCGACCATGACAACCGTGCATTGCTAAACCGTAACTATGTGCTACCGCATCTTGGACTGACAACGCTAGAAGCCTTTGCCCGCCGATCCACGTAGTGATTTACCTTCTCTCTGGCCGACCCCAGCGCCATCATGCGGCAAGGATGGACAACATATAACTGATCAATACGGGGTTTATTTATTACTTACTAATTAATGTTTTACATCTAATAACAAATACTTTATTAGGTACCATAAATTGTTTTAATTAATAACTTATAGTAAATTATCTATGATCGTACGCCTGGCCCGGCCACCACTCCTATGGCTTTAGGACCATTTACATTCGATAGAGCTCATCTTCCCGATCATATGTACCTCATTCATTTCATATGTACCTCGCTAGTTGCAGAAAAAAACGCAAATCGGTGTGGCCGGGCTGAAATCGTTTCGCTAGCCCGGCCACCCAATACCTCTCTAACCACGTAATCTATTAGTTATATTCGTATATAAAACTTATGTACCACAGTCGAATAGCATATTTACCCCGTTACGATCACAAAATTTGCTATTGATAGTGAGTGAGTTACAAGTGCTACTTGGTGGCCGGGCTGAACGGTTTTCAATCTACAAATTACTGCAAAATTATGTATGTAAGCTTGGAGCAACACCTACCAAAAACAAAAGATATTCCGTAACAGATTATATGTACCTCTTTAATTTCTTGAAATAGCTCTTTGTTTTTCAGTTTACAGCGTCGTCACCCACCTATATATGCTCATATTTTTAGTAAACATAGCTCTATTTACGTCGTTTAAATGACCATCGTTTTGAAATAGAGAGTACATTCGATCTAGTTTTGTTGTTTTACTCCAGGATCAATCTTTCAAAAAATTATCCACATCAAAATCTTCCTTTAGGTTAATCTGTTACGGAATATCTTTTGTTTTTGGTAGGTGTTGCCCCAAGCTTACATACATAATTTTGCAGTAATTTGTAGATTGAAAACCGTTCAGCCCGGCCACCAAGTAGCACTTGTAACTTACTATCAATGGCAAATTTTTTGATCGTAACGGGGTACATATGCTTTTCGACTGTGGTACATAAGTTTTATATACGAATATAACTAATAGATTACGTGGTTAGAGAGGTATTGGGTGGCCGGGCTAGCGAAACGATTTCAGCCCGGCCACACCGATTTGCGTTTTTTTCTGCAACTAGCGAGGTACATATGAAATGAATGAGGTACATATGATCGGGAAGATAAGCTCTATCGAATGTAAATGGTCCTAAAGCCATAGGAGTGGTGGCCGGGCCAGGCGCACGATCATAATTATCTAGATGTTTGTTTAGCAATGTGTTTCCTAAAGTTAGTTTATAAAAGTACTTTGTTGAGAGAAGGCGGGAACAAGCGATGTCATGTCAATGTTGAATTATGAACACGAGAACGAGAGGGATGAAAGTTTAACAAGGGAGGAAAATAAAAATGTAAATTGTAAGGAAAGTGAAGTATTTAATTTATAGCTGTAAAATATGATAAATGAGAAAAAATCATACGACCGAATGAACAGAGAAAGGGACAGTCATCATATGTCAGTCGCCCGCATCGGTTTCTACATGTTTTACTGCTAAAAGTAATAAATAATAAATGTCTATTTTATTATTACTTTTTAATAAAATTTGCATTACCAGAATTAATTTCTATGTAGTTTTAACAAAAACTATTATGTAATTTCGAAGAACTAGCTATTCTCGTTTTTTGAAATGGTCTGAGGAAATAATGTATCGAAAAAAATACAAGTTACGCCGCTATCAGATGGCGCTAGAAAAAATAAAAATGGAACTCTTCATGTGCCAGTCAAATAGTATGTATTTGTTTTGTTTGAATTTTTCGATTTCAACTGATTTAAATTAAAATACTTTCCTATGTCTATCAATATGTATAAAACTCTTCCGTTACTGACTGACTGACTGACAGACAACGCAGAGCTCAAACTACTGGGCGTAGCGGGCTGAAATTTTGCATGTAGGTTCCTTAGGGAGTGTAGGTGAGCACTAAGAAAGGATTTCCCGAAATTCCCATGGGAACGGGAATAAAATGGATTTTTGTGTTTATGAGAAATCTGCGCGAGTGAAACCGCGGGGCAGCCTCTAGTTAAGCCATATAACCCCATCTACGGGCGTATCGCGAAACTTTTATTTTATGTCACTTTGAAAACGTGTACTTCAAGCTGTAATCCTCATCTTTTAAATCTTCGCTAAAACAAATTTGAAGAATGCAAATAATTAGTCATGAATAATTGATCCAAATTGGTCCACAAAGTAAAATAATTAGTCCACTGATACTTTAGAAGTTATAGCCAAATGTTTGTGAGGATTATGGCTTGACGTTCAAGCTGTAATCCTCATCTCTGGTCCAAGAAAACGGTAGGATCTATCGACTTGGTTCAGGTCTAAATAATTAGTCCTCAATTGATCCACACGACATGCCAAATCTCAGAATTGGTCCTCCAGAGGTTCCGAAGTTATAAGGGCATCTTAGTGAGGATTATGGCTTGAACATTTGGCACCTTCAATTATCTCCGAAACGCCTATAGCTATTGGTTTGAAATTTGGCCAAAAATTAATCCTCAATTGGTCCACCAGAATCATAATCATTTTTAACTAGGTTTTCTTTGAAGAAGTACGTTAAAATCATCGGTTTTACTTTCCCATACATTGCGATCCATGTACAGTTGTGCACAAAATAATTGATAAACATTGATATTAACCGGTTACCTAAACGATTCTTTAGAAGAGTAAAGTGGGTAAAGTATGTATTTATTATTTTGACGAGTTCCCAATTACGTAAATGTACTTACCAAGATATTTAACCAAAAAAACCTTTATCTATGATTTATATTTTTGCATGTACTTCAATTAAAAGTTTACAATAGTTTATTTTCTTACTTAACTTAATTACACCACCGTTTATATTGCAATAAATATTTTGTTTTAACAAAATCACAGTTGGTTCAAGTGTAAATAAAACAACAACAAAAATTTGTTATGTACTTGCGCTTGCACCTCTCATTAATTAATTATTTAAAGTAACCAGTGTTACTATGTTTGACATTATGTGTCTGTGTCAACGTAAATTGCTATCTATGTGTATGTATACATATTTTTATTATTTTGGATGTAAGCAATAATAAGCGATTTTGTAAGGGCGACATTGGATCTTTCTGTCCATTACGCAAAATGTGTTTTAAAACGCGGAGGGGAAACGGAGCTGCGGGGAGTAAGTAAGTACTATTTATATTATTATTATTAGGTACCTACTACTATTGTATAAAATACAGTCGACCCGGCGAACTTTGTACCGCCCGACCTCTTACTACATTGTGCATGTATTATACTTTAAACCTTCTTCTTAAATCACTCTATCTGTTAAAAAAAACCGCATCAAAATCCGTTGCATAGTTTAAAAGATATAAGCATACATAGGGACAGACGCGGAAAGCTACTTTGTTTTATACTATGTATTGATGATATTGATGACAACAGTAACAAACAACACAGTGTAAGGGAAGCTTACGTCTACTATCTCTTTATGTATATATTGTAACACTGATCTCTAGCTTCGATTGCGTGCACGCTGCTTTTGAGTGGAGACAAGGATAGCGCTATTTGGCCAATCCTGGGTTGATAAGAGACATCATGCGCGATACTCCTGTAGAGTTACATTAAATACACGAGTATAGCGCCTGACGCGCGTCGCGGGACTGTTGTCTCTTATCAACCCGGTATTGGCCAAATAGCGCTATCCTTGTCTCCACTCAAAGGCAGCGTGTGCGCACGCAACTGCGCACTTGAAAATAGAACCAGGTTCTCGAATGTCGAAGAGCTAGTATTAGCTAAACTAGAACAGGACTAGAATGTAGCTAAAACGGGTATATTTGTAGCCAAAAAGAGGAGATGAAAAAAAAACAATGTAAGTAAATACTTGATAAAATTATTTCGTTTTTTTATTAAAAGTATAGTTTCGCGCCATACCGAAAGTTGATTGAAACTGTGATTATTGCAATGAAGCAACTGTGATAATTAAAACAATTTTTTTATTGTTATTATTATAATTGAACTAACTGAGATTATTGTTAGTTATTAAAAATAAGTAAGTAAGTATAATTATTGTGATATAAACGGTGATTTAATTAAGTTAAGTAAGAAAAGACACTATTGTAAACTTTTAATTGAATATAAACTTACAAAAATTTAAATTATACATAGAAGTTTTTTTTGGTACATTAATGATTCACCTGCAACTAGTGATAGCAATCAATCAATCAGGCTGTCTTAAACATAAGTACATAGCGAAAACCAAACCCACTTTCACTTTTCTAAAGAATCGTTTAGGTAACTGGTTAATATCAATGTTAATCAATTATTTTGTGCACAACTGTACATGGATCGCAATGTATGGGAAAGTAAAACTGATGATTTTAACACTTTCGCGGATGCAAGAAATATAGCATGACTTCCCTATTGGACACCTAAAAAATGTATGAAAATACTTCGCCTGCAATAGCAGTCATTTCCATATACTGGGTCACAAAGCACTTACTTGGGCAAAATTGGCGGGAAATGGAATATTATGCGGTGGGTCGGCTCCTGGACGCACGCGCCACTCGACCTTGGATTTTGTTTGCGAAAGGGGACTGCTATAGCGGGCGTGTCCAACAGAGAAGGATACAAAATATGTGTGGTTCTCTCTTTTTATTTAGGCAAAAAAATATGGTCTATCTGGACGCTGTCAAATTTTAATCGGTTGGAAAATGGTCACTGAAAAAAGTTTTCTTTGATTATGTATGACAGAACGCTATGCTATAAACGCTGTTCCCTCAGAATAATAATAACACAAGAACAAGCCTATACAGTCAATCACTCAGTGCGCAGTGGAGACAGATGAGCTATACATACCTATAGAGATATGTGTATGACAGCTAGGGATGTTAAATTGTTAATCAACTACTTACGTACATACCAATTAACGAGATGTCGATAAGTTTTTTGCATTGGGTGCATAAGTATACTTACCGGTTTTATTTTGCATCTAATACTTTACGCAGAAGAAATCTTGCGGGAAAGCTAGTTGATTTATTAAATAAAAAACAACGTTTTGTTTATGTTTTTTTTTTATTAACAATTTATGATTTTTAAAAGCATTCATTTAAATTGCATTGCAATGTATGTATGAATGATTGTTCGGATGAAATCTTACAACTCAATTTTGAAGCAGATATCTTTAAGGTGGTAAGTAACTCTCGGCATGGCGCGAAACTCAAATTTTCTAACTTAATCAAAAATGAATACTTTTGCCAGAATAATTAAAAAATGCGAAAAAAATTGAATTTCACGATTAAGATGAAATTTTGTTCAAAATTTTGTTTATTGTTGATGAAAGATTGTTCTTACTGATAGTTTAGCTCTCTCTACTTCCGCGTAGGTATGTAAAAAAGTTTAAAAGAATTCGCGCATGTAAAAAACCAGCTCCCACATACTAATCGTTATTATCACATATTATCGTTTTTGTGTATATATAAGAAACTTGATTTGGTCTTTCACCCTATACAATACATACACAAAATCAGTAGGTCTGTCTTCCAAAACCTTTGCAAAGTTCCAATGTGGGAAACGGCTTTTTTAGATACGCAAAGTCATTCAAATTTTCAATATATATAAAACTCTTCCGTTACTGACTGACTGACAGACAACGCAGAGCCAAAACTACTGGGCGTAGCGTGCTGAAATTTTGCATGTAGGTTCCTTAGGGAGTGTAGGTGAGCAGTAAGAAGGGATTTCCCGAAATTCCCACGGGAACGGGAAAAAACGAGAATTTTGTATTTATGAGAAATCTGCGCGGGAAAAACCGCGGGGCAGCCTCTAGTTATTAATAATTTCCTTTTTACAAAAAGAGACCCCTGCCTTCAATAAAATAGGTACAGTCACGGACTAGGAGGCCGTAACAGATTTGTCTATGGTTTCGTCACTGTATTACCAAAGAACAAGAGCTATTTTGCAATACAGAAATAACGGAAGTGTTACGCCGATCGTGTCCGCCACTGTACTAAAACCTTTTCCTGAATGTAACAAATACTTTTGTGAAAACCACATCAAAATCGGTTCAGCCAAACTCGAGACAATCGCGGACAAACACACATACATACATACAAGTCAAACTGATAACCTCCTTTTCTGAAGTCTGTTAAAAACGAATACTTTCAAGATACAAGATACAAGATCATTTATTTGCAAACTAAGTGTGGCACAAACATGGTAGATGGTAAAACATTGGTAAAAGCACTTAAAAATTAGTGACCCTTTAAGGATGTTGCAAATTGGGTTAACCAATAAGTAGCTTCTTATCGCAGAGCTTAGATAAAATTTTAAAAGTTAAAAGAAACAATCTTTAAATTCTTATATAAGTAAATAACATTGAGAATATAATAATTTTTTTTTTTGCTTAATAACACTTATTATCTAAGAACTCGTTAAAAGTATAAAAACACTTATTTACTAAAAACTTAAACAACTTACTTTTGAATTGTTTAATGGGTAATGATACAATGTCTTCAGGAAGTTTATTGTATACTTTAGGCGCAAGGCAAAAAATGCTATTATGTAGAAGTGTAGTGTTAGATGGCCGTATACATAGGCGATTCTTATTACGGAGATTTCGTTCTTTAAGCTTAGCAACATTGTCAAGAAACAGATTCAAGTTGAGTTTGACAAATACAGCAATTTCATAAATATAAAGAGAAGGGAAGGTCAGAATATTGTATTGAATAAAAAATGG
Organism: Euspilapteryx auroguttella; assembly: GCA_951802225.1. Taxonomy (NCBI): domain Eukaryota; kingdom Metazoa; phylum Arthropoda; class Insecta; order Lepidoptera; family Gracillariidae; genus Euspilapteryx; species Euspilapteryx auroguttella. Next base: position 4,633,834 of record OX637660.1, on the reverse strand, counting down.
TTTACAGCTGTCTAATTGTTTAAGGTTGAACATAGAACGAATACATCTTTTTTGGTGCTTAAAAATAATTTCTCTATCAGACGAATACCCCCAAAATATAATACCGTATCGTAGGACAGATGAAACCAGGCTGTGGTAAGCGGTGATAACAGTTTCAATATTTGCAATCTTTTGTAGTTGATATAAAGCATATGAATTTTTACTATTTTTTTTTGTAATTTCAAGACATTGCGATTTCCATGACATATCATGATCAAGTTGAATGCCTAAAAAAGTCGTACTATTAACAGCGTTAATTATTGTATTATTAAAGTGAATGTTTATACAGGGCTTAGTTCTTCTTTGTGAGAAGAACATCAATTTTGTCTTATCTAAATTAACAACAAGATTATTATTATGTAACCATTGGATTATTGAACAAAGAGTGTTGTTAATTATTTTTTCGTCATAATAAATAAAAAACACAAAGATTTATGAATTTTGCGCCATACCGAGAGTTTCCACCTTAAATCCGCCCGGCCGGCTAGAGTTTTAGCGAGAAAACAAACCCCGATTGATTTTTATATCTTATAGTAGATAAAAGCTAGAAGATTATCATAAGATTTTAGTGATACAGTTACATTACTATACTCTGCAGATTATAAACATTTGATAAAAAAACATCGACTCTAACGTTGGTGGCGGCACATCACTAAAATCTCGAGTGGGGAGCAAGTGGGGAGTGTGGTTAGGTGCGGTGTGGAGGCGGGCTTGTGCGTACCCGCCTCTCGCGTCTCCTTCAACCCCGCGAATATTGAATTGTTTTTATAAAAATAAGTATGAAAATCGACTTACCGGTGAAATGTAACACTTGATTTCGATTTGGTGTGTTTTCTGTTATCATTTTTGCAACAATCAACTGCACATTTCACCATAGTGACGGCGAAATACGAACAAAATCTCTCCAGGACCGCACGGTACAAGCAATCATCACAGACTATAGACGCTTGCGGCGGGAACGCCTTTTTGTTCTCACCTGTGTCTACTGTTCCCACTTGGATGTACTCCCTCTATAGCTGTAATGTATACTCTAAGGCTGTTCCCCTCAGAAGCTCTAATATGTATACCGCCATAGCGGCTGTGGCCAGTATTAATGTCATAAAAACAACTGCTATAGAATGTGCAACCGCGAAAGTGTTAACGTACTTCTTCAAAGAAAACCTAGTTCGAAGTGATTATAATTCTGGTGGACTAATTGAGGATTAATTTTTGGCAAAATTTCAAACCAATAGCTATAGGCGTTCCGGAGATAATTGAAGGTGCCAAATGTTCAAGCCATAATCCTCACTAAGATGCCCTTATAACTCCGGAACCTCTTGAGGACCAATTCTGAGATTTGGCATGTCGTGTGGATCAATTGAGGACTAATTATTTAGACCTAAACCAAGTCGATAGACCCTACCGTTTTCTTGGACCAGAGATGAGGATTACAGCTTGAACGTCAAGCCATAATCCTCACAAACATTTGGCTATAACTTCTAAAGTATAAGTGGACTAATTATTTTACTTTGTGGACCAATTTGGATCAATTCATGACTAATTATTTGCATTCTCAAAATTTGTTTTAGCGAAGATTTAAAAGATGAGGATTACAGCTTGAAGTACACTTGAAAACCCCTCCATGAAAAATTAGAAGACGAATGACGATTAATAACTTGGCTGTATGGACTATGTTCCTTTGTCAGCCCAGAATAGGCGAATTAAAAAACCACAAATCGTCGGTCAGCTGTTTTGCTGTCACTGATGATGATGATTGTTGAAAAAAAAGCGTGGAAAAACTAAAATGTAGATGGAATAAAAATAAAATTATGAGTTAATAAATCGACAAACAAAACTCCACTCAAACCCACTATACAAGCGGCCTGCATAACCATGTTTCGTAGCCGATTCTTCCATGTTCTGAAAACCGTTTACAATATTCATAGAAAACCCATAATAACCAAATTTAGGAGCATCGCGCCGGTTTCATTCGGGCTGCTTACAACTGCTGCTTGCGCCGAACCTCACGCTGCCACGGTCACCGAGGAAGACGACAATCTGGGCCACGAGTTCCTCATCAGACAAGCAACAACCGTCAATGTAAATTCGGCAACACAACTGCTTACTGTCACCTTGGTTGCCATTCAAGATACTAGCGAAAGGTAAGTAATACTTGGGTCTGGTTTATTATGTGTTTATATGGGGCTAGACTATATGAAAGTCTTTGTTGACAGATTACGCGAAGCATTATCTAAAGAGATATGCCTGGTCAGACAAGCAATGGAATGGGGAGATGATAGCACACCTCCGCAGCACTGGGACCAGTTGGTTGCAGTCCGTCACTCACTTGGCGACTTGAAATATAACTTGAGAATGTTATTCAGTAAGTAGCTAAACAAAGTAAACCTTCCACCTACTACTACCTACTTCTGATGCCCAGTATCCCACTTATGTTATTCTGGAAAAACCTGTTTAGCTATACTGAATGAGCCAGAAATTTTACCCACTACAGTGGCCAGCTTTGTAAACTTTGTTTTGCAAAAGTTTTGAAAATCAATCATTTTGCAAAGCAGCAAAAATTTATCATAAAAAAAATTTTTGTTTTCTGATCTGGATGAGGCACAACCTTGGCTGGCAAGCAGAGGCTTTTTTATAAGCTTAACAAATTTTAAATTTCCTTGGTTGTAAGGTTACATGGACTATGCAGAGAAGTTGGCAACTGTGGCGGCCGAGATATCCTATCTTTCTGGAAACATTGCAGCTTCTGATGCCATATGCGAGAGGATAGACCATGCTTGCAGGTAATTATTGATTTACTACTTTTGGGTATTTAAAGCTAACATTATAGCTGTCTCTTAAAGATTAAGAAAGGAGTGAAGAGTGGACTAGCTCTGCGTTGGGCTCGTTATTACTTATACATTATACAGGTCTGAAACTCCTTTGGTACAGTGGCAGTCTAGGAGGCTGTAACAGATTTGTCTATGGTCTTGTGCGCCACTAGACTGTATTACTAAACATCAAGAGCTATTTTGCAATACAAAAAAACCCCGTAAGTGTTACAGCAACCTAGCCCACCACTGTACTAAGCCTGTGTGATTATTTAATAATGAAAAATATTTACATTAAGATTAACAAAATATTTTACATAGACTTACTTACATGTAACATAAGGTAAATTATAGCTACATATAGCTTAATTAAACTAAACTATGAAATAACTTTAAATAAAACCATAAAATTGTTATAAAAAGTATTTATTGTATGGATTAATGAAACATTTATAATGATTTGAATATACTTTTTTTACAATGGGCAAATAAACATGTTTTTATATAACAGTATTAACAAAATCTTAATTATTTATTACAACCGCAAATACGATCAATCAACAATACATTCCATTATAATGTGCTAGTATAATTAGTCACTCCTTACAGTTAATTTTGTTATAAAGTGCATTCAAGCACAAAGCACACTGCATCTGAGATCAATCATCAATTTTGCCCAAACCGAAACAACAACAATTTTATGTTTAAATAATTTTTCTTATTTTTTTTTCATAAATTAATTAGGTCTCTGCACAAAGCAACCCCATATTTTTATTTTACAGTTTTTGAATTGGTCAAGGTCTGTTCAATATTAACAAGTTTTAATGCTGCTAAGCAATTCTAAATACAAGATTATATAAGGTGAAACTATGAAAAACAATTCTCTAAATATCGATTTTTAAGACCTGCATTAGAATAATTAAACTGAAAAACTTATCGCAAATTATAAAAAAAACAGTGAAGCATAACAACAACAAAACATCACACATTCTAAAGATTGATAAGCTTTTTCGCTATTGTTTGCTTTGATGTTATACATTTCTCCTGTGCGTTTCAATAAATACTTACAAGCCCTATACAACCATTATGTACATTTTGTTCAGGACCTGCAAGGCTCTGCGGCAGCTCAACCACGACCTCCAACAGGAAAGTCTGGAAATACAACAAAAAGCTATTGTTACCTCACCACAACTGCAAGACAGGTTGGCAGAGTCAGATGAAGACAATCACACAAAAAGAAAAAAATAATTTTTGAGAAACATGTTACCAGATGAATTTAAGTAATAATAATGCAAGTGATATTAGATTAAGGAAATATAAATTAAAACTGACTAATTAGAACCTATTTTGTGTTTTGTTTTTCTATTTTATAATTGCTGGGTAGTTTTGTCTATGTTTTGGGCAGTATGACAAAATTTTAAAAGATGATTCTTGCCATACCCCATCCTTGCAAGATACTCTTATACCGTTATGAGAGGCATGATGCCTGCAGTCTTCGAACCCAACATTACATCATGTTATGTTGAGTTGAGATCAGAGTTAATTGAATTTGATTTCTGATAGGACAACTTTGGTAAATTCCCGGGTGGTAGCACGGATTTGTACGCAACACTTTGAAAAATTGGAGCTTTATACATCGCACCTTCAGAACGGTAGGGGCATAACATAAAAATTGAGATTTTCGGGAAATCGCAAAAAACTAAAATAAAATTGTAACTTTGCAATTTGAAAGTATTTATTTCGCTAATTTGACCTAAAAAGTTTAAGTTTTATATTCCTAAAGTCTAGGTTGTTGTAGAAGACACAGATTATAAGACAAATTAGTAATAAGCGTTATTTTTCTTGTTATTAAATTTCTTTATATTTTATTAAAAATAGTCTGTTTAGGTGCGTATGGGTTGCCCTCATTCTCAATAGATGGCGCTAGTAGTCTCAAACTTGGTGGAATGAAAAGCTTTCGTTCGACTGAGCGGCCATGTTTTTTTGTTGTTCTCTCGCCGGTAACCTATAACCCACGCGCATCTAGGCATCACTGACAGTCCTACGTGTAGGGCTTGCATGGAGGCGGACGAAACTACCAAACACATTCTACTAGACTGCAAACAGGTAGAAGTATACAGACGTAAGTACCTAGGGTTCCCAAGCACCGTACGCGAGGCAGTAGGCAACGTGAAAGCGCTGCTGAGCTTCGTGGAGGAGCTGGGGTGGTTAGAGTAGCGCTACCCCTTTTTCACGCAAAATAGGCACGATAGCTGTCAAATTGCGGAAACTCGCCCGTAAACTAAACTAACCCACGCGCACATCACACAGCTAAAAAGAAAAGTGATTTTGAGTTTCATTTCAAGTAATTTGAACCTGGCTGCAGTCCACATCCCCTACAGTTGTCTTCTAGCGTATGAACGGTAAAAAGATGGTTCATATTAATTTTATATATATATATATTTTTTTTTAAAACAATGGAAGACATAAGCCCTTTTTATTCTGATAGTTTTATTTTTTTATGGTTGTAAGGATCTAAAACCTAAAAGTTCTCTACAATTCTAAACTATTAATTGAATTTATAAACATTTTTTCAAATAGCTTCGGTATGAAAAAGGCACAACCATAAATAAGTATCACTTTATATTAGTACTAGAGGCTGCCCCGCGGTATCACCCGCGCAGATTTCTCTTAAACACAAAAATCCCGTTTTCTCCCGTTCCCATGGGAATTTCGGGAAATCCTTTCTTAGTGCTCACCTACACTTCCTAAGGAACCTACATGCAAAATTTCAGCCCGCTACGCCCAGTAGTTTCGGCTCTGCGTTGTCTCAGTCAGTCAGTCAGTAACGGAAGAGTTTTATATATATTGATAATTCGGTATCGTAAAGAACAATTTACATAAAGTGTCTTTATTGAACTGATATTAACAATTATACTTAGCGATGACGTGTAGGATTATATAGCCACAATCGGCTATGAGCCTGTAAGCAACTGAACCTGTTCGTCCTACTTTTGGCGCATTAATGATTGCGTCACTCTGGTTCCGAGCGGGTGCAGGAAAACGTCCCAGTGTAAAAGAGACGTAAGTATCGGATTTCTTTTTCTGTCGTTAAAAAGCCTGTGTTTTAATATTCATCGGATAGAGCGCACATTTTTAAGCCTTTCTATGACCGTAACGCAATTTCGCGAAATTTTGAGTTAAGCCCCTTCAATTCTGAAGGTGCGACATGTCACCGGAAAATAACAAGAACCGTAAATTTATAAATTTTCTAGGAAATTTAATTGTAAACTTGCGAATCTTATTATTTTCCGGTGAAATACATACCGTTCTAGAGTAGAGTAGAGTAGACTAGAAGGCGGCGTCCTTGCTGAGGTGAGTCTCGATGTCGACGCGGCAGATGGGGCAGTGCTTGTTGGTGCCGAGCCACTGGTCCACGCACTCCATGTGGAACAGGTGCATGCACGGCAGACGTCTACAGTCAACAGTTCCGTATAAATATTTCATACAAGAATGTAGGGTAAGCCGCTTGTCTTCCTATTATTGGCATGGTCTATTTAAAGGCTGTGGATTCTTGGCATTTAACAGCATTATAAATGTATTTAATGTGTGTTTAATTCTGTAGAATTCCAAGAATCCTTATATTTAGCCTCTGTACCAATAAAAAGAAAAGCGGCCAATAATTTATATTAAATAATATGGTGGCTTAATTACCATATTATTTAAGTATTTTTTGTTATAGTTTATAAGGATATTTTTCATAATTATTAAAGTTACAATTCAGTATATAATATTTTAAATAAACATTGTAATTAATAATTATTCTTATTATAGAATATTTAGAAACACAATACATAAGTAGTACTAAGTAGGGCTGCACTGCAGGAGCAGAGCACGTACCTGCAGTCGCTGTCGACCTCGAAGACGGACAGACAGATGGTGCACTTGTCGTCGTGCGCACTGGCGGCGCGCGGCGCATACAGGTGTCGGTAGGTGTTCCGCTCGATGACGGCGGGCGAGGCGCCGCGGCCGCGCCGCAGGCCCAGCAGCGGCTCGCGCGCGCCGCCCGCCGACCCCATGAAGCGGAGCAGGTGCTGTAGCTGCGCGTCTGCCAGCGGGGTCGCGCTCTGCGGGCAACGACACATAGCTACAGACAGACTAAACATGTCTACTACTAGTCATATGCTCCTGTAAAAAATTGTTGGTTTCACATTTACTTACCTGGAACGGCATGATGCTTGGGGATGCCCAATTCTATAATATATTTTTCAATACTTAGTTGTTTTCAAGCTATTGCTAATACATGCACGGCGTGATAATTTTATATATTATTAAAACTTTATTAAATTACAATAAATTATAAATTGACAATTATTCAAATGAACGGAGCGTAACAACACACCATAAATTAATTCTCCCACTATTATACAATACATCAAAACCATTAAAAGAGCCTCAACTATGTGTTAAATACATAACACAAGGTTAGTTCACCTCCCTTACCATAATGAGCGGGCGGATGCTGAAGTGCAGCGGCGGCGCCGGGTAGTGCACGTGGTGGTGCACGTGGCCCGCCCTACGGTCAAAATTAACATAACAATAAACGGACACATACATGAACTGAGAACTTCCTCTGAGAAGTACCAAACGTTTTCTTTCCTCTACGAACCGCATCAAAATCGGTTCAGCCAAACGCAAGGTAATCGCGGACCAACGTTTAATGATTTTTTAACTATTATGGTAGTAGCACACCTCCGCTGCGAAATCCACCGCCAAAGAACGCGTTGTTTTGTTGTTCGTAATGGGATAAAAATTCAGTGTTCTGACGTAAAAAAAACTGTATGACGATGATGTTGTCTCTTTCTCGCGAAGCGGTTTCGCCCTTTTGAAATTTAGCAGAGGAGGTGTGCTACCACTATAAATCATATCAGTTGAAGTATTTTCATTGAAACTTTATAAATTAAATGTTAGTGAAAGTCAATGTAAATTGTGAATCATCACTTACTGTAATCCTGGCATAACCGTTGTCATATGCTGATCAAGATCATCCGGAAACTGGAAAGACATAAATAATTAGAATATTAAAACATTCCAAGAATATGTAGTTTTTATTTATAAAACCACTTTTAAATTAAAATTTACCGAAATCACCATTAAATCAGCCGACTATGTAAAGCTTTTAAATATCTGTGAAGGAACAACTATTTAACAAATAAAATTTTACAATATAAAAACAAACATAAGACTCGAACTCCGTAACAGATAAAACAACTGGAAAAGATTCTGAAAACTTTTAACAGAATGGAAAAAAAAAATTGTATGTAAAGTAAAGGCCTGTATTCACAATGACTATAGTGCGAGTAGTGTAACAGCAACAGCCACACGCACTCGCAGTTTGCTGTGCACACGGTGTGTTTTCCTACTAACCACTCGCCCTCGCACTAATCACAGTGAATACAGGCCCTAATGAATGACGTACAGCGAGGAGCCTGGGCGGGCCGTGGTAGGGCTGCTCGTAGGCCAGCGCCGCGTCGCCCAGCAGGCTGCGCCGCTGCACCTCCTGGAGTTACATTCATACATGGTATAAGAATACATCATTTTCACCATTAGAAAAAAAATACTTTCTTGAAATGACGATTTCATAAGCCGGTTTTCATGTTTTACAAATACAATATATTTTATTTTACAAATAATAAATGTAAACCATCTTCAAGATAAATTTTCCAAAAGCGGCTGTTGTCGGTTATAGTGAAAATCAAAATATTTCATTTTAAGAGTCAAACAAATTTTTTTTAATAAAAAATACAAATGTAAGTCAAGAGGATTAGAGACTAGACTAGAGTAGAATAGCGAGTTACCAGCATGTGCTGCTGCCGGAGCCACATGCGCTCGTGCACGAGGTAGGGCGGCGCGCCGCCGCGGCGCTCGCCCGCTGCAAACATACACACCGGTATTTCATTAATCTTCAATTTTCAATCAATTTTTTATTTGTTACAATTTACAACCCCTGCAGGCTTGGGAACAGTCTGGCAGGCAGAGAGTATCTAAAAGCACTACGTTTGGCTGGCAGGCACTTACTGAAAATCAGCGCTCTGGGTGGTATCCATTTCCATTGGCGTGGTGGTATGTACTACATGCTATATTTTTCCCTTGTTTGTTCGTTGGTTTGTTTATATTAAAATCTTATAACGAGAAGACAAACACGTCTACAATATTATCATTTTTGCAGATCGTAAATCTAAATGAAAAAGAAAAACGGACATATCACAAGTGTTGGTGCAATGTTTATTCATCAAAATTGTTACATACACAAACAATGTATAATGTTCATAAAATATTTTTAAAACTAGCAAGAGAGTATGTAAAATTCGCTCCAGGCCGAGACATTGCCCCTAGTGGTCTCCTTGACCTTAAACCTTGAAATAAAATTAATAAAATAAAAACATAAGGCGGTCTCTGTGGACTCTGTGTGTGGGGGTGGTGGTATGTAGTAAGTAGCGGGTGGTAGTGGTAGACAGAGCAGAGCAACACTCACCGTGGGGGTGGTGGTGGTGCGGCAGCGCGGGCGCGGCGGGGCAGCGGCACGCGCGGCACATCGCGCACGCGTGCGCACGCGCACCCATTCTGTTCATACACGGTATAATAATTATAAGCCGCGCAGAGATAAAGAAAAAGTCTCATGATGGCGGCCGATGTCATGCTATCTTGCGTTTATTAGTTAGTATTAGAGAAGAGTTAAGACGAGATACAGTCCATACAACGGCCGCCATTTTAAGATCGTTTCTTTAAGTGCGCAGGTTGTACCACACACACAACAAATACTTGATACTAAGTTTTGTGCTAAAAAAGTTCTGTCACTTACAATTAAGAGTGCAGAAAAAAGTAAGCTGCCAATGCTGCCATCAATATTCAATTTGATTTTTGATCTTAATTGCAAATTTAAATTAAGTTCTATTAAAGACACTTATTCAACTTATATAAATCTTTTAAATGAATATAAAAAAACCAGTTGCATGTTAAGCAACCCTTAATGTAGGGTTCCGTAGCGCCCTCTATTAATGGTAATCACTAATAGATTTTTAATGTATATTTTTTTAAATGTGGGAAAATTTGAGAAGAACCAACCTGTTCCTAATAAGATTGTGGTGCGAAGTGGTGGCAGCGGCGGCGGCGGGGTGCGGCGCGGGGCGCGGCGGCGGCTGCGCGGGCGCGGGGGGCGAGGGCGGCGGCTCGCGCGGCGGGGACCCCGACGACGTCAGGTCGATTACTTCGCGCTGGGCATGGTAATCATATTACATCAAATATCAATATGGCTAATTTGGTCGGGCTGGCAGAACGAGATCACCTTTTATCATCTAGCAATCATTTTGTAAGATAAAGTTTTCTTTTTAGTAGTTTCTTGGGTAGTACTGCTCATGCGTAACTCTAAGGGAAAAGTATACCTTTAGAATAAGAAGAAAAAAACAAGTTTTATTAAGCTGCTACCAGATGGCGCTCTGCCAGGAGCAATAGGTCAAGTTGAAATGAATTATTCAATAGCTCAAAATAAAACATAAAAGTTAAAATTTAACTGAGGCAGTGACGGAGTAGGTGAAATTAAGATTTATACTTAGCAGAAAATGATCCAATCCAAAGATTCACTCAATATTCGATCTCCCATTTCTCTTATATTGCTTTAGACACCGCCATCTACCGGCGTATTATGAAACATTTTTTTTTTCTTTTCTGTTACTTTGAAAACCCCTCATTGGAAGCAACTCTGATGCGACGCAGACGCAACTACGGCTCAAAAAAAGCGGCAATAATGTGACAAAGATAAAAATAATCAGCGCATTTGTATGAGCGTACGGTGCGACTGCGTCGCATCCGTGCCGTGTCTTATTCTTTGTGACTGCAACCGCTAAGAAAACATTTAAAACACTCTTACTTTACAACAATTAAAACTTACAGGATTTGGTTGAACACACAACAACTGAACTTCATCATCATCAGAGTCGGAGAGCCAGTCAAGTTGTAGGTCTGGAGCAGAGAGCAGGTCGCCTCCACTGGAGGTTGATGAATCCTGGGTGACCTAGAAAGTAAGACATATTGACGATGGTAATTAACTTTTTAGACTAAAATTTGATTTTAAGACACTTAATCCTAATGTCATTGCTTAGCAGGCAGTGTGTTTAAAAAATATATTTATGAATTGACAAAACGAAAATATTACATAAAAATAAACAAAATAAAGATATACCTACAACTAAAGTAAAGTCAGTTCTGTTCACAGAGATGGGATTTAATTTTAAGCTTAATTACCTGGTTGTCATCACTTGTTCCAGCTTGAGACACTAGGTCACGTCCAGCACTGGGCCCTGGCTTTGGAGAAGGCACCTGCAAACTCAGGTTCCGTGTTTCTGACCCACATGACCTCTGGCTTGGCATCCCACCCTCCTGTTTTACGATGACATTTTGCCTTCCACATTCCAAAGTAGTCTGTATTGAAGTATCCTGAGTTGTGCATTCTGTTTTCACAACAATACCGCTGGGCCCAGGCTCGATTTTGACTTCAGACTGAGTTCCTGATTCTACTTTAGATGTCTGCCGTGGTGATATTTCCACAGTTTTTGCTACAGAAGGTTCTTGCTTAACAGTTGGATGAGGCTCTTCCTTAACTTGTGAAGCTGAAGAATTTGTCTCAGTATGGGTGTGGTTACATTGGTGCATTCTATGGTGATGATGGTGATGGTGTGCATTGCCTCCACAGTTATGGTGACTAGGGCTGTGAAGGCAATCTCTGTAGTGTGGCAGTCTAGGACCACATGTGTGACTGTGGCTGTGTGAGCAATGCTCCTGTTTGACCTGAACAGTTGGGTTAATGCAATGGTTGTTGTGGGCTGTTGAGTAGTTTTGACAGCCTCCTCTTGAGTGAGTGTGCTCTGGGTCACTTGGCCTAGTAGATTCAGCATCTCCTGCAGCTTGGCTTGGCGATTCAGAGTCTTCAGGCTCTTGTTTTACATCAACTCTATTAGGAGCAGAATTGCCTGGTCTAGTTGGCATAGTACTACTAGCATCTCTCTTATTATGTAGTGGATTGTTGTCACTCTGTCTTCGCTTTGGTGCTGACCCATTGTCTTCTTCTTCAGAACTAACTTCTATAGGATTTGCTGCTGGATCATTTTCATTTGACTGCCGTCTGCGAGGAGATATGTTTAGTTTCCTACTAGGCCTCTGTAAGGCAGCCCCATCAGAGCCTGGTATGTGCACTGGAGGATGGCCATGCCCAGCATACAAAGTACTTCTGTTGGGATGCATATGCTCATATCCTGTGCTCATAGTCCTCTCTTCTCTTCTAGGATGACTGTGAGAATAGTAGCCTAAAGGCATATAGCTCCTTTCATCATTTGTCAGTAACACATTTCGTAAGTACTCCTCTGGCACAGGAACACCTGTAGGATAATGGGGATACGCTGGATAGTAATATCCCCGAGGCTTTGGTTGATAACGAATGTTCATATCCGGGAGCCTCCTGTTACCAATAAAGCCTGAGCCGGCTGGAATATTGCCAGATAGCAAATGCTCCACTAAGCTAGAGCTGTCTGGCAGTGGCTGGTACTCCTCAGGAACAGGCGTGCGCGAAGATGCTGGTTGGGAGAGCGGCACGTTGACGTCATATGGCGGTGACGAACTATCGTAGCTCGAAGAAACGGCCATCAAGGGGATGTGATCACCTCGACCTAGGCCCGAATTGGAGGATGGTAGAACTTCAACGTCATCGTCACTATCGTCGGCGAACAAAGCATCACACTCCATTTCCTCTGAAGCAACGATAACAAATGATAAGCCAGCCATTGCGTTAAAGAATTACGCAGGAACTAAATAATTCATACTATACCTACCATTTCTAGAATGGTTGTCAACTGTAGAGTTGTACGCTGTGTCCAGAATATCAACCAGTGATGAAGGACCTGGGACGTCCCATGAAGATGAGGACTGATCGCCTTCAAATCCCTTTTCAGTCATATTAGACGACGGTGATGAATCCAATATAAAATCATTTAGACAAGTAGGTACAAGCAATTATGACCAATGCGTTGTCAAATAACAATAACTAGGCATTTAAGTAGCTATATTGTATTCCTGTGGTTGTGGGAGAAGTGAGAATTATTCAAAAGAACAAAAACTGTAAAATAAAAACGAGAATGATGGTAAAAATGCAACAAAATTTACAAAAACCTTGACTCCACAGACCTATTTTGTTTCACATTTTTTATTTTGTTATTTTAACCTGTGTTATTCTATGATCATATATCTTTTTTGGTTCAAAGAACTTACATCCATACAGCCGTACCTTTTTTTACATTTCTTAATAAAAAGGAAAGCTTCCTTCTAGTAAAATGATCTATTTCCATTATTTACAGTACATTCCATTCTGTCTGAATAGGTTCTTATTATGCAAGGCAAGTCACATTCGTTATACTTTGGTTTATACTATATCTATATCATAAGCTAAAATGGATGTATGGACTATTTTCCTTTGCTAGCATATAATGGTGAAAAGCAAAACAACGTCAGTATCTGTCACTGTCAGTCAGTTCCAGCGTTGCCAATGTGTGGGGAATTCCCCAAACTGCGGGGAATCCCGAAGCGATTGGGGAATTTGTGGGGAGAGGCACTGTGCGGGGAATATGCGGGGAATTTAGCATTTGACCAATTCAAAAAAACTTCAACCAAAACATCCATTGATAAAATATAAATTACGGCCTATAATTATTTTAATTTTTAAAACGGCTCAAACATATCTTTAGGGAAGTGTTTATTTACCTTATTCGTTTAAATTACTGAATAATAGCGAAATACAATAGTGAAATGTATCACCCCACCCTAAATCAGTCTGTTAGATATCCTTAATATAGTCTTTGCAGAACTAGTTGATAGTCTTTGCTATGTAATGTAAACCTATATATAAATATTATATGATCAAACGAACTTCTCAAGTGAAGTTCGATCAATATTATATGAGTGGTTTCATTTGAAGATATAAATCATTTCACTAGGTAGTCCTTTCACCTACAAGGCAACATTCGCACGTTCTTACAAATAACTATTAGTCGATCGATTTAATCGATATCGATTACTCGATTAATTTGAAATTTACCCATGCTCCCATCCCTACCACTCTACGCGCCCATCACTAGCAGCGTCCGCCAAGCCTGTCATTCTTTTTAGAGATAGTTTTCTGGCATAAATTACGTCGTTTATTGAATTTTTTGACAAAACTCGGGATTTGGGTAGGGAGGGTGATTTATATCTTCAAATGAAACCACTCATATAATATTGATCGAACTTCACTTGAGAAGTTCGTTTGATCATATATTATATTTCGTGGTTTCATTTTCGATATAAATCATTTCACTAGGTAGATGTTTAGAGACATTGTTTTGTCTATATTTTTTCATGATAATGAAACAATATTAATTAAAAAGATGTAATTTTGGCTAGTTTTATTTGAACTCTTAGTATAGGTACCTACAATTATTAAATAATATTACTCATCTTATTAGTTAAAAACACTATATTTTAACATATAAAAGTAATCATTATAGTTAGTTTATAGAGTACTTCAAAGTTAAACATTGCGTAGTTACTTAGGTAAGTACTTGGTAGGTAGGTACTCAGCTACATTATTTATAACATACTTATATACTTATTGTATATTTTTTAATGAACTAATTTGGTCAGAGATTTGATAAAAAATTGATAATCAATCATCATAGGACATTGATAAGTTTAGCAAACTTGTTAGAGGTAGAGGTCCAGGCGGCCGTCTTTTGATCTGATCAAGATTGACGCCGGTAGCATGAGCAGCCGATGTGGCGGCGGCGTGTCGCGTGCTGCTGTGTGTGCCGTACACCGCAAGGATCTGCCTGATCCACATGCTTATTGACTATGCTGTTGTGTTCCTGTGAGGACGTTACGCTTCACAGTTATTAAGAGGTGATTGGCTTATTTAGGTCTGATTTATTTAGTTAAGGTTATATAACCGTCTTATATATGGACGGATTCACCGTAAGATAAAGTAAAACTAACAATGGTTGATAGCTTTTGATTGCATTTAGCGCCTATAGTTTTGATAAAATTTTCATTTACTTTATGATTCTAATGCCATTGCTATTTTTATTTATAATAATCTGTTATTTAGAGAAAGACTTTCAACCATGTGTGCTGTAGGCTGTAGATAATGTTAGTATAAAGCTACTTTTGTCTAGGATAAGTTCGTTCTTGTTTGGTATACATTTTTAGAGATTTTTGAGAACCAATTGTGGATACTTACCAAGTACCTGTGTACTTTGGTGGATTGGGTATTAGTTTATAACATCTTTAAGGAAGGCGCTGATGCAATCATCCGAAGAAATATTTCTGCCTAAAAGCAGAGATAAAGCGGTGGCTCTTATGATGATGCCCTGTGAATCCTGTGATGCGTCTATTTCGAAGACGTCGGAGGGAAAAGTAATTACACTAAAAACAGAACATTCGAAAGAATCTAATTTAATCATAGTATTGAATAACATTATATTGATATTGTTGAATAGTAATATTATTAGAAAGTAAGGCTAGTATAAGATGCTGATGAGATGCTGTTGAGGGGATAATGAGACCTGGCATTGCCTGCTCGAGCATACTGCGGCACTCAGGGTAAGCGTGAGTAGGAGAGGGTGACGGTCCCTGTTAGTAGACAACATAGGTTTTCGTCACGCCCTCAAGTGATTATTACGAAATAACTATATCAATCAATGGAGGATAACAGGCAGGTCTAGAAGTACTAGAAGGGAATACTAGAATACTGGTCGTTTCGTCCTCAGTAATTTTTTGTAGGCCGTTAAGAAAAACGAAAAATGAAGGATCGGCATAGAAAAAATATGCATCTGCCCCTTTGTAGCATCTGGGTCTTGTTTCAAAGAAAAGTATTTCTTAAGTTTTGCGCTAGAATGTTTGAAAAGCATCTTTAAATTAAATCTTCGATCTGCCTCTAAATTATATTTCGTGTAATATAGGATGCTAATAGCTAGATTTTTCGCTTCTCGAACCAAGGCCAAATATATCTGGTAAGTTAATTGAAATTAGGAAATTGTATGCAACTTCGTGTCGTAATGTAGCTGATAGCTAATGCTAATATGTTATCTACCCATAATAAAAATTAACAAATTGTTTAAGTTTCGGGGCATCTAAGGCTTAGTATATTGCTAATAATACGACATATAAATACTATAGTAAGTTTGAGTTACGACTTTACGACTCGAGTCCGTGTTAACTTATGAATCATATTTTTGTGTTAAAATGAAATTTTAAAAGCTTTTAATATTATAATCTCATCAATTCAGGTCCTGTAAAATAATTATCATAGTATTCTCTGAATAGAAGGTAGGTAGAAGGTACCTGTACCTTTGCCTTTCAAGTATTTTTGGTTTCAACCAGCCTTTTGTAAAATGCTGCGCTAGCGGGCATTAGGATGCCAATCATTTGTGAAAATTATCTGATTGTAACAGGTGGTAAGTAGTTGAGTTGATTACGTTTATGGCTTGTAAGTGATAAAGTCATATTTAAGTCATCTACTTACTTAAATCCTGAAAATTTGTAATTATTTTGTGGCTATAAGCTACTATTTTCATAGTATTTAATAAAGCCCAAGCACTCGAGTGATTAGAGTGTAAACCTAACTTAATTTAAATATTCCATGTAACTACGGTCTATGTAAAGGATATCGTCACATACAAAAATTTACCAATTTTTGACCAAATGAACGCAAGTGACCTACGACCCCTTCTTTAATCTTAGTAAAAGTTCTAGGCGCTATCGTGAGCCAATAAGATAAGGCATTGGGTTGAAATCATAGGTGGATAACAAGATTCTGTGTGTTCACATCCTTAAACAGGAAACGTGGGTAAGTACTTACGATAGTTTTAAGCGACAGAAATAAAAAGTTACGAGACATTTTAGGTCAATAGATGCCATGTAATAATAGCTTGCATGCTGTTCTGCCATTTCGAAATGAAGTTTAGTTACTTATAAATTTATTACAGTTTTAGGTTAAAATGAAATCTCTTACCTCCATTTGAATTGGTGTCAAAAAGGTTTTAGATACGATTTCTAGCAAATTATTAGTTGCGATTGACATTTCTTGTTGTTACTGTGCTAACCATGTTACAACAGGAACAAATTATTGCTCAAGTGGAAAATTAGAAAAAGATTTAATTATTCTGTTACAAATCCAATTAAGGATACCTTTATTGTTTGTGATATACAATACAACCAACACATTTTAAAAATATTGTACTGAATTCTGCCAGAATGGTGGTTGAGCACGTGGCCTGATGGGTCGTTCTCTAAACGTGCGACTGCGTCGGTATTGGGTCGTTGTAATTTGGAACTTGACGAGTGGTATCTTCGTACTCTGGCCCTGGCACGCCCCCCCCCTTGTTTTTCGCAAAGCGAGGAGGGCCTGAGTTTTCCTGAAACTGCGGCCAAGCTGTGCCCGTGGAGCTCGTAGAGGCGGCTGTGTTGTGTAAGCAACAGTATTTCTGGGAAGACTACTGTCTTCCTGATTTGAAGGCATTGCTATTCAATTTTGAAGCTTAATTTAATTTTCTCTAAAATTTGGCACCGAACAGTGCTTTATCTCGTTTTCTGTACTGAAAGATATTCAAAAACGTCTTGGTAGACCTGGTGCGGTCTTTTAAATGCGAGCTTGTGTCTCCGAGCTATAAAGGTTGCATGAACTACGGGAGCCCTCGCTTAGAATCTTGATTGCCTCTATTTTATATCTTGAGTTAGGAGAATGGCCATGGCCCTACTCCCTGATGTGATGTGAAGTCAGTCCAAGTTGAGATGAGAGTATTTTAGTATTTAGCTTTGAAGCTTGAACCAATATGTAGTTGCTAGGTATAGTATATTGCTGAAGGATTTTTTCCTTGACTTCTCTAGCCATTTGAGAGAGATTATCGTAGATTCAATCACACAACTTTAGTTCATCATCCAGGGCTTCGCCCAGGGTTAATAAAATTTATGGGTCCAGTTCCGGAAATTTAAACTTTGCCTCAGGGTCCGAGTTCAATTGGTTGGTGTAACCGCTACTAGTTCCAATAAGGAAGTTATTGCTGGTGCTTGGACCTGTTTTTGGTGACGGTATTGAAAGTGATCACTGTTGGGGCAGTGGTGGCAATTGGCACTTGGTATGTCGCCATCATGATTTTTGGTGATTCAGTCTCATTTAGACCTGATCATGGGTTGTAGGGAATAGTTTCGGCTAGAAATATATCCTCATATTCGAATGATATTTGCTCTGGGCACATTCCTTAAATTGTAAAGGCGTTTCGCCTACTGGAATAAGAAGAAAAAAGAAAATTATGCTTTTTATATTTTTATACTTACATAGAAAATTATGATTATTTTTGCATTTTGCCGCGTTCCTATTGGAATCTATGGCAGTATGGTAGCCTGGTTCATATTTGAATCTATGGCTTTGCAAAAAAAAATATTTTAATGATAAAAACTGATGTACAGTTTTAAATTTTGCCGCGTTCCTATTGGAATCTATGGCAGTATGGCAGCCTGGTTCTTGTTCGAATCTATGGCTTTGCAAAAATATTTCTTTTACACTTTTTAAATGTAAGTTTATGCAGAATTTCAATTCGAAATTTCTGTCTAAATATTTTTTTTTTTTTTTTGAAGGTAGGTTAGCAGATGAACTTACCGTAACATTAGACATTGTCTCTCGATTTATAGTATGAGGATAATGAAATCCATCAAAGTTTAAGTAACTCACTTAATTTTTTGTTAAATATTCGTAGGATCTTTTCGGTATCTTGAAAAATTAATTTTTTGCGAACAAGATCCGAACGCGTGCTTTCGTTGCCTCGCACGGAAAAAGAATGACAGGCTTGGCGGACGCTGCTAGTGATGGGCGCGTAGAGTGGTAGGGATGGGAGCATGGGTAAATTTCAAATTAATCGAGTAATCGATATCGATTAAATCGATCGACTAATAGTTATTTGTAAGAACGTGCGAATGTTGCCTTGTAGGTGAAAGGACTACCTAGTGAAATGATTTATATCGAAAATGAAACCACGAAATATAATTGTTTTTTTTTAAGTAAATTAGAAAAGATTTGATTATTTTTATTTTTTCGGTTTTTGCTCGAGTAAGTTAAATTTACACTTTATTAGTTTTTACATGTATGAAGCCTGAACATAAGAGAAAACCGATGGAGGATTATAATAGACTTACCGGATGATTTTTTTTAAAGTGATATTGCGATTTTTTAAGTGTTTGTTGTTAATAAATGGTTGATTTTTTAAGTTTTTTCGTAAATAGTTCACTATTTCATTGTGTGGGGATTTTGTGGGGAATCAGGATATTTTTCTCCCCAAATTTGGGGAATTTGACCAGTGATCTTGGGGAATCTGGTAAATAGCCATTGGCAACACTGGTCAGTTCAGTCAATAAGAGTGACAGCGACAGCGTTTGGTTGTGTCCATATATTCCATTTGTGTATTTTATCTCTAAATAGCTCAATATGGTAACTTTAAAGATAGGTAGGTAGGTAACTATAGTAAGTAGCTCAGTTCGATCAAAGTAGGTACGTTCTATGTAGAAATTCAAGGTATCCATCCTCAACTCAGTCAGCCAGCGAGCGACCTGTCGTCGTTCGTCATCGTGGATGACACAACTAGAGATGATGTTAACTTTCATTCAATTTCATTAACTACCTACGTAAATGATTACTTCAGTACCTAGGCCTTTAGTACCTTACCCTCTTTGTAACTGTATTAAATAAGAAAGGAACCTTAGTTTTTTAGGTAGGTAGTAAATTAATGTAGAAAATAATTTTACTATGTGGTACTTAATGAACCTAAAGAAATTTGCAGTGAATTTGCATCATAGAAAAATTTTACTCTCCATTTGCACAGGTCGGCTGCAGCTACAATCAAAACCCAGTAACTCGTTTTAACTAAAATGTTCAGGAGAGCCAAAAAACGGGTCGGCCACTTTATTTCGTAGCCCCGAAGAAACCAGACGCAATAGCAATTTGGGTGTTTGACCAAAAGTTTGAATATATTGTTGACTATAGTTTGTAGTACTTGTAATCGTGTTAGAAGTTATAGTTACACTTAAATCGATCCCACTATATTTTTTTTTGGAAATTTACCCAAATTTGACAATGAAAACAACTTCAAAACATAGTATTTCACACTTAGTTAATATAATCTCTGAGTTAATTCTCTACTTTTTATAGGTACCATTTTATATTTTTAGCTGTACGTTTTGAGTAACAAATGTTATTTTTTGAAGTGGATTAATTTAAAAGTTATACAAATGGTTTATTTGTGGCAGAATTAAGTTTTGGTTATGATTTGGTTACAACTCATGGTTAATTCAGCAAATTTTCCCTTCTTTGACTTACTGTTTTTTTAACTTACTAGATTTCATCAAATTTTAATTGAGTTTATAATCGGCGCCAAATTCAAAACATAGTAAGTCGGCTTTCAAATTCAAAACCTAGTAAGTCGCTTGAGTTGCTAGGTTTTTTTATTTGTAATCCGACATGCTATGTTTAGAAATTTCCATGAAAATTTTAATAACTTTTCCAAATTGGGTAGACTTGCTAAATTTTATTTTTAAAATTACGTAAGAAACTGGGTGTTTTAAGGTCCATATCAAATCGATACCGCCTAGTTAGTCGAAAAATTACAAAAACGGGTTTTTTGCAAAAACACCAGTTACTAGGTTTTGAATTTGGGCAGCCGAGGTACCTATATTATTACATAGATAGCTATTCTTATCTTAAATAAATAATAAGCTATTTGTAAGTAGGTTAGTATCTAACCAAGACAAAGGGCCTATTCAATTCATATTAATTAATCTATGACATAAGTAACCTACTTCCCTACTTCTAATAATATAAAAACCTGTAGAAAATTTGACAAATGGAAACTTGTACCTTATGTTTAGTGTTTAGCTAATTGTATAATTATTGGTAAATCTTCTTAGGGAGGTCAGTAGATAGGCTTGGGTGCCTGTAGATGAACTTCTTAACTGTTGTTATTTGTTTGTAGCCTATAAGATGTATCTACCACTAACTTTTTTTTTCTTTTCAGGTGAAGTTTTATAAATACAGTAGAGCTATTATCAGAACAAGTTCTTTGTTAAAAGGCAACATGGTGTCATCGCATTTACCACTCTTCATAGAAGGCACAGTCGTCAAGGGCTTTGGCAGAGGGTCCAAAGACCTAGGATGTCCTACAGGTAACAAGACAAAGAAAGACAGTTTTGTTGATCCCTGAGCCCTTATCCCTGATATTAAGGTTAGGTAATTAAGTTGAGAGTGTGTTAAATGTAAGAGATTTGTATGGAAGCTGGTAAATGTTGCAAAAACATGAGTTTATATGTCGTAAGAAGATAATTGAATTAGGTTTTTGCAAAAACACTAGTTATTTTGCGAAAACTCTGATAATTTGATAATAGGATTACCGTAAACTGCTGCAACTTTGCACGAAATTTAAGCTTTTTTTTAAATATCTTTTTAAGTATTTATTATCTGTGTTTTTGTAAACATTAGCAAGCTAATTTGAGATGTATGCCATACGACTAAAGGTACATATTGCCGAAACTGTTGATATATAGATTTCCAGAGACTGACAAAGTTGTAGGCAAAGTTGTGATGAAATAACTCAACTTTGCCTAGTAGATTATTATCAAAAATACGGGTCGCATTTAAAAACCGATTTAAATTACAGATCTGTAACAATTGAGTTACCATCGAGATGTGCATGGGTTAGCACATATACTCATACTTTTTTTTATCTGGGTAGCAGGCAATGTTGGGCACACTTTGAACTTCATCTGTAAATATTTTCATAGTAACATTTAAGCAGAGTTAGGGTTGCCACCAATTGAAAAACATACAATTTAAAAACACAATCAATACATAGTATAAAATAAAGTCGCTTCCCGCGTCTGTCCCTATGTATGCTTATATCTTTAAAACTATGCAACGGATTTTGATACGGTTTTTTGCAATAGATAGAATGATTTAAGAGGAAGGTTTATAACTATAATATATAAGCAAAATACTAATAGGTTAGGCGGAACGAAGTTCGCCGGGTCAACTAGTATTTATAATAAAAAAACTTTACATAATCTAATGGCATCAGCATTCTAATCAGGCTTGTAATTCGATAGTGCTTTGCTCCGTACTAAATCTACAGACACGTTTAATGTTTTCTTGCGAATCATCAGCGTATAGCTGAGCTCCAAGTTTTCGTCTTCTTCTCTTTTCAATATTTATCTTTATTCGCGTACCTGTTCCTGTACCTACTCAATATCCTTGACATATAGCCGTACTTACTACATAACATTATTATAAAAAAAAAAAATATTTATTTACTTGCCTGCGCGGACTTGCCTGGCAACACTGGCAACAACATAATTGGCTCCACAAATTATTTTGTGTTTTGACGCCAAAATCGCGGAAAGTGAGTGGCAAGTGTTATAAAGTGTGGTCTTGGTGTTTTTCTATATGTGTAATTGTTATTTTATAAAGAAAATCCACTCAAAACATAACAATTTTCACGAAATTACGCCAAGCAAAATCAAACATAAAACTACCCTCATTTGCAAGTTTTCGCAATAGAGTTAAGAAAAAGAACTGAAGAAGCTACCAGAGCTTTCTCTACTTAAAGCAATCTGGTATCGCTGGTAGCAGTGCAGGAGGTCTATGTGGGCTCAAGGGAGCCGCTGGGGTCCGTAAGGGCTCCTAAGCGACTCCTCGGGTCTCATCAGGCTTCTTTGCATTACAAGGGTCTATGCGGGCTCTGAAGCATCTACTGGGGTCCAAAAGGGCTCCCGTGCTTCTCTAAGGGTCTGTAACGGGCTCTCAAGCACCTACCAGTGTAGCAAATAAAGGCTTTCGCCAATCAAAAATTCATACATCACTGCCTACAGCGATCTGGTATTGCTTGGTACTGCGCAGGAGATCTGTGTGGGCTCGGAGGAGCCGCTAGGGGTCTGTAAGGGCTCCAAAGCGACTCTGCGGGTCCCATCAGTCTTCATTGCGTGAGCAATTACTGGGGTTCGAGAGGGTACTGGTGCTTCAAGGGTCTGCAAGGGCTCTAAAGCCCACCAAGGTAGAAATAAAGGCTTCAGTCGATGAAAAATCTATATCAGAATGCATTGATAGAGGGAAAAAAAATTGTAATTTGCGGCCCAGCTGACCACCTGACTGAGCTGTGGGAGCATCCACGCTTCGGATGGCTCCAATGTGGGGATATGTACAATGGCTCCAACTACGCGAGCTAAGTGCATGCACTAATCAACCCCCACTAGAGAAGAAGAAGAAGATGGGGGTCAATTATACACACACAATACACAATTATTTATTTAGTTACAGTAAAAAAAAAGTTTACAACCCCTGCTTGCTTGAATATGACGGTCTTGCCCTAAAACTTTTAAAATTGGATTATTATCGAAATCTCAACTCTATTTTCAATGATTTAAAACCAAAGTGCCAAGCCATTTGTCGTTATCATCTGAAATAATTTGTCAAGGGTATTTCCATAGAAGATTCTGATAATAAACCACTAGACGGACTTGCCCTTCATGTGCGGGAAGTCCGTCTATTTTCATTTTTTTTTTTTAAATATCTCGAAGCTTATGAAAGTGAATACATTTTCTGCATTGATATATAAAAAATCATTTTATACTCTATTACCTTCGAGCACATAAATCGGCGTAGAATGCAAATATCAATACTTATTTAATCTCGAAAGTGAATATGGAGAAAAGTATGTCGGACTTGCCCACACTGACCTTACTAATTAAAGTAATAAATACCTACAAACACAAGATTTGAAATAAATATTTAATGGTTTTTAAAAAAAACATATAATTAAATATAACTTTGTTATGGACCATGGTCGTAAGCTCTTCTCTCCCCGTTCCTCTCTTTTAATTTTGCTCCTGCTCTTCCGAAGATACAACTATTTGGGAAACCCTCCCATAGTAAATATTCATGTACTATATACTATAGAGTCTATAGTATCCCAATCTAAACATGTAGGTACCACTTGTTTCTATTCCAAGTACACATATACTTGTAACATTTCAGCAAACTACTCCCTTGATGTGGTGAAGACGCTTCCCAGTGACCTGCAGCCGGGCGTGTACTACGGCTGGGCGCAGGTCGACGGCGGCGCGGTACACAAAATGGTCTCCAACATTGGCTGGTGCCCTTTCTACAATAACAAGGAGATGTCTGTGGTATGTTGGCATTTCTCTTTTTCGCATTGTTCCAAAGTTCCACCAAACTAAAAGGCGGCATAGTGACTGTGGTTCTGGATAAGTACATGTAGTTTCTTTATACATACTTTTTTCCTCTAAAATACGCCTATGTGACAGAGTATGCAAAACATGCCGATTTTTTCGAGATAGGTAGCTCATTTCTGACACCACACGAAGAAACAATACCATATCTTGAAAAAAGTCACGTTCAACTTTCTGCCCTTCTTTCTTTTACAGGAAACTCATGTAATGCACAAATTTGACTCCGACTTCTATGGGTCGCATCTGAGAGTGGCTGTCACAGGGTACCTTCGAGGCGAGAAGAACTTCGGCTCACTGGAGGAGCTGGTGGCAGCCATCCAGCAGGACGTCTCAGACGCCAGCAGGAACCTTGACTGTGACGATCAATTGCTTATAAAGAATAATAGGTTCTTTGCTGAGCCTCTATGATAGTGATTTTGTTATTTTTTTAAGGTTACACTTGAGACAGTCTATGAATACCTACATACAGGCTTTTGCCAAAAAGACAGACGTGGCAAGTTTATTAACTAAAAACGATCGACTCGTAATTGTCTTGTTAGCGTAGCGACTTAGATAACCATTGCCGCTTTAAAAAAGGCAATTTCTGTTCCACGCCCAAACAAAACAGCAATGGTTAACGAAGTCGCTAACCAGACAATTACGAGTCGATCGTTTTTAGACTTGCGCCGCAGCAGTGAGCAGTCTAGTAATAATTCTGTCTGTCATGCAAAATTATGCCGTGGTCTAAGGCGGTTATCACATTGCCACGCACCACGCTGCATGTTGGTTGCGTTTCGACGCACCTACGCGCGTACACGCGTGAGTGCAGATCTGCATCATTGTGCGGGTTTTTGACGCGCTCACGCGCGTAGTTGCGTTTTGTGGATTCACGCCGGCTCTGACCCATTTCATTCAAATCCATTTTTAAGGGACGTCAGTCCCTTCCTAAGGCGGTTTTCACATTGCCACGCAACACGCAGCGTGGCGCGTGAATGCGTATTCTAACGTTGATTGTAAGTAGGGGAGACCGAGGGGAGTTGGAACATTTTGCTCGATATCTTTAGATCTATAAACACAAATGGTATGAATTATGTACCAAATGTTAGCTTATTTCTTAAGGTAATCGATACCATATACAATCAAAGTGTAAGTATGAACAATTTAGAATAAAATCTATTAGAACGTAACACGTCATTTTGTTCCAACTCCCCTCATACCGAGGTGAGTTGGAACAGGGGTTGAGGTGAGTTGGAACATGGTAGGATCAGTACATTTTTGTTCGAGATTTGTGTCGTACTATAAAAAAAAACATAGGTATTATATTTTTTATTTAAATAAAGAAAATTAATATTTTAACAATAAAAATGAAATTTATGAAATAATTTTAAAAAGACCAGGTTTATGTTAATATAAAAGCAAAATAAGATCTTAAAACAAAAATAACCAAAATATTTTTAATCTGGAAAACCAAAATCCGTATTTATACAAACACAAGTACTTATAAATAATAAAATTTTAATATATAAACTTATATTTTTAAATTAGGTAAGCAGAAACTAAAACCATATCAGAGTATCATCTCCGAAGTAGGTAGTCTTTTTAATTCTTACAGAACATAACTTAAAGAATTAAAAAGAAATATTAAGTAAGTAAGTATATAAATTATGGCAAACATAGGAAAATTAGTAACAATATTTGCGTTCTAGACATTGTTTTTGCTCTTGAATATTCTCAATCACACTACATAATTAACGTTTTCTGCCCGCGTTAATATAATTCACGGCTTACTATCCCTCCGAATTTCTTCCTCTAATAATCAGTAGGCATCCTAAAACATAATAACAAACTCAAGATGCAAACAAACAATACCGCCATACATCACCTATACAAACAGTAAACGAGGTGAGTTGGAACAAGCTGTTCCAAATCTGCTCAGTACAAAAAATCATCCCGATTTTTATAAAATTATAAAACCAAGAAAAAATAAATATAAATCAACTTTTCGAAGGCAATGGAATGAATCCTTATTATATAAGCTTTTGAAAAAAATAAACCACACACCAAAATTTAAGTAAGTTTTTTCAAATATAGGTATGACAAAAAACAGATCAAAACTTACTTTTGTCGATTTTTACGACATCAAACACTGATTGCCAAAACGGGGCGCTTGTGGCCATAGGTGCTAACTGAATACCCTGCGGGTGATGGTAAGCAGTTGCTAGGCGAGGGCGGTTGGACGCTAACAGCTTTAGTTTTTTTTTTAAACGCGTTGTTCCAACTCACCTCTGTTCCAACTCCCCTACCTCCATTTGTATAGAAACACGCGCAGTCCAACACACAGAAAATGCATCCACGTGCGCGCGCGTAGGTGCGTCGAAACGCAACATGCAGCGTGGTGCGTGGGAATGTGATAGCCTAAAAAATGTCTGCCTGCATGCTGTTGCTCACCCTGGTTTTTCAGGATATAAAAATGAGCCCTGTAGGTCCGGGCGTAAGAATAGAGTAATGGGAAGGACTTCGGACGCTATAATGCGTGGTTCCCGGGGTTCTTCCCAAAAGCGCTAAGACGGCCGCCGGGGGTTTTAGTGGGTGCGAGCTCCACATACCCCAAGCGTCGGGAAATGCGACAGGCATTTCCCCCCGTTACAAAAAAAAAAGAGGATATGAAAATGAAATGAAAAAATATTTATTGAAATATTGAAATGAACATATTCCTGGTGAAATGCATGTTTGTTTCAATCGACGATTTGTTACGAAACACTGATTTTCTAGTTTGAACACTATGTAATTTTAATGTACTTACTGAAGTTTAATATATTTTTACTTAGACTTTCAAGCTTAATATTAAATTTATTTATTGGCTTAATTGTTTTATGAGAAATACAGAACCGAAGATTTATGGTTCCCACAACTTGTGAT
The DNA here is from genome assembly GCA_951802225.1 of Euspilapteryx auroguttella. Taxonomy (NCBI): domain Eukaryota; kingdom Metazoa; phylum Arthropoda; class Insecta; order Lepidoptera; family Gracillariidae; genus Euspilapteryx; species Euspilapteryx auroguttella. Next base: position 4,606,751 of record OX637660.1, on the reverse strand, counting down.
AAAGCATTATTTATTAAGAATGATTTATTATTATTAGTTATTAATAAAAACCACTGATAAATTGTTTGCTTTTTATTTAAAGCAGCATTTTATGTAGATGCATAGCTAGGTACATATGTCGTAGTAAGATTGGATGATTAGGTTTTTTGCAAAAAAACTAGGGATCTTGCGAAAACCCGGATAATTTGATATAAGCATTACTTTTTTCAATCATCCTGACATTAAGCAGTTTTTTTGCAAAAAAACCTAGTATAATTGAAAACTTTGAAACCTTCCTTAACCCTGATTGGCTCGATTATTGCTTGCTGGTAAACTCATATTCTGATTGGTTCCTTAAAATATCCTTTGACGCTACAGAGAACCAATTAGAATAAGAGTTTACTAATCTAGCCAATCAGGGTTAAGGCAGGTTTCAGATTTTTCAATTATACAAGGTTTTTTGCAAAAAAACTGCTTTATGTCAGGATGATAAAAAAAAATTAATGCTTATATCAAATTATCCGGGTTTTCGCGAAATCCCTAGTTTTTTTTTGCAAAAAACCTAATTATCAAATCTTACTACGACACATACAACCTTACTATTTAGAAATGCCTCATGTACATAGTCATAAATACCATCCCATGGTTTTCGAAATAAAATAGAAGTTCCCTTTGAAAAAGCCTTTATTTTTTATGCTTTTAACAAGAGCAAAGGATCCATTTCAATGTTAAAAGGAAATGGATCCTTTCCACTTCCTTCATTCATCTTACATGTGGAAAATAAAATGCAAATCTTAAACTAGGGCTTATCTCTGGGAACTTTTCAATGTTGTTTTCTCCTAAACGAACATCCTGAAACAAAGAAAAGAACTGGTTAGTAAAATTAACAGGGGACAAAGGATATGAAGAGATGAGCAAGGCTTGTTTTAAGATTTTTTTTAAGTCACTATACCTATAAATTTTTAACCAGCTTCAAACAAGGAGGAAACAACAAAAATCAGTTTGACCTGTATGTATGTATGTTTGTCCGCGAGTATCTCGCGTTTGGCTGAACTGATTTTGATGCGGTTTTCAGATAAATATTCAGGAGAAGGTTTTTTATCTGATGGTAAGAAAAAGCGCCCGGATCCTGTCTTTAAATTGTGTGGATCAGAAATAAAGAAGGTCACTCAATTTAAATATCTGGGCCATATAGTGAAGGATAAGCTCAGAGATGATTCTGATATGGATAGGGAGCGAAGAGTGTTACGATGCAACATGCTTGCCTATAGATTTGCAATGTGCTCTACAGATGTGAAGGTAACATTGTTTAAATCCTACTGTCAGAACCTGTACACGTGCAGTCTATGGGTAGACTACACTACATGCAGAAGGCTGCTAAAGCTCTTCACGTTCAATACAATAATGTGTTTAGGATGATGTTGGGGCTGCCACGTTTTTCTAGTGCATCAGGAATCTTCGCTGAAGCTCGCGTGGACGGGTATCACGCCATCATTAGGAAGAGAGTTCCTTCTACATTGCGCAGAATGCGTGCCAGCTCCAATGTTCTCCTCAGTGTTTGGGCGGATAGATATGATTCCTATATGCTCAAACACTGGACGAAACTACATTTCTCTTTTAAAAGGTACTTAAAATAATTATATCACCATGTTATATGAAACTTATGTTTTGAAATAAAGATTTATTATTATTATTGTTCAGTACTGATTTTAACCAACTTCGAATAAGAGGAAGTGCTCAGTTGATGTATGTGTGAGTTTATTGAAGGCGCATTCTTTTTTTGTAAAAAGAAATAATTTACTATCATGCTAAAAAAGAAACAAAATTAAAAGTTTATTAAGATAGAAACTGTTGTTAACAAAATATTGCACAGCAGTGAAAATTAAATGCTTGCCATTCATTGCAACATGTGAAGAAATAATATTGCAATCACTCTATCAATGATATTGAAGACACTTTTACTGTGTTGCTAATGTACTATACTTATAAACCTTCCTCTTAAGTATCTATTAAATAAAACTGCATAAACATCTGTTGCATAGTTTTAAATATACATAGGGACAGACGCAGGATGCGACTTTGTTTTATACTATGTATTGAGAAGCAAAAAAAATTAACAGAGAGGTCACATTAGAACAACATTAACAGAACAGAACTTTTAAATACATCTGATGAGCAGAGCCTTTGCCTAACCCTTCAGGGACTAAAAGGCTTGAGATTATGATTATGTCAACATAATAAAAACAATTCTGTCAAATCAATTCATGGTAGGTATGCAACAAAATCACTTTCTCTGTGTTGCTTATATGCCTAAATCTTCAATAGGAAGAGGAAATTCAAGAGAAAGCTATATGCAAAACATAGTGTAAGTTAGGTGGTACAAAGTTCACAAGGTCGACCGGTTACTAATAAAACGACTGCTCCGTAGCTCAGTTGGCAGTGATGTGGACTGAGTAAGCGTGTGCACCTGGGTCCGATTCCAGGAGGAGCAAACATTGTTATGATGAATATCAATGTTTGTTTCCAGTCTGGGTGTTATTTGTCTCTGTATAAATGATTCAGGCACCCTAGACACAGAATCTTCCTAAGGGCAGTGTGATGCGCTATTTTTTTTGTGTTCTATTGTATTTAAAAAAATTCTATAGCAATGCTGATGATTGTACATTGTGTCATTAATAAATAAATTTTTGACTCAATGTGGGTATTGATGGGATGAATACACAGACTACACCTTTCAATCTTTCAATGTACCTAAATGCTTTTTGAAAAAGCTTTTATTCAAATACATACTCACTTTATTAGGTTGCAGGCAATTATAGTTTTGAAATTTAAATTATTGGTTTCAATGTTTTGTCAACATTTTCCAATTATGAGAAATACACTTACAATTAACAAGAGAAAACCTGGATAGCGATAGGAATTCCATGTTCAACAAGCTTGATGTCACCAAACATAAATTAAATACAGACTTATTCTAATAATCTTAAAAAGTTATCGAGAATTTTTGTTAATTGATGTACCTAAGTCATTTTAGAATGGATATCTCATACTTGCCATACAAGTAACAAGCCAGTAAAACTATTATAAAGCTACTGTATCTTTATAAATATAATAATATGGTTAGTATTAGTTTATTCACAAATAACTATGAACAAGGACTAGGTAGGTACATTTCCACTTTGTTTACATCCCACAACATGTTAGTTAAGGGCAATTGGTATCCATACCTTCGGTTAGTCTGGCGCGACCTCCTGTTGGCTGGCACAAGATCGTGGAGCATCCAGCGCAGACCACCACCCTCTGGGCGTGACTGAATACAGTGGTAATCTTGTAGCATCCCGGACACTTCACATCCATAAAGTACGAGTTGGGGTGCGGCACCAGCCTTTTCAACTTATGTTTCCTCCTCTCCGACGCAGGGGTAGGGTGCAGTAAATCAATTGCGAGCTGGAATATAAAAAACGTTGAGGTTATCATTTCGGATTGCGAAAACATTAGCGATTTCAAGGGCCTACGGCGCAAAATTAAGCAGCTTTTACGCTTCTACACATTGATTGACACCAAATAATCAGAAAACGACCCGCATGACCCATATTTCGGGTGTTTCATTCACAGAAATATTCACGAAACTGCCATGTGTATGGCCCGTGGAGGCACAAAATATAACAGTTGATTTAACTACTCTGCACACAGTGACATCACGAAAATTATAATATAACGATGAGCAGCACTGAGAATTATCGAATGAAATCAAAAGATTTGGTTTCATTTATTTTACACACGAAAAATACACACCGGCATGGTTTCAGCTTCAATGCAGAACCGGAAAAGGAAAATGTTTGAACCGTTCAAAGACAAGAAAGACATTTCATAGACAGATGATGAACGGAAATGGGTTTAGGAGCTTTTATGAAATTTTAGCGCGAAATTCAAAATTTTGTCAAAGGGTGTTGGAAAACTTGGAATGAACATGCCCTAAGGAAAACTAATGTATGACTATGTAGTAAACTAGAGTGGTTGGAAACCACCGCAAAACATTTATGAGAAAAAATTTTATCACGCCGCTATGAGATGGCGCCTGCAAACGTCTAATTATGTCAAGTGCAAATTAATCATTGAAAGCTTAAAATAAAATTAATACTCGTCACGCATACGCGTAGGTCAAATAGTTTTTGTTTTGTTATAAACTTTTCAAGTTAATTTGAATAAGAGGATTTTAATGAGGGGTTTTCAAAGAATAAAAAAAAGAAAAAAAGTTTCATAATACGCCCGTAGATGGCGGTGTCTACAGCAATATCAGAGAGATGGGAGATGAAGTATTACATAGTTACCTATTCCAAAGTTCTTGCCCTGATTCAAACACAATCGACATCATGACAAATTGATTCTAAGTTTTCTATTTCACTTTTTTGTATGAAAACATTTCATTTGGTGTCTTATCTTCACATAGCTTCTACTAAGTTTTAACTTATCGACGTAGACTTGAATCCCGCACGACGTTTTTTAGACCATAGACATTGCAAAAGCGGGCACAGACCAAACATTTCTCAAACGTTTGAACGTAACGACGCCGTCCTATTTACATTCTAAAAAAGATTAGTAAATGTAGTGATTTACCTTCTCTCTGGATTAGTGTAATACACCATTTTTGAACAGGATGGAATCGGTCTCGATGGTACATAGTACATACATACATACCTAATCGTTAAAAAATATGGGAATCAGGGGTAGTACAGACTACAGGGTACATGTCACATGTCAGTAATAATAATAGTAATAATAATAACACATCACACTCAGAGCCCCTAACTAGGAAGAACCTGTATCTAGGGTGCCCGAAACACACACAGAGACGAACATCACACCCAGACCGGATACAAACATCGATATTTTTCATATCAATATTCGCCCCGCCCGGGAATCGAACCCGGGTGCACACGCTTACTCAGTCCACATCACTGCCAACTGAGCCACGGAGCAGTCAAGTCAGTATTGATTGATTGATTGTCAGTCTCAGTCACAGTCAGTTTCAGTTTGCTTTGTGTTGTGTTGTTGTGTTGCGTTTTTGTAAAATAAATTTTGTTATTTCCATTGCCATTGTCGACATTAGAATAATTCTATTTAATTGATATCTACTGATAATAGAGCCAAACAGAAACCAATTCAATTGAATCACCTAGCCAGTAGCCACAAAGCATGGCAGATGAGGAATACGAGGCCGAGGACGCCGGCGCAGATTATGATGACATAGCAGAAGATGATGATAACATTGAAGAGACGGAGGAGCAGGAAGAGGAAGGGTACAACGTGCAGTGTATCCCGCCGGGTCAGGCCGGCGGCGGCGTCGACAAGTCCAAGCGGATCACTACGCGATACATGACGAAATATGAGCGTGCTCGTGTTTTAGGTTAGTTATTATTTTTGCAGTAAAACATGGTTTAAAACCATCCTAAAGAACTGCTCAATTTTCTTTACGATTGTCTTTACTATAGTTTCAATAAGTTCATATTGTAGAATAGCTCAATAGGTACTAAATAATTTTTTTTTGCCTTCTACAATGTTATGGTACAGATATTAATGTACATTTAAAAGTTTCAATTTTAGACCTTATTGGGTATGCAAAAAAATTTAAATTACAAATAATAAAAGACATGTTTTACAATAGCTGTTGTTTGCCAATGTACAAAAAGTGGGTAATAATAATTGAATGAATCAGCATCCATTATTAATTTTTTTTAAAGAAATCATTAAGTTATTCTTTTGTTACAGGCACTAGAGCTCTCCAAATTGCAATGTGTGGGCCTGTAATGGTGGAACTAGAAGGTGAGACAGACCCACTGCAGATAGCAATGAAGGAGCTCAAGCTGCGCAAGATTCCCATAATCATCCGACGGTACCTCCCCGATCACTCCTACGAAGACTGGAGCATTGACGAACTGATTATTGTAGACCACTGATAATTCTGTAAGATGTTACTATTGATTTTCATATATGAAAGGAAATCAGCCATCTGGGCTAAAATTACCTTTTTTTTTTGTTTAGCCTGTTAAGTGTCCCACTGCTGGGCAAAGGCCTCCCCCCTAGTTCTCCAAGCCTTCCGATCCTGCGCCAACTCCGGCCAGATCTCTGAATGGGAATCGAGATTGTCCCGCCCTCTCCTCCTAGGTCTTTCACGTTTGCGTCTGCCAATAGGAACCCACTCGGTTGCGATCCTCGGGTCCAGTCCTGGTCCAAGCGGCAGACGTGACCATCCCAGTTTCACTTGAGTCTGGCAGTCACCACACCAATGTCAGCGATGCCGGTCTGGGAGCGCAAGGCAGTATTTCTGATGCGATCCGTCCTCTTTACTCCAAGAATACTGCGCTCCATTGCTTGCTGGCAAATCTTCAGTCTGGACTTTTGATGTTTGGTCAAAGACCAGGTTTGAGCGTCGTAGGTTAGGACGGGCAAGATGCACATGTCGACGAGATTTCTCTTCAGGGTGAGTGGTAGCTCAGCCTTCATTAGCTCCTTCATGGACCATTACAAGACAAGCAAGTCATGGCAAGACAAGGAGATCGATCCGACGATCGATCTCCTTGTCTTGCCTGTTAGCTTAGCTTATTATCTGGCCCAAGTAGGTGTACTCGTCGACGTAGTGTATCAGCTGCCCAACAGCCTCAACCCTACGTTTGGCGCTATTCGTCATCACCAGTTTTTGATTGATTCATCTCCAGTACAACCTGAAGACTCGCCAAACTGAATACTACTTAAAAAAAAAAACAGTTTTTATAAATTTATTTAAAATCTTGTGTTTGAATTTATTACTTTAATTAGTACAACGTTAATAATAAGAAAAAAAAATTATAAAAAAAGTAACGATTTTTCATACTAAATCGTTAGATTCAAAGTAAGATAACTCAGATAATACAGCTCTTAGAAACATGCGACCTAGTGCATACGCAAAGGCATAAAATTACCTTTCTTTGCATATGACTCATTGCAAGGTAGAGCAGCTTCCATACACATTTGCCCCTCCTCCTTTATATTCATTCATTCCTTTGTTATGATCTAAGTAACTGCCCATTTTTTGTAAATAAGTATTCATTATAAAATAAGTAAAACATTAAAAATAAAATATTTTGTGATGTGCAATCAGTGTATTTATTAAAAGTTAATAAACTTTAAATTACAAAATTAACTTTTTCATAAAATTAATGTTATAATTAATAAAATAAAACATAAAATAATTTACAACAATGCATATGTACTGTTAACAACTATAAAAAAATAACAATAATAGTAGTATTTTTAAAGTGATGCTCAATATACACCTATACATACTGCTTACATATTTGGAGCTAGCGTATGTATTAACAGTATTAACCACAATGGCAAAAAACTAGATAAGTGCAGTACACCTAGAACCTTTTTAAGATTTCTATTTTTTTAAGAAACGGCGCTAGTTTCTGTGTATGCGTGCGTGTATGCCGTCTCGAGACCTGGCAATAACAACTGCGGCTCATTTATATTAAGAGATAATCGTATCGATCGCGCGGAGAGTGGCCAAGCGCCTCGACGCGTCGCTTGCGCAGAAAATCTGTAAGTACAATAATTAATGCTTATTTTTATGTGCTTCTTATTATTATACTTACATATATTACTTTATAGCTTTGTATCTGCCTCCGTGGCGCAGTGGACAGCGACGTCGATTGTGACGACGGAAGTCGGGGTTGAAATCCGGCAGGCCGCAAATAGGTACATGAATAATATATTTGTTGTGAGATTGTTGAGCCAATGATGCCATAGGTGTACATAATAATAGTAGCGCTCCTAAGTTAAAATTTTGGCCATCATTGACGCCGATGAAAAAGTTGTAGGTAAGTTTAGTTTGCTATGCGTTGCTTGTTCTCGCTGTAGTGAGGGTGGGCAACGTCCCAACTCGTGGGCTCACCTCACAGCTGCAGTCATTCCGCTCTGTCAGCGTGAAATATTTGAGAGGTGCGATACCTGACTTGCGCCTGCGCCTGCCGCTAGATCGCCTTGTCCAAATCCGAAAGGTGGGCTCTGGAATGACTTTTTACTAGCTGTTAATATTCAAGTCATAGGTTTATATAATTTCTTTTGCTCTATAAAATACCTGTCCATGTATGCAGATGCAGGCATAAAGCCTTGTAAAGAAAACATATTTTTTTAAATTCTTTTTTTTTTAGGGACTTCAAGAAAACATGAAACTCAGTTTAGGACATACCTAATAGTCCTTTTAACTTCATCATAACATGACATAAATAAAGGTAAAATCTCATGAGATGATGAGACACGTTACAGCTCCATTTAAAAGACTGACAAACGTAATTTATGAACGGCGACGTGACTTGATAGTAGATTAGACATCTGGCACGAGCTTGCATAGCAACTATTGGTTATGCTGCTCGATGTAACAGGGTTTCCTAGGTTGTTCTAACTGGAGGGAGAGTTTATTTCAAGTACCTACTTACAACTAACTCTACTATTTGGACACTGTCACTCAAGCAATAGAGACATTAGTGAGAGCTGTCATCTGCGGAAGTTTCGTCGATGCGTCGTCCCTGAGGCTGGCGGTATAGCCCGCAGCAGCGGCGGGCGGGGCGGCGGCGGCGAGGGTTCTTGGCACGCGCTCAGCGGCCGGCGCGCGGCGGCGGGAGGGGCGCCCGCGAGCTGTCCAGTACCCCTCCGACCAGCGATGCTGTGCTGTCTCTGGAAATAGAGTACGAACGAACCCACCTGCTTCGCGAACTCACACGACCGACCGAAACAAACCGACAAACCTCGACTAAAATTAATCACTCTAAGTTTTTATTCATTCAGTTAAATTAAGTCGCGGTTTAGCGGTCCACGGTGCGAGTCCGCGCAACTGGCGGCATCGTTCAGTGTAGATGGTAATAGTTGTCCGTAGATAGGCGATTGGGTGCGCGGGTGTGTGTGCAAATGACTGAAAGTCCGACGTAGTTGGGCCGGACTTCTACAAAATGTGGACAACACGATTAAGGCTATGGAGGTTTTCACTGTGCATACTGTTCGCGCTGTCGGCGCTCGCGCTCACGGCGAGAGGTGAGTCCCTAAAGAGACTGCGCGCACGCAGCCTTGCGCTTTGCGTCATGGGTTTCGGGCTATTTCTGGCGCGACTTGCGCTGAAGTTATGTAAAAAGCTCGCGTAAAGTTCTATTTTGGGTTGTAACCTTAGGTGTTTGTCAGAGACATAATGCTCCAGTAACCCGCCAGGGCTGACGGCTGTCGATCACGGCGGCCACAGGCGAAGCTACGTAAATAGAAATACAGGGACTCGTCTTTCTCAGTCGCCATCTTGTGAAAAACGATAGGATCGTGACGACATTATGCAAAATGTAAGGAATTGGGTCACATTAATTTCTACTAAATCTAATTTTTGAAGAAATTTTATGTGCCCCATTTTTCGGCTCCTGTAAGCAACTCTCGTCATAAAATGAGCCAAGGGCAAGGTCAGAATGTCGGTAGTTCAAGAACATTTTGAGAACTGCATTTTTGCCTAATACTAAGATAAACGGACATGCATGATGTACGTAAACGTATTACAGTTAGTTACCTATATTATAGTTATTCATGGTAGTATATATATTAGTTTTATTGATCATGCGTAATCGATCACGTTCTTAAAAACCTTTTTTAAAACAATGTTACACGAAAAATTCTCATTTTTTTCTTCTAAATCATGGTTACATCACAATCATTGAGAAAATCAAACACTAAATCTTTACATCTTGTGTAATCTTCATCTAATTGATCATTATATTGAGTCGAATTGATGCTAGAGCCAAGTTTTACCTGGGCTAGGTAGCAGAAAGCTTTTGCAATAGGTATATATTGCGTCACCAACAAAGTAGGAAAAAAAAGTACGGTGGCGGTCTAGGACGGCGTAACAGATTATCTATGAACTCGAGCGCCCGAAACTGTATTACCAAAGAACAAGAGCTATTTTGCAATACAGAAAAACCGGAAGTGTTACACTGTCCTAGACTGCCACTGTACCTACACCTACCTTAATATGACTGAAAAAAGATTTAATTCATGTGGAATGAAGGTTCCCTCGGTGGTGTAGGTTAGGAGCACACTAGAAATAAGTATTTATTGAAATTCCCACGATAACAGAGGAAAGATTTTTGAAGGAAGTCTGAAGTAATGCCTACGCCAAAGTAGTTTCAGGAACCTCAGCCAAGCTAATCTCGTCCATAAAGACAGTTTTACCAATAACTTGAAATTAAATGACTTAAGTAAGTTAAGTAAGAAATCCTCTCGTCTAAAGGTTTACCTCTTACCTAGAGCATGTCTCTAATACACACTAATTAATTGCATCTTTTAGGCTGGTCGTGGTCGTGTGCGATTGCCCCTAAGCACGACACAAAATTTTTGTAAATCTATTTGCTAGGATAGTTTTTTAATTCGGACGTGCTCTGTGTGAGTGAACTAAGTATTCCACAGAACAGACTAAAACGGATAAACAAATGCTTTATAGGAAACGAAGTAAGATTTTATAACAAGATCCCAGAAGAGATTTTGATCCTAAATGATAATGAGTTTAAAACTCGTATCAAAAAAGGTTTGATTAAGAAAGCTTATTACAGTGTTGATGATTATGAAAACGACAAAGACGCATGGAAGTAGTCTAGCTCTGCACGATATTTTCATTATTTCATGTATGTACTTACTTACTTTAAATCTTATTAATTTATGTTCTTTGTATATTGTAAATTGAATTGTAATGTCACAAATAGAAAAAGATATAAATTTGTAGAGTTTGTTACCCCTTTCTTCTCTACGCTGTAAAATCATTGCGAAAGGGAGTAGAATCATTTGACAGGGGAGGGCTCGTTTGGGTGCGTCTCCAGTCTCCAGGCGACCATTGTCGTAAGGCAAGGCAAACATTTGTTTGCCTGAGCCAATTGGTGGGCACCCTGAACTACCTCGCCTCTTTCAGTATAGGATACTTTACGAAATAAGGTATCAATATTAATTAGATTAGTCTAATTGACTTTCATTAAGCGATATCTTGTATTGAATAAATCATTTTTTACTTTACTTTCCTTACAATTGTTTAGAAACAAACAAACAAACAGTGTCTAACTAAAAGCTCGGCAACTTCCTGACGTCAGCTCCAAAAAATTTATGTCAGGGTTGTGACCTTGCCATCATACGGATTTCCGAAGCAAATTTGTAGACACAGTAATCTTCATTTTTAAGAAGTTATTCTTAGAATAAAATTATCGTAGAAATAAAAATGTAAAATAAGTATAATTAATTGCATGCATTAAATTATATGCATCTACTAAATAAATTAATTTCCCGTCGTTTCATTAAGGCTTCAAACGCACAGGCGGATTTTTTTCCGCGCGGTTTTTCGCCGCGCGGATAAAAATCCGCTGTTGCGGTTTTATTTCCGCGCGGTTTGAAAGGTTGTTATTTAATTTTCAACCTTATTCTTAGTTCCCGAACGTACAGGTGAATTTTTACCCGCGCGGAAATAAAACCGCAACAGCGGATTTTTAACCGCGCGGTTTTTTATCCGCTGGTGCGGACACTTTCATAGGATTCAATATGTTACATAAAAACCGCGCGGAAAAAATCCGCCTGTGCGTTTGAAGCCTTACTGATGCATCATCCTCATCATCATTATTTCAGCCGAAAAATGTCCACTGCCAGGCATAGGCCTCCCCCACAGAACGCCACAGCGACTGGTCTTGATTGTCCCTCATCCAGTATATTCCCGCAGCCTTCACCAGTTCGTCTGACCATCTTATGGAGGGTCTCCCGGTTCGTCGTCGCCACTCGAGAACTTTTCTGCCTCAGCGACCACCTGTTCTTCAAGTAAAGTAAAGTAAAAAATGATTTATTCAATACAGGATACAAGATATCGCTTATTGAAAGTCAATTAGACTAATCTAATTAATATTGATAACTTATTTCGTAAAGTATCCCATACTGATAGAGGCGAGGTAGTTCAGGGTGCCCACTAATTGGCTCAGGCAAACAAATGTTTGCCTTGCCTTACGACAATGGTCGCCTGGAGACGCCCCCAAACGAGCCCTCCTCTGTCAAATGATTCTACTCCCTTTCGCAATGATTTTACAGCGAGAAAGCTAGTGCCTTGCCCATTGCCATTTTATTTTCTCAATTCTTTGGACTATGTCGGTGACTTTAGTTCTTCTGCGGAACTCGTTATTTCTGATTCAATCACGCAGAGAAACTTCGAGCATACATACTCTGAATTGATACATAATATCAAGGTATTCTTCCCAGATTTTTTCCACTGACCGCTTCGAAAGTATAGCTAGGTTTCCTTGCTACATTTCTTCCATATTTTTACATCTTAGTTAGGTAAGTACCTATAATAACTTTTTGTGATGCCCACTTAGACCCTCGTCAAACTCATTCTCTCATTTCATCAGCTTTTTAAGGTGCAAGTGGGGTGCCATATTGCCTCACCATAAATTAAAATCACCAAGGTGTATTAGGTAATGAAACTCAATGTTATTTCAGGTGACGAGGAGGTCCCGTCAGAATCACAATGTCGTCCATATATCGAGAAGGCTCTCAAGGAGCTCGAGTCTGGGGATGCGGAAGGTAAAAACTATTTAATTAAAATTTGTGTACTAATTTGAGGTTGAGGCCAATACGTACAGCGGTTTCACCGTGAAAATGTAACAAACATACGAAATACTATAAACTTTCAGCTTAAGATAATTCAGCGTAAGTAAGAGTATAAGTAAGTACTTAGTTCGATTATATTAAAACAATATGATCAGAATAATTAGAGCTATAAAAAATATTCAAAAGCATGTTTTTTCTAGCTAGAACAATGAATCACTTAGAATAATGAGTATGATCTAGAAATACGTCAGAATCTTCGTGGGTGTCCATTATCAAACGCAGTGCGTACATAATATCGGTGACGCGTGTACGCTACTGCCGTGTCGAAATAGATTTAGCAACACCTCGACAAGTAAACTACGGCAATCTCAATCCCGTTTATTCTAGCTGCGCGTTGCGCTCATGTAAGAAGTTTTAGTAAGATTGAAAGGAAACTACGACACAAACTCTGCGTTGTTGCGGTATTTCAGCTGGAGTATTGTTTACTAGATTATGATGGGAGCCTATTTCAACGATTCATTCATGTGTAATATTGTTTAGTTTACCGACTAGATCACGAGAAGTAGAAGGCCGTTCTTTTTACTATCTGTGTAGATCCAGATGCCTGCATTGACTAAATCCTGTCTTGTTTCAAATATAAACAAATCGTTGACCTATTTAACGAGTTAAGGTAATAAAATAAATGTATATTAACTTTGAATATTATTACAACATAAATTCTAATCATATTAAGTATATATCGATAATTCATTTTATTTAAGTCTAGCTTACATATCTATCACAAATCCTTAACTTTGTCCTCTAAACATTTCTTAAAGCAGGGTCGTCTAAAATTAAACTTGTCTATTAATAAGTCTCGTCAACTGGAGCGTCAACAGCTGTTTCTATTAGACCGCTCTTATGAAAACAACCTTCTTGATTAAATAAGCTTTTGAATATTATTGTAGATTCTGGAGAAAAAAACGGTAGTAGAGAACCAAGAAGCTTAGATGACGAAACGAAAGAAGTAGATTCAGTAGAAGATGGAGAAACGGCTGAGGTTGATGATGACGGTCCGTCAGTAGAGGTCGCGGACGAGCCGTACGTAGCTCATGCGTCGGTAGAAGATCTGACTTCAACTGGTGACGACTCGAAAGAAGACGAAACTGCCGAGGAAAAAGACGAAAGTGGTGAACAGGATGGAGATAGTAAAGACAAAGACGACGGAGACAGCAAAGAAGAGGCAGCATCTGCTGAAGAAACAACTAAAACAGGTATATTATCTTTTTATACTTTAATACCTACATCCTTTTGTTATTTCTACTTCATTTATTTAATTTCATATACCTACAATTTAGGCACTTTTTGTCGCTTTACCTTGACATGTCACGTATTTGAGTACAATCTGTGTTCATTCATACATTTGAGTTCAATGACTTCACTTAATTACGAATTTTCATTATTGTTTAAAAAATAAATTTTATTTTCTTCAGAAAGTGGTGAAGACCAGGAAGATAGCGGCCAAGATAAATCAGAAGATGGCGATAAAGACGCGAGCGACGAAACCAAAGGAGATGATTCAAAAGAAGGAACCGAAGAGGAAAACAGCAAAGAGGAAGATAGTGAGCCCGATGTATCTCATGATACAGCTGAGGACGCTGAAAATGAATCAGACAATGACACTGGAGAAAACAAATCCAACGAGGATAATGCTACAGCAGAAGACGACGATGATGATGATAAAGGTGACAACGGATCTCAAGAAAAGGCTGATACCGAGGAAGACCCTGAATCTCAGGAGAGCAAAGTTGAATCTGCAGCCGACGACGATGACTCGCAAGAAAAAGAAGCAGCAGACACAAACGACGATTCTAAGGAGAATGAGACAGCAGAAGACGAAGATAATGGCACCAAGGAAGACGATGATTCTAATGACGATGATGAAAAGTCTAGTGACAAAGATGATAAGTCAGTAGAGACAAAGAGCGAAGCCAACGAGTCAGGGGAAGAAGCCTCAGCTAATGATGACAGCAAGGAAGACGGCAAGTCTGACGAAGCTGCTGATGAGTCTGATGAGGGCAAGACTAAGGAGAGTGACGAAGACGATGAAGGGGCACCAGAAGAAGATTTATTAAATGTGAGTAATAAATTATTTTTGGGTAAAGTTATATGAGAGGAAAGACAAGTCTTACAAAATTACATGATAATAATTTTTTTTTTGAAAAAGGGACCCGATTTCAATAAACTTAATCAAACATTAAACGAGAAATATATCTTTTTCGAAGTTGGTTTAAATAGGTACAGTGGCGGTCTAGGAGGCTGTAACAGATTTGTCTACGGCTTCGTCAGCCCTAGACTGTATTGACAAAGAACAAGAGTTATTTTGCAATACAGAAAAACTGTGTTACGGCGACCTAGACCGCCACAGTACCAAAACCTGCCCCTGACAAATACTTTCTGAAAACCGCATCAAAATAGGTTCAGCCAAAAGCGAGACAATCGCGGACAAAACATGCTTTCTATATGTTGTAGGAACATTTGATAATTACTTTTTTGTGCAAAAAAAAAAACTATGGGGTTTTTGCGCAAAATCCGGAACCAATCAGAATAAGAGCCCGCAAGCAATATTCTAGTCAATCAGAGTTCAGGAAGGTTTAAAATTTTTCAAGTATACCTATACTAGGTTTCTTAAAAATACGTTAATAAAATTTTCTTAAAAATTAATTTGATATTTAAGTAATACTTATATATCAAATTATCCGGGTTTTCGCAAAATCCCTAGTATTTTAATGCAAAAAAACTAATTATCAAATCTTCCTTCGACATAATATACAAACAGGTCCAACTGAGAACTTACTATTTAATGAAAAAAAAAACCATTCCTAAAACTACCTTGTTTCTCTTTCAGTACTACCAGCACAGGTATTACCTACTCAAAATGTTTCTTTAATGTTATAGATTCCAGAAATTCCCGAGAACCTTCGCTCCCGGGACCACATTAAGCAGATCCTCCGCCTGGACGAGGACGCAAGCGAAGCGGAGATCACTATCGAGCGGTCGGCCGACATCGTACTTCGGGATTTGAAAAAACTTTATGAAAACAGCATCAAGCCTCTCGAAGGATTATATAAGTACAGAGATCTGAGCAACAGGCATTTTGGTGACCCCGAAATATTCTCTAAGCCCCTTGTGCTATTCATGGGACCGTGGAGCGGCGGTAAATCCAGTATCGTCAACTACCTTACTGGACTTGAATTCACTGAGTGGTCTCTAAGAACAGGTAAGAAAACATACAATAGTTACATTCTTGAGTAATATATTATTAGCTATCATAATCATAACACAGTTAAAATGGTCATGTTTAGTTTGATCGAAAAAAAATTATACATCAACATTACTTAACATCTCAGCCGAAAGATTCAATCATTCATCGTCAACTGTTGGCTTATATACCTACTTATAGGCGTCCCGCACAAATCAGAAAAAAGTTAGACATATATTTTTTATGGCACCTGGGTTCGATTCTCGGCGGGGCGAACATTGTTATTATAAATTTTTTTTTATTGTTATAATAATATGTTTTTCCCGGTCTGGATGTAATGTTCGTCTCTGTACATGTTTCGGGCACCCTAGATAGGTACAGGTTCTTCCTAGTTAGTGGCTCTGAATGTGATGTGTTATTATTTAATATTAATAATATGTATATTATGATACCGTTACCACGCGGCAAGTACCATACTACATCTATAACCACAGCATAATAAAGGGTAGGTAGGTGTACCAAATATTAATAGTTACTACCTACTAAGACTACTCCCTGCCTTTTAGCGCGAGTGTCTGAGGTGTGCATTGTGCAACCTTGAATAATTGTCATTCACTCACCAAGCCAACAATATTCTAGGTGCCGAGCCATCGCCAGCATATTTCAATATCCTGACGCATGGCAAGGACCCTCAAGTGCTGGACGGCACGCAGCTGGCCGCGGACTGGACGTTCTCTGGCTTGCAGAAGTTTGGCCAGGGGCTGGAGGAGAGGCTGCGCGGGTTGAGGCATCCAAGCAAGATTTTGGAAAAGGTGAGCAAAAAAAAGGTTGCATTGCGTCCCCAACTGTCGCTTGGCAGCCTCGAGGCAGCCGCAAGCGTGGCCAACCGCGGTAGAAGTGGCGGCGTTCAGCCGAGCAGGAGGCAGCTTCTATTCGCTGTTTGTTACAGTTCGAATGAACTGTGGCTTCTTAGTCAAATTGATTTAGTTTTGTTTTGTTTTAAACTTTTCAAGTGAATTTGAACTGATTTGAATGAATTACTTACCCTATGTCTATTACGACTAGACAACGCCACTTGACTGATCTGTGGCTCAGTTGGCAGTGATGTGGACTGAGAAAGCGTGTGCACCTGGGTTCGGTTCTCGGGCGGGGCGAATATTGATATGATGAATATCGATGTTTGTTTCCGGTCTGAGTGTAATTTTCGTCTCTGTGTGTGTTTCGGGTACCCTAGATACAGGTTCTTCCTAGTTAGGGGCTCTGAGTGTGATGTGTTATATTATTATGTGAGTGTGATTATCTACAGGCGTATAAAATTTAAAAACAAATCAATGTTTATTGTCACTTTTAAAACCCCTCATCGTAATTTTTCTCGACCGCTCACAGTTTAATTACTAAGGTCGAATAAAGTTAATAAGCGATTTAACTATTTACGTAAAACTGTCCATCCGATTTTTGTAAAAAGAAACAATATAATATTTTTTTGTAGAAGCGTATATTATAAATAGATATATGTACAATGCCGGTCTAGGACGGCGTAACAGATTTGTCTATGGTCTCGTGCGCCCTACACTGTATTACCAAAGTACAGGAGAAGACAGAAAATCTACAGAAAATCTGGAAGTGTTACGCCGTCCTTGACCGTCACTGTACACTTACCTATATTTGTTACAACATTTACAAAAGCAATGGTTTATTCAAAACTGTTGAACGCATCTCAAAGCCTATGCCCTGATGAAAGACTAAGGATTTGATGATAATGATGGTTTATTCACAGGTTAACATAGTAGAAATCCCCGGTATTCTGGAGGTGAGGAAGCAGGTGTCGCGCGTGTTCCCCTTCAACGACGCCTGCCAGTGGTTCATCGACCGCGCCGACATCATCTTCCTCGTCTACGATCCGTCCAAGCTGGACGTCGGCCCTGAGACTGAGGCTATTTTGGATCAGTTGAAAGGCAGAGAGTCACAGGTACCTATATATTTGAAGTTTCGATGACTTGATGAAATAAAACTTTATCGCAATAAAACTGATGCAGCTTGTACGGTATATGGTCCCAAAACTACGCAGTGCGTGGCGTAGCTGTAGCAATATAAACATTTCTTTATCTCCAGACACGAATTGTCCTCAACAAAGCGGACAGCGTGAAGCCAGAGGAACTGATGCGCGTGCAATCAGCCCTAATATGGAACATATCACCTTTGATGAGCTCGGCGCAGCCCCCGGTCATGTACACCGTGTCTCTGTGGTCGATGCCGTACGAACCGAGCTCTCCCGTGAGGCTGCTGAAGGCTCAGGAACGGGAGTTGTTGAAGGACCTCCGTGCGGCTATCGACAAGAGGATTGAGAACAAGATCGCTAGTGCCAGGAGGTTTGCGGTGAGTTATGCTTTTGTGCGGCGGTATTCATAAGTAGGCAACTTTAAGTATTCTCCCTGATGCATGCAGATTTCAGGTAGCGCCTCTTGCTATTAAAATAAGTAACTTAAAAAAAAAAGTAATTGGTCTTTAAACTTTTTGCATTAATATGTGGGTAAACTGAAGTAAGATGTTATTTTTAAGGTTTCCATAAAATCTAACACTAGTCCTGTAGTCATATTTTTTTCTCATTTGCAAGCAAAGTACTCAGGTACTGCCGTGGTACCTGCTTACCCTCTTATTCATAAAAAGTTAAAGAGCATTTTATTTTTTTGACGTATGTCAATTTAGACTGGATGTCACGTATTTACCATACAACAAACCAGAGAAGTAGACCTCCAGTAACGCTACTTAACCTTTTCGGCGCCACTGGAAATAAACGAAGGTTGCTTCCCCACGCCAAGGCATTTTACCTTCAAAAACATTAGTGATTGCAAAATTCAATCGACACACAAAATCAACCAAAATTTTTATGTGAGATAAATAAACAATGGAGTGATTAATATACGAAAAGCTAAACATTTTCCCGTTTTTTAAACTTTTGTAATGCTAGAACCCAATTAGAATTTGCTTTTATGGAGTTTTGTCTGATTACTTTCAACTGAATTATATAACAAACTAAAGCGGTGGCACGTCACTAACTACTTCATATCAAGTACTCGGCGCTGGAGAGACACAAAAACTGCGAAGTTCGATCTCGATAAAGGGTTGTTAATCACAAAGTCGATAGTTTTTTTGTACTATATCTTTTTATCTTTTATTTAATCGTATTTAAATCTTTAAAATTATGCAACGGATTTCGATGCGGTTTTTTTTAAATAGATAGAGTGATTCAAGAGGAAGGTTTATAAGTTTAATACGTGCACAAGATAGTTATAGGTTAGGCGGTGCGAAGTTCGCCGGGTGGACTAGTTTTTAATAAAACCATTTATGTACCAATCAAAATAATCTCACTCAAGTAACTTAATAATTATAAGTTCATGAGTCACATGTCATGTGATGCATTTCTCGTTACAGTTTAAGGCACCATTTTTGTCATGAGCGTGGCGGGATATTTCATTGAATCATACCTGGACAATGGGCATGGAAACACACCTCAATTTATACTCCAAAAGCTATAGTTGTTAGTTATAAACGTATAGTATTAGTGTTATAAAGCTTATAATTTGAAAAAACCAATAGCTGTCAAGCTTTATAAAATTGAGTTGTATTGGGACATGGAAGTTGTTGGGTAAATTTGTCTAACACTCGTAACAACAAAATAATGTTTCCTTGGTGTTTTCGCCACCATTAAAAAATGCTCCGCTTTTGCGTTTGCAGGGGCCTTACGCCTTACCTTACATTATGAAGACAATATAAATGGGGCGGACGGAGCCTATAGTGTCGCGAGCGCATCGGTCCTTATCGTGCCCCTCCAGAGAGATCTAGGCTTCGCACCGACCGCACGCGCGTTCTTTCTATTTTTGTATAAATACGTAATTAATTCTGGATAAAAAAATATATAGTACCTTTTAACTATTTCAAAAAAACAACTTATGAGGTAAGGTCCCAATAGTTCTCTGCAAATCTGTATTCCAGTAGTAGAAGCCGTGGGAAAGAATAATTTTTAAGGTAAACAAAGTCATAAATCACATTTTTGTATAGGGTTTTTTGCAGAGTATTCTTACCTGGAATCGACGCTTTTGTTTTAGCATAAACGCATAGGCGGGGTGCCTATCCAGCATACCTTACACACAAAGACAACATAATGCGACATCTATTTGTCTCAGAGCACTGCTACCTAAAGCTTTAGCAAACAAATCAAACCCATTTATGGAATTAATTGCCAATATTTTTTTTTAGTTTTGCTGGGTATTTCCTATTACTTTGTGAATACCGTTTAAAATGTTGAAAGCTTTTTTTAAAAGACGTGATTTTGTTCTATAGTATAATATTAAATTCTATGGTGTCTATTAAAGCGTTTACCCAGCTATGTATGGATGTTTGTAAAAAATCTGTGATGACCATTTGTAGATCTAAGTGTACACGTTTCGAAGTAAACGTAGTATTAGTAGGTAGGTACTTTTACGACCAAATCCAAACTGACTTTATTCAATTCAACAATATTTTATTAGTTTCTAATTAGAACCATTGGAAAATGCGCAGCGCAATTCATCTGTAGATGTATTTTCACTATTTTTTACGCTGAGCGTACCAACAGTCTAGACACAATGTACCAAAATGTCCACTCTTTAGCACAGCACTAAAAAACTTGTCTTGCGTATGTGACGTCACAGCAGCACTTCACCTCAAGTGCTTGGCGTACGGGATATATCAAACAACTGATGAACGGGTTGCTTCGCTAGAGCCGCCCGCCTACCTTATTAATTGTTGTCGACATTTTCAAAGGCGAGGATTTGTAATGTGTACAATAAAGGAATCAATAGTAAATTCTAATAGACATTATATTATTCCAGTCCGCACTATGCGTACACGTTATGAGATGGTTGAAAAAGTGTATAGTTATAATAATTTAAAAAATATATTTGTTAGGAATCATCGAAAATTCCGAGTAATGTCACAACACTAGACCACTTCCAGTAAAGTACTTGGCGTGGGAGAGCACACTATTTTTCATTTGAAAGTTTCTTAAAGTTTATCGCCTTATTATTCTAAGTTAATTAACTTTTCACAAAATCTGTTAACATGAATTACTTCATAGAAGCTTCAAGAACAGTATCCAATTGGATTTTTCTCTTTAGAACATATAGTTGGGTCATAAAATATAAAAATGTAAGCTACTTCCAGAGAAGTGCTTGGCGTGGTGGGATAACTTTGTGACTACTTCATATCAAGTGCTTGGCGGTTAAAAGGTTAAAATCTACTGTATCTTTATGAATATGACGGTTAGTATGTACTGTACTTTGTGTGGAGGATTTAAAAAAATTTTTTTAAATGCCCCCTTTTGACGAAGAGGTAAAAACATAAAATAAAAGGTAGGTAAATATAAATTTATCTTCTAGAAAAATAAAACACCATTATTTTCCAGGTGCGCGTACGAAACCACGCAAAGATGGTGGACTGCTACCTGACCACGTACTATAACCACAAGACGATCTTCGGCAACAAGAAGGTGATCGCCGACGCCATCATCGAGAACCCGCAGAGCTACCACATCTACGAGGGGCTCAGCACGCTCACCAATATCTCCAGGTCGGGGAGTATTTCCATCAGTATCCGTTTACTTTTAAGTTTTTTTTTACAGCAACACACACATACATAACCATGTTATGTAACACTGGTTGGTATGCAAGCGGGTACAACTTTAATGCCTGCTACTTGCAAATTTGTCTGGCAGTGTGCCGTACTCGTAGAGTGGCGGTCCGGGTTAACACTTCCGGGTTTTCTGTAATCCAAAATAGCTCTTATCCTTTTGTAATACAGACTAGGGCACACGAGACTATAGACAAATCTGTTACACCTTACACCCTTCTAGAAAGACACTGTACGTAGGTACAAGTCAAAGATAGCGTTTCCGCACCTCACTGTTCCACTGTACAAGCCGGTAAATTTCATGCCAGCTACATTTCCGGTTTATGGGCATGTGTATAAATATTACAAGAAAAACTGTAGAAGTACTTAGCTATTATACTATTAACTAAATATATAAACAAATTAAAAGGTAAAACAAATTGTTGTGGTGCAGATGCCGTAAAATGGCACCGATTCAGCATGTGCTAAATGTATTCATTAACAGCACTGATTTTTAGTCACTCTCGAGTTGGAGATTCTGGATAAGCCGGAAAAATATTCGGTAGGCCTACATTACCTATCTAATCGCAATGTTTCAGGTACGACTTGCCAGACCCCGAGACCTACCGAGACTTCTTCCGTCTCAACCCGCTCTACGAGTTCCAGCAGCTGTCAGCCACGTGCACGTATTTCCGCGGCTGCCCCATCAACCGACTTGACGTCTGCATCGCCTACGATCTGCCCGAACTCGTCGGGAAATACAAGAAAATGGTCGAGACCTCTACCCCTCAGGGCATGCCCAAGAGTTGAGAAAGAAACCTCCTTGCAATAATTCGCTTTTTTACTTTTCTATTGGCTCTACAGATCTTTATCGTTGGGCACATCATGCATTTTTTAAAAACACTGGCCGTTTATAATTTTTCCTTTGTTTTAAATTATTTTCGCATTCGCATTTCAATTTTATGTTACCGTAGAGTTCCCCGTCCCATTTATTATCTGCTTACCTACTTCTCGCTTGTTCCTAATGTGTGTTGAATGGTGTCGTATGATCTTTTAATTTCATTGTGATTTTCTTCAGTGAGCGTTTTTATTTAGATTATTATTCTTGTCTTAGATCTGAGTTTATACAAGACATTTTCCAATTACCCAATTACTTAACACATTTTTACAAATATTTAAAGTGAATATATTCGGAATTTATCTAGTCATTACGTATAATTTGTTAGTTGATCTGTTGTTATATTTATTGTTTATAATTAATGAGATAGTTCCTAAAAACCCTAGGACTAATCCCATTAGTCTCTGCCTTGGTTATGATTTAAATAATTTAACAAAGGACAACGTGACTATATTTAAGTAATAAAATATAAATAAAATTTAAACAAGTTTTTTTATTTTAACGATCTAAAGTAGGTAGGTACAGTGGCGGTCTAGGTCGCCGTAACACTTCTGGTTTTTCTGTATTGCAAAATAGCTCTTGTTCTTTGGCAATACAGTCTATGGTTGACGAATCTACTTACTTAATTATATATTAACTAGAGGCTGCCCCACGGTTTCACCCGCGCACATTTCTCATACACAAAAAAAAACCAGTTTTTTCCCGTTCCCATGGGAATTTTGGAACCAACGTGCAAAATTTCAGCCCGCTACGCCCAGACGTTTCGGCTCTGCGTTGTCTGTCAGTCAGTCAGTAACGGAAAAGTTTTATATATATTGATTACGTAAAAATCGGTATTATGTGTAAAATAAATCCATACACTATGGATACCTCAAGGAAGTAAGACTAACTACTCACATTGTGTTTTCATGGCATATGGAGCTGGTGACAGCGACACATCCGATGATACCATGGATGATAGGTACACTTGAATGAGAGGTTTTCAATTTGACATCTCCGCCCCCCGCTATCGGATGGCGCTCTCTGCAAAAATCTAAGTCAAGTAGAAATGAATAGCTCAAAATTAAATTGAAACTCGTCACGCGTCAGTTAAATAGTCTTTGTTTTTACTTTTAAACTGATTTGAATTACTTACTTACTTACATAAAGTCTATTAAATTAGGATATTTACGATAAACAGCCATCTACAGGCGTATTAAAAACCAATACATTTTTTAAATGTCGGAGTTAAATAAAACTTCTACTTGAAATCCATGTTCCGGAAGTAGAAGGTCCTTTGGATGATCAGACTTATAGTAAAAGTTTAAATGAATTCGCGTATGTAAAAAACCATTTCCCACATTGTTATACAACGTTTTTTTAAGACAGACCTACTGATTTTGTGTCTAAATTTGATTTTGATTTGATTTTGGGAAATTTGATTTCTCAAACCGTAGCAACACCGGATATACGTTCTACAATGAAGGCGTAACACTCGGTATGGCGCGAAATTCAAATTTTTTCGCGTTTTTTATTTATTATGGCGAAAGTATTCATTTTTAATAAAGTTTTAATGAATTCGCGTATGTAAAAAAGTATCTCCCACATTGTAATACGTTTTTGGAAGACAGACCTACTGATTTTGTGTCTTAGGACAAAAAAGGCCAAAAATCAAGTAATGTAAGTAATCATTAACTTCTATTCTATTAAAAATGAATACTTTCGCCAGCATAATTAAAAACGCGAAAAAATTTGAATTTCGCGCCATACCAAGAGTTACTCCACCCGTAACGGACTTTACTGAAGACTTGGCTGTATAGACTATGTTTCATTGCCCTTTGGGCCTTCAATGAATAATAAACAGCCATTGTAAACAGCGTAAACAGCAAACAGCAACCATCAACAAAAAAAAAACAACAGAACTGATTGGAGATTAGAGGGACGCGAAAAGAAGTTGTCGGACTTATGATTCTCAATTTTCCAAATTAGTTTTCCAAGGCTATTACAATAGCAATAGTTAACTTTATAGTTAAAAAATTTATTATCTATTATATGATCAAACGAACTTCTCAAGTGAAGTTCGATCAATATTATATGAGTGGTTTCATTTGAAGATATAAATCATTTCACTAGGTAGTCCTTTCACCTACAAGGCAACATTCGCACGTTCTTACAAATAACTATTAGTCGATCGATTTAATCGATATCGATTACTCGATTAATTTGAAATTTACCCATGCTCCCATCCCTACCACTCTACGCGCCCATCACTAGCAGCGTCCGCCAAGCCTGTCATTCTTTTTAGAGATAGTTTTCTGGCATAAATTACGTCGTTTATTGACTTTTTTGACAAAACTCGGGATTTGGGTAGGGAGGGTGATTTATATCTTCAAATGAAACCACTCATATAATATTGATCGAACTTCACTTGAGAAGTTCGTTTGATCATATATTATATTTCGTGGTTTCATTTTCGATATAAATCATTTCACTAGGTAGATGTTTAGAGACATTGTTTTGTCTATATTTTTTCATGATAATAAAACAATATTAATTAAAAAGATGTAATTTTGGCTAGTTTTATTTGAACTCTTAGTATAGGTACCTACAATTATTAAATAATATTACTCATCTTATTAGTTAAAAACACTATATTTTAACATATAAAAGTAATCATTATAGTTAGTTTATAGAGTACTTCAAAGTTTAACATTGCGTAGTTACTTAGGTAAGTACTTGGTAGGTAGGTACTCAGCTACATTATTTATAACATACTTATATACTTATTGTATATTTTTTAATGAACTATTTTGGTCAGAGATTTGATAAAAAATTGATAATCAATCATCATAGGACATTGATAAGTTTAGCAAACTTGTTAGAGGTAGAGGTCCAGGCGGCCGTCTTTAGATCTGATCAAGATTGACGCGGGTAGCATGAGCAGCCGATGTGGCGGCGGCGTGTCGCGTGCTGCTGTGTGTGCCGTACACCGCAAGGATCTGCCTGATCCACATGCTTATTGACTATGCAATTGTTCACAAATGCTGTTGTGTTCCTGTGAGGACGTTACGCTTCACAGTTATTAAGAGGTGATTGGCTTATTTAGGTCTGATTTATTTAGTTAAGGTTATATAACCGTCTTATATATAGACGGATTCACCGTAAGATAAAGTAAAACTAACAATGGTTGATAGCTTTTGATTGCATTTATCGCCTATAGTTTTGATAAAATTTTCATTTACTTTATGATTCTAATGCCATTGCTATTTTTATTTATAATAATCTGTTATTTAGAGAAAGACTTTCAACCATGTGTGCTGTAGGCTGTAGATAATGTTAGTACAAAGCTACTTTTGTCTAGGATAAGTTCATTCTTGTTTGGTATAAATTTTTAGAGATTTTTGAGAACCAATTGTGGATACTTACCAAGTACCTGTGTACTTTGGTGGATTGGGTATTAGTTTATAACATCTTTAAGGAAGGCGCTGATGCAATCATCCGAAGAAATATTTCTGCCTAAAAGCAGAGATAAAGCGGTGGCTCTTATGATGATGCCCTGTGAATCCTGTGATGCGTCTTTTTCGAAGACGTCGGAGGGAAAAGTAATTACACTAAAAACAGAACATTCGAAAGAATCTAATTTAATCATAGTATTGAATAACATTATATTGATATTGTTGAATAGTAATATTAGAAAGTGAGGCTAGTATAAGATGCTGATGAGATGCTGTTGAGGGGATAATGAGACCTGTCATTGCCTGCTCGAGCATACTGCGGCACTCAGGGTAAGCGTGAGTAGGAGAGGGTGACGGTCCCTGTTAGTAGACAACATAGGTTTTCGTCACGCCCTCAAGTGATTATTACGAAATAACTATATCAATCAATGGAGGATAACAGGCAGGTCTAGAAGTACTAGACGGGAATACTAGAATACTGGTCGTTTCGTCCTCAGTAATTTTTTGTAGGCCGTTAAGAAAAACGAAAAATGAAGGATCGGCATAGAAAAAATATGCATCTGCCCCTTTGTTGCATCTGGGTCTTGTTTCAAAGAAAAGTATTTCTTAAGTTTTGCGCTAGAATGTTTGAAAAGCATCTTTAAATTAAATCTTCGATCTGCCTCTAAATTATATTTCGTTTAATATAGGATGCTAATAGCTAGATTTTTCGCTTCTCGAACCAAGGCCAAATATATCTGGTAAGTTAATTGAAATTAGGAAATTGTATGCAACTTCGTGTCGTAATGTAGCTGATAGCTAATGCTAATACATGTTATCTACCCATAATAAAAATTAACAAATTGTTTAAGTTTCGGGGCATCTAAGGCTTAGTATATTGCTAATAATACGACATATAATTACTATAGTAAGTTTGAGTTACGACTTTACGACTCGAGTCCATGTTAACTTATGAATCATATTTTTGTGTTTAAATGAAATTTTAAAAGCTTTTAATATTATTATCTCATCAATTCAGGTCCTGTAAAATAATTATCATAGTATTCTCTGAATAGAAGGTAGGTAGAAGGTACCTGTACCTTTGCCTTTCAAGTATTTTTGGTTTCAACCAGCCTTTTGTAAAATGCTGCGCTAGCGGACATTAGGATGCCAATCATTTGTGAAAATTATCTGATTGTAACAGGTGGTAGTTGAGAACACTTCAGAACCAATTCTATTATTTTATTACGTTTATGGCTTGTAAGTGATAAAGTCATATTTAAGTCATCTACTTACTTAAATCCTGAAAATTTGTAATTATTTTGTGGCTATAAGCTACTATTTTCATAGTTTTTAATAAAGCCCAAGCACTCGAGTGATTAGAGTGTAAACCTAACTTTATTTAAATATTCCATGTAACTACGGTCTATGTAAAGGATATCGTCACATAAAAAAATTTACCAATTTTTGACCAAATGAACGCAAGTGACCTACGACCCCTTCTTTAATCTTAGTAAAAGTTCTAGGCGCTATCGTGAGCCAATAAGATAAGGCATTGGGTTGAAATCATAGGTGGATAACAAGATTCTGTGTGTTCACATCCTTAAACAGGAAACGTGGGTAAGTACTTACGATAGTTTTAAGCGACAAAAATAAAAAGTTACGAGACATTTTAGGTCAATAGATGCCATGTAATAATAGCTTGCATGCTGTTTTGCCATTTCGAAATGAAGTTTAGTTACTTACAAATTTATTACAGTTTTAGGTTAAAATGAAATCTCTTACCTCCATTTGAATTGGTGTCAAAAAGGTTTTAGATACGATTTCTAGCAAATTATTAGTTGCGATTGACATTTCTTGTTGTTACTGTGCTAACCATGTTACAACAGGAACATATTATTGCTCAAGTGGAAAATTAGAAAAAGATTTAATTATTCTGTTACAAATCCAATTAAGGATACCTTTATTGTTTGTGATATACAATACAACCAACACATTTTAAAAATATTGTACTGAATTCTGCCAGAATGGTGGTTGAGCACGTGGCCTGATGGGTCGTTCTCTAAACGTGCGACTGCGTCGGTATTGGGTCGTTGTAATTTGAAACTTGACGAGTGGTATCTTCGTACTCTGGCCCTGGCACGCCCCCCCCCTTGTTTTTCGCAAAGCGAGGAGGGCCTGAGTTTTCCTGAAACTGCGGCCAAGCTGTGCCCGTGGAGCTCGTAGAGGCGGCTGTGTTGTGTAAGCAACAGTATTTCTGGGAAGACTACTGTCTTCCTGATTTGAAGGCATTTCTATTCAATTTTGAAGCTTAATTTAATTTGGCACCGAACAGTGCTTTATCTCGTTTTCTGTACTGAAAGATATTCAAAAACGTCTTGGTAGACCTGGTGCGGTCTTTTAAATGCGAGCTTGTCTCCGAGCTATAAAGGTTGCATGAACTACGGGAGCCCTCGCTTAGAATCTTGATTGCCTCTATTTTATATCTTGAGTTAGGAGAATGGCCATGGCCCTACTCCCCGATGTGATGTGAAGTCGGTCCAAGTTGAGATGAGAATATTTTAGTATTTAGCTTTGAAGCTTGAACCAATATGTAGTTGCTAGGTATAGTATATTGCTGAAGGATTTTTTCCTTGACTTCTCTAGCCATTTGAGAGAGATTATCGTAGATTCAATCACACAACTTTAGTTCATCATCCAGGGCTTCGCCCAGGGTTAATAAAATTTATGGGTCCAGTTCCGGAAATTTAAACTTTGCCTCAGGGTCCGAGTTCAATTGGTTGGTGTAACCGCTACTAGTTCCAATAAGGAAGTTATTGCTGGTGCTTGGACCTGTTTTTGGTGACGGTATTGACAGTGATCACTGTTGGGGCAGTGGTGGCAATTGGCACTTGGTATGTCGCCATCATGATTTTTGGTGATTCAGTCTCATTTAGACCTGATCATGGGTTGTAGGGAATAGTTTCGGCTAGAAATATATCCTCATATTCGAATGATATTTGCTCTGGGCACATTCCTTAAATTGTAAAGGCGTTTCGCCTACTGGAATAAGAAGAAAAAATAAAATTATGCTTTTTATATTTTTATACTTACTTACATAAAAAATTATGATTATTTTTGTATTTTGCCGCGTTCCTATTGGAATCTATGGCAGTATGGTAGCCTGGTTCATATTTGAATCTATGGCTTTGCAAAAAAAAAAAATTATTTAATGATAAAAACTGATGTACAGTTTTAAATTTTGCCGTGTTCCTATTGGAATCTATGGCAGTATGGCAGCCTGGTTCTTGTTCGAATCTATGGCTTTGCAAAAATATTTCTTTTACACTTTTTAAATGTAAGTATAAGCAGAATTTCAATTCGAAATTTCTGTCTAAATATATTTTTTTTTTTTTTTGAAGGTAGGTAAGCAGATGAACTTACCGTAACATTAGACATTGTCTCTCGATTTATAGTATGTGGATAATGAAATCCATCAAAGTTTAAGTAACTCACTTAATTTTTTGTTAAATATTCGTAGGATCTTTTCGGTATCTTGAAAAATTAATTTTTTGCGAACAAGATCCGAACGCGTGCTTTCGTTGCCTCGCACGGAAAAAGAATGACAGGCTTGGCGGACGCTGCTAGTGATGGGCGCGTAGAGTGGTAGGGATGGGAGCATGGGTAAATTTCAAATTAATCGAGTAATCGATATCGATTAAATCGATCGACTAATAGTTATTTGTAAGAACGTGCGAATGTTGCCTTGTAGGTGAAAGGACTACCTAGTGAAATGATTTATATCGAAAATGAAACCACGAAATATAATTTTAGTTTTAAGGTATTTATCATATGGGCCTCTGTTTATGTTATTTTACATCTTTTAATGTAAATATTGCCTAAAATAAATGAATATTAAATTAGGTATTCTATGCTATTACTGTGTGGTGGATGGAATCAGTGTAATAATAATGTGCCTTTAATTGTGCACAATGTGCATGCTGTGCAAACTGTGTGGAGAATGTGCTACCTAGTGCAAGCGCGGTCTATTCCTTGGGTACTGGGGGCTCAAGTCTGTGTCTAGGCTTTACTATCCAGTAATCAATCAGTTGGCCTGGTATGGTATAATAACATTTAGGTTAAGCTTATTATTGTAATGTTTTTTTCAATAAATTGTTATTCATTTTCATTTCATTTCAATGTGAGAAATAAAGGAAGGCGCTTCCTTTAACGTTTGCGGACCTTTCTCGCCGCGAATATAGAGCACGATTTAGAGAAAACAAAGAAAATAGGTACTACAGAGGACTTGATGTACATATGTTGTATACGTATGTACATTATAGGTACAGTGGCGGACTAGGAGGCCGTAACAGATTTGTCTATGGTTGCGTCAGCCCTAGTCTGTATCGCCAAAGAACAAGAGCTATTTTGCAATACAGAAAAACCGGAAGTGTTACGCCGACCGTGTCCGCCACTGTACCTAAAGAAATACAAATAATCTACTGAAGAAGTGGTTGTATGGACTATGTTCCTTTGCCTGCACAGAATGGGCAAATATAAAACAAACAAAAAAAAAAACAACAACAAAAAAACTCTGGGATCTGTGAAAACAATAACTTAGAACACGTACGTAGTATCTCTAGTTGGTCTTAGAGGTGAGAATAACTGCTATTTTTCAATCGCATGCGATCGCTGTTATGCTATTTTCAAACAACTGCGATTTTAAACTGCGATCGCATTTTCGTTGCCGGATCGCATATCATGCAACGGCAACGAAAATGCGATCGGCAACGAGAATGCGATCGGCAACGAAAATGCGATCGGCAACGAGAATGCGATCGGCAACGAAAATGCGATTGACAACGAAAACGCAGGATGTAACTAGACATGCAAGTTTGCTCTAATATCAATGTTAATATGGATATTTTTATCGAAGTGCAGCAATTATCGATATTTCAAAACCTTATACAATTTTTTTTCAGCAAAATGTATTTTTAGTACATTTCATATTAATTCGATGAGTGAGATCGCAATGCTTCAATGCGTTTCGTTGCTTTGCTAATGACAAGCTGTCACATGCGATCGCGTTTTCGTTGCTGACGGCAACGAGAATGAGATCGTTGCCGACGGCAACGAGAACGCGATCGTTGCCGGGCAACGAGAACGCGATCGTTGTCGACGGCAACGAAAACGTGATCGCATTTTACATTCGTTGTGAATAGCAATGCGATTCGTTGCCATGAAATAACGAGTGTTTTTAAATGCGATTGTAAATAACGACCACCTCTAGTTGGTCTGTGACTTAGAAAAGAAGTGCTTCGTTCGCTTCGTCGAATCAAAGGGTTTCGCATTTTATTGCTGAAAAATAAAGTAAAAAGTTATGCATACTGATTTATCACCACATTTACACACCGACCAATGCAACGTGGTAATAAAACGACTGATAGATTGTCACACAGATGTAAGTAGAAATCGCAAAATAAACTAATAAAATGGTTCATTGCATGTAAATTCAATAAACAAATGCTTCGATAGAGTTTCAAAACATATAAAGTTAAACATACAACATAAAAACCTCATAGCTTTCCGTGTTTTCACGCTTCCTATTTTTTAATTACTAAATAACCTAGCAACACAATATTTATAACATAACCCAACTTTTATTTTCAGCATCCAATATTAAAGTTTATGGGATATTGCAATGATGAAGATGTGGCTATGAGAAAGTGTTTAAAAGGTGAACGCATTAAGAGACAACAGGCTAACCTTGAGGATTCCCGCAAGCGCCACGCTGAAATTAGAGCTAGAATACAAGCATCCCGCCAGAGTGCATAATCATTTAATTTCAAACCATTTATCTTTCCAAGATGGAACCAAATATTCTTGACTCAATACCAGATTTGAAAGACTACAAATCCTTTACTGACAGATATTTCAGTAAACGCTATCTGCTAAACATAGACGGAGTAAAGGGCAATGACATTATGCTCATGTTCCACTCAAATCGTATTACTCTCATTTCTCTTGCACCAAGCCACTTCTTTTTTCAAAAAACTGGAGATTTTAAAGTTAACTTTAATGTTGGAAACATTAATCGAATGCAAAATACAGTGAAAGGTAAAGGAAAAAAGGGTGGACAGTATTTATTAGCAAATTCTGTCATTTGTAAACTAGAGTTTGATGATGGAAAAACTATGGATGTGCCTTGTGGCATGAAAGGAACTTTAGTTGAAGTAAATGAGCATCTAGTAACGGAACCAAATCTATTAAGAGAATATCCAGATTCAGATGGATTTATAGCAATTGTACTGTCCAGTATTGCTATATCAGAGTCAACTAAGAATGAGCTGTTGACACATGAAGATTATCTTAAACTTAATCTTATTAGTAATATTACTAATATTAGCTATAATTGTATGGAATAGAAGTAAATAAAGTGAGTAGTATTATTTTTATCTAATTGTTTCATTGATAACTAATTCATTTCATATGCACGACCAGGTTTCACTAAACTAGTTATTTTTTTCATCTTAGCAATCATTATCACTTAAGATAGGTTGGTAGGCATTTATGTAAACAGCAACCACTGAACTAATTGACCTCTGAACACATTACAATAACAGATAACAAAATGTCTTATCAATCACTTGTTATTTGACTCAGTCTGAAAAGATCTGTACATCAGAAATGTCTTCAAAAACCGTGTCTCGGTTACTACAAAATATTGCGAGAATTCGTTCGGCGCAGATACGATCATACAGCGAGGGAAAGGAACCTGTCAAAACGCCTCTATACGGTTTGCACTTGAAGTATGGAGGGAGAGTCGTGGACTTCGCCGGCTTCTCGCTCCCAGTTCAGTATTCAGACATGAGCGTGTCCGCTTCTCATTTGTTTACGCGCCAGAGCGCTTCCATATTTGACGTTTCCCACATGCTGCAGACCAACGTACGAGGTAAGGATGCCATCGAATGGTTCGAGAGCTTATGCCCAGTTGATCTAAAGGGAATGGCGGACGGCTCCAGCTCTCTCACTGTGTTCCTAAACGATAAAGGTGGTATTATAGACGACTTAATTGTTACCAAAATCGACTCCAAAACTCTGTACATAGTCTCCAACGCTGGGCGTTTGGAAGTAGACAAGCAACACATGGCAGAAACTTCAGAACTGTTCAAGAAACGAGGCAAAGATGTATCTGTACACTTTTGGGATTGTACGGAGAGAGCGCTGATAGCCGTCCAAGGGCCGAAAGCAGTCGTGCATTTGCAAAAGTTGACCCCGATCCCGCTAAAAGACCTTACATTTATGACGTCACAAAAAGGTACTGTCACCGGTGTAGAATGCAGAGTAACGCGCTGTGGTTACACAGGCGAAGATGGAGTTGAAATATCGATTCCTAAAGAGAAAGCAAATGCAATCACAGAGGCTTTGCTACAATACGCAGAGATCAAATTGGCCGGTCTAGGCGCGAGGGACTCCCTACGTCTGGAAGCCGGATTGTGTCTATACGGGAATGACATAGACGAAACAGTAACACCCGTGGAGGCGAACTTGACCTGGCTGGTGGCCAAACGACGACGAGGCGAGGCTAATTTCCCTGGAGCTGAGATAATCCTTCGTCAAATCAAAGAGGGCGTGGCGAAGAGACGAGTTGGCATCAGGATGGAGACAGGAGCTCCAGCTAGAAAGGATGCTGTATTAAAGGATCCTAAAACAGCAGAGGTCATAGGCAAGGTCACGAGCGGGTGCCCCAGCCCTTCATTGGGTGGTAATGTTGCTATGGGATATGTGAAGGAATCTTTAAAAAAACCAAACACGGAACTACTTGTTGCTGTAAGAGGCAAGGACCTACCTTGTGTTGTCGCTAAAATGCCCTTTGTACCCTCTAAATATTACGTAAATAAATAAAAGGTTTGTTATCGCAAACGTTATTGTTTTATTTTAAGGATTTCATAGGTACAGTTTTTTTTTAACATAATAGCTATTAAGATAGTAATACATAACGATAAAGGCAGGATGCAGAACATTGTTCCTTTCAGTAATTTAAATTAAGTTGAGCAATAATTACAAGAGAGCTAAAACTAGATACTAAATAAGATTAGTTTTTGTAGTAATATTATAAAATTTAAGGCAACAGTTTATAAACAAAGAAAAAGACTGTGCTAAGTTCACGTAAAATAATGTACATAATACAACTAAAGTCATTTATATAAAACTGAGCAATAGATTTCCAGGAATGTAAATGCCTACTCGTATTGTATTGTATTTTGGCACTAACACAATTTTAATAATACTGCTTATATACTGTACTATCACAGGTGCTCGTATTTAAATGCAGTTTTGACTAAAACTGTAGTTAAGAAGGCAAGGCGTGTCTAAGAAAAATAATTTTATAATACAGCCCAGCCATATTATTTTACCACATACTTATATTACTTTAGTATTGAACACTAAATCTTTTGCAAAAATTTTAATAAGTTTAAAGGAACCTATCAATTTCTATCATAAGAATTTCATTGTTTGTCATTGTGGTAAAATCGTATACGTAATATACCTATACGGTTTTATATTTTGTTTAATCTTTACACGAATGGATTTTACTTTTTAAAGATTGTGTTTGGTCCCAAAATATAAATTAAACTTTTACACTTTTGATAAAACAATCCAGTACATACCTCTGTTACCTTTTTAAAATCATAATAACTATCACTTTAAATAGAATTTAAGATTTTTATAATAATTAGGTAAGTACTATAGAATATATATTTAGAACAATATGAAATGATTGATAAATACTTCTTTACGATCATTATGCATGGCATAAGATGTAAAACAGATAAAGATATATCATCTTGTTATCGCCCGCGAAAGAAAAAGAATGTCCTTTTAATTTTTCATCAAGAGTTTTTCTTATGTTATAAAATTATCGCATTTCTTGTACAAAATCAAATAAATTTTCACATTACAAATATAAGGCCCACGTGCTATAAGGCAACAAGGATTTACCATTAAAAATATGGTACTTACATAATAATATAAATTGTACAAATACAACCAAGTAAATGGAGTGGCCAGCGAGTGATCACCTAGGTTCCTTCCAGTCCGCGGGCTCGTCGTATCGGCTTTGCGCCAGCGCTGAGATGTCGTTCTGGAGGCGGTTTATCATTTCTGTGTACTGAAATGATGAAAAACAGATTTTATAAACACAAATTATAATACAATTTATAATAATGTGCTATAAGATAAAAATCTTATGTAAAAGATCAGTAATATTTTCGTGAAACCAACTCCTAACAAACTATCGCATTTATAATTTAAGTAGGACTTAAAAAAGGATTAAGCCATTAATGTTGGGTTCTTAGTTGAAAAATAAATAGAAATATACTGAAATTCCCGCGGGATTTTCTTCAATTCCCGTGGTAATGTCCGCAATTCACTCACATCATGCAGTTCCCGGGCGGGCCGGGCGCGCTCCAGCCCGGCCAGCTGCGCCTGCAGCTTCACGAAGATCTCGCGGTACTCGCTCTGTATCCTGCTCAGTTCGCCGTTCACGTGCTCGTCCTTCTTCGTTATGTATTCCTGATTATTAAAAAAATATGGAAATAATTAGACATTTGCGTTTTGGGCCACAGCATTTTCATTTTTAGTAAAACCTAATTAAATAGGTGATTCATATATTATATAACTCAACAACGTCTAAAGCCTACTAAGCCGTGATAATGTTGTGTGCTCTGCTATTTTTTTTAATACTTTACTTCTTAAAAGCACAATTATCATAAGATCTGGTCACTCAGCGGCAAATGCTAGGACACAGGCAGCCAAGCGTGTGAATGGAGCTTAGCTGTCAAAATCTACAAATCTATAGAGGTAGACATTCACTGAGCTATAACTTACATAAAAATATAACCAAACATGCACTCAAAAACTACTTTCACAGTTACTACTTTAGGTGAAAGGAAAGCCAGTGAACTATACCTACTTACATTTGATCATTACCTTGTACATGTAGGCGGTTTTCTTAGCATTCTTATATTTCGCCTTCAATGTTTGCATTTCGCTTTCCAACTGTAACATCTTCGTATTCAAAGTCTCTTTTTCTTTCTCAACTTCTCCTATACTCTTTTTACTGCTCTCTCTGTCGCTCTTGCATTTATCTTCTACTAATCTGTACTTTTCGTGGTACTTCTCCGCCTTTTGTTTGTATTCTATCGCTTTGTCTTTTA
Organism: Euspilapteryx auroguttella; assembly: GCA_951802225.1. Lineage (NCBI taxonomy): Eukaryota > Metazoa > Arthropoda > Insecta > Lepidoptera > Gracillariidae > Euspilapteryx > Euspilapteryx auroguttella. The sequence goes on along the minus strand of OX637660.1, from coordinate 4,570,736 downwards.
AGTTTTGGTAGTCTTGTTGAAGAATGTTGTGTTCCTTTATAAGAACTGAGATCTCGTTTTCTTTCGCGTTCAATATCTGTTGAACTTTCGCTCTTTCTGTTAGTATGAACTCTTTTAAAGTTTCCACTTCTTGGGCTTTTTTCTCTACAAGCTGCTTCAACCTTGCCATATTGTTCAAATGTTCGTTTTCAATTTCTTTTATCCTCTTAGCACAGTTCATTTCCACTGTTTTAATTTCTAGTGTATACGTCTGAGCTATTTGCTCGCGGATTTCGCGCTCTTTCAGCATTATGTTGGTCTGGAATATAACAAAATCGTATTTTGAAACAAAGAAGCGTCAAAGTAGTTCTGGAGGAGTGTATAATAAATAATAATCATATATGAAAGGGTTTGGTAATTTGAAAAGTACTCAATTTGCGGCCACGCAGTGAGTGAAGACGCTGAAAAGACAATAAGTTGTTCAGACGATAAAATTTGCGGGAATGCCCTGAATGATGTCGCACAAGAGCGTTTATTATGGAGATCTGATGGGCAGGCATATTTCCATCAGTAGACATATTTGGGCTGCGATGATAAGATAAGATTAGAGAAGCTTTATTACAATCAAGATAAAACATTAAAACAAGTACATAAACAGATTTCATCGAACCTTATCATTAAAAGCGATTTCTGCGATGATGAGGGAAATGTATAATATAGACGATACCTTGGCCTCCAAGCCGTCTTCACCGGGCGGCGGGCGCGCGCAGCCCGCGCAGGCCGCGCAGTCCGCGCGCTCCTCGGTGCCGGTGCCCACGCTGCGTTGCTCCTGCAGTTTCTGGAACCGCTCCATGATGTAGTTCTGAAAGAACTCAGCTTTGCTTTTCAGCTCGTTCATCAGCTCTTCATTGCTTCCCTGAGTTGCTATAACAAGATAGTTTGGTTCCACATCAGTCAGGTTCTAATTTATTTTCAAAACCTTTTCATGCAATGTTATTTGTTTTAGAAATACGACAATTTTTTTTTAATTGCTAACAGTAAATTCGGTCATGGGTACATAGATTTACTCATGCATGACTTATACACATAGGTACCTTCATCTTATTAAACGTTTAAGTCATACATAATGTATAACCTGCGCACATATAGAAACGATTTGAAAATGGCGGCCGTTGTATGGGCTGTCCTCTCTTCTTAACTCTTCCCTCATACTAATATACACGAGATAGCATGCGTTCGGCCGCCATTTTCAAATCATTTCTTTATGTGCGTTTCTGGCTTACATAATTATTTTTTTTTAACTTAGAAAAATAGCATCAAAATATTTATCAAATGGGTCATTCTCAAAAAGTCTCAATGGGTCAAAGTAACTATCTATTTATATCATTAAAATCTTACTACATCAATGTTTACCTATTTTAACACTTAATTTGCTGATCTGTTCCTCGAGATTCCCGATTGTCTTCAAATATTTCTCGCATTGAGCACAAGATTCCTGCTCTTTCTGCATCAAACACTTTTCATCTACAACATACAAAAAGTTAATTCAATTGATTTACTTCAAATATTTAATTATAGGTGAGAAATTCACAAGATGTTTGCGATTAGTTAGAGTCTGCACCAGATACCACAATATTTTATGTTTGCACAGAGAAAGGAATGGAGTGGTTCTCACTAGTCTAAAAAAGAAAGCAAAAAACATACCCTGGAGATACTTGTCAAGTTTATTAGTGAAGTCCCTCTGTTTTTCCGTCAGCTCTTTCTGCAACTCTATTATTCTTTTTTTAGCAATTTCAAATTCTTCCCTACACACAGCGAGTTCTTCTCGCAACTTTTCGTTGCTCTGTCTCTCTTTCTCTAACCGCTCCGTTATATCTTTGTCCTGGTTCTTTTGGGTTTCTTTCTCTCTTTGCAGTTTTGTTTGAAGGTCTCTTAATTCTCTTGCTATTGCGTCTTTATTACTGCAAGCCTAATTGTAAAACAGTATGAAATATTACCGACTCGTGTTTTTTTCCAATAACATTTAAAATCTGGATTAAATATTATAAAAAAATATTTAAGTTAATAATATATTTTTAAACAAAATAAAAGTAGACACCATCTTAAGTTTCAAAAATAAGATTTTATTACTTAGGCCAAACTGGCTGGGCGTGCTCACTAATAAAAGACTACCAAACCAACCTTCAAATACAGAGTCTTTAACTCTAAGTTTTCTTTCGTTGTTTCTTTTAATTGGGCACTATATTTCTCGAGTTCCTTCAGTAAGTCCGCGTTAGTTTCCTGCACCAAGTGCGCTCTGTCGCCTCTTTCAGACTTAATTTTTTCGTATTCCATTTCTAGCTCTGTGTATTTTAGCTCCCACTTAAAAAATAAATTTATAAACTTATACGGCTGTCTCCAACAAAGGAATAATCTTATAAAAAAATATATTATATAACATGCGAAGACTGTGTTACAATATACATTCCAAGAAGAGAAACCGGAAACAAAGTAGGCATAATTTTAATAATATTCAAAAATAGATAAAAGGCGATAACGATACACCGCCAAGGCAAGAAAAGCGATAAAAGTACACATTACCATTATGGACCACTAAAAAATATTATTAGTTTAATAAAAATAGCAAATTTATAGACATGTACATACATTTTTACACTCAGCCCTCGCCTGTTCCTCGGCCTCACGTTGCGCTTGTTCCCTCTCCCTGTATCGGTCTAAGAGTTCTGCTTCGCCTCTGTTGTCCAGCAACTCCAACTTATTGTGAAGTAATGCAACTTTTGATAATAATTGCGTTTCTATTGCTTTCTGTTCTTCCAGCTTTGATTTGAGTTCGCACTCTATTTTACGATGGTGCTCTAGTTTTTTGTCGCTGTAAAGGATACACAAAATAAGCCGTTTTTTTTTTTCAAGTTATAAAGACATACATTTATATTAATAGTAGCGTTTAAATTACAATAATGATAATATTCTTTTTGACCGACGAAAAAAAAAGGAGGAGGTACTCAATTCGACACGTATATATATATATTTTTTTTTATGTATGATCACGCATAACTTTTTACAGAGTAGTCCAATTTTGATAATTCTTTTTTTAATCGACAGGGCATACCTTGAAGTGGGTCCCATAAAATTTGGAAATAAAATTCCCACCCTAAGGGTGGGAAAATAGGGGTGACTTTTTGGTCGGCGGGTCGATTTATCCACTCACAGGTTGCATTTCCGTGTTACATTATAACTTTTTATACCTACTTACAATATCTTTTGAAATAAAATAAAGTCAGCCGAAAGATGTCCACTGCTGGACAAAGGCCTCCCCCACAAATCGCGATACGACCGGTCTTGTCGTCCCTGTAAACCATGTCGTCTGATAACCTTATGCGGTGTGACTGAACACCACAGAACAAGGAAGATGCTCCTGAACACCTTGTGGGAGAAGAAAATAAAAAAAACCTAAAAGAACTGAAAAGCATAAAATAAAACTTTTTATCAAAAAATAAAACCGCCGAAAAAAAAAACTGAAAAGCATAAAATAATAATCGAATTACTAAGTTCTTAAAGTAATGTAGGGTATACCAAGTAATTTTGAGTCGGCGCCACAGATTCCTCGTACAAAGATCACTAAATTAGGTACCTTCAATTTAAAGAAATAACCAAAATTCGTGCGCTGCCGCGCATCAATCTTTACGTCATTGAGGAATTTGCTTGTGTGGCGCGCCGACTTAAAATTACTTGGTATACCCTACATTACTTTAAGAACTTAGTAATTCGATTATTATTTTATGCTTTTCAGTTTTTTTTTCGGCGGTTTTATTTTTTGATAAAAAGTTTTATTAGGAATATAATAATAATTTTTGGCATATCCCAATTAGGGACATGTTTACCTGTCTCAATAAGAGAATGGCAAAATGCTTCTTTTTACAACAAAATAATCAGCTGAAATATAAAGTGATTTGTACAGTACCGCTTAATAATCTCTTCTTGTAGTGTAGCTATCTTCTGGATCTGTTGCTTGTATCGTGAGAGCACATCTTTTAGTGTCGATAATTTTCCAGGAGAAGGTGGTTCACCTTGAAAACACATCAAGCTTGTAGTTATATGTCTTATACTACCCTTGGATACATAGACTGAGCCTAAGCTCTATCTTTACTACACAGATGGTCTACAAATTTTGAGTTTAGATGCAATTAAATAAAATGCGATTAAAAAAATATATAATAAACATTACCTAGCAATTACATTCTTAGGATTAATTTTCTATCAAAATATTTTAAATTACCAATATAAGCATTGTCAGGTAGGGAGTCAACAAGAATCTGTTGCAGCGTGGTCCTCCAGTTGTCAAACTCTTTTTCTGTGGCTTGCTGCTTGCTTCTCAGCAATACCAGCTCTTGGGTCGTCTCTTTCAGTTTCGACTGAAACATTTTATTTCATTACAAACATCAAACTTCATCATAATCTTTGTAGTCACAGAGTCGTCCGCAGCGTGTACCACATTAATGAAGTGTGCAAAATTTAAAAACTATTATAACGACAATAGTTTCAGAATAAAATTACTGTGACATATCAACTATTATAAGTTAAGTAAGTAACAAATAAGAGTTTTCAGTTCCTTAGTACCTACATTATTTAGACAGCTAGAAAGTATATGAAAAACTGTATTGGGGGACACCCTACTCTTCCAAAAACATATGATTTGCACAATATGTAAACAGTTTTAAGTCAGAATATATGAAAGGCTTTCTGCATTGGCTGCAGGGAACCACGAACTCACCCCAAACTCCTTGACCTGTTCCCGAGCAGTGTTCCGCTCGGCCGTGAGCGCGGCGACTCTCTCCTTGAGCTTGCTCGCCTCGCCGCTCGCCAGTCGGCTTTGAGCCAGCTCCAGTTCGCTTGCCAGCCTGTTCACTGTACTGCTCTTCTCTATTACTAGCTCGTCTTTCTCTCTCTCTCTCTCTTTGCATCGACGCTCCAGTTGCTTTATTTCGTTCTCCTGAATTTAATTTAGAATCAATTTAAGGTATAATATAGTCTATGTAAGTATTGAAGTATTATGGTAGTAGGGTGCGGGCAGTAGTAGTTTTCATGTCAAATCTTCATCTTATCTAGCTAGAGTATAAAATGGGGAAATCGATGACTATTTTTATGTTCAAACGAGTAACTAAATGTGAATACTTGTGCCTTTAAAACACATATCACTTAACACAACTAAAATAAAATATCTTTAAATTATTATTATTTAAAAAAGTGCAGATTTACCTTTTCTTCAAGCCGGTTTTTGACCTTGAGCAAGTCATTATGTAGTCTATCCAGTTCCTGACTGTGTCTAAAAAAAACAAAGCATTTGAAAACTGATTCTATTTGAGTTGTTATACTACTTCACCTCAACTAATGCTTCTTTAATACCTTTCTTGATATTCTTTGAACATCGCATCAGTGTCGTGTGAACGTGCAACCTGAAACATGATGTTACGAATATTTAGATGCTGCTACAGAACAGAATATGAATTCAGAGGGTCTTAGTGTTAGGCTTATCTCTGTGACGTCATCTGCTCCTTCTCTCTCTCGCACTCACTCACCTGCAGCGCCTGCAGCCTGAGCTGCGTCTCCTGCAGCGCGAGCGAGGCGGCGCGCAGCTCTGACGTCATCTGCTCCTTCTCTCTCCCGCAGGAGGCCAACTGCTCCGACAGCTGCAGGATCTGCTGCTCGCAATCCACCAGTCGGTGTTTGCTAGCTTCTGTTGACAACATTTTTCATTTTTTTAATAGGATGTGTCTGAAAAGGCGTTAAAAATCAAAGAAGGGATTCAGCTCACCTTTGCTCAACATACACTACAACTATTCAAAAGTGACATTAAAAAAAACAAAGAAGTTTTTGTTTTTTTTAATGTTACTTTGGAACGCTCCAAAATTGGTTTAATAAGCAGTCAGCAGATGAGGTCAATGTACGGTACATCTGATTTATGTCTCATACCAGAAACCCAAATAGAGGTGGTCGTTATTTACAATCGCATTTAAAAAAACTCGTTATTTCATGGCAACGAATCGCATTGCTATTCACAACGAATGTATAATGCGATCGCGTTTTCGTTGCCGTCATGAAATGTACTAAAAAGACATTTTGCTGAAAAAAAAAATGTATAAGGTTTTGTAATATCGATAATTGCTGCACTTCGATAAAAATATCCATATTAACATTGATATTAGAGCAAATTTGCATGTCTAGTTACATTCTGCGTTTTAGTTGTCATTCGCATTTTCGTTGCCGATCGCATTCTCGTTGCCGATCGCATTTTCGTTGCCGATCGCATTCTCGTTGCCGATAGCATTTTCGTTGCCGATCGCAGTTTAAAATCGCAGTTGTTCGAAAATAGCATAACAGCGATCGCATGCAATTTAAAAATAGCAGGTCTTCTCACCTCTACTAGTAGTAGTAACTGAAATTGTGTAAGTATTTAAAACTAGCAGTACCCCGCTGTTTATTTAGGGAAAATAAATAGCCTATGTGTTAATCATGGGTGTTAGCTAAGTCCGTAACAAATTTTTATAAATCTTACAAGCCATTTAGATGTGAAGAAGAAACAAACATACACACTCACAAACTTTCACATTAATATTAGTGTGACAAGAATAATTATATTTACCCAAAAGCTGCTGTGCTTGTTGTCTTGAAAAGATGGCTTTATCCCGGTCACTGACGGCAGCGTGTAGGCGTGCATTTAATGAATCCTCCACAATAGCGGACTTACTTTTGATATCCTCTAACTGTTCTGCTAGGTTGTTGCACTCTTTTACTCGCATCTGTTGATATATAGGAAACTAGCTTACACAGCAAACTTCGCACCACATAGCGTTCTAAATTTTTAAGAATATGCTATAGTCTATAACATCTGGAGATAGTATACCTACCCAACATTGAAATAATATTTTAAATTAGTCGAGTACTTTTGGAGCCTGTATATTAAATACACAAAATCAAATCTCTCTTCATATATTGGTATAGATAAGATGGCTGGACTGGAAATTGATATTACATACTGACAGTAATTTAAAAACTTTACCTCATGCAAAAACTTTAATTCTTCATATTGTTTCAAAATGTTATGGTTGGTGTCTAAATTATGAAATCCATTAGCATGACCTGGAAACAAATAGAAAAATCACATATTTTAAAAAAAAAATAATTTCTTTGAATTGATTAACTCCTCTCAAAATTGTGCCAAATGGGAATAAAGTTAAATCTGTCTTACCTTTTAAGTCTTGAACATAATTATTGTGTGTGTCACCAGCCCCACATAGCTTATTCTGAAAAATGTTGTGCACCATATGTGGGGATTCTGTTGTACCTGGATAAAGCATGGGTGTAGCGGCATACTGGCACTCCCCCTCATAGCAATTTAAATTGTTTGCTAGCTGTGATGGCAATATTGGACCTGGTGGTATTAGTAAAGAGATATAAAATAAAGACAATTCTTTGCACAAGATAAGGCACCAGTTTTAATACTAAAATAAAGTTTTATGAATGTCCCTGATCAGTTAGGTACAGCAACGGTCTCGGTAGACATCACACTTCTGGTTTTCCTGTATTGCAAATTGCTCTTGTACTTTGGTAATACAGCGCACGAGAGCCATAGACTAATCTGTTACACCCCCCTAGACCGCCACTGTAGCTACTATATGTTTGTGGCTTAAGTAACATGAATAAATGATTAGTACTTACTGTATTTTATTGCTAATCTGAATATATATTTTACCCTATTTTACTAATTTAATTTAATTTTATCAATATAATATATTTTAAATACATACCACCAATCCTGCCATTGATTGGGTCTCCCTCTATAGTGAAGTTTTTGCTTGTTTCACCCGAGCTGTCCACATCTTCAAAGTCATCAAATCCATTTTGTAGCTTTTGTTGCAACTGTAATAAAACATTCATGACAGATGACAACAATTTTTTATACCTATCTCCAAAATTTGGAAGCCTCCTAAAACTACCTACTGATCCTAGAATCCTACTGTTGATGCATAGCATAAGCTCTATGGAGATGACTCTTTTGCTAAGCATGATATGTAGGTAGTATCTGTTATGTTATCTTGTTTACTGACCTCGGCTTCACGACGTTGACTATCTTTAAGCTCTTCGAGTTCCTCCAAACGCTCCTGGGCACTGTTATTCACATTGATCCCGGCGGCGTCTTGGAACAGGCTCATTCCTGGAGCATCCATGGTAAAGGGCCAACACAGTTTGTTCACAGGATCAAGTTTAGAACTCGTGAAGAATTTGGATTGTTACTTAGTGATAACTGGATAGTCAACATAGCAGGTAAGTATTTAATACATTCTAGTAGGTATGTACTGTTTCCTTAAACACATGCACAGCAACGAAAATAAAAAGAACTGAGGAGCAATTTCTTTCACGAGAAGATCAACAAACGATACAAAACACACACAACACAACACACAACAAAAAAGCTAAAGCAAAGGAAGCAAAGAAGCGAGCGAGAGCGAAGAAAATTGGAGGGATGAATGATTGAAAAAGAAAGTTTTAATTTGATTGAATGATAGGAGAGTCCAGTTGTTTGTTGTTGTTGTTGTTTTTAAATTCGCGTATTCTGGGCAGGCAAAGGAACTTAGTCCATACAGCCAAGTCTTCAGCAGTTTATTTCTTAGTAGGTAATTAAGTCTTCTGTTGTATAATTCTTTGTTTTTCCTAACCTAGGTTCCTAACCTAACCCATTGAAATGCTAGGGTGGTCCCACATTTCAATGTTCACACCGACTGCTTCACGGGACATCGACATCTCTGCTAGGTACCCACAGCCACCAGCCACAGATTAAATAGAAATACCGAGGAACTACATACCCATACTCATAGAAACAAAACAACAAAAGCCAACCCCTCACCATACCCATAGAAAAATTTTACTCCCCATAACCCATTCAGCCTCTCTGGTACAGTCACGGACTAGGAGGCCGTAACAGATTTGTCTATGGTTTCGTCAGCCCTAGACTGTATTGCCAAAGAACAAGAGCTATTTTGCAATACAGAAAAACCGGAAGTGTTACGCCGATCGTGTCCGCCACTTTACTACCGCCGTTACGGCGGTCAATCAATCAATGAATCAAATCAAATCAAATTCAAAACAAAACTTTACGAGAGAGAGCTTAGAAATTCAAAAGAAAATTTAGCCATTTCAATTTATTTAGGTAGGTACTAAATCTTTGTCAAATCCAGCCAACATGGATATAAAACCTGTAACACATATATTGTTCGACATGGATGGTCTAATATTGAGTAAGTTGTATTTACAACCTATAAAACTACGAGGTAGGTACAGTGGCGGTCTAGGTCGGCGTAACACTTCCGGTTTTTTTGTATTGCAAAATAGCTCTTGTTCTTTGGTAATAGACCATAGACAAATCTGTTACACCCTCCTAGACCGCGACTGTACCTAGGTATGGGTTTTATCTTCTTGCTTTTCGTTTTAACATTACAGATTACGCTAATTTATTCAAAGCTATGCAAAGTTGCCTTTATGTCTATGTGCTCATTTATTTATTAATTTATTAATAAAAAATATTTACAGTAAATTAATAAAATTCCGGTTATCTGAAAAATAAATAAATAAAGCATACTTACCTACAAATAAAATATTTCGTCCAGATCGCCGCCACGTGCCCAGCAGGCTGACTAAGTTTCCACGCTGGATGGCCAGGCTTAAACGCTGGCCAAGATATGCCCTGGCCCGCTGATCACCTGACTGGTTGATCAGGCGCGTCGACAGTTTTTCAAACATGTCTATGTTATTATTCTTTTTCTATAATGATATATTGTCTCATAGCTTAAAGTTTATTTTATAGCTAGTATGCAATGTAAGTAGAAAGCAAAAAAAGCTAATACATAACATCTCATGATTTTAATTTTATCTTTTAAAGATACTGAAGATTTATACACTGTTGCATTTCAAAGCATAACATCACGTTATGGCAAAGACTACACCTTCGACATCAAAGTTCAGCTTATGGGATCACAGGGGCATGAAACAGCTAATAAAATAATATCTCTCCTTGACTTGCCCATGACCTGTGAAGAATGGCTCTCAGAGTCACAGAAGGAGTTCCAAAAACTGTTTCCAGAGACCCAAGTTTTACCAGGTTGGTTATGAAATTTTTTATTACTTATTAGGTACCTACTTACTGTGCGTTATCACAAAGTTCTAAGCTATTGCTTTTAGCATATATTTAAGCACCCCCATCAACTGTTTTAATCTTTCATTTTTCAAGGAGCTGCACAGTTAATAAAACATCTATCCAAGCACAACATTCCCATTGGGCTAGCAACAAGTTCCAGTTTCGAAAGTTACAACCTCAAAGTTGACAAGCATCACAAAGAACTGTTCTCACTGTTCCCATACAAAACTTTTGGAAGCTCGGACCCTGATGTGAAGAGAGGCAAACCCCACCCTGATATATTCCTAGTTGCTGCGGAGAAGTTTCCTGACAAACCAAAACCTGAACAGGTTTGTGTGAATTAATTAAACAATAAAATTTGTTTACAAAATTATATTATAGTCTTCAAGTTAAAAGTTATAAGCTAAATAAAGATTCCTGTCAGTTGTCCTAAACATAGCCTAAGCCTATTTACATGTTTATTTTATTTTATTTATTTATTGAGGGAAACAAACAGCTTTACTTTACTTTAGTGACACACATAATTAAAGATCATTACTACATACTTTTTACTTTGAATTCTTTGGTTTCCTTTATCACATAAACTAGAGGCTGCCCAGCGGTTTCACTCGCGCAGATTATAATTATATCTTAAACACAAAAATTTTCGAATTTCGGGAAATCCTTTCTTAGTGCTCACCTACACTCCCTAAGGAACCTACATGCAAAATTTCAGCCCGCTACGCCCAGTAGTTTCGGCTCTGCGTTGTCTGTCAGTCAGTCAGTCAGTCAGTAACGGAAGAGTTTTTTATATATAGACTAGAGGCTGCCCCGCGGTTTCACTCGCGCAGATTTCTCAAAAATACAAAATTCCCGTTTTTTCCCGTGCCCGTGGGAATTTCGTGAAATCCTTTCTTAGTGCTCACCTACACTCCCTAAAGAACCTACATGCAAAATTTCAGCCCGCTACGCCCAGTAGTTTCGGCTCTGCGTTGTCTGTCAGTCAGTCAGTCAGTAACGGAAGAGTTTTATATATATAGATAAATTCTCACTGAATCGTACTTCTACAGTGCCTTGTGTTGGAAGACGCACCAGCGGGCGTGCAGGCGGCGCGGGCAGCTAACATGCAAGTAGTCATGGTTCCAGACACAAGGGTCGACAGGGAACTGACCAAGGATGCTACATTAGTACTTAATAGTTTGGAAGAGTTTAAGCCAGAGCTGTTTGGTCTTCCACCATATGATGATTAATTTATTGATGTTGTTAAACTGTGCATAATCTTTTTTGTGTACCCTACTTTCTACTTTTAGAGAGTAAGTACCTTGTAAGTAACCTTAATATCCTCTCTTGTCACTTGTTTGATATAAATATACCCTCTATGTATAACTACACTGCCATATTATAAATTGATAAGAGTTTTAACTCGAAATTGTAATTTAAGTTTGCATAGGAATATATTTATTTATCTCAGTTATTTATACCTATTATCGACCCGCCAAGGAGATGAAATGCCTATATAATAGGTCGGTCTTGTAACATAATAATTTAAATATTATATTGGGTTACCCAACTTATAATAATCTCTATTTAGCTAATTAGTTAACAGTGACATCAAATGTCTCGGCAAGGTCAAAGTGATGTTTTAATATTATATAACAGATGATTATCTATTTAGTACGTTACTGGCCTTTGCTAATAACAACCGTGATGAATGTAGTGCAAAATAAAATGGAGAAAAAATATAAACTCGTCACGCATGTTTTATTTGATATGGACGGACTGCTTTTAAGTAAGTAGCTGGGTACGGTTTGACGTGGGTTTAGCCAAATTAACTTTTATTTTTGTACACTTCTATGACGAATGGGGTTTTAATCTAATATCTAGTAGCTAGTAGTCATAATATGACATATTAATACATTGTATTAATAGGGTTTTTAAGTTGTCAATGCATTTTCACTGCCTATTCGCTCTACATAATTATTAGGTATTAGCAAATAAATACCCGTCTACATTACAGACACAGAAGATCTATACACCATTGGTTTCCAAAAAATAGCTTCTCGGTACAATAAAGAATTCACGTTTGATCTAAAATGTCGGATCATGGGCCAGCAAAGCCGGGAGTTTGCAGCGATGATCATCGAGGAGCTGGGCCTGCCTATGACGGTCGACGAGTTCTTGAACGAGACGAGAGAGATGTTTAGTGAAATGTTTCCGAACTGCAAGTTGATGCCTGGTAAGAGCTGGGGATCTTCATTACCAAAAATTAATTTATCGATCGTGATAAACGTAGGTAATAAACAGATAGGTACCTGCGAATTATTTTAAACCGATTCCAAAATATGAGGAAGTTCTCAATTCGGTTGTATTCGCAAAAAAGCAAAACATTAAATCAAGGTTTGATTGAATCGTAAGCTTAGCACGGCACCGACTCAACGTATAGGTGGTAAGTACCTACAGAAGCTAGCATATAAACCTAAACACATGGTTAATAAACATTACCTAATCATACCTATACGTTGTCTTAAAGGTGATAGCAGGGTGGGTGGTTTGATAGGTATTGAAGAGGTGCATGCAACGTGTAGTAGGTAGGTAAGCATAAAGTGAAATTATTTTATTTTAGGTGCAAAAAGGTTAATAACCCATCTACACCGATACAAAATCCCGATCGGCCTCGCAACGAGCAGTAGTTTGGAGAGCTACACTATGAAGACCCAGCACCACAAAGATTTCTTTGAGTTGCTGCAGCTAAAGACGTTCGGATCCTCGGATCCTGCAGTAAAGAGGGGAAAACCGCATCCTGACATATTCCTCGTCGCTGCTGATAAGTTTCCGGATAAGCCTGCACCGGAAAATGTGAGACTCGAGACTTTCATTATTTACTAAGATTATTCTATAAGTACCTAGGTACCTACATAAAAACGCTGTATTGCGAATTGGTACATAATATTTTATTTTAAGATTGTGATTTGAATAGGATAGAAAAAAGAGGGCCATAGGGGTCCTTCGAACAATAGGGGTCTTATGGCCAGGCAACCTACTATACAGTGTGTCCGGGGAAGTTATAACATAATTTTAAAGGTGTATTCTATGATCAATTTCATCGATGAAAACACCCCATATGGGGGGTCGCAGCCTCACCCCCCCCTCAGTATGATGTTTTCAATTTTTTTTTTGCAAAAGTCGACCCCGCCTACTTTTAAATTCACAGTTAAAGATCTAAGGCTCACAGAACCTTCATTAAGGTCTTGATCGAAGGCTAAGTAGTTAGGCTACCTAAGTTACTAACAAAATAACCAAGTATTGCTTTTACTTTTTTTTTTAAAGATGATAAACCAAAAAAAAATTATTTTTTTTACATTTTCTAAGGTTTTTCAAAGTTTTTACAAAAAAATGCAGATACATTTTTTTATTTTTTGTGTGTTATTGTTAGCTTTTGAGTTGTTCTCCAAATTGGTATTAGATTTATTTCTCTACGTCTATTACTTTAGAAATTGTCAACTACCAAACAGACCCTTCGCTTTTACATTTTAATTTAAGATTTCAGTTTAACCCACTTTTATTAAAAAATAAAGTCAATATTTAATTCTTTTGTTAGTTATTTTGGTAGCCTACCTACTTAACCTTCGTACAAGACCTAAATTAAGAGTCCTTTTACGCGAACAGTGGCGCCACTCTTGAAAAAATTTTTTTTTCTAAAGTAAGGCTTTTTTTCTGAAAAAAGTGCTCCCTTGTGCATAAAATCTTGGTCCGTAGTATTTTTTTAGTATTTAAAATAATATCTAGGTTTAGAATATTTATTTTTTACTGTTTGTTGCTAAAACCATACCACTTTAGGTTTATACTGTTTCATGTATTACTGTTTGTTCATAAAAGTTGCTAAAAGTGGCTTCTTTTAGCAAAAACAGGAATCCATAAACATTCTAAACCTAGATATTATTTTAAATACTTAAAAAAAATACTAGGGACCAAGATTTTATGCACAAGGGAGCACTTTTTTCAGAAAAAAAGCCTTACTTTAGAAAAACATTTTTTTTCAAGAGTGGCGCCACTGTTCGCGTAAAAGGACTCTTAATTTAGGTCTTGTACGAAGGTTAAGTAGGTAGGCTACCAAAATAACTAACAAAAGAATTAAATATTGACTTAATTTTTTAATAAAAGTGGGTTAAACTGAAATCTTAAATTAAAATGTAAAAGCGAAGGGTCTGTTTGGTAGTTGACAATTTCTAAAGTAATAGCCGTAGAGAAATAAATCTAATACCAATTTGGAGAACAACTCAAAAGCTAACAATAAAACACAAAAAATAAAAAAATGTATCTGCATTTTTTTGTAAAAACTTTGAAAAACCGTAGAAAAAGTAAAAAAAAAAATTCTTTTTTGGTTTATCATTTTAAAAAAAAAAGTAAAAGCAATACTTGGTTATTTTGTTAGTAACTTAGGTAGCCTAACTACTTAGCCTTCGATCAAGACCTTAATGAAGGTTCTGTGAGCCTTAGATCTTTAACTGTGAATTTAAAAGTAGGCGGGGTCGACTTTTGCAAAAAAAAAATTAAAAACATCATACTGAGGGGGGGGGGTGAGGCTGCGACCCCCCATATGGGGTGTTTTCATCGATGAAATTGATCATAGAATACACCTTTAAAATTATGTTATAACTTCCCCGGAAACACTGTATATTTTAGTATTTTATATGGGTCAGAGGTTGGATACCGCCGCCGCTTGGGTAAAGATGATTAATCAGCTTCATTTAATTCCTGTAAATTTGATTTGTTCCTTGCCTCATTTAAATTTATAAATTTTTAGTGTCTCGTATTCGAGGACTCTCTGAACGGCGTACGCGCGGCGCGGGCTGCCGGCATGCAGGTTAAGTTCAATATTTATTTACCTGGGTTATTTACCTATACTTACTTACTGTAATTCTGTTACTTGCACCATCGTTTTGACTGTGACTGTCTGGCCTTTTTGTTTCAACGTGTTTAATTTGTATTTCCAACAGGTGGTGATGGTGCCAGACCCTCGACTTGATCGCACTCTGGCGGCGGACGCTACACTGATACTACACAACTTGGGAGACTTCCGACCAGAAGATTTTGGTTTACCACCTTATTTATAGTAACATAGTTTAGTAGAAATACATAATTAATCAACCGGGTCCGGCGTAATTTGTTATAAGTAAGATGCATTTGGCTCAAGTAAAATGTCGTTACTCGCGCAGTTTTTAGGTAAACTGTAATCGCACAATAAAATATGTTATGTAGAATCTTGCCTGGCACTGGGCCTCGGCGATTAGGAGTGCTTAAAAACTTTTCTTTTTTAATTTGTATTTCTTTAAACATTTTTTTCACGGCAAATGTGTTTATGAACATGCGCGCGCGCCTTTTTAATTAGTAGCAGTGGCAGTCTATGGTCTCGTGCGCCCTAAAATCTTCCTAGATTGTATTACTAAGAACAATATTTTGCAATACTTACAGAAAAACCGGAAGTGTTACGCCGACCTAGACCGCCACTGTACCTATTTCATCCAAATAAAATACAATATTACAGAAAAACAACATATATTTGTACATAAATAACATTTATACCTATATAATAATAACATCATGTAAATTTTATTATTAAATAGACGTAGTGTAATTATTAGAGACTAGATCAGCTGAGGATAACCAAACAATTGTGCTTAAATAAGTTGACTAGAAACAAAAGCATAGTGTTTGTATTGTAAGTGAGTATTCCTATAAATAGGAATGATCATATCACACACTCTGATTTCATCCTTAATTTGTTTATGTGATCCATAGCTATTTCGTGCAATCAATAGTGCCATGCTAGACATAACAATAGCAATTAATAAAAAGGAAAGATTTCATTAATAATATAATAAATAAATAATCTTTATTTCAAGTAATAAACTTAACTTAGGGTTCCGCAGAGTTAGAAAAATTCTTAGGACTAAGTATTAAGTTTTAACATATATTATTGACTCTAGTACCTCAAAAAGGATGAACCTGTGCTAGAGGTACCAGTGCTCTTCCAGAAATGACCATTAGCATAAAAAACATATGTTTTGTTTTATAAATTAGGAATTGGTACGGAGTAGGTAAACTAAACATAAATACATCTAAGAATGTATGTGTGTGCGTGTGTGTATGTGTGTGTGTGTTTATATGTTAGTGAGTATGAGTGTTGCCTAAGTTAGATATATAAAAATAAACAATATTCTTATAATTTCTAATTGAGTGAAATTAAGTAGGTAAGCATATCATAATTTGATTAAACTATGATAAAGGTATTATAGTTATATTATCTGTGTGTCTTGTGAATGCGTATGGTAAGGTTAAAAGTTAAAAGGAATTATTTGCTAATACGTAATAAGTTCTCGACTTCGTCATATGATAATTGATGAACCCAATTTGTTATGTTTTTTTTTAAAGAATGTCTGTTAAGATTATAAATATTGTGGATTTTTTGTGCTTTGTTGTACAGGAAAGGCCCCAGAAAACATGAGAACTTGTGTGTATGTTTGCATTGAAACTGCTCCAAACTAATGAACCAATTTTAACGTTAACTGACCAGAGGCCCCCAGAGATATGTAAAGTAAATGTCTGCTCAGCGAGAAAAAAATAAGTATTTTGTTGCTTTACTTCAAAGCAATCTTATTAGATTTTTGTTTGGGAACTAAGCAGATAGAACGGCACGGTAGAAAGATATAGTGCTGGCGCCAAATCGGCTCAAACAATAGCAGCGACACAATGCGACATAGAATAATAATTGTACATCGGCTTTGTATTCGATGTATATTGTTAAACATGCAGCTTCTCCGAGTTGCTTGGCAGCTTGGCACCTTACGCGCTTTAAATCCTTCCCTATACTAAAAAAAAAAACTACAATATTGATTGTCTATGGTCAAGCTGTCAAACGTCATTCTTTGTGTTCGCGTGGTTACCGGCGCTTTGTTTTTTAGTAAAAAATAGTTTCGATTTATTAAAATAAGTGAAAATAACAGAAAAACTACACGAAAATGTGTACAAAAACATAAGTCAAAGGACAGGAAACTCGAAATATATCGGAACAAGATCCGAAAATTGTGGAATGCAGGGAAATAAAAAACCTGCAACAAGGACGTCAGCTTCGGAAGTTTTCTCGAAGCAGGATCTGCAGGATGAGAATTCTTCTGGTATAATTAAAAATTACATTGGTTACGTACCAATGACCTCATATGACACAATGTGTCATGTTGGCATGTTTTTTCAAACAAGCCCTTTCTATTGACACGGGTGGTATACGCGATATACCGACGTGTTTGTTGGCGCATGCCTTTACAAACAAGCCCTTTCACATTGACACGGGTGATATACGCGATATATCGACGTGCTCGTTGGCAAAGCAGCCGTTTATTGGTTTGATAAGGGCGAAGCACGCGCACGCGATGCGCAGACATTTTGGCGGCAAAATATTTTTTGTCTTCAAAATATTTTTTGTCTTCTGAACAAGACACAGGCTGTGTACGAGATACATGGATGTGCTCTACAATTTCTTAAGTGTCAAATCACAAAGATTTACTCAGATGGATCACAATCAACATGAGTCACAAATGCCAATAGAGCAAAGGATGGAGATAACTTATCTTCTCCGTAGCAAGTTAATACTACCAATATACTACCACACAGGTAGGCATAACATTCAGGTTCAATCAGTGACACTGAGGGAGATACCTACTTCCCCAACATTCTTAATTTGGCCCAAAGAAATAAGCTAAAACTTAACTTTTGGAAGAGTTTTTTCCCAGAAAACTAAGTATAAGAAATTGAAAATAAACAAAATAAATTTGTTTTGGGACCCGCCATGCTATGGAAAAATTCTTACAACACTAAAAGTAAGTTAAAACATAAACCAGCTGAAACTTATATCCCCACTGCGATGCAGTCAGGATCTTTGCTGTCTTGCATTCTATTCAAACAAAAGCAAGAATAAATTTTACCATGTCTAATCTAGATAAACCATTCTTTGAATCTAGTCAATGATGTACTGCGGGACAAGTTCCTTATTTTGGCCATGACCTTCAACAGAAGATTGCAACAATGACAATTTAGTCAACACAATGCAAAAATCAATATGCAAAAGCCACCTGCAAACCCTGAATGGGAAAACTTTATCAGGCCATCCCATTACTACCATATTGATTGCACTGCTATATGGGGAAAACCCATGAAACCCCCGGTAGCCAGGAACTACCAATACTAGAACCACCATAGGGTTTTGCAGGCAACAGCCTAACGACCCAGACGCAGCCCTGTCTAAGCGGCATGCTCCTTCTGACAAATAGAGGTAAGCCATGGTGGCAAGCTTATTTCCACTTTTTTCCTAAGCTAAAGGAAAAATCTGTGTTATAATTTGTTTATTTTAGGTTCTGTATGTTAAGGGTATAACTACACCTTTTCATTCAATAGAATCTTAAAATCTGTCCAAGAACTCAGTAATATGTTTAAATTAAAACCATTTAAAATATTTTAACATTGCCCAGAGTACCATCAATACACTCTGAAAATTTATTCAAGAACACAGTATTATGGTTAAATTAAAACCATTGAAAATATTTTAACATTGCTCACAGTACCATCATTAAATAAATTAAGTAATGGATATAGTCAAAAATTTAATCAGATTGTTAAAAGTGTGACAATCAAGCCAGTCAGTTATATAAAAATCATGTCTACTTACCAAAAATGGTGATCATGGTTTATTTTATTTGAAATATTTCATCAGTTTATAACAGTGTTATATTTACACGTCGAATGTATACTTACCCTCAAACGCATACAAACTATGTACAGTTTATTGCACAGGACATTTAGAGGTTTAAATAATTTAAGATTAAGATTTTTACATTTACATGAGTTCCAGACACATCCTTATGGATGTGTACAGTTTCACTTTAAATAATGAAAGTGGTTTTTAGCTTTCTTACATCAATAAAGCCTTTATTTTGTAAATTTTTAAATCTATTCTATAAATATATGGAAAAAATATAATTTTATGCAAATACATATTATGTACAGACAAATGCAAATGCATGAAGAGTTAACAAAAATTATCACATCTAATTATCACATTTACTCTCATATTTGCTACGCTCACAGCATTAGAATGTAATACATGGAATTTGGCTACAAATGTGTACCAAGTTTTTTGAGCCAGCAAGGGGTATTTGTAACAGTAGTGTGTTTTTTGAGTACTTACAAGCTGTTTAGACAAAACACTTTCTATAAATGTTCATATATTATGTACATTGATATGTACATACATAATACCTATGTATTACACGGGTGGTATACGCGATATACCGACGTGTTTGTTGGCGCATGCCTTATGTACTGTATTGTATTGTATGTTTGTACCTATGTACAAACATACTTATCGCTACGCCTATTTCCATAGGGGTAGGCAGAGAAAATTAATTTCTACTTGCTATGATTCTGACAAACCTTTTCTTTTCGCTTCTTTATGGGGCTGCAAGTTTTTAATAACTCTTTTCATTTTTACAATGATTCAATTAGTCAAACATCTTAAATTCAGTATTCTTATGCCCAGCAAAACCTAAAAATTTTCGCAATTTACTTACTTTTGACACTTCATATGTAACATTAGTAGCTTGTCCAGCTTCTTGCTATGCATGGGTGAATTTTGGAAACTGTAACAAAAATCCTGGAATGTTGATTTACTGTATCTAGTGTTAACTATGTTACCAGCATAATGATGGTCATCACAACTTTGGTTCTCTGTTATGGATTATTTTTTGGTTTTTGCAACACCCTGAAAGAAACCTTTCTTAATTATTATCTTCACCTTTCAGAGACCTGCTTCATTGTCAGATAATATAGAAACAGAGATATGCTCCAGCAATGCCGGCTTAAAATATCAGTACCACTACTGTCATTTGTAGAAATTATAATTGAGTCCTCAGCGGTGAGCATTGAGCAAACTCAATACAATAATTAAAATAACAATGATCCATTCTTTGTTTTTTGTTCCATATAAATGGACATTCCTCCTAAGAATGTTAATTCAGGTGCTTCAAATTTTTATAAATTTGATTTTATGTTGAATGGTGGCTCTAAAATAGGGGATGATGATTATATTATGAAGACCTACCACCATTGCCATATTAATGTCATTGTTTATTTATTTATAAATAAATATAAGATATGATTAAAGTATTAATAAATAAACATGAGATATGATTAAAGTATTGAATGTGAATGTGAATGACAGTTAAAAAACATGTTTCTAGCTTTAAGTAGCTACTGCTACACAGAACAAATATTGACTTACTAGTCATGTTACTAGCTTTAAGTAGTTACTGCTACACAGAACAAGTATTAACTTACTAGTCATGTTACTAGCTTTAAGTAGCTACTGCTACACAGAACAAGTATTAACTTACTAGTCATGTTACAAGCTTTAAGTAGCTACTGCTACACAGAACAAGTATTAACTTTTAAAAAGTAAAGTACTAGAACTAAATAAATACAGACTTCAATATACATAAAGTTATACTGATATTGTTAAGACATTGAGTCTTAGATTTTTTGTAAACCAAATTAAATTAATCAAAGCTTTTGAACGTGAAAAAACTTCTGTTCTGTAAAACTTCTGTGATTTTGAGAAAACATTCGTAAAAAACCCATTGTTAATTCTTTCAAAAAACGACACAAATCTGTGACCTCATCAACAATAGTATGCTGGACCAAAAATATTTTGCTATTTTGGGGTAAAAAGGGAGTAAAATCTTTTAAATAAGATGATCTTGTTTGGGTGCGTCTCCTGGCGGCTTCCATCGTTGGCTTCGATGATGGGTCTGATCGAAGGCGTGCCGCGGCAGGGTGCAGTCTGGCTCGTGTAGCATGACGTAGCTACGTACAATGTTTTGCTATGCGGACTGGTCTGTCCTTTTGGGGACTGTTTTTTGCCTGCGCCTCTTGCGAATAGTATACTATATTAATAAATATAATGATATGAGACTTGAAATAAGAGACACCTTGTATCCTATGTAGAATAATTTAATTTTAAATTTGAAAGTTAAAGTGTTTGCAGGACAAACACAAGCCATCTAGCAACCACCAAGTCTAAAGGTGTGTCATTAGACAGACAGTTGACTAAACCAGTAGGTCTTGAACTATGTAGAGGTTCACATAATACAACTCTATTCATGTGATATCTTTTTGTTTTAGTTAAGAAGCGGTATTAATACGCCCTGTTTTGATTACATTTGATATTACATTTAACTTTATTAAATTTTCTTTTATGTATTATTACATTTTCATGTTCCTTTACTAAGGATATATAAAACAACTTAATTAAGTTTTCAAACAAATCTGTTTGTCCTTTCCTATATTATTAGAAGGGGTTATCTTCGATAGAAGCCTCACAACTTTTGTTTTAAGATATTATTATTGGCTCTGAACATCTGCATGTTTAACAATATACATCGAATACAAAGCCGATGTACAATAGGATGATCAAACGAGCTCACCTGAGTGAAGTTCGATCATTATTGTACGAAGGCTTTGTATGAAGATGTATATTGTCCCGCCCGCCCTTTACAATTTGTAAGTAACCCAAGTTGTGAGTCAAGCTCAATAAGGCTCTAAAGAATGACGTTTGACAGCTTGACCATAGACAATCAATATTGTAGTTTTTTTTTTAGTATAGGGAAGGATTTAAAGCGCGTAAGGTGCCAAGCAACTCGGAGAAGCTGCATGTTTAACAATATACATCTTCATACAAAGCCTTCGTACAATAATGATCGAACTTCACTCAGGTGAGCTCGTTTGATCATCCTATAAATTACAGTGAGTGCGTTTTTATGAACAGATATGGCCATTGGCGCCTGCGCTGTATCTCTGCCGCGCTTTATGTGCCCTAGCGTGTGTAGCCATTTTTGGTAGAAACACTATATTTACCAAGACAAAAAGAAAATGGTTGTCGATATATATAATGTGCAACACAACTTTGACTATGTAACCCCATGTGCCATAATTTGAAATCATCTGGCAATTCTGTCGTAAATTATTGCTAGCAGTTCATTGTAGTTAATTGCTAGGGTTACCTCAGTCAAATGCAGGCAGTCCAAACACTTCTGGTTTAAAGTCTTCCAAAGACTTGAGTACCAATGTTGCATTGCTCAGTTGTTCTGACTCTATCCTCGGGTCGGGCACTGCCACTACTTGCATAGTAGCTGCCACTGCAGCTTTAACTCCGTTTACTGCATCTTCGAAAACTAGACACTGTACAAGAAATTGTAAGTATTAAGTATGATTATAGAGATGAAATCAAAAATTGCTCTAAATATCATAAACGTCACAAAAAACAGCTTCATCAAAGATTTTATTTTTAGTTTATGAGGTGTGTTAGTAAGGTCCTACATAGAAGTACTTTACTGTAGTTTCTACATTAAGTAGTGCATTCTTACATGTTCAGGATTAGGTCTGTCAGGAAACCGAGAAGCGCAGACCAGAAATATAGAAGGGTCAGGTTTACCCTTTGAAACTTCAGGGTCTGAGGAACCCATTGTCTTATGATGAAACAGTTGAAGAAACTCCTGGTGATTTTGCATCTTCATGTCAACACTCTCTTGGCTTGAACTGGTGGCAAGAGCAATAGGAATGCCCTTGTTGTAGAGGTGCTTTACTAGTCTCTGCGCTCCTGGGAAGAATTTCTTAATATATACTTTCAATAAGTGATATCTTGTATCCTATATTGAATAAAGAATTTGAATTTGAAAAAAATAATAATTTGAATATAATCTAAATAATACTTATTTCGAAATATTTTTATAAATATAAGTTTAAAAGTACCTACAAGGAGTTGTTGGTGTTTTCTTCACAAAATTATTTTATCTATTTATGTGCTTAACAATTTCATGTAGTAACTTGGGGCCCAGGTAAGAAGCTATGAAATATTTTGCAACTACCAATAACATTACAGACCTGGCATCAGTTGGACCGAAGGAAACAGGATCTCATATTCCTTGGAGCACTCCTTCATGAACTCATCTTTGTCAATAGGCAGATCGAGGGTTTTACAGATTTTTTCAGCACATTCGTGACCTTGGAAACCAAGTAAGGATTTCTTAATATCCCAGGTAAATACCTTACCATACTTCGCGCAAACCGTTGTGAACGCCTCAGTATACAATCTTTCGGAGTCTGCAAGCAAGGGTAATGTTTAAAATGCATTTTTTTTTATTTCAGGGCGATATATTTAAAATCTTTAAGTAGGTAGGTACATAATGCATAGTTTAAGCCTCTAAAGTAATTTACCAACAAGTAGACCGTCCAAATCAAACAAACAGTGTGTTGCTTTCATATAAGACATTTTGCTTTTTAATATCTATTGTACATCGGCTTTGTATTCGATGTATATTGTTAAACATGCAGCTTCTCCGAGTTGCTTGGCACCTTACGCGCTTTAAATCCTTCCCTATACTAAAAAAAAAACTACAATATTGATTGTCTATGGTCTAGCTGTCAAACGTCATTCTTTGTGTTCGCGTGGTGCCGGCGCTTTATTTTTTAGTAAAAAATAGTTTCGTTTTATAAAATAAGTGAAAATAACAGCAAAACTACACGAAAATGTGTACACAAACATATGTCAAAGGACAGGAAACTCGAAATATATCGAAACAAGTTCCGAAAATTGTGAAATGCAGGGAAATAAAAGCCTGCAACAAGGACGTTCGGAAATTTTCTGATCTGCAGGATGAGAATTCTTCAGGTATAATTAAAAATTACATTGGTTACGCACCAATATTACCTCATATGACACAATGTGGGCATGCTTTTTTCAAACAAGCCCTTTCTAATGACACGGGTGGTATACGCGATATACCGACGTGTTTGTTGGCGCATGCCTTTACAAACAAGCCCTTTCACATTGACACGGGTGGTATACGAGATATACCGACGTGCTCGTAGGCAAACATGCCGTTTTTTGGTTTGATATGGCCGTTACGCTATGCGCAGACATTTTGGCGGCAAAATATTTTTTGTCTTCTGAACAAGACACAGGCTGTGTACGAGATACATGGATGTGCTCTACAATTTCTTAAGTGTCAAATCACAAAGATTTACTCAAATGAATCACAATCAACATGAGGCACAAATGCCAATAGAACAAAGGATGGAGAAAACTTATCTTCTCTGAAGCAAGTTAATACAGTGGTACTACAGGCAGGCATAACATTCAGGTTCAATCAGTGACACTGAGGGAGATACCAACTTCCCAACAACCTTAATTTGGCCCAAAGAAATAAGCTCAAACTTCACACTTTTGGAAGAGCTTTTCCCAGAAAATTAAGTATACCTTGTGGATAAGGGAATTTAAACTAAACAAAATCAATTTGTTTTGGAACTCCCCATGCTATGGGAAAATTCTTGCAACACTAACAGCGAGTTAAAACAGAGACCAGCTGAAACTTATATCCCCACTGCGATGCAGTCAGGATCTTTGCTGTCTTGCATTCTATTCAAACAAAAGCAAGAATAAATTTTACCATGTCTAATCTAGAGAAACCATTCTTTGAATCTAGTCAATGATGTACTGCGGGACGAGTTCCTTATTTTGGCCATGATCTTCAACAGAAGATTGCAACAATGACAATTTAGTCAACACAATGCAAAAATCTATATGCAAAAAGCCACCTGCAAACCCTGAATGGGAAAACTTTATCAGGCCATCCCATTACTACCATACTGGTTTGCACTGTTGTATGGGAAACCCATGAAACCCCTGGTAGCCAGGAACTACCAATACTAGAACCACCATAGGGTTTTGCAGGCAACAGCCTAACGACCCAGACGCAGCCCTGTCTAAGCGGCATGCTCCTTCTGACAAATAGAGGTAACCATGGTGGCAAGCTTATTTCCAGCTAAAGGAAAAATCTGTGTTATACTTTGTTTATTTTGGGTTATGTATGTTAAGGGTATAACTACACCTTCTCATTCAATAGAATCTTAAAATCTGTCCAAGAACTCAGTAATATGTTTAAATTAAAACCATTTAAAATATTTTAACGTTGCCCAGAGTACCATCAATAGACTCTGAAAATTTATTCAAGAACACAGTATTATGGTTAAATTAAAACCATTTAAAATATTTTAACATTGCCCACAGTACCATCTTTAAATAAATTAAGTAATGGATATAGTCAAAAATTTAATCGGATTGTTAAAAGTGTGACTTAATCAAGCCAGTCAGTTATATAAAAATCATGTCTAAGTACCAAATTGGTGATCATGGTTTATTTTATTTGAAATATTTCATCAGTTTATAACAGTGGTATTTTTACACGTCGAATTTATACTTATACCCTCAAACGCATAAAACTATATACAGTTTATTGCGCAGGACATTTAGAGGTTTAAATCATTTAAGATTATGATTTTTACATTTACATGAGTTCCAGACACATCCTTATGGATGTGTACAGTTTCACTACAGTACATAAGGAAAGTGGTTTTTAGCTTTCTTACATCAATAAAGCCTTTATTTTGTAAATTTTTAAATCTATTCTACAAATATATGAAAAAAATATAATTTTATACAAATACATATTATGTACAGACAAATGCGAATGCATGAAGAGTTAACAAAAATTATCACATCTAATTATCACATTTACCCTCATATTTGCTACGCTCACAGCATTAGAATGTAATACATGGAATTTTTGTACAAATGTGTACCAAGTTTTTGAGCCAGCAAGGGGTATTAGTAACAGTTGTGTGTTTTTTGAGTACTTACAAGCTGTTTAGACCAAACACTTTCTATAAATGTTCATATATGTACTGTACATTGATATGTACATACATACATACAAACATACTTATCGCTACGCCTGTTTCCATAGGGGTAGGCAGAGAAAATTGATTTCTACTTGCTATGATTCTGACAAACCTTTTCTTTTCGCTTCTTTAGATGCAAGTTTTTAATAACTCTTTTCATTATTACAATGATTCAATTAGTCAAACATCTTGAATTCAGTATTCTTATGCCCAGCCAAACCAAAACATTTTCGCAATTTACTTACTTTTGACACTTCATATGTAACATTAGTAGAAGCTTGTCCAGCTTCTTGCTATGCATGGGTGAATTTTGGAAACTGGAACAAAAATCCTGGAATGTTGATTTACCGTATCTAGTGTTAATTATGTTACCAGCATAATGATGGTTATCACAACTTATGGTTGGTTCTCTGTTATGGATTATTTTTTGTTTTTTTTTTTTTGCAACACCCTGAAAGAAACCTTTCTTAATTATTATCTTCACCTTTCAGAGACCTGCTTCATTGTCAGATAATATAGAAACAGAGATATGCTCTAGCAATACCGGCTTAAAATATCAGTACTACTACTGTCATTTGTAGAAATTATAATTGAGTCCTCAGCGGTGAGCATTGAGCAAACTCAATACAATAATAAAAATAACAATGATCCATTCTTTGTTTTTTGTTCCATATAAATGCACATTCCTCCTAAGAATGTTAATTCAGGTGCTTCAAATTTTTATAAATTTGATTTTATGTTGAATGGTGGCTCTAAAATAGGGGATGATGATTGTATTATGAAGACCTACCACCATTGCCATATTAATGTCATTGTTTATTTATTTATAAATAAATATAATATTACATGAGATATGATTAAAGTATTGAATGTGAATGACAGTTAAAAGAATAGTATCCTAATGATAATTTAAACCAAAAAACATGTTACTAGCTTTAAGTAGCTACTGCTACACAGAACAAATATTGACTTACTAGTCATGTTACTAGCTTTAAGTAGTTACTGCTACACAGAACAAGTATTAACTTACTAGTCATGTTACTAGCTTTAAGTAGCTACTGCTACACAGAACAAGTATTAACTTACTAGTCATGTTACAAGCTTTAAGTAGCTACTGCTACACAGAACAAGTATTCACTTTTAAAAAGTAAAGTACTAGAACTAAATAAATACAGACTTCAATATACATAAAGTTACACTGATATTGTTAAGACATTGAGTCTTAGATTTTTTTGTAAACCAAATTAAATTAATCAAAGCTTCTGTTCTGTAAAACTTCTGTGAGATTTTGAGAAAACATTCGTAAAAACCCCATTGTTAATTCTTTCAAAAAACGACACAAATCTGTGACCTCATCAACAATAGGATGCTGGACCAAAAATATTTTGCTATTTTGGGGTAAAAAGGGAGTAGAATCTTTTAAATAAGATGATATTTTTTGAGTGCGTCTCCTGGCGGCTGCCATCATTGGCTTCGATGATGGGTCTGATCGAAGGCGTGCCGCGGCAGGGTGCTGTCTGGCTCGTGTAGCATGACGTACCTACGTACAATGTTTTACTATGCAGACTGGTCTGTCCTTTTGGGGACTGTTTTTTGCCTGCGCCTCTTGCGAATAGGATACTATATTAATAAAAATAATGATATGAGACTTGAAATAAGAGATACCTTGTATCCTATGTAGAATAATTTAATTTTAAATTTGAAAGCTAAGGTGTTTGCAGGACAAACACAAGCTATCTAGCAACCACCAAGTCTAGAGCTAAAGGTGTGTCATTAGACAGACAGTTGACTAAACCAGTAGGTCTTGAACTATGTAGAGGTTCACATACAACGCTATTCATGTGATATCTTTTTGTTTTAGTTAAGAAGCGGTATTAATACGCCGTTTTTGATACTAAATAGGTATTACATTTTAACTTTATTAAATTTTCTTTAAAGTTTTAATTAATTTTCTTGTTCCTTTACTAAGGATATATAAAACAACTTAATTAAGTTTTCAAACAAATCTGTTTCAAAACAAATTTGTTGATGATGATGATGATGAATTTTCTTGTTCCTTTACTAAGGATATATAAAACAACTTAATTAAGTTTTCAAACAAATCTGTTTGTCCTTTCCTATATTAGAAGGGGTTATCTTCGATAGAAGCCTCACAACTTTTATTTTAAGATATATTATTGGCTCTGAACATCTGCATGTTTAACAATATACATCGAATACAAAGCCGATGTACAATAGGATGATCAAACGAGCTCACCTGAGTGAAGTTCGATCATTATTGTACGAAGGCTTTGTATGAAGATGTATATTGTCCCGCCCGCCCTTTACAATTTGTAAGTAACCCAAGTTGTGAGTCAAGCTCGTTATGGCTCTAAAGAATGACGTTTGACAGCTAGACCATAGACAATCAATATTGTAGTTTTTTTTTTAGTATAGGGAAGGATTTAAAGCGCGTAAGGTGCCAAGCAACTCGGAGAAGCTGCATGTTTAACAATATACATCTTCATACAAAGCCTTCGTACAATAATGATCGAACTTCACTCAGGTGAGCTCGTTTGATCATCCTATTAATACATTTTATTATAACTGTATTTTTTTTAGAAAGAAATGAACTGGAAAAGAATTTTTTCGAAGGTTTATATAACCCTGAGATATAACCACGACTCTCGCTCGGTATGGTATGTATGGCGCGAAATACAAAAATTTTCGCGTTTTTTATTTAGTAGGTACCTATGTCTTTCAAAAACGTTGTATTACAATGTGGGAGATGGTTTTTACCTCAGAGTAAGGAAACCGCCGCTATCATTAATCTGAGGTTTTTACATACGCGAATTCATTAAAACTTTATTTAAAATGAATACTTTCGCCAGATTAAAAAACGCGAAAAAAATTCAATTTCGCGCCATAGCTAGGTATACCGAGATCAATTTTTCTTTCAAGCGAGCGCCGCGCACTCGCGCGCAGTGTTGCCAATGGCTATTTATCAGATTCCCCAAGATCACTGGTCAAATTCCCCAAATTTGGGGAGAAAAATATCGTGATTCCCCACAAAATCCCCAGACAATGAGATAGTGAACTATTTACGAAATAACTTTAAAAATCAACCATTTATTAATGACAAACACTTTAAAAAATCGCAATATCACTTAAAAAATCATCCGATATATTATAATCCTCCTCCGGTTTTCTCTTATATTCAGGCCTAAAAGTAAAAACTAGGCTAAATATTATGTAAAAATTGATTAAGTGTAAATTTAACATTTAAAAAAAAAAACAAACAGAAAGTTAAATTTTACATAATCGAACAAAAACTATTCTACTTAAAATAACCAAATATGTACAGTGGCGGACACGCTCGGCGTAACACTTCCGGTTTTTCTGTATTGCAAAATAGCTCTTGTTCTTTGGTAATACAGTCTAGGGCTGACGAAACCATAGACAAATCTGTTACGGCCTCCTAGTCCGCCACTGTACATAGGTACATTAGCAAAGACTGGGGATAACCAACTGACAGATTTTAAGGTGGGGTGATACATTTTCATTATTGTATTTCGCTATTATCAGTAATTAAATCGAAAAGATCAATAATCACTTCTCTAAAGATAAGTTTTAGCTTTTTTACCATTAAAATAAATAAAGGCAGTAATTTATATTAATTGATCATGGATGTTTTGGTTGTAAGTTTGTTTTGAATTGGTTATATGCTAAATTCCCCGCATATTCCCCACACAGAGCCTCTCCCCACAAATTCCCCAATCGCTTTGGAATTCCCCGCAGTTTGGGGAATTCCCCACACATTGGCAACGCTGCTCGCGCGATTATTTTTGATTGATTGATTGTTGTTTAGTTTTTTATTCGCCTGTTCGCCCATTCTGGGTGGCCATAGGAACGTAGTCCCTACAGCCAAATCTGGTAGAATTTTCGTAGCCAAGCTTAAGGAGCCACACAGTGCGAAACTCCACTTTCTTAGAGTGATAAATAACTAATAACTAGATTCTTCTAAACCATGGTTAAAAAAAATACCGTGCTTGACGCCCTAGATATTCTTGCTTAGAATTTTTAAGGTAGGTAAGGTAGGTTGGTCAAAGGTAGCAAAGAATGTATTTACATAAATATTTTAGGTGTCATTATTTGTAGAGATTTAATGCTATTATGGAGGCTTTAATATAAAAAACCCCTATTTTATGAGGGCACCTAGAGCTATTTATTTATCTATAACTAAGTAAGTACGACAAACATTTTAACGTGCACACGTCCGTACCAATGTGGACTCGGAGCTCGATATTCAAGATCCACTTAATAATTCGTGGATACAGAGCGTGAAATTAAGTGTTCAGGCAAAACATAAAGTAAGCATATATTGGCAGTGTTGAAGCCGCCCGCTCAGTCGTCCGTACATTGCTTGATAGCTCGGAGTGCGCCTCTGCGTCTCCGCTACGCACCCTGCATTCGTATGTAATTATTTGAAGGAACCTCCACTCCTGTGCTTTGCGACTGTGATGAAGTAAACAAAAAGTGTACTTACCTCTTTAAGTTATTTAAA
Source organism: Euspilapteryx auroguttella (assembly GCA_951802225.1). Taxonomy (NCBI): domain Eukaryota; kingdom Metazoa; phylum Arthropoda; class Insecta; order Lepidoptera; family Gracillariidae; genus Euspilapteryx; species Euspilapteryx auroguttella. Next base: position 4,540,203 of record OX637660.1, on the reverse strand, counting down.
CACTTAGTAAGTTCCCCCTGTCAGTCCACTTGTGAATCTAAGCCGGCAAGCATGCGTTTTCCGGGAGCTGTGTTTATCTATTTTCAGAGCTTTTTGGTAAGTTATATACCTACTTTCTTTAAGTCAATCTTATTTTAATACGTAACACTTACTAAGTAACTTAGTAAAAAAATTAAGTAGAGAGTATAAATTAAATACCTTGGCGTTAATCTTTTTCACCCTTATAGGTCTTAGCTAAAATATACCTTCTAAATTAAAATCTAATTCTAACCTGCGGACCACATAGGTATTTAAGATTTTTTTTGGTGCTAACATGACTTATAGATAATTTGCAGTATTGACTTTAACTCGATGTAAAGTACCTAAAACATCAATCATCATCATCATTAACAAAAGTTCCGCATGAATTGAGTCTTAAAATTTTGAAGAAAGCATTAAAGTTTACTAACCAGCTTTTTTACGTGCTAGGTACTGTTTTGTAAGGCTGACTTTAAGTAAACATTTAAATTACAGGATTTTTAAAATGAGGGCTGCCAAGTTTAAAAAGGAACACTGACTTAATTTATGTTTGTTTATGGGCTGTAGAATCTTACTTATAATAATTATTTCTAATTAGCAAAAAAATGCCTCGAAGGAAGCTAAATCGTGCATGCATAGCGCCTACAATACTTTCAGTTGACCTAGGTACAGTTCCACGGACAATATACTATCAAAAAGTAATTGCATCGACTAGGGTTGTTTCTTTACAATTTACCTTTAGTTAAATTTTCTTACTCAACTTAAAATTTACTAATAAAGTAAGATACTTACATCAATCAATATACAAAGTATAAAACAAAGTCGCTTTCGGCGTCTGTCCCTATGTATGCTTATATCTTTAAAACTGCATCGGATTTTGATGCGGCTTTTTTTAATAGATAGAGTGATTCAAGAGGAAGGTTTATATGTATAATACATGCCTTACATAGTAATAGCTTAGGCGGTACGAAGTTCACCGGGTCGACTAGTTATACATAAATCTAAGTATAGTCAGGTCAAACAAAACTAACAATCTAATCGTTAGTAGATTTTTCGATACGTTGTGTGGTGCTGGTACTTTTAGGTATTCTGTGGTGCTGGTGAAGCGTTTCGTGCGTCCATCTAAGCGCAACGTTGCATATTCAATATTTGTTCGCCTCTGATTCAAGGTTGTTCTTTTAAATAATATATTTTCTTTTATGACTTATAATTTATTACATAAACACCGCACGCTTTCTCTAGAAGGCTAAGGGCTGTCGCGAAAAAAAACAGTCTTCTACTTTTAGGCAACGCGCGGGCAATCGTGCTGCTTTAATCTACATAAAAGACATTCACTAAATAGCAAAAGTTCAAAAGATAGTGTTAAGTATTAGAAATGTTGTTCTCTAAATCAATAGTAATGTGTGGTAATGCAATGTCGTGTAACGCGCGTGGCTTTCCTCCCCTACCAACACCTCACTCTGTTGTACGTTTCTCCGCTGTAAAAAATCTACTTTATTTATCTCCTGCTGGTTATTAGAACGAACAAAACTAAACGCAATAAAGTAATGGATTCGTCGATATCTCTTAGCATTCGTGTCTGCAGATTGTTTTCAAAAGACTTATTAATAAGCATGGTAATGAATGGCCGCATGGCCGCAGAACACGGGCCCCAAACTAAACGTTTCGTGATTTAATTTTTCTCACAAAGCTTCGTAGCCTTCACCTTGAACTTGTCTCAGTGTTTTTTCCCCCATTCAAAGCAATCGCGCTTTAATTGTTAATTACTTATAAATAAAACAAGTATAATGAAGCCGAAGTATTAATGCCGATTGTGAAAAAAAAAACCTGTTTTGATTCAATTATGGTGTTTGCCCTGCCTTAAGGTGGTAACTCTCGCTATGGCGCGAAATTCAAATTTTTTCGTGTTTTTTATTTATTCTGGCGAAAGTATACATTTTTAATAAAGTTTAAACGAATTCGCGTATGTAAAAAACCATCTCCCATATTGTAATACAACGTTTTTTGAAGACAGACCTACAGATGTTGTGTCTAAGGGGTAAAAGACCAAAAACAAGTTCCTTGAATATACACAAAATCGGTAACTCTGTCTTTCTAAATTCAAAAACGATATATCACAATGTGGGAAATAGGTTTTTACGTACGCGAATTCATTTAAACTTTATCAAAAATGAATACTTTCGCCAAAATTATTAAAAAACGTGAAAAAATTTGAATTTCGCGCCATACCGTGAGTTACCGCCTTAATGTTTTTTTTTAATGACGATTCTAGAGATCAAATACAACAATGAAACTTTCCTTAAATATTAGTTTTACTAATTAAATCTGATAGGTATGACAAAATATATAACGAATGTTCAGTGGTTAGCAGATTAGTTAACGATTCGAGTCCTAAACTCTAGTAAGTATATTACCTATACTAGTCGACCCGGCGAACTTCGTACCGCATAACCTTTATCTATCTTGTGCACGTATTATACTTATAAACCTTCCTCATGAATCACTCTATCTATAAAAAAAAAAAAACGCATCAAAATCCGTTGCATAATTTAAATGACTTAGCATTCACAGGGACATAGGGACAGACGCGGGAAGCGACTTTAATTTATACTATGTATTGAAGAGCAATTTTCTACAAATAAAAGGAAAATTCAACACAGTGAAGATATTTTACAGAGCAAACACTACAATGACATTGAACATATTTTTTTTTCATATTTAATCTGCTATGTCAAACTACTTAAGGGATCTTTAATGCGTGATCAGCAAAACATTATGTGCAAAAGATATCAATTTTCGCGAATAGATAATGAGGAACTACTTATTTATTCAATAAACAAAAACTGCACCTACATCACCAGCCGAACCTTTTAGTTATACCATAAATTAAATAAGCAATCCTTGATGTTTTTAATTAGTTAACAAATAAAGCATACGCAGCGGTGCTACAGAAACAAAAAAAATATCCTTTGTGAAATAACATGCTGTTTAAACAAAAACAAGCCACTCTTTTGAATTTACACTATAGTCACCAAACTCACAAACCGTTTAATTGTTGTAAAACTGATTTAAAAAAACTTTTTGACGAGGTTTGGACCGACGACCGACACAAAAAAAAAAAAACAAACAAAACTCGGTGGTATGTACATGTACACAACAACAATTAAGTAAGCTAGGGTGGCAGTTCTAAGAATTGCAATGAAAATTATGATGAACTCGCGACCCGACCCTAATATGACGTGGAAGAATTGCTTAGGACTGAGGACTTGAAGGCTACGGTTGTAGCAATAATTTCTGTTTGTTTAATCTGCAAAATACTGTATTTTTCTGTGACATTATTGTAAAATTAAACTTTACCTGGAACTTTTTGGTACACTACATTTTTTTAACATCAAGCGTCCGTATTTTTACCCGACTTCAAAAAATTTAGCCATCAAGAACGTCAATAAACCCACCACCAATAAAATAGACCTAAGCATAGTCAAATCTTTCGCAAAAATTTTTTACAACGAACAAACAAAGTAGGTAGGTGATTAAATATAGTGGTGGCCGTTCGTCGACGAATGATAACCTCGACAAGTTGGTTTTCATAAAGGATAAAAAAAAGAAATGTGCAGTGAGAGTGAGACAACTCAGCTACCTACTTACCTAGCAAATAAGAAAACGTTATAATGACGTCAAGTACTAACAACGCACTATTATTATAAAAGGATCATTAACAAACACGCACGTTATTCTAAAAAGCAGAACTGAACCTGAGTTTTCTAATGGAAATATTTCTGTCAAATTAATAGAAATAGACAGGATTCCATTGCATATTCATAATAGGGTTGATTCTATTAATATTAAATAGCGTTAAGAAATTGGGTCACTCAACAAGGCGTGGTAAACAAACGTTGACACAAAGGGTTCTCTAATCGCCCTGAAAACTGTTTATGATCGACAAAGTTTGAAGAGATGAGAGTTCCGTCTGCGCGCCGCCGTAAAGTAGATAGTGAAAAATATGAAGGTACAGTAATTTATTAAAATTAACGTAAGTATTAGGTAAGTATAAACATTTTGAAGTTTTAATACCCAGGATTCTGTAAAGTATGGTTTTATTTTTCACAAAACTCAATATCATTCACCAATAACATCTCAGCCAAGACGTCCACCGCTGGACATAAGCACACAACGGCATATACGGTCATGCGATGCTTACTGAACTCAAGCAATGAACCTCATAGCTATTAAAGACCTTGGAGCATTTCCCAAAAGACCGTTCGCAAAAATCTTGAAAATAAAAAACAGATATGCGAAGAGACAGATTTCTTAGTACAGTTTGAAATAATATTTAATTATTTCCAAGACGAACAGTACCCTAGCGTGTACTAAAAACCGTGACCTATTAACCTTTTCGGCGCCACTGGAAATAAACGAAGGTTGCTCCCCCACGCCAAGGCATTTTACCTTCAAAAACATTAGTGATTGCAAAATTCAATCGACACACAAAATCAACCAAAATTTTTATGTGAGATAAATAAACAATGGAGTGATTAATATACGAAAAGCTAAACATTTTCCCGTTTTTTAAACTTTTGTAATGCTAGAACCCAATTAGAATTTGCTTTTATGGAGTTTTGTCTGATTACTTTCAACTGAATTATATAACAAACTAAAGCGGTGGCACGTCACTAACTACTTCATATCAAGTACTCGGCGCTGGAGAGACACAAAAACTGCGAAGTTCGATCTCGTTAAAGGGTTGTTAATCACAGAGTCGATAGTTTTTTTGTACTATATTTTTTTATCTTTTATTTAATCGTATTTAAATCTTTAAAATTATGCAACGGATTTCGATGCGGTTTTTTTTTAAATAGATAGAGTGATTCAAGAGGAAGGTTTATAAGTGTAATACGTGCACAAGATAGTTATAGTTCGCCGGGTGGACTAGTTTTTAATAAAACCATTTATGTACCAATCAAAATAATCTCACTCAAGTAACTTAATAATTTTAAGTTCATGAGTCACATGTCATGTGTGATGCATTTCTCGTTACAGTTTAAGGCACCATTTTTGTCATGAGCGTGGCGGGATATTTCATTGAATCATACCTGGACAATGGGCATGGAAACACACCTCAATTTATACTCCAAAAGCTATAGTTGTTAGTTAAAAAAACGTATAGTATTAGTGTTATAAAGCTTATAATTTGAAAAAACCAATAGCCGTCAAGCTTTATTAAATTGAGTTGTATTGGGACATGGAAGTTGTTGGGTAAATTTGTCTAACACTCGTAACAACAAAATAATGTTCCCTTGGTGTTTTCGCCACCATTAAAAAATGCTCCGCTTTTGCGTTTGCAGGGGCCTTACATTATGAAGACAATATAAATGGGGCGGACGGAGCCTATAGTGTCGCGAGCGCATCGGTCCTTATCGTGCCCCTCCAGAGGGATCTAGGCTTCGCACCGACCGCACGCGCGTTCTTTCTATTTTTGTATAAATACGTAATTAATTCTGGATAAAAAAATATATAGTACCTATACTTAGTTTTCTTTTGGCATTTTTTTTTTTTAATTATTCTCTTTCGTCCTCAAATACAAATATGTACAAAATTAAAACTATACTTTCTATAAATTTAAAATCTAAAAATTAATTTAATTTATGTTTGTAGCTGTTCGTCCCTCGACCATTGCCATAAATCAATCATAGATAACATCGTATCCAAAACGTCATTATAAAGAACTATGTAAAATCAAAGGTTGTTTTAATTTTGAGGACATAAATAACATTTAAATTAAAAATTACAAATAATTGTAAAATACTATAAAGTCTCTTTTTACAACCTCTACACTTCATCAAAGAGATTTTTTTAATTTTCATCAGGAATTTTCTTAAGTATCTCAATTTACATACGTAAACAAATATATTATATGTTGTAGAGTTTTTTTTAATGAACTTTTAACTAGTTCAAAAAAAACAACTTATGAGGTAAGGTCCCAATGGTTCTCTGCAAATCTGTATTCCAGTAGTAGAAGCCGTGGGAAAGAATAATTTTTAAGGTAAACAAAGTCATTAATCACATTTTAGTAAAGGGTTTTTTTCAGAGTATTCTTACCTGGAATCGACGCTTTTGTTTTAGCATAAACGCATAGGCGGGGTGCCTATCCAACATACCTTACACACAAAGACAACATAATGCGACATCTATTTGTCTCTGAGAATTCTGCTACCTAAAGCTTTAGCAAACAAATCAAACCCATTTATGGAATTAATTGCCAATATTATTTTTTTTAGTTTTGCTGGGTATTTCCTATTACTTTGTGAATACCGTTTAAAATGTTGGAAGCTTTTTTTAAAAGACGTGATTTTGTTCTATAGTATACTATAATATTCAATTCTATGGTGTCTATTATAGCGTTTACCCAGCTATGTATGGATGTTTGTAAAAAATCTGTGATGACCATTTGTAGATCTAAGTGTACACGTTTCGAAGTAAACGTAGTATTAGTAGGTAGGTACTTTTACGACCAAATCCAAACTGACTTAATTCAATTCAACAATATTTTATTAGTTTCTAATTAGAACCATTGGAAAATGCGCAGCGCAATTCATCTGTAGATGTACTTTCACTATTTTTTACGCTGAGCGTACCAACAGTCTAGACACAATGTACCAAAATGTCCACTCTTTAGCACAGCACTAAAAAACTTGTCTTGCGTATGTGACGTCACAGCAGCACTTCACCTCAAGTGCTTGGCGTACGGGATATATCAAACAACTGATGAACGGGTTGCTTCGCTAGAGCCGCCCGCCTACCTTATTAATTGTTGTCGACATTTTCAAAGGCGAGGATTTGTAATGTGTACAGTGGCGGACACGGTCGGCGTAACACTTCCGGTTTTTCTGTATTGCAAAATAGGTCTTGTTCTTTGGTAATACAGACTAGGGCTGTCGAAACCATAGACAAATCTGTTACGGCCTCCTAGTCCGCCACTGTACAATAAAGGAATCAATAGTAAATTCTAATAGAGATTATATTATTCCAGTCCGCACTATGCGTACACGTTATGAGATGGTTAAAAAAGTGTATAGTTATAATAATTTAAAAAATATATTTGTTAGGAATCATCGAAAATTCCGAGTAATGTCACAACACTAGACCACTTCCAGTAAAGTACTTGGCGTGGGAGAGCACACTATTTTTCATTTGAAAGTTTCTTAAAGTTTATCGTCTTATTATTCTAAGTTAATTAACTTTTCACAAAATCTGTTAACATGAATTACTTCATAGAAGCTTCAAGGACAGTATCCAATTGGATTTTTCTCTTTAGAACATATAGTTGGGTCATAAAATGTAAAAATGTAAGCTACTTCCAGAGAAGTGCTTGGCGTGGTGGGAGAACTTTGTGACTACTTCATATCAAGTGCTTGGCGGTTAAAAGGTTAAGAATTAAGTAACATATTTAAAAGTGGAGCAATAATTTCCCCTTTGGTCACTGGCGAGCAAGCCGATCCGATCGTGTAGTGAATCACTGTCGCGGCTTGGTTGATTAGAACATAATAATCAATATCATCAATCAATATATATAAAACTCTTCCGTTACTGACTGACTGACTGACTGACTGACTGACTGACTGACTGACTGACTGACAGACAACGCAGAGCCAAAACTACTGGGCGTACAAAGCTGAAATTTGGCATGTAGGTTCCTTAGGGAGTGTAGGTGAGCACTAAGAAAGGATTTCCCGAAATTCCCACGGGAACGGGAAAAAACGGGATTTTTGTGTTTATGAGAAATCTGCGCGGGAAATACCGCGGGGCAGCCTCTAGTACATAGTATAAAACAAAGTCGCTCTTCGCGTCTGTCCCTATGTATGCTTATATCTTGAAAAATACGCAACGGATTTTGATGCGTTTTTTTTTAATAGATAGAGTTATTGAAGAGGAAGGTTTATAAGGTTAATACATGCACAAAATAGTAATAGGTTAGGCGGTACGAAGTTCGCCGGGTCGACTAGTATTATATATTTTTTAAATAATAAAACGAATAGACCTAAATATTAAACTTACTTTAAAACCACTAGCCACATAATATATATATCAATCACTATATCCATGTGTCAATGGCGATTGAAATAAAAAATACCATTGTATTTTAAATATATGATGACTAAAAAAAATATATAGAATCAAAGTAGAAAGTAAAGATAATAGGAATATCTGGGTGTCAGAATTTTACTAAACAAACTTATAGCAATTAAATGATAACTTTTAATTTTATTATAAAACTTATCAGACTTTGGACTTTATCGGAGTCGTTAAAATGTCCTCTTGTAAAATAACAAAGACTTTAAAAAAGACATATATTTCTAAGAGGCAATTGACCCTATATCAATAATAATTCTCCCTAAATATCTCACTTAGTGAGACTATGGTGAGGTGACGATGATGTTTAGGAAATTTATATTTTGTAATAAATGGTCATAGACAAGCAATATTACTCCTTTGGATTATGGAATTTCCTATTTTTAAGTTGATTGCGGCAAGTTTTTTGAAACCGAAAACAATCCGTCAACAATTCTCTTTCTTTGCTTTATTTCCTCTGCTTTGTCATCAATATTTTTTTCTTAAGGCGGTAACTCATGGTATGGCGCGAAATTCAAATTTTTTCACGTTTTTTTATTATTTTGGCGAAAGTATTCATTTTTCATAAAGTTTAAATGAATTCGCGTACGTAAAAAACCATCTCCCACATTGTGATATATCGTTTTTGAAAGACAGAGTTACCGATTTTGTGTATATTCAAGGAACTTGATTTTTGGCCTTTTACCCTTTAGACACAAAATCAGTAGGTCTATTTTTAAAAACGTTGTAGTACAATGTGAGAAATGGTTTTTTTCATACGCGAATTCATTTAAACTTTAACAAAAATGTATACTTTCGCCAGAATAAATAAAAAACACGAAAAAATTTGAATTTCGCGCCATACCGAGAGTTACCACCTTAATGAATTAAATTATGTTATAGGTATTACAGGAAAAAAAAAACAGTTATTGATCATCAGAAAATCTGTGTTTAAGTAGTTGTATACGTTGTACTTAATAATATAGGTTTTAATTTTCTTATCAACAGTTTGTAAGAAACGTAAATCGAGACCACCCTATTCTTCTCTGTTATTTAAAGTAGTATCTTATTGTCTTATCATAAATACTGCACATAGTAACTGTTAGTCCAGTGCAGGCGTGAGGTCAGCCGGCCTTGGGAGACCGTTTATAAAATGGAGCAACAATTATAGTATTGCGAAACAAATTAAGGGCTTCAAAGTTGGAGATGTTAATGTTTTCTTCGTAGATTTTAGATAATAACTATTTCGTCCTCTGACTGGATGGTTCAACTTGCTTGGGTCCAAACTAACATATTTTGTATTATATCATGCAGTATAAGTGCAATATATTAATTTTACCTTGATGGGTTTGTTTACAAAAAGTTCGATTTCATTACCGAATACATTAAAATACGTTGCGTTTTGTGCAAATTGCGTTAAGCGTATTTCTTTATACTTATTGTTACCGCATCTTGGACTGACAACGCTAGAAGCCTTTGCCCGCCGACTCACGTAGTGATTTACCCAGCGCTGGCAGCGCCATCATGCGGCAAGGATGGACAACAGATAATTGGTCAAGACGGGGTTTATTTATTACTAATTAATGTTTTACATCTAATCACAAATACTTTATTAGGTTTATTAGGTACCATAAATTATGTTTTATTTAATAACTTATAGTAAATTATCTAGATGTTTGTTTAACAATGTTTTTCCTAAAGTTGGTTTGTAAAAGTACTTTGTTGAGAAAAGGCGGGAACCAGAGATGTCAATTCCCACCCTTTAAGCTAATTTGTGAACTTGACATTGGCAAAATACTCCACTAAAGTGGAGTCAAGTCCATTAAATTAAAATAATAATAAATAATAATGGAAGAGAATAAAATGTAAATTGTTGAAAGTGAAGTATTTAATTTATAGCTGTAATATTTCAGAAGTGGGATGAATTCAATGTTATTACCCACAATAACAACATGGACTGGGTGAAAACAAAAGAGACCGAGAAAGTTCTGGCTCTAGCAGGGCTTCGAAGGCGAAAACAAAATTTTACTCAACTAACAAAACGGCACGGCCACAATGAATACGCATCAAGTCTCGGCACCAAGAACGTAAACTAACGACAATAGAGATCTACAAAATAAGCTTCCGAAAATAAGAGAACACAGACCTGTTCGAAATACAAATTCCAGCAGTAAAGTATGATGATCATAATGACTACAATCGCACTTGGTATAACAAATTGCACCAAGCACTACGAACTACCAAGGAATGTTGACAATAAGGATACCAAAAGTTTAAGTTTAGTCAAGAAATTTCATTGTTATTATTAAAAAGCAAAATCATAATATTACAAAATTCAAGAAGCAACATTTATGTTGATGTCAACCTGGAGGAGAGGTCAGGCTGATGTCCAAGTTCAACCAAGAAATGACCAATTTGAACCATCAAAGCAACATCCTGCTATGAGTGAGTGCGGGTGAAACATGAACATCTGTAGGGGCAAAGTGGAGAAGTTTGTACTGCAGCAGCAGGTCCAACATTTATGTCAATGTTGACACGATGTACAAGGGCTCAACCAACATCTGCTACGAGTGAATGCAGTTGACATTACATGATACATAATAATTATGATTGGAGTTCATGCCGGGCCAACATTCAAAAAGGTCAGTAAATATCTAACATAATTTGCATGTAAACCCTGGATACCTCAGTACTTAATAGCTTCAAGTGATCTAGTTCTCCATTCAGAAAATCAATCTTATTGAATCTTTTAATATCAGCATTATGATAAAAGATAGAGACAACAATGCTTTATTGCCAAATATAGAATAATTTCCTACATAAAAAAAAAATATATGCAAATACTTGATTATGAGAGATATAGGGTAATGGAGAGCCTGATTGCTAAAAATTTGATTTCTTCTAGGCAAACCAACTGCATAGCATCAGCATAAATTGGAATCCAATCAGAATGTAAACTATTACTTTCTATTTTGTACTGTGTGTAAACAAAACATATGATATTATTGCTTTGTGCTTCCCTTTAAAGCATGGATTGAATAAAATAAAATATAAGAGGTATTACCTTATAGTGTTGAAAAGTTTGTATGTATGAGGGTACTTTTCATTTACTACTTTAAAGTGTGAAGACCTTTTTTTACCCTTAATTTTTATTTTTTTTACCATGAAAACTTATTTAAAATGATTGTTTTGTTTTATTTATTATACGTATGCTAAATTAAGGAATAACAAATAGTTATTACTTTAAAATAATGGATAATTTATACTGAAATGTCACGGAACATGGTCTGTGAGAAATCCGTTTTTTGACATATTTTAATTTTTTAATTTTTTTCAATTCATTTTTTTGTCAAACTAATCAAACATTCACAACTAGAAATAATTTATCGACAAAACTACGCAAAATATAAACTAACATAATGATTATAAATAAGTTTTTTTGATATGAAGATTTTGTGAGAAATTTTTTTGTCACGCACATGCAGGCATCTGGCCATGTCTGCTGACGTTCATAAATTGTGTTTCGTTGGTGTGGTAAAATTGGCAACACTTTGTTTTAAAAGAATAAGATTGTGCATTTACTTTTCTTCATTGAATGTGCAGTGCAAAAGTGATTTTGTAAAGATATGTTATTTTTAATTCTTAGATACCTTATTTTGTCGAGCATGTCTCATCACAAACATGAATTAAGTTGTATTCACTGAGGTTATGTAAATTTAATGGCTATCAATTTTTTAGGTGGATTATTGTACCAAATTATTGTGAATAAAATCCCACGCCGCTAGAGTCGTTTCTATGCCAGGTTTTGGCGCGCACGTTCAAAAAATGTCACAGACATGGCTTCGCATGTCGTCATGTTTCGTGTCACAAACATGGATTTTTAGAAGCATGTTTGTGACATTCAACCATGTTCGTGACATTTAACATCAAAATTGTTATACATTAGTTAGTTTTCATAGATAATTTCATAATAAAATACGTCATATTTGCGTTTAATTATTATAATTATATTATGAAGATAAAATAACTATATTTCAGATAAAATCTTTCTATATTTCAGATAAAACCTTCATTTGTTTGTATATAGCGAGGATATAATCCTATAGAAGCAATAATGTACTTACTGATATAAGCGAATTGCTTAAAGTTAGTAGCTGTCTTAATTTGATAATTTTTTTAAAATTATATTATACATTTTCGGACAGAATTGAGAAAAAAATCATAAAAATTCTAATATAAAAGAATATAAAACCTACACCTCAATATAAAAGAGTAATTTGATTTGTGCATCGTTAGTAAGACTTCATATATTGTGATATTTTTTCTTGAAGTTTATTGTTAAAGTTAATTTTTAATCAAAAAGAAAAAAAATAATCATTCATATGATAATTTTTTGTATGAAAAAATCACAAACATGGACTAAATGTCACTAAACATGTCTTTTTTAGCTAATAATTATCCAGTAGTCACACACATGTATGCTTGTGTCACACACATGTCCGTATTATTTTTCAAATATTTATTTTTCGCCTCCTAGACATTTCCAAGCTCAGCCACATACATAGCAAGACTTCTTTAATCCAAAAGAACATTAAAAAAAATAAAAACAATTTTTTGGAGATAACACCCTCTTCTACAAACTTGGTGAAAATGACCCATGAATGCTTGTCACTCTTTCACGTGAAAACTAATGGACGGATTCTAATGAAACTTTACAAAAATATGCAATTTATAATTATTGCTACTTAAAATACTAATCCTCTGCAGACGAGGTTGCGGGTGCAAGCTTGTATAATAATATATTTCAATTAAAAAATATATATGTGAAAATTAAAAATAAACTACTATTAATAACATTATTTCAATTTAATCTTTATACAATATACGCTTGAATTATAAGTAGCCTACAAAAACACTGAATGATAGTTCCAGTTACTTTATCTAATTAGAAAGCGCCGTCTATTGGAGAGTTGAAAGCTGCTGCTATCTTACCCTCTTATTCATAAAAAGTTAAAGAGCATTTTACTTATTTGACGTATGTCAATTTAGACTGGATGTAACGTTTTTACCATACAACAAACCAGAGAAGTAGACCTCCAGAAACGCTACTTAAAATCTACTGATAGTAGAGTATACACTCTACTACATCTACACTACAATAGTTTTCGTACTGATATTCGACAAGAGGTTGCAGCATTTTTTATTCGAAATCCGTTTCAGAAGTCTTTTGCTACATATGCCCACCGCAGTACTAAGTATTAAAATGGACAAAAAAAAAAAAATTATATATAAATAAAAGAGAAAGTCACAAAGTCTTGCTTACACCAGCCCCTGCGTCAAGAGCAAGTAAGTCGAAAATCACGTCAGCGATTACGGTGGAACGGCGGCAGCATTTTCATGGTCCCATCACCAAACTTCTACGTCGAATGGGCTTCGAGAGACTTAATTACCAATTTTCTCTAGAGACTAGTTGGAGTGGCTCCAGTTCAGACAGGCATTCAAGGAGTCTACAAAGATGTGTGAGTTCAGTCCACAAGAAAACTTGTGGGGGCTACAGAAATGCATACTATGGGGTCCAGCTAAGGAAGCAGTAGGAGTGCTACTTAACAGGATAACAGCAACTTCTCCTGACACGATATTGTCATTTTTAGAGCTGCGTTTTGGCAACCCAGACAGCATTTTTTTAAAGAATGTGCAGGAGATAAAAAAAAAAAAAAAAAAAAACTGCACCATATGTACAGTCACGGACTGGGAGGCCGTAACAGATTTGTCTATGGTTTCGTCAGCCCTAGACTGTATTACCAAAGTACAAGAGCTATTTTACAATACAGAAAAATCGGAAGTGTTACACCAATCGTGCCTAAAGAGATAGATACAGTTCGGCAACGGTGTCTTGAAACGGAACCATTTTTATCTTCAGTTGGAAAACCTAAGAAAAAAAAAAACATCCCTTCTTGTAAAGAAACATCGTGAATTTGTTATCATTTGATTTTGACTAATGGTGTTTTAGGAGAAAATTATTAAATATTTCTAACTCCACATACAAAGTGGCGCCCCCATTATTGTCTAGATTTTTGTGCCAAGCTGTACTTAGTTGTAATTTCATCGCCGCTGTTCAGGCTCTAGGAAAGGCCGAGTACCTTCAAGGGACAGCAATTGCAGCGATTACCCTGGGCAAGCTTCAACGATTTTGGTGTCCAAATGGTCGGACTACAGTTTTGACAAGCTAACAAGCGAACGCGGCAAATCATGTCTACAAGTGATAGCTGATTTCCTTCAAGAGAAGGCAACCAAGATAAGTGTCATCGCAAGCAGTATGATGACAGACACACGCGGGCAGCAGAGGTTGATGCAAGTTCATAGCACACATTTCAGCAGGGACACACATCGGACACTCCATAGAGGGAAGAATCGCGTTGCTTGGCGCACAGCTGAAACTTGTGTACGTTCACGCGTATCATGCTTGTGTGAGTGAGATAAGACGTGCGACGCACTTTATTTGTATTAAGCGGTAAACGAAAGGTACTTAACCGAGAGCGGGGAACCCGCATTTGCTGTGGGAGGCAGGGAGTGCCCATACTGTATGTACAGTGCACCCAGATTAATAATGCGCATGCAGCTCTTCGCTAATTGTCGTTTTCACGGAAATACTCGAATCAAAAAAAATATATAATTCAACTAAATTACACATGAAGAAAATGCACTTAACCACCTTAGATACATATCATCTTCTGACGTACGGGAATACGACCGTAGTCGAACAGAGACGACGATTTTGTATGCGCATTGTCACTTTTGGAGTACTGTATAGTACTATTTATTATACTGCGGCAGGGATGAACCAAAGAACAACAAGACGTCGTGCACCTTTTGCCTGGCAAAAAGCCATTCAAGAGAAGAGACACATCAAGCGCCACGCGATCTGCTTCAAGTGTTTGGAAAAACGACATCCACGAGACACCTGTCCAGCTGCTGCGTGGGACCAGGGATGGCTCGGAGAGGCGCATCATAGGCTGTTGCACTGCACTACTCTGCTAATCTACGCCACTAGCTTAAACATCCAAGATTTCCAGTAAACTTCGCTGGACGTAGTGAGTTTTTGGCGCTCCTCGACGAGACGGCTACACGGTGTCGCTGATGAGCAGCGCGCACGCCGCGCGCGCTGGCCTGCGGGGCCTACTGGAGACCATACGCGTTAACAGCGCTTGTGACAATCAAGCTTTAGTCTAAAGCAGTAGTAGTATTTGTTTTGTGATATATTAGGCGCGGACAATGTATTACACAAAATTGATATACGAGCATTGAAATTTTAAAATTCAGGATAGTGCTGATTTAAATTTTATTTATTAAAAGAAAAACTACTAGTTTCAACTTCGAAAAAAAAAAACAATTTAATAATTAAAAAAAAAAAATGTTTTGATGCTGATTAATGGACTGTGTCATTTTTGACGGCATCTGTGTGAGCCATTGCCTGTGTGGCGGCATCTGTGTGAGCCATTGCCTGTGTGGCGGCATCTGTGTGAGCCATAGCCTGTGTGGCGGCATCTGTGTGAGCCATAGCCTGTGTGGCGGCATCTGTGTGAGCCATAGCCTGTGTGGCGGCATCTGTGTGAGCCATAGCCTGTGTGGCGGCATCTGTGTGAGCCATAGCCTGTGTGGCGGCATCTGTGTGAGCCATAGCCTGTGTGGCGGCATCTGTGTGAGCCATAGCCTGTGTGGCGGCATCTGTGTGAGCCATAGCCTGTGTCGCGGCATCTGTGTGAGCCATTGCCTGTGTGGCGGCATCTGTGTGAGCCATAGCCTGTGTGGCGGCATCTGTGTGAGCCATAGCCTGTGTGGCGGCATCTGTGTGAGCCATAGCCTGTGTGGCGGCATCTGTGTGAGCCATAGCCTGTGTGGCGGCATCTGTGTGAGCCATAGCCTGTGTGGCGGCATCTGTGTGAGCCATTGCCTGTGTGGCGGCATCTGTGTGAGCCATAGCCTGTGTGGCGGCATCTGTGTGAGCCATTGCCTGTGTGGCGGCATCTGAGTAAGCCATGGCCTGTGAGGCAGCATCAACGAATCATAAACAAAAAAAAAAAAAAAAAGCTGTGTGCTTCCATTGCTATCTTCCTTTAGTTTTAAGTTCGCCATATATAAAAGAACCTAAGTGCTCGCATTTTTGTCAGGTACAACTGCCGTCGCCGTGGGACACGGCCAATGCAGGATGGCCGAGTGTTACCGCATCTTGGACTGACAACGCTAGAAGCCTTTGCCCGCCGACTCACGTAGTGATTTACCCAGCGCTGGCAGCGCCATCATGCGGCAAGGATGGACAACAGATAATTGGTCAAGACGGGGTTTATTTATTACTAATTAATGTTTTACATCTAATCACAAATACTTTATTAGGTTTATTAGGTACCATAAATTATGTTTTATTTAATAACTTATAGTAAATTATCTAGATGTTTGTTTAACAATGTTTTTCCTAAAGTTGGTTTGTAAAAGTACTTTGTTGAGAAAAGGCGGGAACCAGAGATGTCAATTCCCACCCTTTAAGCTAATTTGTGAACTTGACATTGGCAAAATACTCCACTAAAGTGGAGTCAAGTCCATTAAATTAAAATAATAATAAATAATAATGGAAGAGAATAAAATGTAAATTGTTGAAAGTGAAGTATTTAATTTATAGCTGTAATATTATTTAAGTAACCAAATATATCGAACTTATTATATAAATAAACGGCCAAGTGCGCGGGACGAGTACCTACCCGGAACCTTAAAAACCACAAAATAATACTGACAGAAAATTTTGTACAAAGTATTTTTAAATTTTCAGTTATTAAAAACATGTAGGTAATAAAAACACTGAACTACTAAAGAGCCATAGCACAGCTAAAGTAGCGCCACTCGAGAAAAAAATAAATATCTTCTAAACTAAGGAAAATATCAAAAATGTGAAACAGGTTTCCCCTAGATAATTCAGCCTTGTATTTTTAGGGCATTGTTGTATAGAAAGAAACTGATTGTTGCTAAAAACGGCCACTTTTGGCAACAATCAGTTTCTTTCTGTGGTCTTTAACCTAAAAGCTATACAACAATGCCCTAAAAATACTAGGCTGAATTATCTAGGGGAATACTGTTTCACATTTTTGATATTTGCCTTAGTTTAGAAGATATTTTTTTTTTCTAGAGGGCGCTACTTTAGCTGTACCCTTAAAACGGCCACTTTTGGCAACAATCAGTTTCTTTCTGTGGTCTTTAACCTAAAAGCTATACAACAATGCCCTAAAAATACTAGGCTGAATTATCTAGGGGAATGCTGTTTCACATTTTTGATATTTGCCTTAGTTTAGAAGATATTTATTTTTTTCTTGGGTGGCGCTACTTTAGCTGTGCTATGGCTCTTTAGTAGTTCAGTGTTTTTATTACCTACATGTTTTTAATAACTGAAAATTTAAATACTAAAAAATACTTTGTACAAAATTTTCTGTCAGTATTATTTTGTGGTTTTTAAGGTTCCGGGTAGGTACTCGTCCCGCGCACTTGGCCGTTTATTTATATAATAAGTTCGATATATTTGGTTACTTCAATAAGTAGTGGTATGTCTGATTGAAGCTTTTGCGATCTTGAAAAAAAATCCTTGTTAATATTTTGAGGAAGCTAAAACTAGTTTTACATTTAATGGCTATATCGATAAAAGAGATCACAAACTGAACATATTTTGTCCAATTACGTATACCTAACTAAAATCCGTTAATAAATCTGATAAGTGTTATCTCACAATGTTCGTATGTTCGCGTGAACATGAACAATCTTACTTATTAATCTTACTTATAACCTCTTACTTATTAATTGCATAAAATTAATCAATATATATAAAACTCTTCCGTTACTGACTGACTGACTGACTGACTGACAGACAACGCAGAGCCAAAACTACTGGGCGTAGAAAGCTGAAAATTGGCAAGTGGGTTCCTTGGGGAGTGTAGGTGAGCACTAAGAAGGGATTTTCCGAAATTCCCACGGGAACGGAAAAAAACGGGGATTTTGTGTTTATGAGTTTAGGAGAGCTGGCTATCTGACTCTGCTCCTAGCTTGAGCGATCCCCGCTAACTAATTACCAAACGATTTTAAAACAACTGTTCAAATTTTATATTTACAGAAAATATTTTACAAAATTATTTAAAGTACATAGGTATCAAAACGACTCGACTGCTTGGAAAATAATAATGAATCGAAAAAACATCGGCACACGTCGCAGCGAAAATATTCAAACTTAAGTTTGGAATTTCGTGTGACACTTTTCAGATTGCTATGGAATGGCCAGTCTTCTCCTGGCACAACCTCATTGCTGACGATGCGCCATATTACCCCCCGCTAAGTGAAGCGTACGGTACGACGCTGAGGTCGGCCGTATCGCGAAACGCTGGGCTCCTTCGGTTCTATGGCGATCTTGCCGTTGCCAGTGGTGCTGGTGCAGTCGGTGTGCTCGTCTTCTTCATCGCAGCTCAGGAACGCTGGCTTCAGTCGGTCCAGAGATACCGTGCTCGTTCTGTTCGCGAACTTGATCTTGAAGTACTTGTCGTGTCTCTCTACAACTTCGTAGGGTCCTTCATAAGGTCATGTAAGTGGTTTTCGGGTTGCGTCAATCCTTAAGAAAACGTGCGAGCATGTTTGTAAATCTTTATGCACGAATATTTTTCGCTGTGCGTTGGAGCTTTTATGCTGTTCAGGTCTTATTGCTTCCATCGCTTCAGTTAGCTGCCGGACGTACTCAGTGTCGCTGTCTTGTTTCTTTATCTCGGATGGTAAAAACATATCGGCAGGTACTCGCAGTGTTATTCCATACGTGTAGAGTGCTGGACTGATGTTTGTTTGTTTTTGCAGCGCGACTCTCAAACCAAGCAAGACTGTTGGTAGTTCATCAAACCATCTTGTTGTGCAACCTCGTGCCATTAAAGCAGCTTTTAGCGTTCGGTGCCATCTCTCTACCTGTCCGTTTGCCTCAGGGTGGTAGGCTGTTGTTCGTATCTTTGTGACTCCCAGCTTTTTCATAAGTTCCCGGAACAACGCTGACTCGAATTGGCGGCCTTGGTCAGTTGTAATTCTCAGAGGGCAGCCAAATCTTGATATCCAACCTCCATATAACGCGTTTGCAACCGTTTCCGCGGTTATATCTCGAACGGGTATTGCCTCGGGCCATTTTGTCTGTCTGTCTATGATAGTGACGAGGTATCTGTAGTCGTTGGATGGCAGTAGCGGTCCCACAATGTCGCAGTGGATGTGTTCGAACCTTCTTGACTCTGGAAATTCTCCTAACTTGGTTACTGTGTGTCGGCTTACTTTTGCTCGTTGGCACGGTATGCAGCTTTTTGTCCAGTGTGAAACGTCCTTATTCATTCCGGGCCAAAAGTATTTTGTTGCCATCTGTTTTCGTGTGTTGCGTATACCAGGGTGGCTAAGTCCGTGAAGCGCGTTGAATGCTACTTCGCGAAAAGCTTTTGGTAGGTATGGCCTCGCAGTCTCTGTGGAGGTTTCGCATACGATAGGCTTTTCTTGTCCAGGGAGGAAAATTTTCTTTAGCTTTATGTTTTCTTGATTGTAGAGCTCCTTTAACTCGGTGTCTTTTTCTTGTTTTTCGGAAAGATCTTTGCAGTCGATTACGCTCGGGCATTCAATTTCGTTTATTCTTGATAAAGCATCGGCCACACAATTGTCTTTGCCCTCTACGTATTTGATTTTGTTGCAGAACTCGCTTATGAAATGTAGCTGTCTGTCTCTTCTCGGTATGTCGGAATTGCTGGGTGGCTTGTTGAGAGCGAACGTCAGTGGCTTGTGGTCTGTGTAAACGGTTATGTCTATCCCTTCTATATATCTCCTAAAGTGCTTGATAGCTGTGTATATGGCTAATAATTCGCGATCATACACGCTATATCGCTTCTGTGCGTCGCTTAGGGCTTTGGAGTAAAAAGCTATAGGTTTCCACTGTGTTTCGGGCGTTTTCTGCTGCAGGACGGCTCCCATATTTCGGTCCGAAACATCTGTCATGATGGCTAATTCGGCGCCTGGTATCGGATGAGTCAATGTAGCGGCTTCTATGATGCTCTGTCTACACTGTTCAAAAGCTTGATCGGCGGCTTCGTCCCATATGATAGGTGTTTTGTCTTTCTTTTTGGTGTTGTGAAGGAACTTATTGAGCTCCCGTTGCTTGTCTGCCTGTTGTGGTAAGAAGTCTCGGTAGAAGTTGAGCATTCCCAAGAATCTTCGTAGCTCCTCGATGGTAGTGGGTTTCGGGTATTTGGAGATGGCTTCTACTTTCTCGTCTAGCGGCTGTATTCCGTCGCATGATACTTTGTAGCCTAGGAAATTTATAGCATTTTTGAGTATTGATGCTGAGTCCATACTTGTTCAGTCGCTCGAAAACTTGACGTAGGTGGTCTCTGTGGTCTTCGTCTCCTCTGGAGTAGATCAGAATATCATCCACGAAAGAATAAGCGAAATAATCTAGTCCCCTGAGTACTTGGTGCATAAAACGATTGTATGTTTGTGACGCATTTCGTAGTCCGAACGTCATGGCGGTAAATTCGAACAATCCGAATGGCGTTGTGACTGCCGTTTTCGGAATATCGTCTGGAAACATTGGGACCTGGTAGTACGCCTTTCTGATGTCGATCTTCGAGTACCTGGTCTTCCCGTGCAGCTGGAAGGTGAAGTCTTGAATTCTAGGCATCGGGTAACGGTCTGGAATTGTGACGGAGTTGAGTCTTCGGTAGTCTCCACACACGCGAAGCTCGCCATTGCTCTTCTTGACGACGTGTATAGGGCTTGCCCACGGACTATTTGAGGGACGGCATATACCCATCTCTACCATGTTCTCGAAATCCGCTTTGACGGCTTTGTATTTCTCAGGTGGTAGAGGTCGTGGTTGTTTCTATACGGTGTGTGACGTCATGTTTCGGTGCAGTTTTCAGGCATAGAGGACGTTGGATGTCTGGGAATTCAGCGAGTAAGTCGTGATACGGATGCGCTTTGTTAACGATGTAAATAGAAGGTTCGTCGGTGTTTACAGAATTTGCTTTGACGGATAATTCTGTAACGCTGTCGATCAATCTTCCATGGTGTAAGTCTACCAGTATTTTATGGTGTTTTAGGAAATCTGCTCCCAGTATTGACTTTTCCGTGCCTGCTATTATGAAGTTCCAGGAAAAATTGCGGCGAAGTCCTAAGTTGATACGTAACGTCTTCTCGCCGTAAGTGGGTATGGGCGTGCCTTTTGCGGCGTATAGCTTGAAACTATCTTCTATAGGCGTGCGTTTCTTTTTCAGTGCGAGTACGGATATTTCGTTCGGCGCCTGTGTCAACCAGGAAACGTTCACCACTTTGACGGTCAGTGACGCAGAGGCGGTTGTTGACTAATTCAGCACCGACGCCCGCCGTGGACGGCGCTGGTTCTAGTTTTCCGGCTTCTTCTTACTGCAGGGTATTTCGCATCTGAAGGCTTTGTCCCCAAACTTATAGTGGTAGCGGCACAGGTAATCTGGGTCTCCCGGCTGCTTACCACGGCGTCGGTTATTTGTAGAGTGTGATCGGGATCGGTAACGACGACGGTAAGGTGAGCGACCACGCCAGTTTTGCCTTGATCGCAACTCTTCTATTTCCAGTGTAAGTTTCTCTATCTATTTCGATAGTAGGCTTATTTCAGTCATTTTTCTTAGTCGGTGGTCACCACTGTAGGAGAGCTGGCTATCTGACTCTGCTCCTAGCTTGAGCGATCCCCGCTAACTAATTACCAAACGATTTTAAAACAACTGTTCAAATTTTATATTTACAGAAAATATTTTACAAAATTATTTAAAGTACATAGGTATCAAAACGACTCGACTGCTTGGAAAATAATAATGAATCGAAAAAACATCGGCACACGTCGCAGCGAAAATATTCAAACTTAAGTTTGGAATTTCGTGTGACACTTTTCAGATTGCTATGGAATGGCCAGTCTTCTCCTGGCACAACCTCATTGCTGACGATGCGCCATATGAGAAATCTGCGCGGAAAAAACCGCGGGGCAGCCTCTAGTATTTTGATATAAGTACTCAAGTATGTGTGGTATGAATAAAGAAATTTTCTTTTTTGGGCTAATGCTAAATTGGATGAGAATAACAAGGCTTTGATGGATTTAGATGAACAGTTGGACCAAGTTTTATCAAAAAGTTTAATAACGCTTTACAACTTTTTAAATACAACATACTTATAAATTAAATTAAAAACATAAATAAAATCTGTTCTTTTTAGTTGCATTCTTTTGAAAGTGAGTCAGAGCGTCTGGCTATTGAATGTGAAAGTTATTAATTTCTTCCTCACTCTTGACATTCAAAAGGAAAGAAAAAAAACCGGGATGGTCCGATAGTTCGTTGATTTCGTCAGATGAAGGAGTCGCACCTAGGTGCTCTCTGTAAGGGGTTCTGAGAAAGCCTGCGCGTTGCATCGCATGCGTGCGGTGTCATAACGATGCGAGGTGCCGCTTCAATGGACTTACGTAATAGTTTAGAGTTACGCAGAGCCAATGTCAAGATCGCCGGAGTCTAGGTCGACGACCGAACGAACCAACATTTTTTTTGTTAGTTTAGCGATACCTAATAAACATATTTTTATTCCGCGATTCTAAAGGTTGATGATAACGATGTCTATAAAAAAAACCCGCTACGCAAACACAGTGTGAACGACAGCATTATTTGCATTCGCTCATAATATTTTTCTTGATATTAAGTTTAATTATTTCTATACCCAGCTTTAAGTTAAGTATAATATGTACTTTCAGATTATGTTTGTTGATTGATTTCTTTTGACTTAGTTCAAAAAGATTTTTGAATTATTATAATTTTAAGGAAGTAAGTGTAATGTAAGTTTACTATGCCATGCTCAAACTATACTTTAAATAAAAAATATGAAGATGTTCATTTATTCGGGCATCACGGCCAAACGGTTTCTCTTACGAAAAGAACAACCGATGAGGCCTCATCAAAAATATGTACCTACTTACGTATGATTCTTCAAAATCAAATAATTTACGTTTCAAATGAAAAAGGACAGATGAAAAGCTGAAAAGACTTGTTGTCGTGTTTGACACACTATTATACGATGAACGCTTCTGTTCTGACTTTTTAGTGATACTAAGTCTTATTTTTATTTCTGATAATATATTTTGCCAGAAAAACTGCAATTGTGTTGCCTACCCCGCGTAGCTTCCACCAGATATTGCAAAAATAGTATAACAGTTTTAAAGAATAGAATGAAAGTCGAGCTCAATAAATCAGAAAAAAATCATTCAAAAAGAGAGCGGAGAAATTAAAATTTGTAAACACTCGCGAATTTATTGTTACGGGCAATGAACTTTCCAAAGCATAATTTGAGTAGGTATCACGATAACTTTTGATGACATTTCATGTTACGGATCGATCGTTAGTACTGCTACTGTGCAAGAGCCGCTTTGTCATGAGACGTGGTTATTGTAATTTTGTTGGCTTAAGACGATATACGACAAATAAATAAAACGACCGAATGAACTGAATTCTGACTGAGTCTGAATGATAATGAGTTTAAAACTCGTATCAAAAAAGTTCTGATTAAGAAAGCTTATTACAATATTGATGATTATGTAAACGACAAAGACGCATGGAAGTAGTCTAGCTCTGCACTTAAGATATTTTCATTATTTCATGTACTTTCATTTTTATTAATCTTTATAATGTTCATTGTATTGTCACCTTATTGTATTGTTATTGTAATATCACAAAAAAAAAGAGAGATAAAATTGTAAAGTAGAGTTTGTTACCCCTTTCTTCTCTACGCTGTAAAATCATTGCGAAAGGGAGTAGAATCACTTGACAGAGGAGGGCTCGTTTGGGGGCCTCTCCAGGCGACTATTGTCGTAAGGCATGCCAAACATTTGTTTGCCTGAGCCAATTGGTGGGCACCCTGAACTACCTCGCCTCTCACAGTATAGGATACCAAATAAGGTATCAATAGCGATTAGATTAGATGTTGTCTAATTGACTTTCAATAAGTGATATCTTGTATCCTATATTGAATAAAGATTTTTTGATTTTTGATTTGATTTTGATTTGAGAACAGAGACTATCTCTTTTGATATAGCATACTGAGGGAAAGTGACAGTCATATCTCAGTCGCCCGCATCGGTTACTACATTTTATTGGAAAAAGTAATAAATATTGAATATCTTTTTCAATTATTACTTTTAAATAAAATCTGAATTACCAGAATTTGATTTTGTTTATTATCATTATTCCTTGGTAGTTTTAACAAAAACTAGTAAGTAATTCCGAAGAACTAGCTATTCCCGTTTTTTTGGAAAGGTTATCTTTGACGAAATAATGTATCGAGGTTTTTTGATTCCAGTAGTGTTTCTTTGTTTTACCTCAAAAAGGTTAAGTATATTGAAATTCCAGATCTTTACCTCCTATAGATTATAAGAATTACTTGATTTAAAAAACCTTCAAAACTCATATAGCGTCTTAAACTTAATTTGTGATGCGGTGCGACTATCTTAATTTAGGGTTTGAATTGGTGGAGCGCTCTGGAAGCCTAAAGTGCATATAAGTATATACATCCTATATACAGCCTTTTTGTTACTACACAAGAGCACACCCGTATCATGAACCGACGTTACCGTTATCTTCTGATACATTACATTTATCATTTCACCCGGCATAATACACCCATTTTAAACTATCGGCAGACCTCTCCGACAAAAATAATTCGCAAAATTATACCCTTCCCAACATACACAGATCTCGAGATCGGCTTTAGATCATGTCTTACCATTAACAATTTATTTATTTCAGTATGAACCAGGACCATTAACAGACTGGTCTATAGTGCCAGGTATATTGATGATTACAATTTTTCTCCTGATGCTGACAATGGTACAATCAAGAATCTCGGAAAGGCCAAAAGCAGGAATCGCAAAGCCGAAGCTAATTAAGCTCCCGGGACCGCCAGCCCTTCCAATTTTGGGGACAAGATGGGTGTACTGGAGTCGATATAAGATGAACAAGCTGCACGATGCTTATGAAGGTGGGGTTTTATAGTTTTTTATTATTCGTTACCGAACTATAATTAGCAACTTTTGTTCAAATAGTTTTTAAATTAGTGTAATTCCGTCATGAATTCAACCGTGACGTTAATCAGAGTGAGTGTTACACATAAGTAAGTTAAGTCTTATGGCAATTGTATAATTCCAATGCCGAGGTCGCGATAAAGGTGATATATAACTGAGCTGCCTACCATTTTCATTATTTTAGAAAAAAATTGCAGGGCTCAATCTTTTTTTCTGCGTTTTACGTGGATAAATAAGCGCATAAGTACTTATCTTAGATACATCTTAACATTAAATATATCTTCTTAAAATAATTTGTCACAAATTAATATCAGAACACTGAGCCCTTTCTGAAATTATTTATTCCGTGATCCGTGGAGTATAATTATATGCTTAGCTATCACAATGAAGACATTTAATTTTTGACGCAGACATGTTCAGGCGTTACGGTCCAATCTTCGAGGAGATCGCGCCAGGGGGTACCAACATGATCTCGATCGCAGACAGAGCGGCTCTAGAAGCAATCCTGAGAACACCAGCAAAGAGGCCATTTAGACCCCCCACAGAAATCGTGCAGGTCTACAGGAGAAGTAGACCGGACCGATATGCCTCTACTGGACTTGTTAATGAGTAAGTTTGGTTCCTGAAGGCACATTCCTAAATTAGATTTGTTCATATTTTTCTCCAAATATCTTGATAAGTATACTTACTTATCTAGTTTAATTAGGATAGATGGATTAAAATAAGCAGTTTCTTACGCTCTATATATTTTTAAGGATTGTCTTTTACTATTGCCTTTTTTTTTTCAATAACTTAGGTGGATATATAATTAAATACAATAAAAAAAACATAATATCTGAGATACCCAAATTTTTTTCCATCACCGTCAAAATAGTAATTCGGAGAGTCACTTGCCTTTTGATTTGCACGTATTACACGGCCGTCTTTAAAGCTTTTTTAATCTAAAGGAAGTCGATAAGGGATTTACCAAAGTATTTTTGTTTGCTTTATCCTGTATTTTTATTACATTGCCCTTGAACAGGGACCAGGTACGAGGCAGAGAAAATGGTTTTGCCAAGGTTGAACGGCTAAATCGCACGCGCCATTTTATATTTAACAATAGATAAATAGGCATTAAATAGTATACTTTATGCAATATATAAACGAGGCCTACGACCAATGATAGTTTGCAAATAGAATGACCAACTTTTTTAAAGAAATAAAAAATAACGTGGTCGAGTTTTTGGATAATTTGAGATTTTCTTATCTAACTAAGAAATCCTCGGTAGTCTTTTCTGAATTTATACAAACTGTATTTACTATTACAGCTATAAATTAAATACCTCACTTTCTTTACAATTTACATTTTTATTCTCTTTAACTTGTTATTTTTCATTCCTCTCGTGTTCATGATTCAACATTGACAATTTTCATCTCATGTTCCCGCCTTTCCTCAACAAAGTACTTTTACAAACCAACTTTAGGAAACACATTGCTAAACAAACATCTAGATAATTTACTATAAGTTATTAATTAAAACATAATTTATGGTACCTAATAAACCTAATAAAGTATTTCTGATTAGATGTAAAACATTAATAAGTAATAAATAAACCCCGTATTGATCAATTATATGTTGTCCATCCTTGCCGCATGATGGCGCTGGGATCGGCCAGAGAGAAGGTAGATCGGCGGGCAAAGGCTTCTAGCGTTGTCAGTCCAAGATGCGGTAACACTCGGCCATCCTGCATTGGCCGTGTCCCACGGCGACGGTAGTTGTACCTGACAAAAATGCGAGCACTTAGGTTCTTTTATATAAGGCGAACTTAAAACTAAAGGAAGATAGCAATGGAAGCACACAGTTTTTTTTTTTATTTTTGGTTAGTTTTTTTATTATTATTATTTTAGTTTATGATGCGTTGATGCTGCTACACAGGCCATGGCTCACACAGATGCCGCCACACAGGCTATGGCTCACACAGATGCCGCCACACAGGCAATGGCTCACACAGATGCCGCCACACAGGCAATGGCTCACACAGATGCCGCCACACAGGCTATGGCTCACACAGATGCCGCCACACAGGCTATGGCTCACACAGATGCCGCCACACAGGCTATGGCTCACACAGATGCCGCCACACAGGCAATGGCTCACACAGATGCCGCCACACAGGCTATGGCTCACACAGATGCCGCCACACAGGCAATGGCTCACACAGATGCCGCCACACAGGCTATGGCTCACACAGATGCCGCCACACAGGCAATGGCTCACACAGATGCCGCCACACAGGCTATGGCTCACACAGATGCCGCCACACAGGCTATGGCTCACACAGATGCCGCCACACAGGCTATGGCTCACACAGATGCCGCCACACAGGCAATGGCTCACACAGATGCCGCCACACAGGCTATGGCTCACACAGATGCCGCCACACAGGCAATGGCTCACACAGATGCCGCCACACAGGCAATGGCTCACACAGATGCCGCCACACAGGCTATGGCTCACACAGATGCCGCCACACAGGCTATGGCTCACACAGATGCCGCCACACAGGCAATGGCTCACACAGATGCCGCCACACAGGCTATGGCTCACACAGATGCCGCCACACAGGCAATGGCTCACACAGATGCCGTCAAAAATGACACACAGTCCATTAATCAGGATCAAAACATCTTTTTTTTTTTTATTATTAAATTGTTTTTTTTCGAAGTTGAAACTAGTTTTTTTTTTTTCTTTTAATAAATAAAATTTAAATCAGCTCTATCCTGAATTTTAAAATTTCAATGCTCGTATATAAATTTTGTGTAATACATTGTCCGCGCCTAATATATCACAAAACAAATACTACTGCTTTAGACTAAAGCTTGACTTTTCCCAAGCGCTGTTGACGCGTATGGTCTCCAGTAGGCCCCGCAGGCCAGCGCGCGCGGCGTGCGCGCTGCTCATCAGCGACACCGTGTAGCCGTCTCGTCGAGGAGCGCCAAAAACTCACTACGTCCAGCGTAGTTTACTGGAAATCTTGGATGTTTAAGCTATTGGCGTAGATTAGCAGAGTAGTGCAGTGCAACAGCCTATGATGCGCCTCTCCGCAGCCGTCCCTGGTCCCACGCAGCAGCTGGACAGGTGTCTCGTGGATGTCGTTTTTCCAAACACTTGAAGCAGATCGCGTGGCGCTTGATGTGTCTCTTCTCTACCGATCCTTCCGTAAGGCCTTCTTGAATGGCTTTTTGCCAGGCAAAAGGTGCACGACGTCTTGTTGTTCTTTGGTTCATCCCTGCCGCAGTATAATAAATAGTACTATACAGTACTCCAAAAGTGACAATGCGCTTACAAAATCGTCGTCTCTATTCGACTACGGTCGTATTCCCGTACGTCAAAAGATGATATGTATCTAAGGTGGTTAAGTGCATTTTCTTCATGTGTAATTTAGTTGAATTATATTTTTTTTTTGATTCGAGTATTTCCGTGAAAACGACAATTAGCGAAGAACTGCATGCGCATTATTAATCTGGGTGCACTGTACATACAGTATGGGCACTCCCTGCCTCCCTCAGCAAATGCAGGTTCCCCGCTCTCGGTTAAGTACCTTTCGTTTACCGCTCAATACAAATAAAGTGCGTCGCACGTCTTATCTCACTCACACAAGCATGATACGCGTGAACGTACACAAGTTTCAGCTGTGCGCGAAGCAACGCGATTCTTCCCTCTATGGAGTGTCCGATGTGTGTCCCTGCTCAAAAGTGTGCTATGAACTCGCATCAACCTCTGCTGCCCGCGTGTGTCTGTCATCAAACTGCTTGCGATGACAATTATCTTGGTTGCCTTCTCTTGAAGGAAATCAGCTATCACTTGTAGACATGATTTGCCGCGTTCGCTTGTTAGCTTGTCAAAACTGTAGTCCGACCATTTGGACACCAAAATCGTTGAAGCTTGCCCAGGGTAATCGCTGCAATTGCTGTCCCTTGAAGGTACTCGGCCTTTCCTAGAGCCTGAACAGCGGCGATGAAATTACAACTAAGTACAGCTTGGCACAAAAATCTAGACAATAATGGGGGCGCCACTTTGTATGTGGAGTTAGAAATCTTTAAGAATTTTCTCCTAAAACACCATTAGTCAAAATCAAATGATAACAAATTCACGATGTTTCTTTACAAGAAGTTATGTTTTTTTTTCTTAGGTTTTCCAACTGAAGATAAAAATGGTTCCGTTTGCCGAACTGTATCTATCTCTTTAGACACGATCGGTGTAACACTTCCGATTTTTCTGTATTGTAAAATAGCTCTTGTACTTTGGTAATACAGTCTAGGGCTGACGAAACCATAGACAAATCTGTTACGGCCTCCTAGTTATCTCCTGCACATTCTTTAAAAAAATGCTGTCTCGGTTGCCAAAACGCAGCTCTAAAAATGACAATATCGTGTCAGGAGAAGTTGCTGTTATCCTGTTAAGTAGCACTCCTACTGCTTCCTTAGCTGGACCCCATAGTATGCATTTCTGTAGCCCCCACAAGTTTTCTTGTGGACTGAACTCAGACATCTTTGTAGACTCCTTGAATGCCTGTCTGAACTGGAGCCACTCCAACTAGTCTCCAGAGAAAATTGGTAATTAAGTCTCTCGAAGCCCATTCGACGTAGAAGTTTGGTGATGGGACCATGAAAATGCTGCCGCCGTTCCACCATAATCGCTGACGTGATTTTCGACTTACTTGCTCTTGACGCAGGGGCTGGTGTAAGGAAGACTTTGTGACTTTCTCTTTTATTTATATATAATTTTTTTTTTTTTTTTTAATGTCCATTTTAATACTTAGTACTGCGGTGGGCAGATGTAGCAAAAGACTTCTGAAACGGATTTCGAATAAATAATGCTGCCACCTCTTGTCGAATATCAGTACGAAAACTATTGTAGTGTAGATGTAGTAAAGTGTATACTCTACTATCAGTAGATTTTAAGTAGCGTTTCTGGAGGTCTACTTCTCTGGTTTGTTGTATGGTAAAAACGTTACATCCAGTCTAAATTGACATACGTCAAATAAGTAAAATGCTCTTTAACTTTTTATGAATAAGAGGGTAAGATAGCAGCAGCTTTCAACTCTCCAATAGACGGCGCTTTCTAATTAGATAAAGTAACTGGAACTATCATTCAGTGTTTTTGTAGGCTACTTATAATTCAAGCGTATATTGTATAAAGATAGATAATGATTTAATTGAAATAATGTTATTAATAGTAGTTTATTTTTAATTTTCACATATATATTTTTTAATTGAAATATATTATTATACAAGCTTGCACCCGCGACCTCGTCTGCAGAGGATTAGTATTTTAAGTAGCAATAATTATAAATTGCATGTTTTTGTAAAGTTTCATTAGAATCCGTCCAGTAGTTTTCACGTGAAAGAGTGACAAGCATCCATACATACAAACTTTTCAACACTATAAGGTAATACCTTATATTTTATTGAATTCAATCCATGCTTTAAAGGGAAGCACAAAGCAATAATATCATATGTTTTGTTTACACACAGTACAAAATAGAAAGTCATAGTTTACATTCTGATTGGATTCCAATTTATGCTGATGCTATGCATATGGTTTGCCTAGAAGAAAACAACTTTTAGCAATCAGGCTCTCCATAACCCTATATCTCTCATACATAATCAAGTATTTGCATATATATTTTTTTTTTTATGTAGGAAATTATTCTATTTTTGGCAATAAAGCATTGTTGTCTCTATCTTTTATCATAATGCTGATATTAAAAGATTCAATAAGATTGATTTTCTGAATGGAGAACTAGATCACTTGAAGCTATTAAGTACTGAGGTATCCAGGGTTTACATGCAAATTATGTTAGATATTTACTGACCTTTTTGAATGTTGGCCCGGGAAACTCCAAACAATATTATTATGCATCATGTAAGGTCAACTGCATTCATTCGTAGCAAATGTTGGTTGAGCCCTTGTACATTGTATCAACATTGACATAAATGTTGGACCTGCTGCTGCAGCACAAACTTCTCCACTTTGACCCCTTATGTTCATGTTTCACCCGCACTTAATCATATCAGATGTTGCTTTGATGGTTCAACTTGGACATTTCTTGGTTGAACTTGGGACATCAACCTGACCTCTCCTCCAGGTCGACATCAACATAAATGTTGCTTCTTGATTTTTGTAATAAGTAGGTATTATGATTTGGCTTTTTAATAATAACAATGAAAGTTCTTGACTAAACTTTAACTTTTGGTATCCTTATTGTCAACATTCCTTGGTAGTTGGTAGTGCTTGGTGCAATTTGTTATACCAAGTGCGATTGTAGTCATAATAATCATCATTACTTTACTGCAGTTAGAAGAAAGAATTTGTATTTCGAACAATCGGTAAGTAGGTATGTGTTCTCTAATTTTCGGAAGCTTATTTTGTAGGTATATTAGCCATCTCTTGGTGCCGAGACTTGGTGCGTATTCATTGTGGCCGTGCTGTTTTGATTATTTGAGTTAAATTTTGTTTTTGCCTTCAGAGCTCTGCTAGAGCCAGAACTTTCTCGGTCTCTTTTGTTTTCGCCCAGTCCATGTTGTTATTGTGGGTAATAACATTGAATTCATCCCACTTCTGAAATATTACAGCTATAAATTAAATACCTCACTTTCTTTACAATTTACATTTTTATTCTCTTTAACTTGTTATTTTTCATTCCTCTCGTGTTCATGATTCAACATTGACAATTTTCATCTCATGTTCCCGCCTTTCCTCAACAAAGTACTTTTACAAACCAACTTTAGGAAACACATTGCTAAACAAACATCTAGATAATTTACTATAAGTTATTAATTAAAACATAATTTATGGTACCTAATAAACCTAATAAAGTATTTCTGATTAGATGTAAAACATTAATAAGTAATAAATAAACCCCGTATTGATCAATTATATGTTGTCCATCCTTGCCGCATGATGGCGCTGGGATCGGCCAGAGAGAAGGTAGATCGGCGGGCAAAGGCTTCTAGCGTTGTCAGTCCAAGATGCGGTAACATTACGTTAACAGTTATTATTTTTTATTAAATTAAAATAACTAGGTACTTACTTATACATATATTAAACATATTATTCATAAAGATGCAGTAGGTTTTAAGTAGTTTTACTGGAAGGTCTACGTCCCTGGTTCGTTGTATGGTAAATACGTGACATCCAGACTAAATTCACGTAGGTACGTCAAATAACTAAAATGCTCTAACTTTTTATGAATAACAGGGTAAGAATCCATGTTTTTTCTGTTAGATCCAATTTTTAAAAGCGTTTGGGGGTGATGTGGATGAGGCTGCTGTTGTATTCCACGGTAAATGAATATATACACGATGAATTATGTACAGAAGAATATATTTACACGATAGGGAAGTAAGTACAGCTGAAAATCACCACACACAATATTTACAGTAGAAGGCGGAAAGAAAACTTTATACAACACAATAAACTCAATGAAATTAATAAACGAAATATAAAACTGAATTGCGACTTTAGTCAAGCAGAGGTAGACGAGAAGAGAATTGAATCTTCGTCGCTGCGCTGCAATCTCGGCGCAGAGTAGCTCGACGCGCATGCGGAGCTGCGCGGCGCTGCACCGAAGACCATGGCCGCTGGTTGCGTTGCCATGGTGACTGCGCATTGTTATTTACAATTTTCCTAAGGAAATGGATCTCACGCTTCCATTGCACTGAGGTAGGCAGTGTAAATGGAAACGGAGATATATACGTAAAATACTTAGATAGATAGATATGATAAATATTGTGTACAAGAATATTATAAATAAATATAATAGCAGTGGCGGTCGCCACATCACTCCCCTTCGGAGACCGTGACTACGGGCGTAAATAGTCAGAGAAGCGCACTTTTCGACCAGACCGAGTTCTTGTAACTGGTAATCTATCCGTCGGAGGTTGGAGTGAGCAATCAGCGCTCTTGATTGCGGGCGCAGCAGTTGGTTCAGGCGCCGCAAGAAGCGTGGTTGATGCGCGTTGACAGGCCAGGCAGCTGCGTGACCACTCACGGCAGTCTTTTCTGACGGCAGGCCAAATGTAGCGTTCGGCTACAAGTTTCGCGCTTTCATTCGCACTTGGGTGACCCAGCGAGTGGATGGTGTTGAAGACTTGTCTCCTTATTAGCTTGGGGACATACGGCCTCTTCACCGGGGTACTGGCGTCACAGTAGATAGTAATACTGGTGCATGGAACGGCGATGTTTTCCAGTCTTATAGTATTGCCCTCACGAATAATCTGCAGAAGATCTGAATCCACAGCTTGGGCTTGGGCTAGTTTAACAAAACTGATAGGATGCTCCAGCTCCTCGATCCGCGATAGTGTGTCAGCCACGACGTTGTCCTTCCCGGAGATGTGCCGGATGTCGGTCGTGAACTGGGCTATCAGGTCCAGATGTCGGTACTGTCGCGGTGAGCAGTTTTCTCGGCGAGAGGTGAATGCGAAGCAAAGTGGTTTGTGATCCGTATATACAATGAAATCTCTGGCCTCGATCATGTGGCGAAAATACTTGATGGACTCGTAAATCGCTAGGAGCTCTCGGTCGTAGGGCGAGTACTTCTGCTGGCTGGGACTCAGCTTGCGCGAAAAGAACGCTAGAGGCTGCCATGATCCTTTCTTGTACTGGTGCAAGGCTGCGCCGATGGCGACATCTGAAGCGTCAGTTACCAGACCTAGCTTGGCCTTGCAGTCTGGATGAGTGAGCAGTGCGGCTTTGCACAAGCTTTCTTTGCATTCTTTAAAAGCCTTAAGATGTTTGCCGTCCAGGTGTACAGGATGCGAACCTTTGACGTCGCCGGTGTGAAGGGAGTGGAGAGGAGCCTGTATCTCCGCTGCTTTGGGTATGAAACGGCGATAAAAATCCATCATCCCTAAGAACCTTCTCAGCTCTTTGACTGTCTTGGGTGTTGGGAAATTCCGGATGGCATCGACCTTAGATGTTGTGGGTTTTGCTCCTTCGGCTGAGATGTGATAGCCTATGAAGGTGACCTCAACTTGGCCGAACACGCATTTCCCAGGGTTTATCACCAACCCGTAGTCCTTGAGCCTGGTGAAGAGCTGGTGGAGATGTTGTTTGTGCTCTGATTCGTCTTTGCTGAAAATTAGAAGTTCGTTAAGGTGAACAAAGCAGGAGTTTATGCCTTCGGTAACCTCTTCGACGAACTTTTGCCATGTTTGGTCGGCATTACGAAGCCCGAACGTCATGAACGGGAATTCGTACATGCCAAATGGTGTGGTAACGGCTGTCTTGCAAATGTCCTCCTGAGAGACCGGAATTAAATTGTAAGAACTTTCCAGGTTAATCGTGGCGAAGACAGTGCAGCCGCTTAATTTGTGAGAGAAGTCATGTATGTGACGGATGGGGTAGCGGTCGGGGATCGTGCGGGCGTTAAGCATGCGATAGTCGCCGCATGGTCGCCATCCGTTGTCCTTCTTCGGCGCTAGGTGGAGCGGGGAAGCCCAGGGGCTCTCTGAAGGTCGTGCAGTTCCAGCCTTCAGCATAGACTCAAACTCTTGCTTCGCTATCTTGAGCTTGTCTGGAGCGAGTCGGCGTGGTGTGCATGAGATCGGGGGTCCTGGAGTAGTCCGGATGTAGTGCAGCGTGTTGTGCTTGGTAATGCGCTGAGCACCAGCAGGACGAGTGATTTCTGGGAACTCCTTAACAATCTCGTGGTATATTGAGTCTCCGATCATGACCTTCACTGAAGAAATCGTGTTCGAAGAGCTCGCTGATATTCCCGAAGTGGAGAGGGTTGTAGTGCCGTCGATCAGTCGCTGGTTCCTGATATCCACCAAGAGGTTGTAGAAGCTCAGGAAGTCAGCTCCAATGATTGGCTTCGCGACGTCTGCCACGATGAACCTCCACGGGAAGATTCTGCGCAATCCTAGGTCGGTCTCGAGGTGAGCGTAGCCGTATGTGTTGATGGCGGACCCGTTTGCAGCGCAGAGTTGATAGTCGGTAGCTGGGCGGCGCTGTTGTAGTGCGGAACGAGGAAAGACGCAAACCTCACTGCCGGTGTCGATGAGAAATTGCATCTTGGTGTTGCAGTCCGATATGAACAGGCGACCTGTGCTGTTAGCGAGGCAATCGTCCGTCGCCATTACCGATTGCCTTTCTCGTTTCCCTGCTTGTGGTCGCAAGGTGACAAGCAGTTAGTCGCTTCGTCTCCGAACTTGCCATGATACCAACAGGTCGGGTGCTTCTCATAGCTCGAGTGGGATCTGGTCTTCCGACGTCTGCGGCCGCCTCGAGGTTGCAGGCGTGGCCGACGTATCGTCGTGTCTCCCAGCTTCGCTGCCAAGACCTGTACTTGCTTTTTCAGTTCGGCAATAACATCGGTCATCTCGTCCGTTGTCATAGCAACCGTGTCAACAGTGAGAAAATTTTCGTTAGATTTCATGGTTTTGGATGTAAATAGTTTCCGAAAAGTTCAAAAGAGGGGTCACCAGTTTGGGGGTGATGTGGATGAGGCTGCTGTTGTATTCCACGGTAAATGAATATATACACGATGAATTATGTACAGAAGAATATATTTACACGATAGGGAAGTAAGTACAGCTGAAAATCACCACACACAATATTTACAGTAGAAGGCGGAAAGAAAACTTTATACAACACAATAAACTCAATGAAATTAATAAACGAAATATAAAACTGAATTGCGACTTTAGTCAAGCAGAGGTAGACGAGAAGAGAATTGAATCTTCGTCGCTGCGCTGCAATCTCGGCGCAGAGTAGCTCGACGCGCATGCGGAGCTGCGCGGCGCTGCACCGAAGACCATGGCCGCTGGTTGCGTTGCCATGGTGACTGCGCATTGTTATTTACAATTTTCCTAAGGAAATGGATCTCACGCTTCCATTGCACTGAGGTAGGCAGTGTAAATGGAAACGGAGATATATACGTAAAATACTTAGATAGATAGATATGATAAATATTGTGTACAAGAATATTATAAATAAATATAATAGCAGTGGCGGTCGCCACAAGCGCATATATACTTACTTATATACAAATAATAAAAATAATTTTTGTTTTTATTTATTAAGAAAAGCTGGTAGGTCCCTACATCATTAAAAGTGAGTAAAGATTCCAGGGCTTGTTATCTAATAGGCAAAGTGATGACAATGTTATGTGATGGTTATTAGTTACGTTATCTTACTTGGTGTGATAAAGGAAAAGCAAGAAAGTTAATGAAAGTTAATGAGTTTAGAAAGGACTAATACTAATTGTGATTAATGATTTACCTATTTAAAGTTTAAAGTCAGGGAAGCTAAACGGGCAGGGCAGGTTGACCTATTGAATAAAAGATGCACACAATTCATTCATTTTCCTATGGTATTTGATAAAAGGTAGGTACGCTGGTATATGGTAGAGCTAGACATAAGATAGACATCTACAGGATAATATTTAAAACGCAAAACAAAAAAAATAGACATGCCTTTATATTTGCGAGTCACGTATATCTTACCTTTTAACAGCCAGATTTTATTTTAGCCTCGGCCAGTTTTTGTGGACATTACTTACGACTTCCTGTATCGTTTGTTCGTATTTAGTATACCTATAAAATATTAAAAAGCCTTTGAAGTGTTTTTATGTTTTGCAATCGCGAAAAATTATAAAGGAAATAAGTTACCTATTTGGACTTTTTGGACAATACTTTCGGATAAACTAGAAACAAATAGCGGCTAAATTTTAGCCAATGCAGAAATTTAAATCTAATTCACACCGTGTAATGAAATAAAACAGGAAACCTAAATAGCGTGTTGAAAATAGTTCTGCATAACTTGAGGTTGATTAGTACCTAGATGATAAGTAGATATCTTGTACAATGATCAAATTCACGAATATAACTTTAATTCACCGATATTATTAGAGTATCATATTATTTAACCAAAAAGTTAGATTTTACTTATGCAATTTCATCAATTCTTCAAGTGTATCAAAAGGCTTCATTAAATCTTAATTTAACATTAATAAACACTTTAATTTCTATCTTTATATTTCAGGCAAGGTGAAAAGTGGTATCACCTGCGTAAAAACTTGACTTCGGACCTCACCAGCCCCAGTACGATGCAAGGGTTCCTACCTCAGTTAAATAGCATTTGTGATGACTTCTGTGATTTTCTCCTTAGCTACAAGAGACCAGACGGAAGTTTAACAGGGTTTGAGCAGATGACCAATAGAATGGGCTTGGAATGTAAGTGGACTCTCAAATGTATTTTTTAATGTGATAATTAATCATGTAGATTCGGTCGTGGAGATTAAAAATATCCAAATAATATATTTATTTTAAATAACTTTCCCCTTTGCCCAGCAGTGGAACACATAAAAGGCTAAAAAAAAACCCTAGCACATCTATTGAAGATTTTAATAGTTTACGTAAATATAGGTTATAAAGATTCGACCTTAGATTCTTAGTTATTTTCAGTGATCTTTGTCAGACGAGTTTCACTTTAACATTACGAAAGCACTATTTCTTTGTTGTTTTTCTCAAGTTATTCTTGACACTACAGTGCGTGGGCTGATGACATATTTTGATATTTAAATACTAGTTTCTGTGTTGACTATTCAATTTGAGTTCACCTCAAGAGTTCAACATCGTTGTTGCGTTGTAACATCTATTTTCTATCGAGCTATCCATGTTAACATCGATGTTTTCTCATCATCGAGCATCCCTACGTAACACTTCCGGTTTTTCTGTATTTTAAAAAAGCTCTTTTTTTTTGTTAGTACAGTCTAGGGCGCACAAGGGGTTGGTCCCATCGACTCCAAAACCATTGTTCTCTTATCTTATCTACAAATTTTAGCTTCCATACTTTGAGTTCCAATCGACTCCAAAATTTTTAAATAAAAATTATTAATATTTTTTCGATCCCAAACGACTACAATATTTATTAGTAACGTTAGCAACGTAAGTAAAAAAGCAAAGTAAGCTGTAAAACAAAATTTTGATTTCTAAAAAAACTGTTATTTCAATCATTGTGCTCTACCTGCTAACATGATTAAAAATCTTTCATATTTCATTAAATTCACAGTGCTGCGATGATCACAAATAATCATTTATTACAAACAAAAAATTTATTTCCAGTAATTGCGTCAGCTCATTTATTATGATCTCGCACTCTTTAAATCATATCTGATACTAACTGTGTTTTCCGAATACAGGGTGTGCGGATCTTCTCTTAAGAGGACAGTATAGCAACAAAGAATATCTAGAAAATCTCATGCTGTCGCCCCCCAACCGCAAACGTGCGATAAAGAAGAAGCTAATTTTTTCATAAAATGTGCGTTTCAGGGGGAAAACATTTTTCACAAACCTAAATCTTAGCAAATCACGTTGATTTTGATGTACGTCGCTTCACCATTAAATATTCTAGGTTTACACGTTTTCCTTTTCATTTAAATATATGCATTGGTTTCATAAAACCTACCATAAGACCTATAAGTCTAAATCTATTCCGAATTTCGAAAATAGGAAAACGTATACCTTATTTTCTATAGTGTTCGTATCATACCATCATTTCATTGCTATTAGAAAATAATTAGTAGTAGAAAAACGTTTTCTCTTTTTGTATGGAAGCGTACGGGGTTACTGCCAGCTAAATATGATATTTCCCTTTTTTAATTTGCTTTACAGTTTTTTTTACTGCAATGCCACATTTCCTAGCCATTTTGTAGGGTGTTGTGATGCCGGTAATGATTATATCCCGCCTTTTTTAGTGTTCTTCCTTCTGAAAACAAAAATATATCATTACATTGAATTTAATAAGCATAATTTTATACAGTTTGTATAAAAAATATGCTTATTAAATTCAAAGTAATTGATTAGTGATTCCTGGTTAGCCTTGAGCGATAATTCCTGGTTGCTTGACTATTTTTAAAAACCATATTTTAGAAACACACAAAATTGTTTTTTTTGCTATCGGTCAGCGAACGTTTTGTAGTCATTTGGGACATGGTATTGTTATTACCTGATTTATAAATTTTTCTTTGTAGTCAAATGAGACTGGTCAAAGTCCATTTTTTGGAGTCGATGGGACCAACCCCGCACAAGACCATAGACAAATCTGTAACTTTACGCCCTCCTAGACCGCCACTTTCATAGAAAATTTTCCTCTCTAGTCGAGGCCACTTTACATAAACTACCTGAGTGAGCTGCAAGCTTCCTAATTTACTATCACACATGTATCACATAGTATCACATAAGGTATGTGATCCTGAAATCGTTTTAATTAAACCGACAAATTGATCTAATTAATTGTCAATAGGAACATCACATAATCAGTTAACTAAAAACGATTGATGTAAAATTAAATCATTGCAAAGCGTTTCAGTAAATTAAGGTACGCCATTACTTGAGAAAAGTAACCTACCCAACCCAACTAACTAATTACTCTAATGACAAGGAATGACGCGTGTCGTTCAAGCGATGTAGATGTGGGTCACATAACTCATGTGAACTGCAGGCTGCATGCGTATGCAACTCGTTTTGAGCTAGTTATAATTTGTAATTTGACAACGAAATAGATATCGCTACGGCCAGAGAGCAGATACTATGCATTGATATAACATTTACTGACCTTACCGTCATATAACACTAATGTCGTTGGCACTGAAAGGACTGAGTAGAAAAGAACATTTATAGAGAATTTGTGCCCAAGCTAAATCAGAAAACCCTCGGTCGATAATGTTAAATATAAGTTTTGTTGTTATTGTATAACAACAACATAAGCATCGAGCAGACCATCCAGTATCTTCTACTTCTTCTTTAAACTTAAAGACTCGCCCTTGTTAGTGAAACATCTTCTATTCCTTGCTTCCCCGTCAGCTGCTTGACTTCTTGATACGACACGACACTTACCAAACCCTTTCTTTAGTTAGTCAAAGTAGTTTCGTGTCGGTCGTCTTCTTCAGTTTCAGTACCTATCTTAGGTTTATAGCTAAAAAATATATTTTTGTTTAAAGGCTTACATTGATTTGTCTCTTTTTTCTTTATTTTCAGCGGTCTGCTGTCTAATGCTAGGGTCACGCCTAGGCTTCCTAGAACGGTCTATGTCCGGCCGAGCGGCGACCCTTGCCGCTGCCGTGAAGGCCCACTTCAGAGCTCAAAGGGACTCGTATTACGGTGCTCCGCTATGGAAGTTCGCACCTACTAGGCTCTATAGGACATTTGCTAAAAGCGAAGATACAATCCATACGTGAGTTTTTTCAGGTTATTTTCTTTCGTTCTTTTAACGTTTCTTATCCTACTTATGAACATTATTCAAGCCGGTGTAATCAAGTTGTTACTGTAAATGCTAGAACTTATCAGCCCAAATATGTATATGTGAGAAGTACATTATCTTTAGTTTTCTTGGTCGCTGGCTGTTATTAATAGTTTCAAGAAAATGTTAAGTATTTTGATCTATTTACTGTTCTTTGTAAGTAATTAGAGCAATACTTACTTTGCAATAGTTTACTATGAAACAAAGTCAGCGAATGCGTAATTTCTAAAAGTAACCATCGATGTTGATTTTACAGAATTGTATCAGAGCTTATGGACGAGGCCCGCAACAGAACCGAAGGGTCAGCCCGGGATGATGGCATGCAAGAGATCTTTCTCACGATACTAGGGAATCCAGCATTGGACATGAGGGACAAAAAAGCAGCCGTCATTGATTTCATCACCGCTGGTATAGAAACGGTAGGTGTGCGATAAATGTAAACGTGAATTTGCCGTTTTGTAGTTTTTACGTGGTTGGTTTATTTCTCAGAGCATTGCTTATTGCTTCAGACAGTAAAAAATTTAATTGGATTTAAAGTCAGAACTTAATTTTGATTTTTTAAGTTTAATGTAGCGTAGCCGCTAAAGTAGTAAAACTAAGGCAAATAGATAAAAGTATTTTTTAATCGATATTATACTTAGTTGACTCGTAAAGAGGATTTCTTAGGAAGTCTGGAATTGAAGTGTTTCAAAAATACTTCAAGTCAATTAAAACCCCACGTTCGTTTGATAATTTTGTTTATAATAATAATAATAAAAAGCATTTAAGTATTTCAAACATATTCTACAACAGATAAACTGATAGGAAACGGTTGAACAAAAGACTTACGCTTAAACCCTATTTAATACTTATTCTTTAATTAAATTAAAGTTACATTTTTAAACAATTTATATTTGCTTTAACGGTTGACGAGCTGTTTTTTGAGTGTTCTGCCCAAAGCCCAACTATACTTTCTATTCCTCCACAGCTTGCGAACAGCCTAGTTTTCCTACTCTACTTGCTAAGTGGCCGTCCAGACTGGCAACAGCGTATCCGTTCAGAACTTCCCAACTGTGGTCTACTTCGAGCTGAAGATCTAGCAACGGCACCCTCTGTAAGAGCGGCAATAAACGAAGCTTTCAGATTGCTACCAATTGCACCATTTTTAGCAAGAATGTTGGATGCACCTATGGTTGTTGATGGATATAGATTAACTCCAGGGGTAAGTTGAATACCTACAGGTTTGATGAAATATCTCTTGCATTATCACTGCTAATTTAAAAGTGCACATTTATCTACATTAGTACCTGATTGTCCGAATTGGTCCCCGCCATAGTAGTGGTCGTTATATCCACGATGACAAGCTGCCCCATTCTCACGATGGATAAACATAAACTTGGCCAGTACGGTCGGTGCAGCACCGATGCCTTTCGTGGCCTTCGTGGGCGCAGTCAATGACCTCGTGCCTCTGCCTACCCCTTCGGGCAATAAAGGCGTGAGATATTCTTATGTTATGTTTGTATTTATAAATCTTAATTATTTAGTGGTCTGCAACCGCAAGGCATTTTTTTTATTAATAACATTATTCCATTCCCCAAAGCCACCAATTCAAGATTTCTAGATGTCAGTTGAATCAGGTCCGCCATCTTTTCAATCTTACGTGTCAATACCCAGGCGAAATTCAACCTTAAAAGTTATTAAAAATAAAGCCTACTTCAGACATTCGTCCTGGCGCACACGGGAGCCGCGTGTCGTCAAGACGAGAACTTCTGGCAAGCCGCGGAGTACCTGCCCGAACGATGGATCGATGTGAGGGAGCCCCACGCCGCGTCCCTGGTGGCTCCCTTCGGGCGAGGGCGCCGCATGTGCCCCGGGAAACGATTTGTAGAATTGGAACTCCAGTTGCTGCTTGCTAAGGTAAAATTGTTATGA
Organism: Euspilapteryx auroguttella; assembly: GCA_951802225.1. Taxonomy (NCBI): domain Eukaryota; kingdom Metazoa; phylum Arthropoda; class Insecta; order Lepidoptera; family Gracillariidae; genus Euspilapteryx; species Euspilapteryx auroguttella. The sequence continues at coordinate 4,497,754 of OX637660.1, read as the reverse complement.
TGATACAGTATAAGTAATACCACGGTAAAGATAAGGAACCATTCGATCGGACGAGCCGACATCTAAATTACATGTCAAACAAAAGTAATAGAAAGATTTAACAAATTGTCGGTCGTGCTACGGACGCAGATGTACAGTGGCGGACACGATCGGCGTAACACTTCCGGTTTTTCTGTATTGCAAAATAGCTCTTGTTCTTTGGTAATACAGTCTAGGGCTGACGAAACCATAGACAAATCTGTTACGGCCTCCTAGTCCGTGACTGTACCTATCAACTTTCAAGTTATGATTTCGTTTGAACCCTATTTTAAACCATACACATTATGATGTGAAACTCATGAGAGCGCTCAGTGCCAATTAAAATTTTTTGTAATAACGAAGCCCATAAGTGTACTGTGCAAGTTAAAAAAAAATTAGGAATGTCTCAAATGCAATCATACGATAGTACAACTAATGTTACATGTAAAAAATGCTTTTGGCAACATTGTATAACTGACCAAACTAATTATGTCGTCCACAGATGATTCAAAGATGGCGAGTGGAGTTCGACGGCGAGCTCGACATACAGTTTGACTTCCTGCTGTCGCCGAAGGCTCCGGTCACCCTGCGACTACACGACTGGGAAAGCTAACGATAATGTTTGAACGAACCTTAATTCCGGCACGATGAATCCTTGATTTCTAGAACGAAAATTTACAATTTCTACCTTTATGAAGTTTCATAAAAATTCTTGCCGCAGATCTAAAAAAAACCTTTGTTCTTTAACATTATTTTCTTAAAATAAATAAGGCATGACATAAAATATTATGTCACATAAAACAGGGTATCTTAACCATTTTCTGCTCAAGTTATAAGTAAGTTAATGTTATTTACAAAATAAAAAATGGTCTCCGCTAAATATAGAGTGAGGAAAATAGTTTTATCAATTACGAATTATAATGGCTGTGTTAAAATCAAATAAATGACGACATAGTTAAATACAATACAAGAACCGTAAATACCTCTCTACATCGAAGACTGTGTTCCAGTCAGTGAATGCATTTTTCTGCATTTAATATGTTTAATGTTTTATTATTACTCTAGCTAATTATGTAATGTTCAAGATAACAGTGTTAAATTTATGCTCATTTTTTAATTCTTTAACGCACGACAGTTTCTCGCAAGCGAATATTTTTGATGTTTTTTGCACTGTAAAATTATATATTTTATCATTCCTTTTTGCTTTTAAATGTATTTGATGTTTAACTGCACTCTTTATATTAAATAGGTAATAGTATGTATGATAAGTATGTGTATGTCTATATTTTAGTAAAGCTACTTCGTTTGTATTACAAAAGTTTACATAAAGTCGCGGCCATTTAATATTATTATAGGCAACCGTTTCGTGCCCTCATAGATCGAACTAAGTAGGTAATAGTAAAATTAATTTCTTATCTTTTTTATAAGGGTTAAGGGTTTATAAGGGTCCCCTTGCAATCATAATTTCAGTTTTTTGCCAAAGTATTATATCCCATTTTTTAGACCCTGATTTTTCCCTCATTAATTCTTAAGCCTTATTTCTGTATCCTCAAAACATAACCGAAAGGTTTTAAGGGAGTTTAGTTTGTTGCCCCTTTCCACCACAACACAATCAAACGTCCTTACTAACGTAGCGGTACCTTAGTTATACTTTAGTTCGCTGTACTGTGCACGAAAAAGTTGATCTACTTACTTATTAAAGGACTTACTTATTGTTAAATTATATTCTATAATTATATTATATTACTATTATATTCTATTTTATTAAAACCAAACCAAAAATTTACCTCTTTAATATGAGAAAAAAAATACAACAATAATATTATGTTTGGATAGTAAATATTCTTGAAAACAAACTGATTTAGTTTTGTTTTTCCGTCGTTTATTTTAAATATATAAGAAAAGTAGTTTAAACCATTTCAACAGGCGACCCCACAGGCTCAAGTGTTCACTTAAGACGAATAAATCAAACGACCGAGGATCAAAGGTTGTCCTTTTCCCTCAAACATACTGAGGGAAAAGGACAGTCATATGTCAGTCGCCTACATCGGTTACTACATTTTATTCGAAAAAGTAATAAATATTAAATATATTTTTAATTATAACTTTTAAATCAAATTCAAATTACCAGAATTTTACTTTACTTTATTATCATTATTCCTATGTAGTTTCAACAAAAACTAGTTAGTAATTTCGAAGAACTAGCTATTCCCGTTTTTTGGAAAGGTTATCTTTGACGAAATAATGTATCGAGGTTTTTTGATTCCACAAGTGTTTTAAAATTATAAAAAACTTTGTTATATCCTCAAAAACGTTATGTTAAAATTCCAGATCTTTACCTCTTATAGATAAAGAGAATTACTTGATTTAAAAAACCTTAAAAACTCATATAGCGTCTTAAGAAGTTCAGTGGCTCACTAAAGGACGATAAAGTGGGACCAAGCAAATATAATATTTCTAAACGATACAAGTGCTGTCAATGATGTAATTTTTTCCGTCTTGCAACATTTAATTTTATTCCTTTTCGATTTTAAGAACAAAATGATGATTAGAGAAGACAGTCACTATACTTCTCTTTTATCAAAACAGCATCTAATACGTATAAATAGATTGTATATTTCAAAACAGCGGTTGAATATAGGTTCATATAGTTATGGTATGAACAACGAATCTTACCTACCTAAACAAGTCTGATAACAGTGCGGTTTTATTTGAGGACAGATAACCACGAGAGTGGTTTGACATTGATATATAAAAAAAACAATCTGCGAATAACATTCAGTTTTACATGCATTAAAGTGGTTATTTATTTCTCATTGATTATAGTATACCGACTAACTGAGGTTCAATAAAAAAATGAAGTTCTGTGCCAACCTTTCGTTTATGTTCGCCGAAGGAACATCGATACTTGAACGGTATGCCTTGGCCAAAGAAGCCGGTTTCAAAGCAGTAGAAACTGGTTTCCCATTTGGACATTCCTTGGAGGATATCAGAAGAGCCAAGGCGGATTCTGGACTTGAGCAAGTCCTTGTGAATTTAAAGACAGGTAAATACGTAATACTATTACATAAATAGGTACTTAGGTGATACCAGGGTGTAAGTATCTGTAGGAAACTGTATAAAAAATATAAATAGCCTTTTTTAAGCAATAACGATTAAATACGAGAAATATAAAATCTGGTAGGTATTGATAACTATTATTGTACATACACTGTTGGCAGAGTACCTATTAAAATTTTGTATTTATACAGCCTGTAAGGCTAATGAAAGTTAAACACCCTAATTTTTGATATTTGGTACCTGCCTGTAAACCGAAAATACTATGAAACTATATTCAAAAATGAAATGAAATTATATTATTTAATTCAATATTTTTGATATTAAATATTCCAGGTGACGTGACAAAAGGGGAGCTCGGAGTCACAGCCATTCCAGGCAAAGAGGATGAATTCAAGACAAACCTACAAACAACTATTGACTATGCTAAAGCTGTTGGAGCTAAGAAGATCCATATCATGGCAGGCCGGCTAAATGATGCCACAACAAAGAATTGGGAAACTTATGAAAGGAATCTTAAATATGCAGCTGATGTACTCAAAGGAGAAAATATTCTGGCGGTGATTGAACCCATAAACCAGCATAGTGTACCAAAATATTTTCTTAGTGATTATAATAAAGGTAACATTTCAGCTGCAGCCTATTGGCAATCAGAGCATAGTTGCTATTTAAAATAAAATATTTGTGTATTCATACAGAAGAAGAATATAAGAAAGAACCTAGTTTAGAGCTAAAACTGGGTTTTTTTTTCAACAAATAGCTTTTGTTCAGTGGCGATATAGGATGGCATAACAGATTTGTTTAAAATAGCTCTTGTTCTTTAGTATTACAGTTTACGGCGCTCGAGACCGTAGACAAATCTGTTACACCGTTCTAGACCGTCAATGAACTCAACTTTTTTTTATTATTTTCAGCAATTGACATTATAAAGAGGATCAACAGCTCATCTTTAAAACTTATGCTAGACGTGTTCCACATGCAGCAAATCTGCGGCGACCTCACGCATAACATCAAAACGTTCATGCCTCATGTTGGGCACGTTCAGGTAAACTCTTAGCTTAATTTATTTTTTAAGTAAAGAAGAATTATTCTTTCAAAATAAATAAAGTATTAAGAATCGCCCTGTCGGTAAAACAAGCTCAATGAGAGTAGTTTGAAATCGAATATTTTACTACAGGTATAATGTTTAAAATAAAAAGTAGGGTACATACAAGTATACGAAAAAGCTAGTCTGCTCTCAAAAACGCACATGTTGCTGTGCTGGGCAGTAAACAGAGCATAAAACAACTGCGCAAAGTAGGTACCTACCTAGGACGAAAGCAACTTAAAAATGTTTGTCACACAATTTTGAAAAATAAGGGTATTGCGATATTTAGGATTCACATTCTTAATAAACTCGTAATACCTACTTACTTTTTTTTCTTTGCCAGATAGCGCAAGTCCCCCTGAGAAACGAGCCCGGTTTAGAAGGAGAGATAAACTACAAGTTTGTTCTAGACGTCATAGAGAAGGAAGGGTACAAGGACTGGATTGGGCTGGAGTACAAACCCACGCTAAAGGGAGCAGCTACTGTAGATTGGGTCAAAGAGTTTGGCTATAACTTGTGATGTCCCATATTCTACACAGTTAAAATAAGAAAGAACATTTGCAAATAGACCTGAGAATAAATCTTATTGACAACATACAATACAATTATCATTTTGAAAACGCAAACGATTGTTTGTTACGCTATGGATGATTTATGACTACATTAAGTACACATACCACGATTTAGACACAAGTTTGCTACAAAATAAACTTATATTGAAGATGATCCCAATCAACTTGTGTGTCCATTTTTGAATGGTAGCTATTAAGAAAAACTTTGATTACAAGTGATGGGAAGTTTTTTTTTATTTTCCTGGTTTAGTTTGAAAAATAAAAAAATACAAAATGTACTCACGTTATAAAAAATAATCGTTTTATTCAGTCCATTACAATAGGAGTAGTGTAAAAGTCAAGCAGACATCACTTGTTGGGGTAGTACTGCTGCACCCACGGGTGCGCCTTCACTCCGGCGAGCGGCAGTCTTTCCTTGCTTGACGTTTTGAGGAGCTGAAATGGAAAGAAATTGTTAAGCTTAGATAGATCCATTTACAGTCAGCTGACCGTCCTTTCGGTCCCCAGTACCTTTATCTTAAGTTAATGAACGACCAACAACTCTCTACCTGCATGTGCTGCATCCTGTGATACTAATGTGAACAGATGTGTGTAACAATACGCCAGGAAAAGGATAGTCGGGTTTTAACCAACTTCAACGTCTGCTGCATTAATTTTGCCATTAACTCTCATAATTCTAAGCCAAGGCGTAATGCCCAAACCAAAATCCAAAAGATAGTATCTATATAAAGTTCGTACTGACAGTTTGCTCTAAATGAATTAAAATGTAGTTCTCCCAAATGTGTCTTTTTTACGGTCCAAGTCAGTCAAAGTTCTTTAAAAACAATGACTCAAACCTTAGAGATAAGATCGACGGCGCCTTGCGGCACGTGCGGCGGGTAGTCCATGTCGAGCGTGAGTATGCGCGCGTAGGTCTTGTCCTGGCCCTCGCTCTCGAAGGGCGGCTTGCCCACCAGGAACTCGTACAGCAGCACCCCGATGCACCACTGGTCCACCGTCACGTCGTACACTTGCCGGTTTATCATCTCCGGGGGCAGGTAGTCCAGTGTGCCACACATCGTCTTGCGTCTGGAATTAACTTATTTTATGAACTCAAAGGTCTGGAAAAAAAGAATTATTGCTGTTTGCGAGTTCCATGTCCAGCAGTAGACATCTTTTGGCTGAGTGATATTAAGATGACAAACTCTGTTATTGTAGGTGCAATATAGAGCATTCGGATGTTCTAGAGATGGGTCTAATAATTATGAAATAACATACTACTTCAATACTTTATGCCTACTATAAAGTTATTCTCAAACTTTTAACATTTGTCAACAAAATAATGTAAATTAGTATCTAAATTTAATAATGTTATGTAAGCATATATAGTGCACAGTTAAGTGACCTCACCTCTCGGAAGGTGCGTGCACAGACCAGCCAAAGTCAGCCAACTTGATGTCTCCATTTAATGCAACTAGCAAGTTTTCTGGCTTGATGTCCCGATGGATCACATGGTGCTGGTGACAATACTCCACTGCATCTGCCACCTATTGAAAACACAGTTAAAATATTACAGTGTTAACATTGACTTCACATCACAAGCCAAGCCTTTAATTTTTTAATAAAGCCCTAAGTTCTATTACATTTACTGATTCAATGGCCTAAGTGGCTCCTTTTAGCAACAGTTGAAAGATTTTAAAGTTTTTACTGTTATATTTTAATTTTTTTTTAAATATAATTAACACATGTAGAGACACATCAGGGTATAAATCTTGAGCTAAACACTTATATTAACAATTAGTACATAATAGATGTTAATGTAAAGTTGTACAACTATAATCTCAATAACTGAAGGGAGCAAAGCAAAGATAATAAGAATGGCACAGTGAGAGTAAAATAAAAGCTTTACCTGATAAATGTATTTAGCAGCTTTGACTTCAGAGAACCGGCCTTTGGGTGAGTTGGTGAGGTGCTTGTAGAGCTCACCTCCCGCTGCAAACTCTATAACGAGGTAGATGCGGCGCTCGTCGTGGAACCATGTTAGTAACCGAAGAATGTTTGGATGTCTGTGAAAGAAAAAAAAATACTGAACCTAAGACTTGAATTTGTAAATTAAAAATACTTTTATTCTGCTGCATATTAGCTGTAAGTGGTCAAGCAACTGTTGGGGAAATGGGAAGAGTGGAACATGCAGCTCAGCCAAGAGCATAGCTTTTAAATTTAAAGAATAAGCTGCCTACCAGTTGAGTACATAATTTTATTGTGCTACAACCATGCACTATGGGACTTCGTTTTTGCATACATTTATTATGATATGATATTTTTTTTGTACTTACTTAAGATGTGACTGGATTTCAATTTCTCTCATAACTTGTCGTTCACATTTGGATTTGGTAATCTGTGATTTGAATAAAGTTTTGATGGCCACTAGGTAACCAGTTTTCTTTTCTCTTGCGACGTGGACGTGGCCAAACTTGCCTTGACCTAGCCCAGAGCCAAGCTCGAAGTCCCTTGGAGACCATTTATACCTGAAAGACAGTGGTTTGAAAATTAAAACAAGATTAGAAAAACTTATAACAAGAGACACGAAAATAACTTACGCATTCCCGTAAGCCTCATGGTTTATGATTTTAGCTTCCAGCTCAAGTACTTCAGTTTTGGTGTCCATAATTGTATCTTTCTATAAAGCATGTAAAATGCTACAATCTGAAGAGATTTTAATCGCAGTTATTAAATTACCTACTTAATTCAAAACACTCACTGCGTCGTCCGTTACAACAACAAAATCAAAATTCAAAACAAACAAACTGTGATTGATAATGATTGATTGATGTGATTGTTGCTGTTGTTATTTAATTCTGGGAAACAAAAGGAACATAGTCCTTACAGCCAAATCTTCAGTAAAGGAAGTTTAGGAAATAGATTTTTATTGGTACTGTTTCCTTAAGGACCTTATTATAATATTACACTAGGTACTCCCATCACACACTCAGTACCATAGGCCACAGATAACCAATAGGAAAATTGAGAAACAAAATTCCGACATTTTCGGTTCGCTGCGCGGGAAAATCTCCTGATTGATTTGATTGACAACAGGAATGTATTGAAATTGAAGCTCAATTTTTCCACCAAAGAAAAAACAAACACAAAAATTAGGGGACCATAAAGGGGCCCTCAAGCTGGCCTCTCTACTCCACAAACAAATTTCTTCTGGTCTTAGTACTGCCGTCGTAACGGTAAATGCAGTACTTGCAAAAAGGTGGTTTTGAGAAAAGTGGCAAAAACTGTTTTTTGTAATTTTGAAGCTGATATTGTTAAGAATTGTGTATTTATGAAGTATGTTAAATTCTTTAAAAAAATCAGTAGACAAAATGTCATACTTTAAAATTAAATATATATAAGTAATATTAAAAAAATGTGGGTAACTGCATTCCAACCTAGCAAAACAGAACATTTTTAATAGTATTCCTACGCCAAAATGCAGCACTTGCGCTTATTACTGCATTCTTTCCTAGGAAAGACGTCGCGCGTCCCTCAAATACTGCATGTGAAGTATGGAACTTTAGTTCTAAAATTTTTACCCAGCACTTAATTATTATAACAGCTTGTCCTAAAATATAGTTTTTTGTAGAAAAGCTGCTTATTGCAATGCTTGAGTATCTTCACATAAAGATTTTTTTTTAACCTCATATTTTAAACTTTTTCCTATATAAATCAGCTTATGGTATAAAAAAATAAAAAAAATTACTGAAGATTATATTCTTATATAGTTTCTTTACAATTTTCAAACATCTGTTATAGTGATTGAAAAAGTTTTTATGTACTTATATACCAAAATAAAGAGCATTATTTTCTAAGTAAAAGTGTGTAATTACTGCGTTTCAAGCTAGTTTTTGTTGAATACTGCATTTAACTCTAGGAATGTAGCAACTTTGCGTGTAAGTACTGCATTTTTGCTTATTGTATTTCAGTATTTTAGTACTTTTCAGGCGATAATAATTTTTTTATAGGTAGATAACCGCCTATAGGTGCCATTTATGCAATAAAACTTAAACCGCAGTAATGGCGATTACTGCGTTTACCATTACGACGGCAGAGTATAGATGGCGCTAATGTGCAAAATTTAAGCATGTTTATTTAATATTGTGCAAAATAAATTATCAAAAAAAAAATATTACCCTACTACCCTCCTGGACCTTGGTGCCTGTAACCCCTGCCTGTGACCCATTGACCTGTCTCTCTGTGACCCTGGACCAGAGACGGGAGAACACTATACAGAACACTTTTCAGATTGATAAAAGTGTCCTACAAAAGCGGTCTAGGTCGCCGTAACACTTCCGGTTTTTCTGTATTGCAAATAGCTCTTATTATTTCGCAATACAGTCTAGGGCTGACGAAACCATAGACAAATCTGATACGGCCTCCTAGACCGCCACTGTAGCTATACCTAAGAACCACTTAAACGTGAGGAATCAGAATCAAAAAGGTGTATGGAGCTTGGAACTGAAGTAAAAGCACCTACCTGGTACAGTGGCGGACACGATCGGCGTAACACTTCCGGTTTTTCTGTATTGCAAAATAGCAATCTTGTTCTTTACGGCCTCCTAGTCCGTGACTGTACTATTAGGTATTCTGTGGTAAATAGAGGGTAAAAGCTAGAAGCCACTTTTCAGAATTTTAAATAATTTGAATTAGGTACAGTGGCGGACACGATCGGCGTAACACTTCCGGTTTTTCTGTATTGCAAAATAGTTCTTGTTCTTTGGTAATACAATCTAGGGCTGACGAAACCATAGACAAATCTGTTACGGCCTCCTAGTCCGTGACTGTACCTACTCAGGGTGGCCCATAAGTCCCTTGAAATGTAAAAAAAGTTATTAAAAAAAACTAATTACAATATGAAAAAGGTTTTTATTTTGAAGTAATCTTAATAAAATGGGAATTATTTTTTTGAAAATTACATCGTCTAAATGTAATCCGTTACGATCGCGGCACTCCTGTAAGCGACGTCTAAAATTGTCCATCACTGCACGGCGAGTAACTTCTGTAATGCTTGCCATTTCTCGTCGAATATTTTCTTTCAAGACATCGATTGACCGTGGGTTGGTGTCATACACTTTACTCTTAAGATAACCCCATAAGAAAGAGTCCATTGGGGTCAGATCCGGACTACGTGGTGGCCATGCAATATCTCCTCTTCGAGAGATAACTTTACTAGGGAAAAGTTGACGAACGACGGGCATAGCGGTGTTAGAGGTATGGGCAGTTGCTCCATCCTGTTGAAACCAGGTCCGCGTATTGAAGCCTGGAAAATTCTGCAACTCTGGTGCAAAAAAGTTCTCGATCATTCATTCTTTAAAATCCGCTGTAATTAAGTTCTGGATAAGTTTAATGCACTGGAACGCTTACGAGTAGACTGGGTAGGATTTTCACGAATTGACTGTTTCACTACGTCGATGTTTTCTTCCGTGCGTGATGTCCTTGGTCGACCTGACCGTTTTTTATCCAACGTAGAACCACTCTCCTCGAACTTAGTAACCCAGTTCTTAATCGTTTGAATACTTGGAGTGTCGTTAAAGTTGCGTAAATTGTGATGTTCTCGAAATTTACGCCGCGCAACGGTAGCAGAATTATTGTTGCGATAAAACTCGCGCACACAAAAAGCACGGTCCGCACCAGTGAAACGCTCCATGGCGACTGAATGAATTCCGAAAGACCGTTAGTGCTTCCCCCGTACCCCGCGCGCCATTCTTGCGCACCGTTTGAATTTTATTCGAAATTTAAATTTCAAAGGACTTATGGGCCACCCTGTAGTTGGATGAGATGAATAGGTAGGTTAAATAAAACGAAATAGCAATAGGTACATTTGATTGTCGGGTTCATAAATAAATAATAATACTGGATTGGATTCCTTCTATTCGTATCGAATAACGCTCGTCTCGTCTCTCCCCGAAATTACCATTACCATCCTCAACTTACAAGGGGTGACCTAGGCTAGGGTGTGGGTGTACTTTTACCGTAATGTCTTTTTATAGATTATCGATTGTTGTGCATTTTGAATTTACTACTACTTCAAGCCATGACAGCTCATAATTAATTTTATTAAAAAAAAAAACATAAATATTACATGAATATTACAGAATAGCATACCAAGAGCATACCCTATTAATCAATCAATATACAGGATGTTTCTGACAAGGCGGTAATAAATCAAAGGAGGGATTCAGCTCACCATACCTAACAACTTTCCCAAAGCAACATGGGTCGAAATCTCAAAACAACAATCAGCTGTCCCGTACATTGACCCCGTCAGCTCATCACTGTATGGAAGAGCTGTTATTTTTTTGAGATTTCGACCCATGTTGCTTTGGGAAAGTTGTTAGGTATGGTGAGCTGAATCCCTCCTTTGATTTATTACCGCCTTGTCAGAAACAGCCAGTATATAAAACTCTTCCGTTACTGATTGACTGACAGACAACGCAGAGCCAAAACTACTGGGCGTACCGGGCTGAAATTTTGCATGTAGGTTCCTTAGGGAGCTTAGGTGAGCACTAAGAAAGGATTTCCTGAAATTCCCATGGGAACGGAAAATAACTGGATTTAAGTGTTTTTAAGAAATATGCGCGAGTGAAACCGCGGGACAGCCTCTAGTTTACTTATAAAATATTAGAAGTACCTACCTACCTATTTCGGTACAATTGAAAATGTTTATTCAGTCCACATACGAAACTCAACTTCTAGTTTTAAATCGTTTTTTTAAGTGCCTTGTAAATTAAAAAGGCAAAATGACAAATAAAATATTGCTCATTTTTTTCCAACGCAACTATATAAGGGAGAGGCTTCCGAATCTCACCCTTCGTTTCGTTCATGGAGGGAAATCGCGGAAAACGCGCGCATTCTGGGGTGGCTCGGTCAGGCACAGGCACAGGCACAGTGCCCGCGCCGCGCCAGCGTGCGCCGCCGGTCTGATCGATAACCCGGCTTCTTTACACTAAAAACATCATTGAAACCCAATTAACCATTACTAAATTAAACATGCAATCAATAGGCAGCTTTTATTTCTAGTGAGTGTGAAGATTTTTCATAGGGTGACCATTTAATAGACGAGTACGTGAATTGCGTCGTTCGCGGTAAGGAGCGTTATACCTAAGTGTGATTATTGGTTTAAAAGTGTCTAAATTAATTGACCTATTTACTGTTTGGGTTAAGATAATAATTGTTTTCATTTTCTATTAGAATTTTCATTTATACTTATTGTTTCTTGTAAGTACTTGCTAAAGTTTATTTAATCTATTGATTGTACAGTGGCGGACACGATCGGCGTAACACTTCCGGTTTTTCTGTATTGCAAAATAGCTCTTGTTTTTTGGTAATACAGTCTAGGGCTGACGAAACCATAGACAAATCTGTTACGGCCTCCTAGTCCGTGACTGTACTACTTATTTAGAGCAGACCCACTTTACTGATTGTTTACGTACATAAGGCTCATAGGTAAGTGGATACAGCTGCGGTCAGGTAGTGTAGTTAGTTACTTAGTTAGCTATGTATTGCTGTGGTTCAATACGAACTTCCTACATAAATATACTTACTAGATATTTCTACTGTTGAGCAAGTAAATACTTATAGAGAGTCATTTTAAACTGACTGATGACTTTTTAACATACTAAATATGAGTGATGTGAGTAAGAGAACCTAGCTACTACTTTTAATGCATAATTTATGTAGTGTGCTTTAATATACTAATGACCTTTGCATATGAACTACACTCAGACATCGCTATTTATCATAGAACTAGTCGACCCGGCGAACTTCGTGCCGCCTTACCTTTTACTATATGTTGTGCATGAATTAAACATGTTCTCTACAGGAACAAGACAAACAACTGAAACAGTTATTTTCTAACCCTCTTATTCATAAAAAGTTAAAGAGCATTTTAGTTATTTGACGTATGTCAATTTAGACTGGATGTCACGTATTTACCATACAACAAACCAGAGAAGCAGACCTCCAGTAACGCTACTTAAAATCTACTGTATCTTTATGAATAAGACGGTAATTATTTATAATTATATTTTTAAACAAGATAATATATCAACCGGTACAGAAAAGCGTGTAAAAACAAGTGAAGATCAATTTAACATTTTAAAATAAGGAATAAGAACACAGTTATTCGTAATCTTCATAAAAAAAGATAATGTTCAACCAGCCAGTATTATAACCGGCCAGTATCTTCATGTCGGCGTAGACAATACATATAAACCTTCCTCTTGAATAACTCTATCTTTTAAAACAAACCGCATCAAAATCCGTTGCATAGTTTTAAAGTTATAAGCATAGACAGACGCGGAAAGCGATTTGTTTTATACTATGTATTGATATTGATGAAGTTAACTCTGAGCTGATGCTCATACCAGTTCCTCTCCGGCGGAAATCGAAATCAGATTTCCGGCATCACTGCCAACGCAGCACGCAGGCAGTCCAGGTACAAAAAATTATAGGAAAATTAAATGTCCAAAGATTTTAATTTTGGTTAAACATAAAATATACTTTTTTTTAGTTATTCAGTAGAATTTAGCTCACGGTGTGCGATTTAATCACGAATATTTATTTCAACATCTTTCAAAAAAAAAAAAAAAACAATTTTCAATTCTTTTGCCTGTAAGGTCTAGGTGTAGGACAACGATCTCATAAAGTCCAAACTCGTATCCGTTTTATTACATTTGGGAAACAGGGAAATGTATAAATCCGGTCGTCGACCCTGCGCCCTCCCGACAACAAGCCCTCCTAGATGAAAATCTTCTAGGGGTGGAATCCAGATAAATATTTGTCTTTAGAAATAGTTAGGTAGGTATATGTTTTTTTACTAAAGATAATCGCTTATATTTATATATTACATTTCCACGAATTACTATTTTTCCTTTTTTAAACATACTAAGTACCTACCTTCCTAACTATAGGTTTCAAAACCATTTCATGCGTCGTCGTTCCTCTTAGATAGTCAAGACTTACTTAGATCCATTTTAAAAATATTCAAATTAATTAAAGCTGCAAAAACAAAAATAATATACAATTTGTAGCGTAAACTCTCCGATCACATTTTTAACGTTATCCCTAAGAGTAGATAGATATCAATAATTTAATAATGTTGTGCTAGTTGTAGGTACTTACGTACTATTAGCGTGCAAGCAGTTTTAGACATTACTATGTATGAAATTAGACAAGATTGTACTTATTATATATTTACTTACTTAAAATATGTTTTTTAAACTACTCTAGGCACCTAAACACAGACTAACTCTTCTTGAATGTCCCGGTTGAGTTGCCAAATCCGCATTTCTTCCTTACAAACGAGAGGGTGAGGCCCGCCGCCGCCGCCGCCGTCTAGACTCCGACACAGACACCCCATCGCATCGTCACGCACGATTTGTTTTATTTAATTGATATACCATGACGAAATGTAATAGCTGGTAAAAGTACTTAAGTACATAAATTGTACTTTAGAAAGTTCCATCATGCTAATTGTATGTTTTTCAGGAATAAATTGCTTACAGTGATAAGGCCGTTCTTGTAAACTAACTAGGCTTTGCTTTTTGTATGCTCAACAAGGTAAATTGGGGAAGCAATAAAGTATTGAGTATTGATATATTCGCCTAGACAGTAACCAAGTTTACATTTAATAAGCTAAATTAAATGTAAACTTGGTTACTGTCTAGGCGGACATCTCAATACTCATTACTTTATTGCTTCCCCAATTTACCTTGTTGTTATTCTATTCTATTAGATTCTAAGTATTAAATCTAGAATTGTAGGTAACCTAGTAAATTCTCAATGCATCATGTCATCGTGTCACGCTTAAAGGGCTTTAAATTTTGACAGCACAATAATGGGCGGTGAGGCTACGACGACAACGGCCACGGTGGAAAGTTGACTCCGACACAACTCACAACTTGTATGACTGGTCTTGTAGGAAAGCCCTTTGCACGAAGGGTGACCACACTGGGTTAGATGTCTTTTATTAGGCCCTTATTCTAACGTTTATATTTTAATACTTACACTTAGTGATTTATGAAAAACTTTGAATTTATATTCCAGGCTAGCTTTTTCATTAATTGGGTTACATTACATACAGTAACAGTATGTATATAGGTAATAATACTAAGGTACAATCTAAACAAAGAAAATGGTAAAAAAACTAAGTAATAATTCCACAAATTTTAAACGAATTCGGGACTAATGCATGTTTTAAAATCAGTATTCAGTCCATTGTAAAAAATTACAGGTAAGAGACAAGACTTAAATCGTGGCTACACCACCTTCAGCAATTATCGGAACACGCTAACGGGTTATTCCATTAGTCTCCAAAAATCATTTTTTTTTATTTCCATTTAGTCTCCAAGCTGATTTATTCTTATTCTTATTTAATTATTTTCCATTTCCTATAGTCTCCAAAATATTAACAGGCAAAGATGGTATCGACGGCAAAACAAGCAAGAAAACCCATTGTTAACAGCATTACAAAATAAAAATATAGTAACCGATACAAGATTATCGCCTAGATTTAAAAATTATTTTCACTCTTTGTCAAAAACCTTACAAACTCTCAGCTACCTGATAAAGGGCGGCTAAGACTACAACTAGGTACTAAGTTTTACGGAAACAATAGCCGTGCGGTTATTAAACCAATCACAGAGCGCTGCTCGGTAGTCCTTCGGCGAAAGTACCGTTATTTAAATTAAAAAAAATATGAGTGCATGTGGTACTCTATTTTTTCTAATCCAGTCTGATCTTTGACTTGAGGAGAGATTAGGCTAGTGTCTCTGTGTCAGTGCATAATGGTAGACAGTGAAAATGAGGACCTAGCACAATCACGCCGTTGAAATATGCATTCAACTCACGTAAGTTTGGATGATAATTATGATAAGCTAAGTATTACAGTATAGAAAATGTGCAAGAAGTGTTTATAAATTTAGCATAGTAATAGTGCTTCTGATTGTTGTAAATGTGAAAATTTTATTCCCTTACCTAAGCAAATTTTAACAGTTATATAAGTATTATTTTTTTGTGAAGTTCACGATAGTTCAGTAAATATTTATTAAAACTGATATACTAAAAAACTACGTTTTATTAAAATTCCTAAACTTTTGTTGTTGTCTCTACATAGTAAAACTTACCTGGAGACTAAAAGGAATAGTTGTATGAAAAATTTTTTTTGTACCTACCTTTACCAAAAAAGTGTTTTGGAGACTAATAGGAAACGTTGTATGGGGCGGCTAAATTTTGGACATCAAAGGTTTTGGAGACTATCGGAATAACCCACGCTAACACAGCTGCAGCATTTCAATAACCATTGTGATGCTAATAAGCGAGCTTGGTTATGGAAATGTCTCCTGTAAGCCGTGAGTCATGGACACCTTAAGTACCGCTAGGGTTAGGCGGTCGTCAGACTTAAAGAAAAGCTAATTATACTGTTATATTATAGCGCTATATTTGTGATATTTTTTAAAACGTTTTGAGGGAAAGTTAAGACTTATGTAATAGTATGTACCGATGGTGGCGTCCTCATTTGAAAAAATATCTTCAAAAAAGTCATTTATTTACGCGACGTTCGGTACTAATTCACCTTTACAGGGTTTTTAGAAACGAAAAATTGAGCCTTTATTTTAGAGGACGGCACGTTTAGTTATTTAATTAAAAACAATAAAAATTAAGATTTGAAAATGTTAAATTGTATGGAATTCGTTATAATGACTTATTTAATCAGAATAATATTAAAAGTACTAAGAGCTTTTAATATTTTGCAACATAAAGCTACCTTAGCAAATTTTGGTCTGACGGAGGCTTTAAAGTTTTGTTTTCCAAGCAGGGACTTTCACTCACTCCTTGCTCGGTAATTATGAGCAAACATTATTAGAATTTTCTTTTCTTGGTTAGTGCCTAGTTAGGAAAGCCCGTAGGTGAAACCTTAGGCCAATTAGATATTGGTTTAGGAAGCCAGAAATAAATATTTGTCAACGAACCTTGCGGCGTATTTACGGCGCACTATTATTTTAAAATCGGAAAAGCTCTAGACAGTTTGTTTGTTAACAGCTACATTCTCTGAGCCAGCAGTTTAGCTTTCCGCATGAAGGAATGCTCTTATGAAACCTCTATGTACAAAGTTATAGTCACAATAACACATCTGGCGTGGCGCGGGCACGCCCTGCGAGATGCTGAGCTGCGATAACTCTCGCCTGCAGCCAAATACAACGAGGGAGTAATTGCTGTCGAGGAATCGAAAGTTCAGATCCGAGTACGGTTCTGAGCTTGACGATTTTTAGAGATAACTACATGGATTCTATAGGATCTCTGGTCTGAAATAAATATTTTTTAATTTCAGTGTTATAGAAATAAGAACATAATCGTCATTAGGCCCGCATGATTCCTTTCGTTATTTAATATAATGAGGCAAAGAGAGAATTTGAATATTTTCCAATGTTAGTAAAAATAAGTACTCAGTAATTAACTAACAAGTACATATTAGCACATGAAGCGAATTCGAAGTTAGGAATTTAGTTATCTGTGGCTATGGCACTGTAACAAAAAAAATATTGGTATGTTGTAGGTATGGACTTTCAAAGACTATAATAAATACGTGCCAAAGTCGTGATAAAGCGAATACATTGTCTGCTGCTGCTAAGTACATTAGATATGAAGCCGCGTAGCTCAGAAACGCCTTAAGTGTGAGCAGTATAATTCCCGAGAAATCAATCAGATTGCGGTTATAAACAAAGGTACCCTGCAACTAGCGATGAGAGATCGAGAATTAAAATTAGTAGGTCACACAGTTCATTGACAAATATTGAAACCATTGTAAAAAAATAATTGATTAACCTCGGTGAATTCCGATCTAAACATTGGAAGATAGTTACCTAACTTTAGTTTGCATAATATATTTTGTTAAATTAAGTAAGTATAATCATAAAGTTATAATTATGCAACTTTTTATACCATAACACTATTGATGGTCTCCAGAAGATGCATGCTGAAGGTTTTCGTTTCTACTTACAACTGTTTCTATGAAAAACCATAGGACCAAACAATTTACTTTCATAAAAGTGTTATTAATTAAAAAGTTCGATAACAAAATTAACTAATAGCGGCATTACAATGGCTGACACAGTTCTAATTTCAAATTGATTTTTGAGCGTCCGTCGTCAGACCGTTTTGACAAAAACTACGGACTATAGAGCGGCGCAACAAAACTTTTTTTTATAACTTGTGAAATGGAGCGAAAAGTCAGACTAGCTTATATTAAAGTCCGTTGAAACGATAGCCATCATCAGATTGACGGTCATTTTGCGTTTCTTGCATCGATTTGGGACTTGGTAGTTACTGGTTATGATCTTCGCAAATCGGTTCTCCGTTTTGTCGATCCGTCTTGCATATTACATTAAATAGCGTTCACTTAGGGCAAGTCAGTCGGTCAACTCGAACACAAAAAATCACGACTATCTTCTTTAAAATTTTAGGTTTACTTACAAATAGTAAAACAACACGAGGCTGGACCGGCCGATTGTTATTATCCAAGAAGCAAAATTTTCAAAACAACTACTCTACTACAGTCTGTCAGTAATGAAAGTGTTTTATATGGTCAAGATTTTTATAACGACTCCATTCTTTCAACTAATCTTAAACAACTATGAAAACCGCAATGACATCAATTCTCAGCAAACTTTACTTTATAAATTACCGTGCCATTGGCCCACTTCCTAATATGGTATACTTAACTAAATCTTTTGGATTTGTTGCTGTACAGGTGTTTTAGCTTCACGAGTTCTTAGAACGAGCACGTCTGAGGTACTTGTTTTTGTTACTATTAAGTTTAACAATACAAACGCTTTTCTCCTGCATAGGCAAGAGTAGTGCTTTAGCTGATAAGATTTCAGTTTGGTTTGTTCGATCTCATAAAATTAACTATCGTGCAGAATCTTATAAAATTAACACTTTAAGCGCAGACGTTACTTATAATTTATAATTGTTATGTTTTAATTCCTAGGTATACTTTATTTATTAATCGAGAAATCTAGGCTTAGAAAACAATTTACAAACATAAAATAAGGAGTAAGTACAGTAATGTTCTGCACGAATGCAAACCAAATTATCAGCTATCAGACCAAGACCTTTGATATTAAAATACCATTCCCTACTACCACAACATAGCTTTACGGTGGCGTACTGTGGTCTGTAAACGTTATCTGAACTAAGGTTTAGCATAGCTGTAAATCTTGGCTTTGTAATTTAATATTGTTTTCCGCATAAGTGCTATAATGCTGTTTTTCCAACCTACTGACCTCTCCTTTAATATTACTTGGCAAAATATCCAGGCGTGTGTACCTAATATGTATTTCTCTGTGCTAACTTTATAATTTTATTGCATAGAGATTTTTTTTAAATATTTTTTTTATTTTAAAGATTATTTTTTTGTAATTTATACTATGGATTAAAAAAAAAAACAACATTAGTAGTGGAAAGGCCGTGCGGTCCGTCCGATCTATTGTATGTTGTACGATATTTTGAAAAATTCAAGTGAGTCATACTCACACATCAACATTGCAATAGTGGCTGCAAATTAAATTTACAGGTTTCCCTTTTTTATTTCACAGAGCCGAGGCCATGTCAACAATTTCACAAACTGAATGAAGGTGCTATCAGTCGATGATGCAAAAATGGCGGCGCCGACCACCGCCCCCCGCATCAGCGCCGAGCACGGCTGCTCTACCAACATGTTCGACTGCCTGGTGCATCTGTGGGAATGGTATTTTTTTTAATTATATGGTTTCCTAACAATTATTTAATAGCCCTTTTTTATTTAAAACGAGGACGAATGCCTAACGCTTTCCGCCGCTCGAAGGAGTAACGATGCAGCGACGGCTTATGTGGGGCTTGCACCCAATAAAACTCCCATGTGGATGCCTTAGCGATTTTGGAAAAGACTCCGCGAATCATTGATGATCGACATCGGTAGTATTCCCACACTTTACAGGCCCTTGCTAGAGTGAGCGAAGAAAGCTGTTATTTTCATCAAGCTTCATCACAGCAATAACATTTAAGGTTGAAGAAGAAGAGAATATAAACAATATATGTACCTACAAAATTTACAATCTCTCTGGATATTTTATTAAGACTATCAAATGAAAGGCTGTTGAGGCAGACGTACAGCAAGAGTTGCAAACTATCCTTGTGTTTTTCAATAGGTAGGAAGAAGTGTAGACAGGCAGTGTCTGCGGAGTCTATTCATGTCGCCATTCAGCTTTGTGGAGCGCAGACAGGCTATTTCCACAATGCTGCTGATATATTCATGCTCGCTTTAGTTTGTAAGTTATCTTAGGAACAATGACTTATAAAATACCTACACGAGGTAGAAGGTAAGCAGATAGAGTAGGTATACATTTACGAGCTAAGTTAAAGGTATTAAAATGTATTTTTACTGAATCCAATGAAATTTATAAAGGTTCTGTATACTTACATTCCAAACTGTAGTTACCAAACAAAAACTTGTAAAACCAACACAAAATGAAGCATCCCAAAACCGCCTACCACGCTATTCAGTTTTTCAACAGAGCTTATAGCCTCTAATTATAACGCGAGATTCGGCTTTTGTCATGAAATATGAAATTTAGAGTGCTTCGTTTAGCTCTATTTATAAAAAAAATTCGTGTGATTTTAATATTATTGGCCGATGTTGGCAAGGGCCAAGTACCACATAGACGCAGTACGAGGAGGTTCTAAAATATAAGTATGTTTATGAATATCCATTTCATTAGAATACCTACTATATTTTTTCGTTGTTTAGTGTTTTTATTAACACTAATTTAGTGTTTTCATGTAGTTTCATATTCATAATTAGAATAATGCATATTTTTATAATTGTTAGTATAAAAAAACCAGTTGTCAGGTTGTTTCGAAGAATAACTTACAGAACTCAAATGTTCCAGAACATGCACGTCTCATGTCAATTTGAGTTTGAAAGTAAAACGACACCCGAGAGAAAGTTCGCATCAGATCACAAAATTATTGGCTCCCTATAAATAGTTTCTCTAGACATCTGTTTATAGACCAAATACCAATAAACAAGACCCGGCGAACTTCGAACCGCCTTATTACTATGTTGTGCATATATTTTAAATATAAAACTTCCTCTTGAATCACTCTATTTAAAAAGAAACGCATAAAAATCCGTTGCATAGTTTTAATGATATTAAGCATACATATGGACAGACGCGGGAAGCCACTTTGTTTTATACTATGTAATTATATTGATAAATTGTTGTTTTTTATATTATACTTATGTAGAGAGTTTAATTGATTCAGATAAAAACATTGAAAATTCACACAGTTTAAGTTATTTATTATCTATAATAAGTAATTTTATAGGTAATATAAAACCAATGGGTATTAGAAACGGCAATCTGCCAAAAGACCTAAATTCTTTAAGGTGACCGACTATGAGTGCGGAATACGCAAGTGATATAATTAGATTGAACTATATTTAAAACTAACTTTAAATAGAACATTGCAACCAGGTACTTCTATACTATTTTTGACTTTACAAGAGTGTGTTTGTTTATTTCGTTGATGTTTTAAATTATTGCGAGAAAACATTTAGTTACGAAACTTTTTTATGCTATGACAATTTTAAATTATAATTTTCTAAGGGAGGATTTTACTGAAAAAGTCTAAAATGGCAAATTATGTAATAATTGAGATAAGTAAGCGATAATCTTATTATAAGTAGTCATAAGCGCTTCATCCTATAAGAAGTTAATACTTAAAGTTAAGTGTCATTTAGCAAGTTTACTCAAAAAACACTTGCTCAGCAAACTTCCACAAAGAAGTGAAGTGAGGCTCGGCACCAAAATGCAAATGACGCACTCTCAAGTCGCAGTCGCAGGAAGGAGCGAAAAATGGAGCGAGCTTTCAGGGAAACAAAGAAATTAGACGGTTTTTCTTTAGTTTTTAAAATACTAGTAGAGTTTCTGTTTGCATATAGCTCGGTGTTGTCTTGGTTCAAGTTGTTCTGGTACATAGATATGTATCAGGGTTAGACTAATTGAAATCGTTCTAATCTCTAACAATATAATGGATAGCAGACGTTCGTTCAAGTCATTTACAACCCAGAAGATTATAAAAAAATACTTATCTACAAGAAATGTAGGTAACAGAATGTTAATCAGTAAAATAAGTTTGTTACATTCAATTCCACTTGTGACCTAAATAAACAGAAAAATATTAACAGCCTGAAATAAAGAGCACATGATTATTGTCCACCCGTATGGGCATTACTATTCAAAGCCACTGCCGAGGTTCGTTCGATCTCCATTCGCATCCGTTAGTTTAATGCCATTCGGAGCACGTGACGGTGGCGTATACAAGGAAATTTCCCGATGCTTTGACGTTTGGCCCTGGTACACACTGTGGTATTTAGCACGAACCTCGTCACTTTCTAGGGAACGAACGTGTTCATTAAATTACTGCGTGTTTGAGATCGATTTCTAAGGCATGAACATTTATTTTTTCAGACTACGGTGAGAAGGGAGCTCGAAGAGTTTTATTACTTATACTTTACAAAGAGTAACTCAACGTAATGCGTTTACCTCAATCTCCGCTTCTCTCTGCAATTTTAATAATATTATATTATAAAATGAGTTCTCGGTGAATGGAATAACATTATGCAGCAATTTTGCAGCTATGTATTATATTTGTCAGTGCAGCACGATTTCGTGTTACGTGTCTCTGCAGCTAGTATAATTGAACTGGTAGACCATGGTGGCAGTTCATCAGTTGCGAGCCCAACTATGCCTTTATTTCACGACGAGCTTCTTATGGCGGACCATGTGGGCCAAACGACTTGGTGAGGCTGCGGGAGTACACTGGATGAGGGTCGCTCAAGACCGAGAGGCCTATGCTTAGCTGTAGACGCCATTTAGCAGAGACGGGGGTAAAAAAATTATACGATGAGATTCGGATTAAATATAGATCAGAAATTGAAAAAATTAAAAAGTAAGCAGGTATCCGATTGTGCTAGGTTTTTGCTTATTTTTTTTAAAACAAAAGCCTCTTGTCTGCCGCATCCAGCAGCCGGTCGTGCGGTAACGCTCCGGCTAATTGGTAAAAGTGAGGCTTCTATTCCAATTGTACAAAACAAATAATGCCTTCCTTTGGTGCAGGTAATTCATTGCTACAACAGTGAAAGCAAGTAAAGCAAGTGAATCATGCATACGTGTGAATCAAAGCCAAGTATTGTGAATATCGTGATATTTATGTGATTATGATATATATGAGAAATCGAAAAAAAACACGAACAGAAAACTTCTTACTAAGTGAGCACTAAACCAAAAAATTCAAGAAAATAAGTCAATTAACAGTAAAATGATAACGTCTCTATATAGCAAGCCTGTCCTGCCCTGCCACACAAACACAACCATCGATGTGTTTATGTTTTAATAAACAACTTGAGACTTTTGAGACGCAATTTGGTATCGATAGCGTCATCCTAGACTCTGCTGCTATATATAAATTATAAATAAAAATAAATAAATATATCACTTACTCCAGCCCCGCCAGACTATCTTTCTATTTTTAAGGGTTTTCATATTTTTATTCTGATTCATTTAGCGTAAATAAAATATTATTACACGTTTTTGTGTACTATTATTTCTGAAGAATAATGAACCTGTATTGAGTACTTGCAATTTGTCAATGCTTCTAAAAAATACCATACAAACAAAAAAGATGTTGAAGAAACCCGCATTATGTTGTTTATTATTACAAGGGATATCTAAGTCGAACTCCTCATGAAACAAAAAGATGTTTCATTAGCTAACATTTCCCCTCTAACACAGCACTTCATTGTACTAGTTTTGAATCCTTTGAGTAGTAGCACTTGTTTAGAAATCCTCGCATGAAGTATAGTCACTATGTAGTAGCCGTGCTGTGCAGTCCCTGTGTACAGACTTTTTAACTTTGTAATGGGATTCCAAATTGTTTAACAAATTAATTCAAAATTGCATGGCCCTTGTATAATCTCAGTTATTATTTGGAAGATATTTAGACTATGATAGCATTATACTTTCTCTTAAAAAATATTATTTTACGGATTTGTAATATATAGATGTAATATTTTAACGTAGATCTTCTACGAGTACATAACATTAACACAACAATTTAGGTATATCTTGGCTTTTATTTTAAATATTTTTAATGATTATGGATGTACAGGTATGCGCCATAGTAATAAAAACAATTAAGTACAGTCAGTAATTTTATGGTTAAAATCATCTCATATGTAATGTTTTCTATGTCCAGCAGTTGACGTTATTTTGGCCAAGAGCTTCCTTACAGAACTACACACAGACCATATCATGATTGCCATACAAGTCTTAGAACATTTCAGTTCGTGTAAGCCGCCACACTACACCACCTAATGTACCTACCTACTTACATCTTTATAGGGCGACTCTGTATGAATCGGCACATTGTGTGGGCTTCTCTTGCTTATTAAATTAACAGATAGGTAATTGTTATTCCGTACGTTTATGAATGAAATGTAGAGTGTTCCATGTGAGACTTTCTCATGCTCTTTTGTACTTATTGTTGTATTAACACAATTTATTTAGTAAAGTCGGTCAGTGATTCATGTGTGGAAAGATTTTAAGGAACGT
Organism: Euspilapteryx auroguttella; assembly: GCA_951802225.1. Taxonomy (NCBI): domain Eukaryota; kingdom Metazoa; phylum Arthropoda; class Insecta; order Lepidoptera; family Gracillariidae; genus Euspilapteryx; species Euspilapteryx auroguttella. The sequence continues at coordinate 4,473,341 of OX637660.1, read as the reverse complement.
AGGTATATTTTAATTGTCTTTTGTACTCAATCAGTTAATATGATTATTTAAAAATATGTTAAAAAAAGGAAATTTTTATTATTGAGCCCGCATTGAACAAAACGAACTTATAGGTCTTTGTATCTTACAAAGGCAGGGTTCAAGAATCTTATTTTTATTTTAGCTTCTATTTTCAAAATTGTATAGCTAAACGGTGTGACTTCGCTCCGACCGTTAACGTACGCGTGTATTCAAATAAAATTTACTAACAATTCTTTACATCCAAACTATGCTTCACGAAAGCGGCGCGGCGGCTGCTATAGAGCCTCCATCTTTTTCACTCTACAGGAATTCAAATTACCTTATCGGCACGCGGTCCCGCGGTCAGGTAAAACCTGTAATACTCGATCGATTTTAAATATCATCTACTCCGCTTGTGATCTCACCATTTCCAACCACTATTTTCATTACCTGCATAGCCAATGTACTGACTGATACTGGCTTGTCTCTCTCTGTCTAACTGGTTTGTGTTGGTATTTTCATCTCTGTCTTCCGCCACCTACGCTGCACTGCTGGCGTTGAATCCACACCAAGCAGCAGTCACCGACGACTCGCGTTCTCCGAAACTAGTGCTAAGTGCCATAGCAGTGAAACTTTTAAATTCGAAAACCTAACAAATGTATAACATCATTTAAAAAGTGGCGCAAAAATCTAATGACTCAATTCCAACACTAGTCGGAAACGTCTACTTTTTTTTAAATAAACGACCATAGTAGAAATTAAATTCTAAAGTTTTCAGCATTTTGTGTTAAAGTGACTTTGTTTTTTTAAGTGGTCAATATACACAGAGGTGATTCAGATGATTGCAGACCGGTACAAGCGTGAATCAGGGATCTTGCCTGTGATAGGATTTGATGCCGCCAGCGAATAAGGTACGAGAACCGGATGCTGTACTAACACTAGCATAAGTTGTCAGACTAGTTTAAGCATCTATAGCTTTCATAAGGATTTTGTTCTCTGGGACGCATTTGTTGTTGCACTCAAAGTTTAAATATTTATGGGGTTAATAGTTGGTGTACTATAAACATTGAGTTCCTGTTCTAAACTCCCTTTGCCTGCTGCTAGCACAGGTGTTTTTTAAGTTGTGTGTGGTTTGCTTTTCAGGAACATTATTTAGGGACACAAAACTCGTTTTTGTATTTTATAAAAGGTTGAATGTTAAATATGAAAAACGTTAAAACTTTTACTCAAAGAAACCGTAGATGGAGCATGATCAAACAAACATCAAAATTTCCCGCCAAAGCATACCTCTGATAAACAATTTTAATTAATAGTATAAAAACCTGAATGACAATGAGAATACACTGCAGATTGATCTAAAAACATCGAAAAAGCTTTAGCGTACAAAGCAATTGAAGAATCCGCGAAATTAGCATTGCTTTTATTAGTGAGTCATTCGCAAATCAGCTGGAAATAACATCAAAAGCTTCCTCAAGTGCCTCAATTCAAACAAGGCAAGGTTTTGTGTCATTGGCATCAAATCCCCGCTAACCTTATGGGGCCTTTAAAGACCTGTCTCTCGAGGCAGGTAGTTGCCTTTGCAAGTAAATAGTTTTTTTGTCTCCTCAACTTTGTAAAGTAGCATGCAGTTTGAATGGAGCCGTCCACAGCCGTGTGAAGATTTTTGTTTTGTTAAGCACTTGTTTCTATTGTGTGAGCCCTTTTGTTTTTACCGGTCACGTACTGAATTGCCTCGTCTCCGTAACGTAACCCACTAATATTTACAGCCTCCAGCGCTATTGCATTCGAAAGTGTAATATTATAATGTCTCCGTGTCAGCCTCTCGGTTGATAAGTTGGAATTTTAGCTCGGATCGATTTGCATGATGTAACTGTTTATGGTGAAAGTTATTTGGTAGTATGAAAGAGCCATGCGAGAGCGTAGAACGTAATGAATTTTCAAAATTTATTAGAATTGATTAAAATTCCTAATTTTCAAGCTTGAAAGGACTACACGCATTCCAAATATTCTAAAATTCAGTCCCAACAAGAACAGGTTCAGGGTTGATTTGTAACGCTTACAGATGGGCATCAAAAATTGAAAAAGACAGGAATCATATTTTATTTTGTATTTTAGTCAGCTTTGTAAACATGCACCCACGATACAAAAAACAGGTAAAAGTAATGTTTTTAAAAACTCAAGATTTCACTACGTTTTATAAAACCAAATAGCATACCGCTGTTTGAGTGTATTATATGCTTAAATCTTTAAAACTACGCAAAGGATTTTGATGTGTTTTTTAACCGACGAAAAAACAAAAAGGAGGAGGTTCTCAATTCGTCGCGTATATTTTTTTTTTTTTTTTTTTTTTTTTTATGTATGATCACGCATAACTTTTTACTGAGTGGACCGATTTTGATAATTCTTTTTTTAATCGACAGGGTATACCTTGAAGTTGGTCCCATAAAAATTTGGAAATAAAATTCCCACCCTAAGGGTGGGAAAATAGGGGTGACTTTTTGGTCGGCGGGTCGATTAATCCACTCACAGGTTGCATTTCCGTGTTACATTATAACTTTTCATACCTACTTACAATATCTTTGGAAATGAAATAAAATCAGCCGAAAGACGTCCACTGCTGGACATAGGCCTCCCTCACAAATCGCCTCACCGACAGGTCGTGATCGAACCTCATCCTGTTAGTCCCTCAACCTTCACCAGGTTGTGTGGCCACCTTGTGGGGTGCGACCACCCTGTGAAGGGTGATTAGCTGGGGTCAAAAAAATTTGCCCAAAAAAAACTGAAAAGCAAAAAATAAAAACTTTTTATAAAAAAATTAAACCGCCGAAAAAACTGAAAAGCATTAAATAATAGGGAAACATTTTCTATTAGGCCTTAATTTACTCACTTCTTAAAGTAATTTTGGATTACCAAGAAATTTTGAGTCGGTGCCACAGAATCTACGAATAAAGATCACTAAATTACCTGAAATTCAAAGAAATAACCGAAAAACGTATGCCGCTGCTCATCGCGCTTTACATAGATAATGAATTTGCTTGTGTGGTGTGGCACCGACTTAAAATTTCTTGGTAATCCAAAATTACTTTAAGAAGTGAGTAAATTAAGGCCTAATAGAAAATGTTTCCCTATTATTTAATGCTTTTCAGTTTTTTCGGCGGTTTAATTTTTTTATAAAAAGTTTTTATTTAATACTAAGAGAGAGTGATTGTAGCCTGAATTCCTATATAACACTTGCACAACATAGTATAATATTAGGCGGTACGAAGTTCACCTGGTCGACTAGTTAAATTATAATTAAATGATAAGAAGACCTAGGTTATCCAAAGTGATAACCACCTCGAACCTAATTGAAACTAAACTATAATTTATTTTCCTAAATACAATCATATTTAATATTCTCAATCTGTAAACACTCAGATAATGGTAATTAATCACTATCATATTCAAGTAAACCGCCATCACTAGTTGCGTTTCCTCCACAAAAGCCCAACGCTAAAGGACAGACAAAGGAAACGTGAACTCGATTCCCCATTAATCCCAAATATTTAAAAAATGTGAATGACAAAGGATTCTCCCTTTCAGAATCTTTCCCCAAACACTTCCTCAAGGTAATTATTTTAAAAGGATAGTGATGTTGTAGGTACCGTACTAAGTGAATTATGATTAAAACTTTAACCCTACGAGAACACAAGCCACCGCAAGATATAGAACTCTTGTCTTGAGCCTAGAGACAAGGAAAAGAGGTGCACCTTACTGCACTTTACTTCACGAGTTTCTCATTATAATTTAATATTTTTTTTAAGTCAAATAGGTACCCTCTTTCAAAACTACTGTGTTTTAAAAACAAGACGTTAAATAAACAATTTGGTTTTTAAAACCAGAAAGCGAATCAAATTCTTTCAAATATTTAACGGCTATTAAGTTGTTGAAAGCTCGGTTTTCGGTTGTTTAGAATGACATCAACTTTTTTTGTGATTCGTTTACGTTTATTAAAACAAAAAAGTAACTGGGAAATCGTGCCAAATGAATCCTCGACATTTAGGCCCCGGAGCGAGATCGCTGAATAGTGAATATTGCGAAGGGTGAAAGGAACTTTGGAATGCGAACTGCTGCTGCGGTTGGATGTTCCTTATTTATTAGTTATCATCTTAGAGCATTCAACCAACGTTATAACAGATAATCGGAAATTAGAGGAGAAACCTTTGCAGCCTGTGTTGACAATTCAACACCTAAAGTCTCAAAAAAGAATTTAATCTCGACATTATATCGAGTTTCGTAATAGACCGGACCACCAACACTCTCTTGCCAATTGCAAAGTTTGCAATGCAGCAGAGCTTAATGCAGGCTCCATGCGGAATTTCATTACGTAACACATGTTCTAGTCTTATCTAGAAACGGTACCTTCTCTGTTTGGCTTTAACACCCACACTTGATAACCAGAGAAAAAAGGAAGCAAACATTTGTACTAGTTCGTGTTTGATCTTGCGACCGCAATAGGAGAACACGTGCAAGGAAATACCGGAATCAGAAAAAAAAGAACGGATGTTTGTTTATTTTTACATTTACCAACTTAGCTCTCGATTGCGTGTTGTCATCCAAACTGGGTTTTATAATTTTCGTTAGATTATCTGGATATACTTGCTTGATTTGCTTGCTGTACCTGCGCATGCAAAGCGCACACCCGCCTTCATAAAATAAATAAATTACACATAAATTAGAAATGTATTTTCTTCGAATAGTAATTCAGAGAACAGAAATTAATAGCAGACTGTACTTAATTATAGCCCCAATGAGTAGAAGCTAATCCTATAAAGACATTGGTTAGTCGTCCCAAGCCTCTTAGCCAAAGCCATTCAACGGTATAATGTTTCTTGGAAGACAGAGAGACCACTATGGCAAGGGTCGAGTTACATGATATAAAAACACTGCGTTACACATTACTATAAGAAGTAAAGTTTTTAATGTGTTCCAATCTTTTTTTAAATCTTGTACGGCTATAATTTCAAAGGACAGGCTAATTTTTCAAAAGAGAATAATTAACTTTTAGGATTAAACATAAACTTTTGAGATCGCATCCTATTGATGAACCCTGGATTGGACAATACATTTTGAGGAATCAATATTGTGCACCTATAAAATCACTAATAGGAATAATTAAGATGGTGAAAAAACATCAACTGTGCGCTAAATGTAGACTGCTGTGTAGCGGGATTGTGTCGAATATATCAGAATAACTAATAGGAATAAAAAAATGTGCTATTTATCAAAGAAAACATATTAACTATACCTATAAATTTATACTCGTTAACTAGTTTAAAAAGTAAACTGTTATTCGAAACAAGTTATAAATGAGATTTGGCAAACCTTGAGAGAAAATAGAACAAATCATTATAGTGCGTAGATTAAAAGGCTATCAAATCAAAGTGCCATTATTACGGCTCCCATACAGTCATTAAAGTGGTATACATTGTATATTGTGTCTGTCTATAAGACTGTATAAACGTGATAATGTCTGCATTCGGGTCACGACTCACGATGTGTTTCTGGCACTGAAGATAACAAACCAATTCTTGTGTGGCCTAATTTTTTTTAAAACATTGTTTGGTACGTAGGCATGTCTTTTCAATATACCTATAAACTTGTTACTGTCTTTCTTATGTTAGTTGAATAGAACATTATAACTCTTTAAATATTTTTTAGCCAACCCGGCAAACCTCGTTTCACCTTTCTTTATGAATTCAAACAATATCATTATCATTTACAGTAGCCAATGTTCTATTTGATATCTATAATACTGTTAGGTCACATCAATTTCCAATCAGTAGTTCTACCGTGAATGAAAAACCAACCTCTAAACATCCTCAAACTTTCGTTGTATTAATCATCTACTATGAAAGTATTTTTATCAGAACTCATGTTACCTATATAAAAGTTTGGTTCAAAATATTGTCTTTACTGAATAACTTACTGTAAAATCGTAACACTTAACGGAATATTAATAACTCGGACAAATCATTGTCGAAAATGGAATTAGTTTTTAAATTTATTATTATTAGATTATTTTCGAGGCTATCAGCAATTTTGAAATCAATTATGAAAGGTTCTAGGTCTGTACGGAATAAGTGACCAAACTGATTCGGCATAGTCTGATAAAGTATAGCCCAAGACTAGATTAGGTAAGAAGTAATAAAGAGAAGTTAGTATCACTCATCGTACACGCACGCGACGTCTTGTAGAGTAGAGTATGAGGCGGCAATAAGTATTTAAAAAAATAATTAAAAACAAAAAACTAGAAAATAGTATCTACTGTTATTTTACTAAAATGTATGCCGCTAGTAATAAACAAACACTTTTTAATTTGCCAAAATTAGATAAAAGTCATATGAATAACCACGTAAATTTGCAAATTTGGAAGATAGGTCCTGCAAAAACCACTGAAACAACTTCCATCGTCTCAATCTACTGTTTCATTGGAGCTCTGCATAGCAGCCGATGTACTCAACTTCTGATGTCTGACATATCGTGGTGTATCTTGCTTGTGGATATAGTGTGCGCATGGAACTGTTCTCAATTTGCTCACTATCTTGTGATCTTGTATCTTGTTCAGTGGCAGTGGCACGAGCTATGATTGCCACTGTCATCTATACCAAATCAAGATTTGTGACAAAACTTTCAACTCTCACGATTTTGTCGTTAGGCTAATCATAGTCACGTGCGTTTCGTTCTGATTCTGATATCGCATTCTAAACTAATTGTTGTTTGAATGATTTTTTAAACGTTACAAATGACCAAGCCTCGTTTCAGAAGAGTTTATTTATCGATCAGTTGATTTCCGTAGATATAACTAGATTTTCTTGGTACAGGTGGTCGATTTTAAAATAATATAAATTTCATTGTTACTCCCATAAGTACATCTAAGTTGACGTAATCCTTAGTTTCATCATTAATTACGAATTACTTTTATGACAATTGGCATCACAAATTGACAATGTGTCGATTTTGCTCAAAATAATTGGTTTCCTATTTTTATAGCGAAGCGAAGCGCTGTTGTTACATAAGCTTTACTTGATTGACTTGGGAATAAGGTGTCACGGTGATTAGGCTTCTTATGAAATTGCAATCATAATAACTAGGTGTCGAAACGTTAGCTTACTTTGTTTCTTACACTTTGCTTTTAACTACCATTAGATTTAACTGTGTAATTATGACGTGACATTTTAATAAATTTTAAAATATTGTAGTTCTCAAGATATTTCTGCTTTTCAAGCTGATTACTTACTAAGTATGAAATACAAATTATTGTCCAATAATAGTTTACTTATATGCTTGTTATGTCCGTTATTTTATATAGACCTACTAGCGCAAGACGCTATGATGAACAAATAATACGGAGGCTGAGGCCCAAATATTTTCAACGTCTATACTGCTGTGCTGACTGACTGAGCTATTTGATATTGAAATTATTAAAACACAGAAAAACCTTTGGGCTTAACACAGTACACTAATTCAAGGTTGGAGGCATTCCTGCTTGCAGATCCTTTCAAAGGAACAAAGTGTATAATGTTTGGCAACATTGCGTCACGAGGGCCGGGCGCGGGCAGGTCGCTGCCACAATGACCGCTGCTCCCACAACTTTGTATTAGATGAGCTGTCTATGAAAATAAAAAATGGGCTTGAAACGCTTGAAAGACCAAGTCAGCTTTCAGAGTCATACTAAGTGCTCAAAAGCGACACATTTTATGAATTGAGGGTCACCGCAATTTTTGTGCAATAATATAGTTTGCACTGACGCTTCCATTAAACTAGTAGGTATAAAATACCTCTTCGTACTCTAAAATTAATTAACCCTTTGCTTAATCTAACTATTGAATGTTCTTAAAAAACGATTTTCGAGATAGCAACTTTTGTCAGACTGGTTTTCCGGTAAGGTAAGGGCTTTACAAAATTATGGTCAATTTTTTTTTGTATTTACTCACAGTATTATCTATTTAGTCGTGGCTGTGTAAGAACCGTTGTCTTTTTTGGATTACTTTCAATTTAATGACACATAATGTAACCGTAATTGGAATTACCATTTAGATGCCCTTGTAAAGTTAATGCCACCAAAGGGCAAATAACTATACCTATACAATAGTAACAGAATATACAGCCAGATAATTTATGATGTCAGAAACAAAGTACAACTATTGCTAAATCACGAATCTCGATTGGATTTCATACCATTATGTTAAGCTTGATGCTGCCTGCGGCTTCAGTAACCATTTTATTGATTTGCGTGTATGCATGGGAACCGTAATTATCGAACACGAACATTCAGTGTTAAATTGATAGTCATATACCTGTAACGACAGATTTAAAGTTTAAGAATCGTAAGGGCGCTCGTTGCCCGTCAAGTTGTGTAAGTCCACGTAAGTAATTTATTTGCACTCATTTATCATATCCCGTAATTGATATTTGGTAACAAGTAATTGTTGAACTGCAACGTGTTATTTTTACGAGTTGTTGCTATTGGATCTACTTGAGGAGATTAGTTTCCTATGAGTGCTGTCATTATTTGCTTTCTACAGTTGTATAATTTATTTTTTGAAATTATTATTTATCTTTTAAGTTAAACGCAAAAAACATAATATTCAAAGCGATAACTTCTTTATTAGTATGGTACTAAAGAAGTGCACATAATTTTTAATTTTTTCTTCTGCTCTTTAACTTTTAGACAACAAAATGTAAGTAGTACAATGATAATACTTTTTGAAACTATTTAAATTTACCATTTTAGTAAAGAATTTGTTTTAATATTGTTATTTTACAAACAAGAAAAAGAACTAGTATCTGCTATTAAAAATACGATAAATATTGGTACTTAGAGTAAACTTTAAATTGGTATTATACTGAGAATTAAATAAAATTAAAAGAACTCAGCACGCAAAGCGAGAAAACCTCACAACAACTTTCGAAGAACTTGATCCTTACAACTTAAATTAGTATTAAAAATGGGATAATCACCTTTGTCGGGATAATTTAGTGATGCGTGCGGAGAATCGTGCTGAGGGTCTGTTTCAAATTGAAAACAGCCGCGGGGAAACCAGATGGTCAAAGGCAAAGATGAAAATGTTGTTTGGCCTCAAAAAATTTATGCCTGAAATTATGATCAAAAAGAGAGAAGAAATGTAGATAGCTGATGAAAAACCTAAAATACTTATAATTTTCTCAAACTTTAATTAACAACAAGACTAATGTAGCTTAACAATTCTTATGTTACTAACTGACTGACATACAGGTAATGTACAGTCAAAACCTTCTGAAACCTAAATTGAGAGTGCTGATAAAAACCAACACAAGACCTTTCTATTTTGTGACCTCTATGTTACGTTACCCTACACCGAGTCAACATTGTCTTTGTGTCCAAACTAAAAAACAGAATGTAAACGAATACGAGTTTTTTTGTACTTCCTATGTTAAATAAAACGTTGTCACGGTCGGACGACGGTACTGTACTTAGCTTTTGTAAATTTTAATAGTTTTTTTTAAAAGCCATAGCAAAATAGCAAAAGTTTTCATCTTCGTAAAGTCTTTTATGTTGCTTTTTTCTCCTCTTTTTTTAACAGCTAGCTAGTTAAAGTCGGCTTCAGCATTAGATCAAAACCCGACCTTAAGTATGTTCTAGTAGCTAATTTATCAAAGTAGCTGCAATAAAACCTCCAAAGCCTCCTATCTTGTCAAGTCAAACGCATTCATATAAATGTACACGTACCTGTTCAGCTGGAAACAGGTTAGGCATTGCCATTAGCAGTGTTATCTTGCTTACCTGTCTGATGCCAGTTTAGGAAGGATAAAGGTACTTATTGCGGTAAGATTTGGGTTAAGTAAATGTTTTGAGGAATGTTTTAAACAGAAAGGCTGACGCTAACCGTCTTATTCATAAAGATACAGTACATTTTAAGTAGCGTTACTGGAGGTCTACTTCTCTGGTTTGTTGTATGGTAAATACGTGACATCCAGTCTAAATTGAAATATGTCAAATAACTATATTGCTCTTTAACTTTTTATGAATATGAGGGTAAGTCTCTAAATGTAAAAATGTGGTATCTTTCAGTTTTTTTTAGAACTTAAGGTACCACTTATTATTTTCTATTCTTATATTTACTTATTACTTATACAAACCACCAACGACAACAACAATAGTTTTTAATGAGAATATTATCTAAGGAAAATTCTAAAAATAATTAATTATGAAATTAAACCAAATAAAAAAAAAATTGAATCCTATGTTGCATGAGGCTAAGTGGTGGCTCGTTGTCATCCCTCACTCTATATGAAGGAATTAAAAGTCTTGGAATGTCTACTTCTTCGCATGCGATCATGATTATATTCGTAGATTAGATTCGCAAGGCATCCGGCACTATTCTACTATTAAAGGCTACTCCAAGCTGCAACAACAACTGGAAAGGACTGCAAGGACGACCGACGCGGTTGTTAACCTCGCGATGGAATGTGACCAGATCACATGCGGTTCAGAAAACGAACTGGTATCGAGTGTAGCGGTTTACCATTCCCGCTGCGGTGGATGGAACAGAGGATCAATCGAAAAAAAGGGCAGATGACTCTAGTAGCAAGATTAAAGGATAAAAGAGATATCGAGTAAGAGAAGATTGAGATTGTTAATTAAAAACGTAAGATAAATCGTAAAGTTGTATAACTGTCTCAAAATATTCTTCGATTCATCTTGCGGAAGTCAAACCAGTGGAAAACATCAGTTCAGTTACGTGTGTAACTAAAGATTTACAAATAATGGAATTTCAATCAATAATACAACTAGTATAATATGATATAATGTTTATACAAGTGTTATGCAATTGTAACTTGATAGTATAATATCAAGTAGGAAACTAAGTCTCAAATCGTCAAGATCGATTCCGTTTCTATCAATTGCTATTTTACCACAGATCGAATGTCGCGATTAAGAATTGAGATTTAAATCGTATTAAGCTCTGAACAAATATTTGCCACTAACAATTTCCGGTGAATGTCTGCGACTAGTTCTGATTTCGCAGAAATTGATTTTTATCTATTCACCTGGAGGCTGGCGCTTTCATCACGGTTTAAAAAAAATCAATGGGTATTCCTAGTAGGTATTATATTTCGCAAGATCATGTGACTTCGAAAGGATCAAGAACATTTTTTATTTTACATCGATGGGAAACTTACAGTGTGGTTACGGCAAGCATCTGTGTGGTTGTGGTTAGTACGTTGTCTATACTATCTTATTGCACTTGTTTTGTTATTACTTACCTAACCAGTAGACTCTAGTAGACTGGGTTGAAGCGTTCTTAATAATGATCATAAATGGTTGAGGATGAATGCATCATAAATGGTAGTATAATATAGAGGATAAGCATCTTTATTGGCCACAAGCATCGTTAATGGGCACGTAATTTCCAAACAGTCTACTGAAATAGGTACTTCGATTTCGTTAATTAACCCACTTATACACCTATATGCTTTTCCTATTTACTCTAAACTTATGCTACTGTGTAAGGCTGACTTGCTAGGCTATTTAAGTCGCAATGCAAAAGAAAGTCTAAGAAGATTGATATAATTTGTTTAAATTTTAAAATATTCCAATGGTTTGTAGTAACTAGGTTGGTACAGAGCTTTACAAATCACCACAACTTTGTTTATAAAGCTGAAACGCAATGAATATCGAACTAATAATCGACAAGTCGAGTCGGTACTCTTGATAATGATTAGCTTCAGCAGCAGCGTGATTCATCAACGTAATCTCTCCATCTTCCACAACAATCTACCTGTCTTCGTTTGCTTCTTGTGAAAGCTTTGGACGTCTTTGGTAGTCGAGGTCTATACAATTATTTTGTCTGTTACATTTATTGATAAAATTGGCTTTGGTATTGTGCCTCTTAAAAGTTGTAGTTTGTAGGAGACTTCCCTTTTCAATAATTGTATTTTTTTATAAGCGTTAATTTTTAGTTGTTGCTTATCTTGACGTATAACCTGCGCACAATATAGAAACGATTTGAAAATGGCGGCCGTTGTATGGGCTGTTATAACTCTTCCCTCATATACGCTATATAGCATGCGTTGGGCCGCCATTTTTTAAATCTTTTCTTTATCTGCGCGGCTTATAAAAAATATAAAAACACTACCTACAATAATCACAATACTATCTTACACCTCTTGTTTAGAATTCATTTGTTATTAAAATATTGTAAGTATGCATAATTTTAGGTCTTCGTCTCCTTGTGCAGTTTCGAATGATTCATTATCCAATGTTACCGAACCGAACGTTTTTCCTTTATTTTTTGGTCGTGCAAAAATCTTTAGAAGTCAGAGAATTTTTTAGATGTCGCGACAATGTGTGCGTCATTGAATGTTTTCTTTCTTGAAAATGCTTAAAGTATTTGGTATTTTAATAACATTTATATTAGCCAAATAAATTTCAATCCGGTGCGGCTAATATGTACTGCAATCTTAAAGTGGGTCACTGTCTACTGGCAATGACTTCTATTTTAACTGGGTGTATTAGTATTTCGGGAGGCACTTTTCTCAAGCTAGTAAGGAGTTGAACAGAAATAGCGGATTTAACCTCAGTGTAGAAGTATTAGGGTCTCTTATACAACAAAAGCATTACGATGTTGCATAGTGATAAATTTGGCAATGAGGGGTTTTCAAAGTGATAGAAAAGAAAAAATAAAGTTTCATAATACGCCGGTAGATGGCGGTGTCTAAAGCAATATAAGAGAAATGGGAGATCGAATATTGACTGAATCTTTGGATTGGATAATTTTCTGCTAAATATAAATCTTAATTTCACCTACTCCGTCACTGCCTCAGTTTAATTTTAATTTTTATGTTTCATTTTGAGCTATTGAATTATTCATTTCAGCTTGACCTATTGCTCCTGGCAGAGCGCCATCTGGTAGCAGCTTAATTAAACTTGTTTTTTTCTTCTGAGCTGTCAAAATGAAAACCTCTCATTCACCAAGCATTATCATAGCAAAATAAATGTTCAATAGGTACACGCTGCGTTGTTAAACAATAGCAGCTCCTTCTATTTACCAAAAAGGAAATAATATATAATTTGAAATGTTATGTGATCGGCAAAAAAAGTATTTAATGAAATTAATACTACTTTGAAAAAATTACGCTGTTTAAATATAAATTTCAAAGCTAAATTAATTTCCATAAAACTGTGGGATGTAAGTAGTACAAGATTGGTGTTGTAGAGGTAAGTAGGTATGCATATAGAACCCATTGATGGATGAACGGACGGACGTGACATCTCCGTCATTAGCTTCCGCTGCTACCAGCGAGCGTCCGGTAATGACTTCTGAACGATTAGTCATTACCGTTGCCTAGATAAATTTGAACGTGTGAGTTTTTGTTCGGTAACAATAAAGACAAATTAATTGACATTCACATTTTCTTCTTCATTAATTCGCAAAAGCATCGAAGTGATGAATGACTAAAATTGGATTAAAATAAATTTTATGCTTAAGGTATACATTATGTACTTACCTATATATATAATTTAAAAAAGGTTAACAAGGCATGAATTATAGCAATTTATGAAATAATCTATACCAATATTAAAAAGAGGAAAGATTTGTTTGTTTGTTTGTAACGAATAGGCTCCGGAAATACTGAACCGATTTGAAAAATTATTTCACTGGTAGGAAGCTACACTATCCCCGAGTGACATAGGCTATATAAGATTTTCAAAAAATTAGGGATCCTTACTTAAAGTCAAATAATGTAACCCAAGGTGCAATATTTTTTCCGTTGTTAACATATTATTTTGAAAAGTGGTTTGGTTGCTGTTGTTTGTTTTTTTATTTGCCCATTCTGGGCAGTCAAAAGAACATAGTCTATAGAGCCAAGTCTTTAGTAGTATCTTATATTCTATGGCGTAACGAAGTAAGCCGGGACCGCTCGTTAATTAATAAAGTGATAAATATTTTTTAGAGCTTCCTACAATAATTTATTGCCTTAAAATATATAAGAGAAAATCAGAAAGTTATTTAGCGATTACGTGAAAAAGGAAACTTCAAAGTTTAACTGCATCCAGCCATTAGAAACTGAGATAGATTGCAACAACTTAAGTACTTTGGCCACGTACAAGTAAAACTGCTGGAAAAGTTTACTTAATCGAACAGCTTTTTCCAACAAACTGCTTTTACCTACATGTATGAGTGTAAAAAGGTCCCATAATCATTACTCAAAATGCCCATAACATAGCTCAGTTAAGTCTGCCAGTCTACTTTAAACTGTTATTCATAAGAAAAGCAGAACATAAACAAGGGCAATATTTTATAGTAAGTAATTACGTGGGCAGCAGATTAAGTGTAGACACAAGCAGGTGCCTACTGATGTGGGTGACCGCTGTTTGCTTGAGGCCCCATGAGCTGATGTTTGCGGAAGTTTTACAAAACTGTTGAATGAGATAACGTTGTTGATATTTTCTCACTCTTATTTCTTCACTTTTACAATGTATAAGATAACCTGAGAAGATAACCATTGTCCTAGTTTTAAGATTAATATGTTTAACTTTTAAATTTACTTCTGAGTTGTATCACGGTTGTACCGTCAGTGGAGTTTTTGACATAGGTTTATGTTTTTAATAGGTACCTAAAGACTTTCATGTTCATTATTCATAGGCAGCTGAAATTTTTTTAACAATACAATTAGGAATAAGCTTAGGTTTAGTCTAGACTGTTGTAGCATAGGCTATGACGTGGAAACTGTCACTCTTTTACACTTACGTCATAGCACGCAATCCTTTATCCGTATAACCTTATCGCGCACAATGCCTGATAAGAATTGAGCAATTGATAAAATAGTACGTAATATAACCATGTCTGTCCGAGTACAGGAACAGAATTCGAAGGCTATTCCCTTGAACAGAGGCGTGAGACAGGGAGATGTTATGTCTCCGAAACTGTTCACCGCCACTTTAGAAGACGCCTTCAAACTTCTAGAATGGAAAGGGCAGGGCATCAATATTAACGGTGAATACATCACTCACCTTCGGTTTGCTGACGACATCGTAGTCATGGCAAGGTCGATGGAGGAACTCAGCACGATGCTCGAAGGCCTCAACCGAGTCTCCCAACAGGTGGGCCTTAAAATGAACATGGACAAGACGAAGGTCATGTCTAATGTCCATGTTCTGCCTACCCCAGTTATGGTTGGGAACTCGGTTCTCGAAGTTGTCGACGAGTACGTATACCTAGGACAAACCATCCAGTTAGGTAGGTCCAACTTCGAGAAGGAGGTCAATCGCCGAATCCAGCTCGGATGGGCGGCGTTCGGGAAACTACGCAACGTCTTCTCGTCCAATATTCCTCAGTGCCTGAAGACGAAGGTATTTAACCAATGTGTGCTGCCAGTGATGACATACGGTTCTGAAACGTGGTGCTTCACTATAGGCCTTATGAACAGGCTCCGGGTAGCTCAACGAGCCATGGAGCGGGCTATGCTCGGGATTTCTCTGCGGGATCGAATCAGAAATGAGGACATACGCAGAGAAACCAGGGTCACCGACATAGCCAAGCGGATAAGCTCGTTGAAGTGGCAATGGGCAGGTCATATAGCCCGCAGAACAGATGGCCGCTGGGGCCGAAAAGTTCTCGAGTGGAGACCACGGATCGGCAAGCGCAGCGTAGGACGTCCACCGACCAGATGGACGGATGATCTGCGCAAGGCTGCGGGTCCACGCTGGATGCAGGCCACCTGCGATCGGTACAGATGGAGAGCCTTGAGGGAGGCCTATGTCCAGCAGTGGACGTCCTACGGCTGAAATGATGATGATGATGATGACGTAATATAATGCAATGAACGTGAGCTAAATTAAACTAGTTTTTTTTATTTGTTATAGGTTTGATCCACAAGAACCACAAGCACACTTACTAATGGAGAACAACAAAGCGACGCCGGCCACCCAGCAGCCTCTGACGCAGCACCACCTCATGTCACACCATGTTCATCCCGGCGACCAGTTATATTCACACAATCACCCTCAAATTAGCGCACAAGGCAGCACTCCCCAGTCACCACTTCAGCCAAATGAAGTCATGCATCAGCTTCTCCAAAGTCAGTACCAATCCAACATAGATGCCCGCTCACCCCTCTTAGAAAACAGGCACGAACTGTACGGCTCCGGCCACAACGTCGCTTACGGAAGGCATTATGGGGCAAATGAGAACTATAATAACCCCCAATCCCCACCAAGGCAAGAGAGAATGGAAATACCTACTGACCACAACGTCAATCATGAACTCCTTCAAAACATGCCTAAAGGATACAATGCAGAAGTTTATCAGGACTATTTAAAACGAAACCCACCGAAAGATAATAACCAAATATACCAAAATCACCAACCCATGTACAGACCTAATACTAACGCTATAATAAACAGTGGCTCAAAGCCATATTTACCCTACTCAAATAGGATAGGGCAAAGTAACACGGAACTCTTGAGGCGGCAGTACAATGAGATACAACAGATGAAGTTGCAGCAGCAGATTCACTACCAAAACCAAGCACAAATGCACCAGCAACAAAAATTTGCAGAGAGGCAACTATTACTGCAGCAAATTCATGGCGTTCAACCACCTCCTAACTTACAAAATAGCATCTACTCTGATGGATCTTATAGAGATCTTACCAGTTACGGAAGTAGAAGTGACTTCAAGGAGTACTCTTCAACTGATATTCAGAAGGATATCGATATGTACGCTAAGAATAACGAGTATAAAGATGTTGAGAAGCACAGATCTTCAGACAGAGATAATCAGTATCAGCCTCCGGAGCCACAGTGGCAGACGAATCATCAGGCAGATTATCGGGAAGCAGAACGATATAGACGGCAATCGGAGAGTGACAAAGCGAAAAGTCAATCACCCCCTTCAGATTCTAATAACCAAAAAAATATTAAAGGGATGTCACCAGTGAAATCAAGTGAATCGAGCAGCCCGAGTGTAAAATCTCCTTCATCAGAAAGTAGAAGAAGTAGTAGTGGAACGGCCATTAGATCGCCAATCGCTCAAAGGATACCGTCAGCTCCTGTCTCAATGTCTGGAATATTATACAAGCAGGGCTCTGATGGTTTAAAAGTCTGGAGAAAGAGGTGGTTCGTGTTGTCGGAATACTGTTTATTCTACTACAAAGGTAAAACACATTCATATTTTAAAGAAAATTAAATGAGAACAATGTTTAATAATATCCGTTTCGGATAATTTTGTTAAGATAACTAAAAATGTTATTTAATCGACAGGTCAAGAAGAAGAGAAACTTCTTGGATCGGTCTTACTGCCATCATACAATGTATCAGCATGTACGCCAGAAGATAAAGTTCTTAGAAAGTTTGCATTCAAATTAGAACATGTGAATATGAGAACCTATATTCTGGCAGCACCTGACCAAGAATCCATGCTGAAATGGGTAAAGGCTCTCACAATGGCAGCGCTAATGCAGAACCC
The DNA here is from genome assembly GCA_951802225.1 of Euspilapteryx auroguttella. Classification (NCBI taxonomy): domain Eukaryota; kingdom Metazoa; phylum Arthropoda; class Insecta; order Lepidoptera; family Gracillariidae; genus Euspilapteryx; species Euspilapteryx auroguttella. Next base: position 4,455,846 of record OX637660.1, on the reverse strand, counting down.
AAGGTAATAATTATACTAGAAATAAAGTATTATCGATTACATTAACTTATTTACTCGTATATCGATTAGTTCAAAATATTTTCTCTCAAAGTTCAGATTCTTTTGTTTACTTCTTTTACCTCAATTGCATTAAAAAGTTTACTGCACGCCATAAAATTTCAATAGCAAGGACGGCATTAACTGACCGTTATTTCTATTTTCAGCGAGCAGCCACCAATGAGCGATCGGGCAGCTGCAAAAACAGAGGCAAGTAATATCGGTCATACTAGTCTAGGTTATTATTGAATGCACTCAGTGCAGGTGACCGGTAATTATTCTGACAGAGCGGAACACGGCGAAGGACACTCATTCATTACATACTTATAACTGTGCATAATGGTTAGATGTCATTGGACATAATGAGACTATTATTTTGTGAACCTGCATGTCGTTATATATTTGTTGGCTAAGTAAAATTATGCTTTTGTAGGACGGAGACGAAGTGCCTGGACCCACTTATGCAAATGCGCCGCCGAAGCCAAGGCGATCCAATGAAGGTTACAACTCACCGAGTCCTGAAATGTATGTATTTCTACTGATTAACCAAGGCTGAGCAAGAGGATTAACCTTAACATTTATTTTTCCAAAACACTTACTCTACGTCTTACATTACAGGTACGATCCTAACTACGATCTCCTTAAAAAACCAGCATCACACTACAGCCAGGGAACTAGTCACGCGCAATATCATAATCATACAACTTATCAAACAAGTCCGAACGTTATCTACACGACACGAAGCCCACAGTCACCGCCAGTACAACAGCCACAATACCAAACAAAACGGAGTCATGATGCCCACAATCTTTCATTACCACTAACAAACTCGAATGCTGATAAACTAGAGAGTCAAATAGGACCATCTAACATATACAGAAATAATCAACAATCACCTTATTATGATAATAGGAACAGAGCCCAACAGCAACTGCAGCAACATCAACGACAAGAACAAAATCAGGAACAAATATACGAGAGAAAGGCAAAACAGTCCAATAATCCGTTCTTACAAGATCAGATACAGCAATCAGAAATTCAGAGCGAAATTGACATGCAGAACAAGAATTACAGGAATGCTTTGGAACAAGAACGAAATCATCTAAGTCCTGATCCACGGACGATAAGAAATATCACTCATAAACCAGAAAGTACTTACGGGGAGTCTAGTACGATGTCTAGTCGACTTGCAAACGGTTCTATAAACGAGCGTTTATTAGTTGATAGAAGAACACCAGATACTTATGGCAGATCAACGGCAATGTCTTCATACAACCGAATCAAAGGCGGTGATTATGAAGATGTATATGGGTCCTATGCTGCTGAAAGTGAATACGGTAAAGCATATACAAAACCAACTAGCCCCCCACAACCAAGAGATGCTGTAGGTCAGCAGGATGTTATAAATATGGTAAGTGTTCTAATGGTTTGCAACTATGTAATGAACTGTTACAACAGAAATGCTTATATTTTAATGCGGTTTCTATTTTCACAGCCTCAAGAGAAAACATTTAGCGGCCCGTCGGTGTTGCGAAGAAAAAAAATGCAGTCAAGTGGCATTCAGCAATCAGTACCACGGCCGCATAGCGCAGATTTTCTCGAATATGAATCTAAAAATGATTTGTTAAACCAAACTATGCCTTGTAGAAACATTTATGAACCTCCTCGACAACCGCAGCGACCAAAGTCTAGTTTAGATATCAATTCTTACTATGATCCTAGTTCCGACAGATATTATTCGGAAGAAAGTTACGCGGAAAAAATGCGAAAGTCTGCTCAGTATTTGCAACCTACATTAGGTCCTAAAAACATCCAAGTACCCCTAGAAAAATATGCAAGTGGGTTAGCAGAAAAGCAGCTAAACTCTCCGTATACAGAGAGAGCTAATAATAACTATGAAACTGGTTTAAGTTTGACAAAAAATTACCGTGATAACATCAGTAACAATTCTAAATACATTGACGTTGAAGCTATGAACTCTAATTGGGTTTTAAAGGAAAAAGCTCTTGAAGCTCAGAATTTAAATAGAAGTGGAAGCGCAGTTAGTGATAGAAATAAAATGACTCAGTACTCGAAAGATACAAGTAAATTTGATCCATCGGCTGAAGGGTTTACAAGATCAGCTAGTGCCAGATTACCTCCAACTTCTTCAGAGAAAGAAGGAGAGAAAAAAGTACAACAGGTAAGAGTCTTTATAAAACTAATTGGTTACATAACTAGAATCGCTAACTAAATGTGAAACTTTGTTTGCAATTAGAATAAGAAAAATACAGAAAAGTTTCTTTAAGGATTTCTTAATAGAAGGCTTATTGATTGTTATGCTAATAATATTTATTTTTACAGCGAGAAGAGTCAATGAAACGCTTATTGGAATGGAAACAAAGGATGCTTCAGTCTCCATTGACAAGGAAAAGTACGCCAGCCACAATATCTTTAGCGCGATCTTTAAATCAAAGTCGCCAGTCTCTCAGATCTGATAATTATAAGCAAAAGACGTTCAACAATGTCTCGTACAACAGCTATTCTTCCGACGACGAAGGTATGTTATATATTATATGATAAACAGTAGAATTAGCATGTCCCTTATAAAATCCAGAACATGGCAAAGTTAGTTCCTTGCAGAAGTTAGTTAGGGTATAATATAATCATTGATATTGATTTAAAATAATACTTAGCATGTACGAGTACAGCTGATAGTGTTGCTGCATGCAAATAATATGGATTGAATTTAAAAAGTAGGTATTAAATTAGGCATGCTAAACAAGTTTCCAAAAAGTAATTTTACCATTTTATTTCATTAAGATATTTTGAAATTCCTGTTACTATGAATGCATTTTATTTAAACTAAGACCATATATTTATTATTAAGTATAATAACTCTGTTCTACTTGTGTTATTTATTTTTTTCGAACATTTTGAATAAGTAAGTATTATAATGACTTCGCTTTGCGTAAAGAAACCTTCCTGCCTGCGGGGACTATGAACCACTAACAATTTTTATTGATTAAGTATTGGTGGAGGGATAAATGGTAACGGTGTTCGCAAAGTAGTTGTATTCATTAACATTAAACACCATATTTACTAACATAATTTGATCTTAATAATTATAACAACTACTGTTTGAAAATAATGGTATTCATCGGTTTCACTTTTGCACCCTAGAGGAAACAACAGACAGTGAACTGCCGAAACCGCGAGAAATGCAGGCAGGAAGGTCTCAAACAGAAAACATAACAAGTTCTATAGAAATGCGTCCTACCCCGCACGTACCACCCGTCCAAGTAGAGCACACCGCTAGCACTCCTGAACCTAATAAAAAAACTATTCCAAAACCTGTAGAAAACACTTATGAGAATATGAACTTCAACAGTCCCTCATTAAATCCAGACGAAAATGTCTATGAAAACACATATGAAAATGCATGTTTAAATTTTGAAGACTCAATCGATAATGCACCAGCAGTAGCCGATGAAGAAACCTTTGATAGTGAAGCAGAATCAGAAAAACTGGAGTACACTGACGAATTACTAGATGAAGTTCTTTTGGAGTCAGATACAGAAGTTTCTTCCGTAACGATAGATTCTGGTACCTTAAAAAACGATACCGAAAATTGTGAAAATACTAGTTTAAACGAAACACCTGGTACACCACCTGCTCATTCAGCTGAAGATCATTACTTGCCTATGAGCCCTAGGAAAACATCTACAATCGAACCTGCGCACAAAACAATAATTGAAAGTTTGAGTGTGTTAAATCAAACGTTACCGCACCATGTGGAAGATAATCCGTATGTTGAAATGAACTTAGGGACCGAAGATGAGGATTTACAAACATACGAAGTCGTGTGTGTAAACAATGGTAAGGTTGAACCTGTTTATATGGAGCTTAATCATGTGCTATCTGCATCAAGTTCGAAAGATGACAGTTCCAATTCGGGCCCAAAATCTATTACAGACACCGCTTCCAACTTTGCTGATACAAATGGTCATACGCTTAAACGAGCTGCAAAAGGAAAACAGTTAAAAAAGCAAACTGAAAACGCGTCATCAAAGTTTTCTGATAAGAAGTCAGAATGCTCTGACGCCGATGATGAAGCGTCAAAAGACATATCTTTGGACTCACCATTTAGTAGATTTAGTATTTCTGACACATTCAGGCCCGCTTCATATTACCTAGGAAAAAGTCGAAGTTCCTGTGATATTATTGATAGTTCCGACAGTGAAGTAGTCTCTCCTCTACCCATACCCAACACACCGCCCCCATCTGATGAATATACTAACGACGCGCTATCAAAGTATGTTCTTGACAAATTAGACAAGTCAAATTTGTCTCAAGATAATTCCATATTAAAGATGTTGACCAGAGAGAGTCAGACAATGAATACTGTAAAAAGAAAAACTACTTCATTAATGATCTATGGTAGCAAAACCTCTATCCACGACACTCTTTCTCGCGGAGAGAAAATACGAAACAGCAGGGCTAGTATGAACGAACGTAACAGAATTAACGAAAGCCAACCCAATTTGCTCAGCAAATCTCTTCTTTTCGAAAATTTTGATGCAAACCCTTTCATTGAGACGGATTCATTGGTCAGCTACAACGCCGACCAAGGATCTTCTCGCCTGTCATTAGAATCTGATGTGAGCAGTAAATTTGAAATGGCACCATCAAATTTTTCATCGGAAGTGACAAGTCTAAATGAAAGCGAGATAGACTTGGAGCTAAGAAATCCGAATAAATACCGCGACATAGAAGCTATGATGAAAAGAAGACCACTATCAGAAGATTCCTTTTTTGAACTAGGGGCTACATGTTTACCGGATAGTAACGAAACTACAGTTAATGTGGATTTAGATAGTTACTTGGATAATTTACAAGCCGAACATATTCGGGATACGAGCAGGCGACATTCTGGTCAATTATCTCTCAACACTTCAGCTACCAGTGTCAACTCGTTATTTAAAGATAATGTGGCACGAGCCGCACATTTAGAAACTGTATCCCATATACGAAGTTCGAGTACTCCTGTTGCACACACGAGTAAAGCGCTTGCTTCCCAAATGTATAAATCAGTTTTACATGAAAATATTTCTGATCAAAACTCTGGTTATACGGGATCTCAAAGTTCTTGTAGTTCTGTTGGAATAACTAGGTCACCAATGGCTTATTACTCCAAAAACTATGATGAAAAAATTACATTAAGTAAAAATCTTAATAAAGAGGATAAAGTCAAGATTGTCGAAAGAGAAAAATTTACTTTACCAGAAACAGAAAATAACGCCTCTTCAAGTACCATGGGATTTCACAGCAGGGAAAGTTCTACCGAGCAGAGTGCGCCCTACTATTATTCAGATTTATCTTCTCAGGAACATATCAATGTTTTACCTACATCGCATTACTTAAAAAATACGAATCTACATCGCAAATTAAATAACCAAAGACGCCGCGTATCTTTGCATAAGAAAAACGAAATTTCCCACATTCATAACCCAATACATAATGACAAGATGCTTGTTGAAGATGAATCTTTTGAACTAGCTACAGCTGCTAGAAGTATATCCGTTGAATTTTTAAGTGCTACAGACAAGGATTTAGATATCGACATGAAAAATATCTATGAATCCTCAGGTGGACGGAATTCAAAAATATCAGAATCAATGAAATTAATTTCCAATTTTGGTAGTAGAAGATGTTCTCACAATGATTTGAACGAAGATTACTCTCCAGATTTCAATACTAAGGGTATCGGTAATCATCAAGCCATTTCGTCAGTTAAGGCTAGTTCTACGAGTATATCATCACCATGTAGTGAAAATTCATCCAATACAGTTTATTATGATGCTGAAGCAGATGCGTGCGCTTACGAAAACCTTATGTATCAGGGTGATAAATTATGGGAAGAAGACTCCTTGTGGAGGGACAATCTCCGGCGCGTCTCTCATAGACATGCTCGCTCTATGGACGATCTAGACGCATTACCTACCGAATCTTTTGGACGAAATAGTATCGACCCTAGTGCAATGAATAGCATTAAACGAATAAAGAAAGATAAAAAACTAATTCGAAATGTCACTTATGTAAATTGTGACATTCAGGATCAAATGCTTAGAAGAGCATCTAATCCGAGCTTCCACATGGTTAATGAAGCTGAGGATAAAAGTGATGATAACGATGTTTACGTCAGTTTAGTGGAGAATGCTAAAAACTCAATCGATCAAATGGATGAAGGCGTTTATGAACAGTTGACAATGGATTCCTCTGATAATTCTCTTGCAACACCAAGTGTTAAAAGTAAAATAATGAGCGAAAGACAAAGGAGAAAATTTGAAATAGATAGAGAAAAACTTCGGCAATGGGATCTGATGTCTAGTGGACTAATGAAGGGTGCGCGGGGTGGGATGAGGGTTGCGGGCGGTGGTGCGGGCGCGGGGGAGGCTCTCTGTAGCACGGACAGTGGAGCAGACTGTGCAAGTATCAATGGTATCCTCTAACACTGGGTACCTTGTGGTTCACTACGTAAGTTTCATTCCACTTTCAAACTTAATATGCAAAGCAAAGTCATTATTACTTATCTTAAGTGGGTGATAAAAACACGATAAAGGTGGAAAAAAATGTACATAAAATGTAATAAGCATGCAGCCTAACAAATTTGTCTTCTATATCTATAAACGTCTCTATATTTATCAAATAAATTGATTTAAATGATAAAGATGTTTCTCACGGCGCTGCCAGTTACCCCGTATTATACTTTAATTTTTTTTCGAACCTATGTAAATATATTTTTTAGCAAAGACGGTCAATGCTATTTCATTCAAAAACGTATTATTCCATCCTAACGGTTTAGGTATGAGGAAAAAATATTTAAATTGGATTATTTGTTTCTAAGATGCCCCCTAAAATCCAAACATAAACGATAAGTAATAACAATTAACATAAATAATTTATAATTATCCTGAATCTTTATCATGTTTTTAACTATCCACCTTTATAATAATAAGTAAATCGTATTTTACGTTAAAGTTCGACGTCACCTTAAGCTGTAATAACATCGCCTTTACAGGTTCAAATTAAATAAGTCACCAATATTCAACAGGGGTATTGGCTATCAATATTGATATTGATAATTAAACGGTAATATGAAGAAAAAAAAAAAGATTTTCATTTCGCGAAATTTGAACTGAAATTTGTAATTTCATGAATTTTTTTTTATGTGATTCAATATATATACAGCTTTTATTACCGAATAGTAAGTGTCTAAATACATTTTTTTCGCAATATTTTATCGATAACCATCACCCCTGTTCAATATTTCAATGACCCTTGTTAAATTTAATTCTGTTCAAACTTATTTTACAGCTTCAATAACAATGTCTGGCGCGAAAATGGAATCGAATAATGTAACGGCAAACCAGCAAGCGTTGTCTAAGAAAGCTTTTCTCGGAAGTAACACATCGATCGGGAGGAACAACAGGGACGTGAACATCCCAGTGAGGGCTGTGAGTCCAAGGGTTCGCTGGGTTGAGGACAAGCCAAATGACCACTACGGCTCGCAGCAGATGTCAGTTTCACAACAAAACGTAAGTAAATATTCAATGACCATCGTCTTGAATTTACTCCAGTGGAGTATTTTTACAATGACAAGTTCACAAATCAGGTTAAAATGGTGGGCATAAAGCGCGGCTACGTTGAACATTATCAACGTGAATGAACGTTATCAAAAGGTTACATGATCGTCTATGGATATACAGCTACTAATAAGATTGAGAGAAATACTCAGAAGTTTTAGTTCTGCGCTATTTATAGAGAAACTATTTTTGTGAATTAAATTTAATTTCACATTTCAGCTTCATACATTGAATACAACAGAGGATTCGTGGGTAAACGCTCGGTCTCCGTCGCGTGCTTCACAGCAACCGATACGAGCCGTTAGCCCTAGAGTTCGAAGGAGCATTGAAAACGACGAAATGGTAAACTCATCAAATTCTTATTAAAAATTCAGCTAAACTAGATTTTCAGCATTGACCATATAAAAAATATTCAATGGAAAAGGTATGGTGCCTTAAACAATCTTATGGTGTACGCTACGACACTTTGTTTACTTATGTTTTGCTTTCTTTATTTGTTTTATTTTTATTTTATTTTGAATTTTTTTATGTTAGCGTCATGTACAATCAAACTTCGCTGATCAGTTTGGTGAAATCCCAACGGCTGGTGAACTTCTGGGCCGAACGCATGAGGAACTGGTGTTATTGCTGATTCAGCTGCGCAGGCGCCACACTGCAACACGTAGGGCCATCGAACAGTGTTGCATTCAGATAAATAACATTGAGGTGCTTGTTTTTATAAAATGTTTTTTTTTAATTTTATTATTTGTTTTATGATTTGTAGAGAATTCTGATGACACAAACACACATGATCGAGTTCAGTTTTTAGAAAAACCAATTCTAAATTTATCCATTCAATTCAATAAATTAAACTTCTAGTCAAACATTTTGCTCGATAAATTAACTTAAAATCAATTGCCATAGCCCTGTGGTGAATAATAATGATAACGTAACGATGATAGCTATTACAAAGGAAAACCTGCTAAATAAAAACCACGGAGTACGCTGTTTTAATACTTTTAAAATATTTTTAGGATTGCCTCACCTCACTCAAAGCGATGGAACGGGAAGAAAGCATACAAAGACTAGACCAACTAAAGATGCAACTTATGGAGTTGGAACACCAGTATGAAAAGAGCAAGCCATTGGTGCAACTAGTGGACAATATGGTCAAACTAGGCTCACTATATAATAGGCCAGGGTCGACGCTGGAGAGGCTGGAAAGAAATCAAAGGCTGAGACAAAAGGTTCTGGCTGAACACGCAGTAGAACAGCAAAGGTAAATGAAAATAATAAGTGCAATAATAATCATTGATTGAATATTAAAAAAAAAATGCATATATTACTAAACACTACAAAGATTTATTTCGACCGTGTAAGAACATTTTAATTAAAACATTAAGTTTTATTTAAATACGACAAAGAATCTTCTAGAACAATACGAGTTGAATGATTTCTCCTATTTACAGATGGTTAGAAAGTGCAGCAGCTGGTAAAGCATTAGAAACAGAAGCAGCCCGGGCCAGGGTGGCGGAGCTGTGGGCTTTAGAACAGGAGCTAGCTGACGAAGCTTCTATACTGCGCGGGCTGAAGACTGACAAGGATGCTATTGAGAATCTGCTTACAGGTACGATACGATACCAGTATACGTCGAAAGGTACCTAGGTAGACCCAGACCAGTGCTCGAGTTTCTTATTTTATCTGAGTTATATGGGCTAAGTCCAGAACGTGGACTCAGTCTCAGTCAGGATCTTTAAATAAATCGCTGGGGTTGTGTTGACCCCATCTTACATGTTCTTAAGCCTGCCCAATTTAGTTTTATAAGCATCACATGTAAATCCCTACTAAGTAAAATAACTGTAGGATACCCATGCGGCTTGCAGTAATAATTAGGGCATGTAATATCGGAAGGTTTTCAATTCCGATACTGATATCGGACATTTTATCTCAATACCGGAATTCCGATATCAATATCGGAATTGTAAAAACTCAATAAAAAATACTCAAGAAGCTATATTAGCTTCAATTGTAACTGTATACAATTCATATACCGAATTGGATTGAATAAGCACTTCATGATTTATCAAGCTGATATAATATCTGCCTAGCATACGATGAGGATTAAAAAAAATTAATAAAATGTTTTTGTAATTTGAAAGAAAAAGAAAACTTTATTGATTTATAATAATCATATGTACTATTTATTTAAGATTTTGGTTTCTCCTTTTCTACATTGTACCAGTACAAAGTATGTACCAAATACCTAAATGAACTGATTTGAAATATTGTTTCTGATTAAAAAAGCTTAGAATTAACAAATTTACAGTTACTTTTTATATTGGAGACTTGTGGAACGCTTTAAACATTTATTTTAGAACTCAAATAACAATAAATATCTTGTACGAGATTCCGATATTGGCTACCTCAGTATCGGAATTGAAAATATCGGATATTTCTTCCGAGATTCCGATATTACGAGATTCCGAGATTCCGGTATTCATGCCCTAGTAATAATATTATTATCTTTAAAACTCGTTGACCAATTCACTATTATATAATAACTTCCGTCACAACCTTTAATAAAGGTTCTTGTAGCTCGAGTACGGCTAGAATTTTTTTATAAATAAGGATAAAGATCCTTATCTATGCATACATATATTATGGTTGATTATCAGATGTCCGCACGAAGTTCTCTGTGACCCCGACGGCGCCGGCGGGCGGCGCGGGCGAGGACCTGGAGGCCGAGCTGGCGCGGGTGCACGCCATGCTGGCACTCAATTCTAAGGTTTATAAGGTTTTCATCTATGCACTGCACTTTTTTTTAATTTTTAATTTATTACTTTTGTTTTATTTATGTCGCTTGCCACGTCCACCCTTTTTTTGTCATTTTACAAACTATATAACATTTGTTTGGAAATTGGAATACCTACGTACAGCGCGTAAAACAGTCAACATTGATTTCCACTACTTTTGCGTGTTCGAGATTAGATTGGATACCCCTTGAATGCCCAAATTATCTTAGTTGCATGCAATTTTATGGGTTGCTCTATAACGTAGTATTTAGTACCCAGTTTCCTTGCATGAAACTTTCTTATTTTGATGTTTTAGAGATAAAATGTATTTAATGTAGTTAGTCTTTACTTACGTTATTTCTTAAAGCATAATGTAGTGTTCCGATTAAGTTTGTTGAAGTTTTCTTCAAAATCACCAAAATTTCAAACTAATGAGAATATTATAATTTAGAAACTGGAGCGCACTGTGGCGGACAATGCTCGATTGGAGCGCGAGTTGACGCAGCTGCGCAGAGCCCTGCAAGCGCAGAGACAGAACTCGGCGCCCGCCACGCCTGCCGTTGCTACTGCTATGCTTGAAGATGGTATGATAGTTTACTTTGAACTAAACATATAGAGTTCGTTTCGCTCATGTTTATTAAAATCTTTTCTTTCTTTAACAAATTAAAAGTCTTATTAGCCTTGAATAATTAATTCTATCCGAATTAACACACTTTTTTCTCTTCACCGAAAAAAACGAGCTGCGGCGTCCTCGTAGATAAAGTTTAAGAGCCATTCTGCGATCGTAAACCCGCCTGGCAAGCGTGTCGATTACGGAAAACAACTCAATTCCTCAAACTCCTGAATTTTTGCCCCTGGGGCAATCAGTGGCGAAGACCTATGTCAAGCAATACTATAGATTGCGAGCCACTAGAGTCTTTTCCTAATATCTCATTTAGAAATTGTTTTCTCTTTAGCTCTCTAATAGTGTCTATTTCTGAATAATTAGTCTTTTCGTTGCAAATTTTGGTTGATTTTGCAATTTTTCTCCTCACGATTTCTAGTGTTTGTAATAATGATGATAATAGCTCTGATATAGGTTCTGTTTGTGTAGAAGTGTCGCGGGTGCAGCAGCTGGTGGCGGCGCTGCAGCGGCAGCGGCAGGAGCTGAGCCGCGCCGTGCGACACCTCACGCAGCAGTCGCGCGCGCTGCAGGGCGAACAGACCTCGCAGCTCTCCATCACCTCTGCTAGCGGTACGTTCATACACTAACCTCACAAGCCCAAAATACACGGACTGATCAAGCACTTACCCAGTTATTAACATACATAGAACGCTCGAGCAGTCAGAGTAAACAGCTTGAAGCTGCCGAGCTGCCGACCGCCCGAAGCAGTTTGTCTGCTGGAGCGATACGTAGTCTTCTATGCAGTCGCAGATTGAAGCAGTCAATCCTGGAATTGATCCAGGATTTACTGCTTCAAGCAGTCTTTCTATTTCTATGGTTAACTTGAATTCAACATTAGTTCCCACGAGAGAGATTTTACCAATGAGATTTTTTTTTGCTTTGAGTAAAAGTTGATTAAGCATCAAAGTTTATTTTTATAACATAGTCCGTCCTTAACTATAATGTTTAGTCTAATTCTTACAGTTTCAAAACGACCCTCTCGTCCATACTCAGCTTGGCAAGAGACCAACCTCGACACCGGCCACACCAAAGACCATGGCCAATCAGACTATGATTATGACGCCACAGGCCCGCTTGTGCCACCTGGTCACTACAGGTCTAATAACGTTGAAATGCCATTGTACGTGGACACACGGGGTAGTGCTCAAGACATTTGTTCGCCTTTGAATAGTGAGGACTTGCAAATGAATTGCTTTGGTAAGACACTTTTTTTTAAATTAAAAAAAATATGAAAAAATCGTTAAAACGATCAGTATTAAACGACAATATCATGGTAAATACTAATGAGTTATCCATAATGTGACCTCCACCTTGTATTAACGATGACAACATATTTCGTTTTCTTTTCAGCAAACCTTTCAAACGTTGAGAAACAAGAAATAAAGACAGTGAGAATAGTGAAGCGTGAAAGTGAACGCCGCCAACGAGATAGGGAGCGATCGTTCCAGCCGATGTCTGACTGGCCGACCAACAACCTTACAGCTAATCTTGACCAGTTCCTCGAAGAAGAAATTATACAAAACAATCACACGAACCATTACCAGCGAGCCTCTTCAGTGCCACGCACAGATTTCAGCAAGTTCGAGGAGTACTACTCCAAGCCTCAAGAACCACCGAGCTATCTGAAACTCAACAAAGATATTATGACATCATCGATGGAGCTTAGCCCCAAGTTTCCTTCAAGCCCTTCGTTATCAACCTACGATTATTCTCGAGATATTTCGTCTTTGAGCAGCAGTTACAACAAGAACTATGACAGATCGGGTTACGATAGGACGGTTTCTATATCAACTCAGTATTTGAACAGTCCAACTGATAGTGCTAGAACTTTGACAAATGATCCTCTTTCAAAAACTAGCAGTATCGGGAGCTTGACGAGGTCTCACATGGAGTTATCGCCAATATTCAAAAGTGAAGCGGCGAAACAAATTATTACTGAGATGTCAGGTGACGGTCTTAAGAATGGATCGATGCACAGAAGACCAGTTCCGAAGGAGAAGAGGAGGCACCACACTGCACCTCACCATCTAAGTGCGAAGACATTGAGCGAACTGCCAAAGGATATCTTTAACCAAGATGTAAGTAATAAGTATTTATATTTTTTGAAATAACGAATAGGTATGCATTATAATTATTTTGTTTATTAATAAAGCATGTAGGTACTAATAGGTATTACGTCTTTTCGTTCTCACTTGTTATTGCAAAGGCAAATTTTGCCCTTTTCAATCCAAGTATAGCATCGGCGACTCCATCGTTCTAATAGCCACAAAAAAATTAACTAACTCCATAGAGAGCCTCTATATTAAGGCCGCATTTGCAATATTACTTTTCTTTTGTATTGACTTTGACACTATAGAAGACGAAAAGCATTAATGCAAATATGGTCGTAATAGTAACCAAATTCCTTAGAAACTGGGTCGTTCCCTGGACGACGCGGACCTGGAGCGCGCGCTGCGCTCGCCGGCGGCGGCGGCCCCGCCCGACGTGGTGCGCTCGGCGCTGGCGCCCGCGCCGCCGCGCTACGCCGCCAGCACCATCGACCAGCTGCTGGCCGCGCCGCAGAAGATACTCATACCCGAGCGGTACATTCCTGAGAAGGTAATCTTATATTATACTTAAGTTAATCGCGTGCCAGTAAATCTGCGTGCGGTGAAAATATTGAATTAAATATCAATCAGCCATTTGATTTGAATGGTGGGTGAAGTATGTATACAGCATAGACATACTATTTCGCTACTATACAGGAGCGACCCCAGTCGCGTGCAGATTTAGCTTATATACGCACTTTGAGTGCAATTTCATCATAAAATTGTTGAAGTGTAACCTGTCTAATTCTTGGACCCCCTTTCCATGTTTCCACTAAGGGCCAAAATTAAGGGGATTATTGGTATTTACTAGAATTAAAACACCACACTTAAGTTGTTTTTGATTTTAAGCTGTCGAAGGCCAGCCTCATTCTCATTTAGCCTCTAAATGGAGAATGATAGGAAGAGAAGCCAATATATGGGACGGCTATTACCACAGTCAGTCCCTATGTAAAGTTAATAAATTCAATCATATTCAAATAAAGCAGTTTAAACGATGACTCAATTATTTTATGTACCCTATTACAGCCCCCAGAACTGTCGCCTGAAGAGCAACAGAAGCGACAAGAAAAAGTAGAGTCCATCAAGAAAATGCTATCAGGCTCAAATGATCAAAATAAGGTTTGTTTTCCAAAAATCTATTTGTTTTTTTAAAAGACGTTTATTACTGAAAGTGCACTGCTTTATCATTATCATTTTTTAAGAGAAAAAAATTAACAACGATACATATTTGTACACATTAAAAAAAAGCTGTAACGATATACTGGTTACAACAGGTGCACGGAACACAATCCTGTAAAATTTATCACACCTACTTATTGTGTTATTTGTTATACTGGTAGGTATTTAAAAGATCATCATAATAATTTTGTTTCACTTAATTTATACATAGAACTGCACCTTGCATCATGACGCTCAGCTTTGATTGTATTAAATTTGTCTTAATATCATATCTTGCATGACTTCTCATTTACGACAAAGCGATACTACAATCATTAGTCTGTAACATGGTTATGTAGTTATAAAAAAAAACTAAGCTTGGAGAAAATTTAATAGTATCCAGGGTTGGAACTCACTTTTAATACTTACCGACTTACCGACAAAAAATTATGTTATCTGTCATTTTTGTAAACCATAGCTCAAAAATAAAGTCTTGACAGTAACACAGCAGACATTAAAAACAGACAATCGGCGAGAAGAATTTTTTTAACGTCATTACACTGCGAGCTGATTTTGATGGTTTTCCCGCGACGTAGAAAAAAGGTATCATAGATTTTATTTCGTGTATGTATATTAAATGTGTTCGAATATTACGAAAGCGCATTTCAAATTTTTTTTATATTAGGTACAATTGGTTTATATTTTCTCCAAGTTAAGGTTTTCGTAAGCTTTATAGAGCTTCGAATGTTGGCTGTAAATTGGCTCCTACATGTGCATTAATTGTTAGAGTCCTGACGGGGAAGAGCAGAAGCAGCGGGAACACCTGCTCCAGATGAACCAGATCCTCGCCAAGCAGGTCACTGAGATGAGCAAAATTATTGCAGGTCAGATTTTACATTAAAAACGATGTACCTAGTTGTTTGTCTATGTTATCCATCTTGTTTTGTTGTTTTTTTGTACAGTCGCGTGTAATGAAATGGACACTTTCATAACAAATTCGTACTGAACTTGTTTACCTGTTATTCTCTGCACACGACTGTACCTGATTCAGCTGATGAATTTGATTCACCTTTAATAATTTGATAATGTTGCCTTTTGTCAACGTCATAGTTTGTTCATTTGTTTTTGAGCTAAAAGACTCGAATTAATCAGTTCATCATGAGTGTTTTTGCAAATACTTTTTAACATTTTACATGAATTAAGTAGACTAGATAGATCTTACTTAGTAAAGTTTTGACTTTTATTTTGCACTTTGTTTATCCAGTTTACTTTGCTGAATAATTTAACCCTTCTGATTTGAACGTGACTAATAAAAAACCACGTGTGTCGCATGTTAACAGTTTGCTTGATGTCGTGTGTTTGTCCGTGTCCTGCAGGAACCAACACTGACCAGGGACCTTCATCAGTCACCGATTGAGCCAATACCTCTCACATTTTAACCTCACCATTCACCAATAGTACAAATTAATGTCAAACAATCCTATTTATTTTAAAGTATTTAGTTCGTATTTTAAGACCCCCACTTAATAAGTTGGCGAAATTGGTTGGCAATTCAAGAAAATCTTGGAGTGACGCGGCATGATTGAAATTGTTTTGCATTTTGTTGTGAGTAGCTTTGTTATTTGACATTATCTCTATTTTTTCCTAATTTTTAGTTTCCTTAATCTTTAATATTTTTGATCCATGATCTTTCAAGTCTCTTTTTTAATTGTTTTTCTATTAACTGTTTGTTCATGTTTAATACAAAACTATAATTTCTTACGTCTTATCTTCCATAGTTATAATTAGTCATTATATGTAATGATTTTCTATTTTATCTTAAAACAGTTAAAGCATTAGAAGAGCTGCCACTGCATGAAACAGGAAACGACTTGGACGATCGATCACCCGACGTCGAATTACCTATATACCAGCAGAGGGACAACTTTTTCACATAAAATGTGAAAATATATTTAGTAAAACAATAAAATAAATAGTTGTTTAAAAACTTTGAAAGTCAATAATCGACACTAAACTTTTTGATCAATGGTCAATTTAAAATGACGTGTCCTTATGCAAAAACACCTAAATCGGTAGAGATGTGTATCAATTTCAATGTGTTGCCTTTTTTAATGTATAGAAAATATAACGCTGTAGCCTTTTGAATACCTATGTAGAAAAGCTTTACAATGTTCTAATTATTATATATAATAATGGACTTTTCGCACTATGCACCACATATCTAACAACCTTATATCAGTCGGTAGCGTTTCTAAGAAGTGTATTATGATTATGACTTGCTCAATATTTTCACGATGCTTCTGATTGCTTTTGGAAAATTGTATAAATTATTCTTGCAAGTGAAGTACATTGTTTGTATTGTACAATGATGAGGCCAGTGACGGTTGTTTAAGTGTACCTTACTTATTTTTTATGGCTACTTTTTAATCAAAGGCCTTGTATACTTATTATTATAAGATAAACCTCTAGTTATTAGGTTGATATTATAATCGATGCCATTTTAATCAATATTTTATAGGAAATAGCACAATTAAAATTATATTTAGTTTAAAATTAGATTATATTGTTTTAGGAACATGGATAGAATGAAATGCGTTTTAGTATTTTCATTATTATTTAAAATTTATGCGATGAATGAAATGACGTGGACAAGATAATATATATTAGTATAGTAAACACCGTATAATGAAGGAATCTTATCACAAGTTCATAGTGAGTGCATTTTAAATAAAATGTTGAATGATACAATTTTGGTTACTAATATCAAATTATTACAAACAGTATGTAGTAAGTGGTTTTTGTTGGTAACCATTTTATTTTTTCTAAGTTTTAAATGTGAAGATAATGTTGTAATATATAACATAGATTTAGTTTATTTTATTTATGACATTATTGGGATAATTAATAGTTTAATTTTATCGTAAATCATAAAATGTAATAATTATAGGTTTTTATTAATATTTATTTACGGATTAGGTAATATTTAATCACATATACTTACGTATATATTTAAAAAATATATGATCAAGTTTCATTGACTTATTCGCATTTTATTTATATACCTAGTCTAAAATATTATTTAGTATAAAATCACAATTACGAAAAATAAGGAGCATTTAATTTTCAGTTTAATCAAGTTTATCACTTGCCTGCATTAGTGAATTAACTCTCTATTTATTTGATTCACCACCAAAATATTTGATGCGGAAAAGGGTAATATTTTCGAAAAATGCCTAATAAAAGCTTTAAACCAATGTTTTTCAATTTTATAGTGGTTAAAATGCTCACGAAGTTTGATCTATCTTCGTCTATACTGAGTATATATTAGTTACAGAAGCCCCATTCCTGTGAGGTCTTTAATAAACTAGTAGTAGAAATAATAAAGGCGCAATCGTTAGTAATAATAATAATAAAAAACTACTTAATAATGCACAATTATTTACAATTATTGTGTGTATACAAATGTTTACATGAAAAATGTATCAAATACTTTATTGCTTACGATTGCACATTCAAAAGCTCTGTAAATGACTGTAACATTTAGATGTTTACTCTTTATATTTGAATAATTATATAATGAAATATTATAAAGGTACTTGTATTCTTCTTGTAATCAAATTATATCGTTAAAGTAGACACGTAGATATTAGACTGATATTAATATCTGAACCTTCTAGAATTCTCAACCGCTTCTAATGACCTAAATATTTTCTTTTATTATTTTTATATTTTTTATTATTATAGTGTCAATTGCAATGAAACTGACTAGATCTATAAATATTGTATTCAATAATGTATGTTTATTTGTTAGACCCCATTTACAGGGCACTGTGTACTTTATTATAATATATTGTAATGTACTTAATGCTTAACTTCGTTGTTTCTGTTTAGATCTGAAAATTGAATAAAATATTCAATATTATAAAGTGTTTTAGTCACATGCGGGGGGATAATATGCATAATCAGGGTGAAGATTAACAAACTATAGGTTTTTGGAATTTAATCACTAATTATATTTTTAATTAAAATAAATTCAGCGCTTAACGTTACGATTATTAAAAACCTCATAGATAAGTTGTTATATTGACTGCTCCGTGGCTAAGTTGGCAGTGATGTGGACTGAGTAAGCGTGTGCACCTGGGTTCGATTTCCGGGCGGGGCGAATATTGATATTATGATGAATATCGATGTTCGTTTCCGGTCTGGGTGTAATTTTCGTCTCTGTGTGTGTTTCAGGTATCCTAGATACAGGTTCTTCCTAGTTAGGGGCTCTGAGTGTGACGTGTTATTATTATATGAATTGCGGATATGAAGTCTAGCAGCTAGAAAGTGTGGATTATATGGCGTCCAATAGAATATAACCCTTTATGAGAAAAAACATTCATGTTTTGTCTATAATATCATACAATATACATGTAGGTACATGTTTGGAAAATGTGCATAAATTCCCAGCCAGTTCTTAAATAAAATATGAGAAGAGAACATCATCAGCTGGTTAGGTACATCCCTTCGTAGTCTCGTGTAACATGATGACCCAGTTATAACTATTTTTTCTTACGAATTACGAGAGGTAGATTCCTGACAAATGTGGGCTAATGCCGGCAAAAGATAAGACACGAGCGGCGCCTGTGAGGACTCTTAATTGAAAATCGATAGGATTAACGAGTTTACTAATCTAATATGAGTATAAGTATGTCTAGGTCTACTTTGTTTTTTAACATATCAATATTATTTTTAACATATCAAATAAATTCCGCGTCTGTCCCTACGTATGCTTAAATCTTTAAAACTATGTACGGATTTTGATGAGGTTTATTTTAGTTGATAGAGTGAATTAAGAGAAGGTTTATAAGTATAACATGCACAAAATAATAATAGGTTAGGCGGTACGAAGTTCGTCGGGTCGACTAGTTTTGTAATTATAATATTATAATGTCAGGATTTTTATTTCATTCAAACATTTCGTAAGTTTGTAATTTCTTAAAAAAATCAATTCGAAGATCACAATTTCAAAAAATATATTCATTTCAGCCCAAAGACGTCCATCGCTGGACATAGGTCTCCCACAGAACGCCACAACGACGGGTCTTAAGCGACCGGTCGTCTGCCCACCTTACTCTGCGTCTTCCGGTTCGCGGTCGCCACTCAAAACTTTTCAACCCCAGCGACTTCCTAGCAATGGTCTGTTCTTCTTCCCTTGAGTTTCGCAATTCTTTGGGATATGTCGGTGACTTTAGTTCTGCGAATCGCTGCAAAGAGTTTACCTAAGTACATTTATAGTATACCTACTCGACTGAATCTACAAATAGGCTTTGATTTAAGTTTTTTTCTTTTACCAAAAAGAAAATATAAGGCATATATAAAGGATACTATGTTTTTCATTAAAGAAGTTCTAAAGTATCGTAGCTACTAGCTTTATGATTTTATGAGTAAGAAGTATGGATTTTGACGTAGTATCTAACTTAACCTACCTAAAAATTGAAATTAAACAAAATCTTTTTTTTTAACACTTCCATTCCAAGAACTTAAATAATGCATTCAGAACAGAAGTACAGTTTGACAATAAAAAGGGTACAGTGTCAGATGAATCATGTTAAATTTGATTGTATACAAATTTTAACCCATTTGAACAGTTTGTAACTGCCTCATCATCTATCAGCCGTCATATCGACAACTACTTAAACTTGCACAATAATATGCATTCGTCATACAAGTTTGTGAGAGTGATCGATTGTTCAAAGGTTTTCACAGAAATTCTGAACGCCTAATTCTTTAAAAAAGAATATCTGACACTGGCTTTTCTGCAAAATATACCTATAAAATGGCAGAGTACCTATGTTAACTACTTTAGTAAGTATAACGTGTGATTTAATACCGAGAAGTTCCAGAAACCAAGGCAAAATTGTAAATCCCTATTCACTAAAGGCTCAAAAAACGCTAAACAGATGCGATTAAACAAAACACGTAACAAATTAACTCGGAATGATTGATAACTGCCGACCCTGAAAGTACAGGAAACGCCTGTTCACCCTCCAAAAAGTTTTGTTGCAAGCGTGCTGTTTTGGTTTCAGAAAAGTCCGAAAGGGAAATGTATATATTAAAGTTATAACAAAATTTCAACAAGGGGATATAACTAAAAATTATACTCGCCAATTGCTTTAGGAGTACGTGTGAGAGTAAGTAATGTTTAAACGAACTTATATGTGTGAGATTTACGTTAAGGAACTACGATACGGCGATGAAATATTTATTTAAGTAATCAGTTTCAATTCAGTACTCATTTAGTTTGTCGCCAAGCTATACTCGCCGGAGCATTTGAGATTAATTTAAAACTAGTGAGTGTCACGCGGCTTTGCCAGCGCAATTTCCCTCGACTCATCAAATTTCCAATGTTCCCGTGGGAATTTCCTGAAATTCCCTTGGGAACGGGAACAACTATATTTTTGTGTTTATGAGAAATCTGCACGAGTAAAACCGCAGGGCAGCCTGTAGTATTAGTATAGATTTTTTTTTTAACAAAAACATGAAAAAATATTAATTGCACTTCTTACCTACTAAGCAGAAGCTTACAGGTACAAGTTATTGTGTTTATAACAATGTTATTATTCTGTACTTACATTTAAAGTATATGGAGTGTGTAGAGAGTTGATTTTACATTATTTTAAATTCAACTGTAACATTATTTTCCTTGTTTTCTTAAATATATAGCGTGAACGTGTTTGGAATAGATCCTCGTTAAATCGAACAGCAATAAATCTTGCGAATCGTAAGTTAAAGGTTTTTAGGGAACAAAGATACAATGCATAAAAAACGTTTTTAAGTTAACGATATCTAAAGCTATAAAATAATACATACTGTGCGAAGATATCGTTATATACTTACTATAATACATTGTGAACTTTTTAAATCTATTTAAGTTTTATCATTCATAAGTATAAAATAAAACTACAAAGTATAGTCCGAACCGAGATTTGAATTTTAACCATATCTTAATAAATAAAAAATGTGTTATGTTTTTTTGCAGTGTGATAATTTGTGTTTTGGAATTTTGTAAGATTATTTTGGTATATTCAAGTTTTTTAGGATTACTGTCTGGGGCAAGCGCGGCGCCGTCCGATATCTAACATATGGCGACCGAGGGCATCAAAGAACTGAAGAAGAGGAGGACGGTAGCCAGACGAGCGTTTACCTTAGCTGAGAAGGAAGTGGAGGAATTGTTGAATGCGGGAATGGTCGACACAGTTGAGCTAGAGGCAGCAGTATCTTTTTTGGAAAACAAAGCAAGTTAAGTTATCGAACATGGTCCAAACGAACCGGATAGTAACAATTTAGTTTAACCCTCTTATTCATAAAGATACAGTAGATTTTAAGTAGCGTTACTGGAGGTCTACTTCTCTGGTTTGTTGTATGGTAAATACGTGACATCCAGTCTAAATTGACATACGTCAAATAACTAAAATGCTCTTTAACTTTTTATGAATAAGAGGGTAAAAGTTTAAAATATAAATTTGTGACCGGTACCAACAAACTGTTAAGTAAGTTAAAGTTAACAAAGAGCAATGTCCAAACCTACTACCGAAGAAGAGCTGTCGTCGCAATTAGGCGACACTCATAGGCTCATCAGAAAGGCATACGAGAACTTTAAGAAGTGTCCCAAGCAGAGGCTTAATGCAGGCTATTTAAAGACCCGTATACAATGCATAGACCAGTACTGGGATGAGTTCAAAAAGGCCCACGTACAGTTCCTACGAATCACAAAGCAAGAAGACCGGTCCAAGTACGATTACTTCGTAAACGAAGAGTATGATGAGTGTGAGGAGTTATATCTATGGATGTAGACAGACATAGAGAATATACTAGAATCATGCTACGTACCCGCCGAAGTAGTCAAGAACCCTTCTTCAACCGAGAGGCGTAGTAGCAGTGTTGTTGATGTCAAGTTGCCGACGATCGACCTTCCAAAATTTTCTGTTAACTATGAGGAGTGGCAGACTTTTGATGATAGCTTCACGGCGCTTATTCATGTAAACAGTGGACTAACAGAGGTACATAAGTTGCATTACTTAAAATCTTGTCTAAGCGGCGAAGCCAGCAGTGTACTGAAACATTTCCAAGTAACGGGTGTCAATTATGAGCCAGCCTGGGCAGCGCTCAAAAGCAGATACCACCACAAACGTTTAATAGTTAAGGCAATCTTCAATAGACTTTTTTCCATGAAGAAACCCAAGTAGCACTGAAGAATTTTGTTTAAATCGCATATATCTTAACAGTGCCTGTATTGTGATTTAACTAAATAAAAAACTATTTCATATAGTCACATATTTCTTAAAGGCTATATAGTATTCCAATACCGCTTTTTGAGAAAATAAAGATTATACAAATCGTAGTTAAATCATTTTAAACCTATTCAGTATTAATTAAGGTTTCAGATAAACCATAAAACTCTCTTTTCACTCAACTCTCATTATTTGTAAACTGAATTAAATCATTAAGGGATAGTTGTTCGACTTATACAGTCGCACTAATGCAAAAAAGATTTGCTATCCAAACTAAAAGCCATATTAAGACGTTTGTCCTCAAATCAGTTTTTGCTAGGCAAAACACAAATAAATTTTGTATTAATTATTATTTTATAAGTAATAATTGATTTAGAGGGACGGTTTGTACAAGATGGAGAAAAATTAAATTAGCAAAGACGTTAAAAATTAAAAAAAATAACCTTAAACACAGAAATGTCCCTTTCCCATAATTTTCCTTTTACATAATGTCCCTTTCTAAAATTGTATTTTCCCAATATACTGGGTGTTTCTGACAAGGCGGTAATAAATCAAAGGAGGGCTTCTGCTCACCATAACTAAATACTTTCCCAAAGCAACATGGGTCAAAATCTCAAAAAAAAATACAGCTGTTCCATACATTGGTTCGATCAGCTGACGGGGTCAATGTACGGGACGGCTGATTTTTGTTTTGAGATTTCGACCCATGTTGCTTTGGGAAAGTTGTTAGGTATGGTGAGCAGAATCCCTCCTTTGATTTATTACCGCCTTGTCAGAAACACCCTGTATATTTTCCGAACTTGCTCTAACACAGCTTTCTTAGCTAAACAAAATATGATAACTCGACGATATGACAACATTCAAAACCATTGCTGATTTTCTTATGGTATGTACTTTTGTGGTTCTTAAAAAGCAGCAAAAGGCAGTGAAATAAATTATTACAACAGTTTTTGTTTTGCCACAAGTGTGAGCAGAATGGTCTGATAGAAATACTTGTCACACACACTTGACTTTATATGCAAGCTCTGCTGTTGTTTAAATGCACTTTATTGCTAAAACACCAAAAAAAACATAATAACTTTCTTTGAAAACCATAACGCTTTTAAAGAATTCTCAAAACGTCCTTTTCGCAAAATGTGCTTTTCGCAAAATGACCCGTTCGAAAAATGACCATTTCTCCACTAGCTCAAGTTTACATGTACAAAAGGGACACTATAAAAAAAAGTCATTTTGCGAAAGGAACTATAAGCGGAAGTGATGAATACTTACAAAAGCTTGAATTCGAAATTATCCTTTTAAATTCTGCCATATAGACATAGCCAAGTCACGTCACTTCCTACCCGAATCGCCAACATGCCAGCCACAAACATAGATCATATTAATTCGTTTGAACAACCTTATAATGTATTCTGATAAACACAATTGTACATAAACATCTAATTTATGTGTCTAATAATATTGCATACGTCTATCACTTTCAACACTTACACTTGGTATTAGAAAAACTAACTCTGTTGCAAAACAAAGAAATCTTGATTTAAGAAATCAAAGTAAAGGATCAAATAAATCAGAAAAGTATTCATGAAATCAATTGGAAGTATCACTTAAATCGTTGAGGATTTACTTAATCAAACTAAAGGATCACTTAATACTGTGAGATAACGTCGGCTCCGTGCTTAAGTGTTCAAACTCCATTTTGGTCGAAAATGACTTTTTGATGCAGGATTGTTAACGATGTAATTTAGGTCCAGAAGGTCAAGTAAAAAAAGGCTTTTCCTAGAAAAAATACAATAAATTTCACGTTTTAAATTTTGAAGCCCACATCATCGTTACAAAAATTCCGTGCTTGTTTAGCCAACCTCCACAGCATTACCCAAAGTCCCGCATCGAAATATTTGTTGCGTGCTTGAGTGTTCAAACTCCAGCCGGCCGACCAATCACAGCACAGTACGTCACGCTACCCGGCCATTTTGTTTTTTCTGTGATGAACTTGGTTGCTCCTTTAGTTTGCTTGCAAAAACCTAATAAATTAGTTTTATTGCGTTCAAAACTAAGAAAACTAACTGCGAGTAACGTTAAAAGCTGCAGCAGGATGGCGAGTACCAATTTCAAAACAAGCAAAAGGCGTACTTTGGCGACTTTCGAGCAATAAATACTTTTTAATAATGTTCATTTCCGAATAGAAACTTAAACGTACTGATACAGGATGTTAATAAATTCTCTTTGTAATAAAACGGTTGAGAATTAAGTATATTATTATGTTATTTCTGTTTGATAGTCCTTTTGTCTGTCTTTCACAATGGTTCAACACAACAACCAAATTTTTAACAATAGTTAAGTAGGTATATTTTATCATTTCGTTATGTTTATGTTATTATTACTTGAGTCTAAATTAATTTTTTTTTTATTTCTTGATTTTAATTTCTTATACCTTTTATCATCTAAAAACAAGTTTTTTTACGAAGTAATTTAATCATCCTGTATATGGTATTAGGAGGTTGGACAAACAAGCACGCAACAATTTTAAGGAACACTGTGCTATCTCCATGGCAGGAGTGTTGTATTTCCATGAACGAACATTTTTATTCGCAGTTTTGTTCAACCTCCATTTTAAAAGTATGATAAAATACGTAAAATCACAGCATCGTAAACAAATTTATTGGCAATTCCATATATAAGACTAAAAACTATAAATTTGCATTTATCAT
Organism: Euspilapteryx auroguttella; assembly: GCA_951802225.1. Lineage (NCBI taxonomy): Eukaryota > Metazoa > Arthropoda > Insecta > Lepidoptera > Gracillariidae > Euspilapteryx > Euspilapteryx auroguttella. The sequence goes on along the minus strand of OX637660.1, from coordinate 4,430,521 downwards.
TTCTGAAACTAAACATCTCGTTTGATAATAAGTAAAAAAACCTTCTCCTGAACAGTGTACAATATGGAAGTTGAACATTCAAGCACGGAGGCGGCGATAAGAAATCTTGATTTAAGAAATCAAAGTAAGGGATCAAGTAAATCAGAATAGTATTCATGAAATCAATCGGAAGTATCACTTAAATCGTTGAGGATTTACTTAATCAAACTAAAGGATCACTTAATACTGTGAGATTTAAATGTTACTTACGTTTGATTTAGTAAAACGATTAAGTATTAAGTGAGATTTGAGGAAATCGTTTTTGAGTAAAACATTTCTAAAATAGCATTATTTCAAATCGAACTTATTAATCTTTGATTTATTTGATACTCAACTACCCTTTTGAATCCTTACTTTTCTAAATTCAGATTTCGTCAAGTAAAACAAGATTATACGCCATTTTGAACTTTTAGAAAACAAAACAACAAAACAAAATCGAAGTGATATCGTGAAAAAAGTGTGGATTACAGTTAAATGTGACTAGTGTAATAGTTTTTACTGAAGAAATAAGTGATTATGTCATGAGAAAAGGTAATATTAATGACATAAATGATAACTTTATTTTTATTCCATATACAATTATTCTTTATTTTATTGTTATTTCAAGCTATTTCGAGAGCCCGTTTGTTTTATGGCTCTTTCTATAGATTTTACACGATAAATGGTCATGCGTTTAAGATTTTTATTGCTTACGACGAAATAAAACGGATTTCTAATTGTCATATTTACTTATAGTTTACAAATTCTTAACACTAAGTAAAGTTCTTGTGTTGTAGCATAAAATGTTCACCATATTTTCTTTACTATGATTACTTAAATTGAAAACGTTTTAAATTTTTCTTCGCTTAGCAAAAATTGCATTAGTGAAATAGATTATAAAACAGTTTTAATTTTGCATTTAAATCTATTTTGCTGCCTTAACTTAAACTTCAAGATATCGCGAAACCTTAGATAAGGAATCTGGAAAACCCTATTAAATCCCAATTGCTTAAGTAAGGTTAAAGTATGATTTAGCAGTAGTATTAACTCCCCCTTCGTATTCTCCTAAATACCGTGCCCACTTTTTCTTAACTGACCCTCCAAGCAAGTCTTAGGGATATCTTGAGGGACATAATAGTTTTGGCCAAGGCAATAGCTGGAATTAGCCATGTTGCCTTCAAGAAATCTTCAATACTCAGTTAAATCTATCGGTTGCTACTTGGGAAGTAAATGCTTCCTCCCCTAGTCAGTTAAATTCGTATGTAGACACAACTAATAAATGTTTGAACAGCTTGAAAAATATGCAAGTGTCAACAGAGAGCTGGATACCCATGCTGATCTACTTCGCTGTACAAAGGTTTGATGCGGACACTCACAAACAATGGAAGGAGCATGTAAGTACTATCTGTCCTATTGAGCTTCCAGAGTGGTCGATCTTCATTAAGTTTCTGGAAAGTAGGATACATACCTTGGAGTTGACATCACCAATCAGCAGCATAACTCGAACTGTGAAGGAGCGCTCGTTCCATGCTACAGAGACATCAGCGGAGAAAAGCTGTAGCCACTGCAACGAGAATCACGTTATTTGGCACTGCAAGGCATTCGGGAAACTTAGCCCGGATGAAAGGTCTGAGCACGCAAAGAGCCACAACCTATGTTACAATTGTCTGTTGCCTGGTCATCCAGCTCTATATTGCAAACAGAAAGGTTTGTGCAGGGTATGTGGGCGTCGCCATCATTCGCTTCTGCATGAATATAGAAAGAAGGAAGTTCCTGAAACCGAGGACAAGGCACAAGCTTCAGGAAATTCAATGTGTGCAAATGTAGAGGTTGAATTAAATGAGGATTCAGCTTGCGACGATGCCGAAAATGTAATAATATCTTCACACTTCACTGAAATACAATTAACATGGCTATCTTTGATTTTCTTTCAGTTATACTCACAAACATTGATAGCCGGACTCCCGTAGCAGCACTGTATATGGATCTGTCAAAGGCTTTTGACTATGTTGATCATAAAACACTAATAGATAAGTTATCATGCTATGGTATTAGAGGAAATTCATTAAAGCTTCTAGAGTCCTACCTTAGCAACAGATCGCAACGTACACAAATAGATAGAATGTGTATTAGAACAAAATCTGAAAAAGTGTATCTCTCGGATAGTAGAAACTCCCAATATGGTGTACCCCAGGGTAGTGTGTTAGGTCCACTACTCTTTATTGCTTATGTCAATGATCTACCTAATGTAACGGTACATCCCATGGTACTTTTTGCGGACGATAGCACTATAGTGTTCGTGGGTAACAAAAATGGAACTACGGACGAATTTCAAAAAGAAATAAATGATACTTTGTCTAAAGTTATTGAATGGCTAGTAGGTAATAATTTAAAGATAAACATAGATAAGACAAAATTAATGACATTTAAGCAAAAATCACAATTAAATATAAATTATAACGGACAGGCAATTGGCAACACAAATAGTACTAAGTTTTTGGGCATTCATATTGATGATGACATGAGATGGCAAACACACTTAAAAGAAATATGTACTCGACTGAACAGATTCGCTTTTGCATTATACAAACTTTCCCAGATTGTAGATGAGAAGACAGCTTTGATTTCATACAATGGATATGTAGACTCTACATTAAGGTATGGAGTAATATTTTGGGGTAACGCTGTAGATATAGATACTGTTTTCAAAGCGCAGAAAAAATGTATTCGTGCAGTATGTAGGTTGCGCAGACTGGATTCATGCAAGCCTCACTTCAAGAGATTAAAAATTCTCACTCTATATTCGCTTTACATTTTCGAAATTTCAGTATTTGTGAAGTCCAACTACAGTCTATTTACAAAATTAAGAAGCAACCGACTTTGTAACACAATAAGGATACCACCGCATTATACAGCATTATTTAAAAAGAATGTATTTGGCATGGCTCCAAAAATCTACAATAATTTACCAAATAGAATAAAAAATATTGATGGCATGTATAAATTTAAAAAAATACTTAAGGAATTTCTTAATGATAAGTTTGATTATTCTATTAAAGAGTTTTTAGAAGATACCGATAAATAGATAAATTATTAAAATACACAATTTATCATAGATTTGTAAATATGTAGATGTAAATGATGCATGATATTAGAATAAGATGTTGACTAAAAATTTGTATACCTCATAGGCCGGACATAGTGATACACAACTAAGTAATTTTATTATCCATCTATAATGTTACCTATGTTTTCACGAATAAAAATTTGAATTTGAATTTGAATTTGAAAAAGCGATCAACTGCACTGTTAGCCACAGCTCTGGTACCAGTCAAAACAAATAACGGGAACTCAATAATATTACGAGCTTTAATTGATCCAAGGTCACAAGCAACATTCATAAGTGAAAGGTAGGCTCAATTAATAAAGGCAAATCGAACACCCGTGAGAGGAAATATCTCTGGAGTCGGTTCTTCACAAACAAGGTCAATCAAGTGACAAATATTGAAGTTTCATCGAGGTGTAACACAGACTTCAATATTCATGTTAAAGCGTATATCATGTCGACGCGATTGACGAACCAACTACCTTCGAAGGAGATACAGGCGCATGACTGGCAGCACATAAAAGGACTCTTTCTGGCAGACCCGGAGTTTCATCAACCAGGAAGAATTGATTTATTGTTGGGAGTTCAAGTCTGCGCTTCAATAATGAAGGAAAATATTATCAGAGGTCCACCAGGTACCCCATGTGCTCAAGAAACATACCGAGGTTGGATTCTCTTTGGATGTGTCAATGAAGATAATTCACAAGAAATGCATGATAATTCACAAGAAATGCACGATGCACCTACAGCTAGACCTAGATTACATGCTGAAACAAATGTGGGAGATCGAGACAACCGGCAAGCGAAATCAAACTTCTGAAGAGCAGCTTTGTGAAAAGATTTACGAAGAAACACACACTAGGCTACCTGACGGGAGATATGTGGTAAAACTACCAACTAAAAATGAGCAGCTACGATCAACGCAAGGAGGGTCGAGGGACATAGCACTTAGAAGGCTGAACCAACTTGAAAAAAAGTTTGAGAAGAAACCAACGCTGAAATCAGAGTATACAAAGGTAATAGAAGAATATTTCACAATGGATCAAATAGAGTTGGTTCCCGACAGCGTATTAGACAAACCCGCTGTATACTCACCCCACCATGCGGTTATAAGAGAAGATAAAGAAACAACAAAGGTCCGTGTGGTCTTTGACGCATCTTGCAAAGGAAACAACAACATATCATTAAATGATGAGCTATTAGTAGGACCGCAGCTACAAGAAGATCTGAGAAACCTGATAATGAGATAGAGACTGAAAAGAATATGTTACATAGCTGATTGCCAACAAATGTATCGAAGAATACTCACCAGAAAAGAAGATTGTGACTACCAACGCATTCTTTGGAGAAAGGACGTTAAGATTAATGATTATCGTCTTCTTCGAGTTACATTCGGAACGGCATCAGCCCCATACCTGGCAGTTAAAACTCTACACCAAGTAGCTGACGATGAAGGGGTGCCATATTCACAAGCTGCCAAAACAATCAAAGAAGACTTTTATGTAGATGACTTGATGTCAGGAAATTTTAGGTTAAATGATGCATATGACATAAAGGTAGATGGTGTCATCAAAGCATTAGGGCTTTCCTGGAATATGGGTGAAGATGTCTTAGAGTATCATGTTGAGCCTCTCTCCGTTCCAGAAAAGGTTACAAAAAGAACCATCTTGGCGGAAATTCAGCGATACTTTGACCCATTAGGATGGCTTGGAGCTGCCCTTATCAAAGCAAAGATGCTCTACAACGTCTTTGGCTGCTTGGATTGAGTTGGGATCAGGAGGTAAACTCTATAATTGGTGAAGAATTGATGAGAATGAGACAAGACTTGGCTTCAGCAAAAGACATCAAGCTAAAAAGATGGTTACAAACCACTGATGAACTGGAGAATATAACAATTCATGGCTTCTGCGATGCTTCGACTAAGGCATACGCTGCAGTGGTGTTCTTGAGGGCGAGAACTGCTGAGGGAAGTTTACATACTGGAATAGTTGCTGCTAAGACGCGCGTAGCACCAGTCAATAACCACACAAGAGCTAAAAGAGAGCTTATATCAGTGTGTTCGAATAGCTCAAGGAAAAGAGTTTGAGCAGGAGATTAAAGATCTAAAAGACAAAAGAAATGTGAATAATAAGAGTAAAATCAAGAGCCTCAACCCATACCTGGATGAAGCGAACCTACTCAGTGTGGGCGGCAGACTCAGACAGGCAGATCTTCCTGAAACGACAAAACATCCGGTTCGAAGGACCATGTTCGATAACTTAACTTGCTTTGTTTTATGTAAGAACTATAATTTAATTTGTATTTTGCCTAAATAAAATAATAACACGAACTTGTTGATAGAGTTGTTTATTGGGGACTGACATACAGAATTTTTGACGGGACAGTGACAGACACATAACCCATAGACCAAACTACCAAAAAGAATATACCTAGTTATTTCAGGAACAAATGGCGTAGTATTGGATTAAAGTATATTTTATAAGGCGCGTAAATAGACTACTACATGAAAATGAAGAAAATTTAATGAGATGGAGAGAGCCATTGCTTCCTGTCAAACATCAACAGGATAAAATAAAATAAAAAATAATTATACATTATAGGATACAAGGTATCTCTTACTGTAGGTCCAAAGATAATTTGGTTCCAATTTACCACATCGAACTTCGCTGGCTACACTTCACGCGGGAGTTTGTTCTGTTCCGTGTATTACTTACGCCGTTATCTTGTACTTACATCTTTTCTTACATAAGTGTGATTTTATTGATCACTCAAATCACACTTATTAGAAAAAAGGTGTAAATACATGATAACGGCTTAGAAAAGAATGAAAAACGTACAGTGGCGGACACAGTCGGCGTAACACTTCCGGTTTTTCTGATTTGCAAAATAGCTCTTGTTCTTTAGTAATACATTCTAGGGCTGACGAAACCATAGACAAGTCTGTTACGGCCTCCTAGTCCGCCATGTACGTCTAAGTAACGCCAAATAATGGTAGGCGCTCTTTAGGAGGAAATGTCAACGAGATCCTCTCCTATAGTTGGTTGATTATCATTCTGTCTAAGTGCTGATACGTGTATATCTCATTGTCATTGGGTGTCGCTTTCGCGCACTTCCTTCCTGATTAAATTGGTCCTTCATTGGCTTATTAGGACAAACCATCAATCTCTAACATAAAAAGATTTTTTTTTTCAATAGATGTATTTGGTCTTAGATCCCCTCTTTTTGCACTTAGTTTTTGGCAAATGAAATTAAGAGATATGAACGCGTTCATTGTCTCGTAAAACATTATAATAATAATAACAAATCACACTCAGAGCCCCTAACTAGGAAGAACCTGTATCTAGGCCGAAACATACACAGACACGAACATTACACTCAGACTGGAAACAAACAACGATATTTATCATATCAATATTCGCCCCGCCCGGGAACCGAACCCAGGTGCACACGCTTACTCAGTCTACATCACTGCCAACTGAGCTACGGAGCAGTCAGAATACCCTTAAAACGTACGGCAAAGTTTTCTGGTGCTAATAGTGAGTACTAAAGAAGCTCATACGTTGCATCCCTTGGTATCATACTCATCGTTCATACGTTGCATACATATAGGCACCTAGGCAGTTTTAGCATGGTCGGGAGAGCAAACTTGGCATCGTGGAAATAATTATGACAATTTATACCAAGCTTTATGGGCCGCGAAACGCACAACAATTGATCTGACCCTCGATAAAGCAGTAAATTTCAGACACGATTAGAGTGAATTACAAAAGGTAAGGGATATTTTATTTTACGTCCTGTTTAATTTTGTACAATTCGTATTGCTAGTCTAGGTTGTCAAGATTGATTGGCAGACATCTTTACTTATTTTTCTTTTTAACTTTTCTTTATTTATTGCAACAATACAATTTAATTGAAGGTTTGGAGGTTGCACGAAGTCTAAATCGACGATTTACTGTAAATAGGGCGAGTATGTAGAAAACGGAATTATAGAGTACCTATGCATAGATTTGTAGATGAAGCAAGTTGTAAGCTTGTAGCAAGTAAAATCCATTAATTTCTGCCTACTCCTAAGGAAATAAGGCGTAAAATATATGTATTATAGATTTTATTTCTCATTTCCAGTAAAAGCAGTATTAAACCCAGTGCCCTTGTTGTCGACCACAAGAGGTGACACGATTCGAATCCAATGAAGATTAACTTTCGCTAAACTGGTTTAACCGTTGACTGACCTCCTGATTTGATCTTATTGTTCGATGTATTTTTATCTTGTCTTAATTTCTAGTCTACTTTCCTTTGCAAGGATCTATTTATATTTGTTGGTCTAGTTTCTTTCCGCAGAATTTTTTCAATTTTTAATGTAAATTCCGGTTTCATCTTCACCTCTGGGAATTTGGTACCTAATTCTTTCCTTAGTCTGCGTCTACACGTCTACACCCAAGGATTTCAGAGAATTTTAGAAGGTTGGCTGAGGGTTTAAGATGCCACACGGGTTCGTGTAACGCGATACTAGCGCCACTTCCAATTAATAATTCTCTTAACCATGGCTGAAATAAAAAATATAAGATAATAATTATTTATTGAAGGGGCGCTAGTATCTGAATGCTCTGAACGCTATAAGCTGAATGAGAATAGAGAGAAAAGAAGCCTTGCAACATGATAGTCACTTCCAGTAAAACAAACAACTTTTAAGCAGGAGGAGAGAGTAGGGTACCTTTTGGAATTTTAATAGTCTTTCACTAAAAAAACTAATTAAGAGTTTGTATAGTTTATCCTATCTTTAGTAAGAGCATACTCTGATACTGTGTTGTCGGCAATAAATGCATAAAGATCACCTTTCTCCGCGACGAGTTTAACCGTTGCCTGACCCGTGTATTGATCTTATTGTTCGATATATTGCACTTTTCAGATCGCAGGCGCCGGTTTATATACAGGCTGTTAGTCCACCTAAATAGGTACGTAACAGCGTTTAATGAGATTGTTATAAAGTGATTAACATACTTAGATTTTAGTAAACACGCGTCTCGTGTTTACCGAAATACCGGTTTTGTGACACATTACGTTAGTCACATAGTCCGCAGATTTGGTTGCTTTGTTCTAGAGAAGTAAAGTATCTTATATATTTTGAATCGGATTATATAAACATACCTTCCTGGTTGACTCTACTTATTGTATGAAAATGAATTAAAAACAACACTTATGAAAATGTCACTGCTTAGCTTTTCACTCAGTTAAATAAGCCGCTGCCATTGCAATTGTGTGACTTTGCTTTTGCAACACAGCTCAATAGTTTGTTTCCATGCATGGAAAACAAATGGCTTTCTTTTACTGAGCTTTTACTACTTGTCGTTTTGTTTGAATGGTAGTCAGTCAGTTCGAAATGTAATGGAATTCAATGTAAGTCAGTTTAAAAGGTTATTTTAATTAAGATTTTTAAGCTGAGAGATTCCGCGCTACTTCAAAATTAAAAACAAAAATTGTTTTTAAGATAATTATTTTGGTTATTAATTAATCACATTTTTGTTAATTATTGGGAATGGAGCTAAGTATTTCCGCAACAACACTAGAGACGAATGACTAAAGTACTAATTTACTTTCATAAATCTAACAACATGGTTAAATAATGTAAGTGTCAATCCTTAGAGATAAAAACTCTAAATACAATCAATAGGTAAGTATTGATTTAGGTGCATGTAGCAAACATACAGCTTGGCAAGAAAGTCGTGATAAAATTAGGTCACCACTGTGCAATAATTTTTAATTACTTTCGCCTTAAATAAAACCCTATTTAAGCCCAAAGTTAGTCAAAATCAACAAATTGATTGTTTTTTTTTAAGATTTCCAACTTGAAATAAAAATAGTTCGAATCTTCGACTATTCTATACTTAGACTGTCTACAGATTTTTTAAACTTGGACTGCAGAGCAGTGGTAAACGTAAATTAAAATGAAAATAACGCATTGTTTAAAGCAGCAAAAACCACACCCTGTATACTTGCGCGCACGCATAAAACCCGCCGCAGCGCGACAGGCTCGGCACTCACACGCACGACTTTTCAGCGGCATCGGTAAGTCGCGAGTTCTTTGTTTTTTTTTTTTGCGATTTAGTAAGAGTGTAGTAAAAATCTAGGAAGTGTTCAGGAAAAAGCTATTAGTTTTTATAATATTATTTATTTGTGGTAATTATTACTTAATGGTTGGTTGCGAAAGTGAAAACCGAATATAAGTGGAGTGTTTATAAATTTATATAGTTATTTTAAAAACTTTTACACGCTTTTTAAAAAAAAAAATATTTTACCAGGGTATTCTTATAATCTATCTATGTACTTGAAAAACATGCCTAGTAGGTAACTACTAGATTGGTTTGAAACTCATATGTAATTTAACAAAATTAAGCATTCCTTGAATGCAGTAAAAACAACGACGACATTTGTGCAAATCTGCTAAACTTGAAACACTCTCTTTTGTTTGTACTAGCGAAAGTTGTCTTTTTAAATAATAAGGTATAAATACGTCTTAATAGAGATAAACGATGATAGAAAATAGTTTAAGAAAAAATTTATTCCTAGGGTCTTGTGGACCCAAAAAAAAAACACTAACAAAATAATATATAGATGTAGTTAGGTAGGTGCATTTGTTAGTTTAAATTAGCCATCACGTCACGGTGTGCGTTTATTATTTAATTTGGACACGCTATCACGTACTTTAAATGAATATTGTGTGGTATTATTGTGTTAAACATTTAGCTGAATCGCTTCACGTTCAATTGAATTTGTTTTTGCTTCGAAACGTGGACATTACGAACTTATAATATGAAATAATAATTTATCACACTAAATGTTGGTACTTACTTAAATTCTTTGTTCCCTAGAAATTATCAGGCAGACAATACATAGAAATATAAAAAAGTCACAACTACTTTGAGATGGCAACTGGATTCGTGTGCTCTACATCTTCCAAATTCAACTTGCAATAGAATAATTCCAATAAACAAAACGTAGGTATGTTTTATTCGCCGAACGATTTTAAAACAATGATAAATATTTTTTTCAGTAATCAATATATATAAAACTCTTCCGTTACTGACTGACTGACTGACTGACTGACTGACTGACAGACAACGCAGAGCCGAAACTACTGGGCGTAGCGGGCTGAAATTTTGCATGTAGGTTCCTTAGGGAGTGTAGGTAAGCACTAAGAAGGGATCTCCCGAAATTCCTACGGGAACGGGAAAAAACGGGAATTTTGTGTTTATGAGAAATCTGCGCGGGAAAACCGCGGGGCAGCCTCTAGTGATTTATAAATATAAATGATTTAACAACCCCAGTGTCCGGGGACCCGCCAACTCCCCCGAACAAACTTGCTAATTATTTCAGGAGCAATGAGATTCACACTCGATTCCCTCAGCATCCAAGTTTAGTTCGTGAGTCCTTAATGGATGCCCTTAGGCGATTGTTGTGTAACTTTTAATCGGTTTAAAACTTTGTGAATTATTGCCATCTATTAAGTATAACTGTCACTTTAACTGGTACGAACTGAATATTTCAGTTTTTTTTGGCATTTACGATAAAAAGTATTACACTAATATTATAAAGGCGAAGTTTATGTACTTATGTTTTTTAATTCTTCACGTCTAAACGGATAGAGCGATTTCAATAAAATTTGGTATGGAGTTAACTGACACCTTATATATATATAGACACCGATAGCACATAGGCTATATTTTACTGCACAGTAAAAAACCGTTTTTAATACATTCGGGTTTTTTATTCTGGCATTCTTTATATTGCAATTGCAGCCGAAAAGATTCTAAAAAATAGTGCATATTATTATTGTAGTTTTTTCTAACTTAGAACAACAAAAAATTGCTAGTGCCTCGCCAGTGCATACTCTTGTTTTGTAACAACTAAAGTAATAAGGCTCGGACTTGAGACTCTTGCTGTAAATTTATGATCTCGCTTGACTAGGGTCTCTTGACCTTAGTTTCATACATTTTGTTTAGTATTCCGCGAGTACATCGCCGGCTATATGAGTATTGCCTGCCGCTCTGCTTTTGTAAACCATACGTTATGTCCGTAAAAATTATAGACTTCTATGAAAGATATACTTTTTTTAAAATTAAATTTAGGGATGAGTTATTTAGGAAAGGTTAGAAATCCAGTTTTTTTTAATTAAGATACTTCTATATTATTCTTCTTATATATACCAAATACATAACGAGATAGATAAATTTTAAGTAAGATGAATATTACAATGAATTTAATTATTATATTTAAATACCATCATGTCGTGCGTGTCACAGGTACATAAGTACATAGTTGACAAAGTGGTAACAATTATGTCTCCATCAGTTGTGCATCTATGCTAAGGTCATTGGTATACAGCGGTCGTGGAGGCAGAGCCGCGGTGGTGGCCATTAAATTATGATGTGATTCATGCCCAGGGTCCTTTGTTGTTTTATGCGTGTATCAACTATCGATACTTTTCTTTCGTAACTATTTTCAATTGGTACCTATTGTGTTAAGGGCCCAGTATGGCCAATTTGCTACTGTAACAAAAACAAACATCTATTCTCTTTGCTAGAGGTATTATGGTATTCTAAGTGGATATTATAATATATAAGTTTGTTACTTTACTTTAGTTTTTTGATTTAACAAAATGACATTGCACTGCATTTTTGCCATTTGATAATATAACCGATTACCCCATATAATAAAACACCTGAATTGGCGCACGCAACCCGTCATTAAATCGGTCTACAAAAGCAAAGTTTAATGATTCAGAAGATTAACGCTAGAAATTTCTCTCTTTATCTCAAACGCGACTGATATTATTTTTGATAATATAAAATAAGTGAACAGGTAATCTTATTATCATACTAATCGACCCGGCGAACTTTGTATCGCCTTACATATTACCTACTTTGTTGTTTTCCCGGTAATTATTCGATTTTTTCTAAAAGAATTGGTAAAATTGGTCTAGGCGTTGTTGAGTTATGCACTTACCAACACATTTTGCAATTCATTTTTATATTATAGTTTTAACTGTGTTTAATTTACAAATTTGTTAAAACTTAAGGAACTTTAATATACTTATGCATAATAGGCCAATTTATTTCAGACAATCTATAAGGTCTTTATTTAATTTTATTTATCTCTTAGTTTATTCGCAAGATGCCTGTAATAGACATTTGGGTAGGCGGCGGTGATGGAGACGAACGACCTGATATTATAGGGTTTGGTAATATATCTCAGTTACTGTGCCCTAAAAAAGACAGCCGATAAATAGATTTTGGTAGCTACTTTTATATACGATTTTGCACGTTATTAGAGCTAATACGAGATCTTTTCGCAGTTTTTTATTTATCGTAATGAGATCGAACGGTGGTATTCTTATAGGCTTTTATTAATAAGAGGTAATATTTATACCAAATCGTTGGAAATGTGATCGTCTATTACAGGCAATCATATTTTTTATGTATTAATAGTATCAATATTGATCTTCTTTCTGTCCAGTGAAAGCTTTATGAAGTAATATTTTTAGGTGTGTCATAGGCTATATAAGATTTTCAAAATAATCAGGGATCCTTACTTAAACTCGAATATAGTAGAGCACCCAAGGTGCAATTTTTTTCCATTGTTTACATATTTTGACAAGTGGTTTGTTGTTGTTGTTTGTTTCTTTATTCGCCCATTCTGGGGAGTCAAGGGACAAAGTCTATAGAGCCAAGTCTTTAGTAGTATCTTTTTAATCTATGGCGTAACGAAGTTAGCCGGGAAAGCTCGTTTACAATAAAATTAAATTGGTATGTTTTAGAAGTGAAAAAGATAATAATCTTTATTCTAAGTAAGACGGTAGAAAAGTGAAATAATAATATGTTAAAAACGTACCTATCCAAACTATATATTTATATTTAGAGCAAATACAAGTTGTTGACAAGCACAAACTTAGGTCAGTGGGTGAATAATCCGTAGCGCAACTGTTTAGCAAACACCGTTACTATGACAACGTTCTATTGTTGTGTTGTTTATTACGAGGCTTTAGAGACAACTGAGGTGTTTATAATTATTACTAGTCGACCCGGCGAACTTCGTACCACCTTACCTATTCCTATGTTGTACATATAAACCTTACTCTTGAATAGCTCTATCTTTAAAAACAAACCGTATCAAAATCCGTTGCATAGTTTTAAAAATATAAGCATACATAGGGACAGACGCGGAAAGCGACTTTGTTTTATACTATGTATTGATGATATATTATTAACAATTTAACACCTGAACTGCGTATTAAACTAGAGTTAATTAATGAAATCCGTTCAAAATACATTTGAAAAAAAAAAAAAGAAGAGTTCATAAAATGCCTACAAACAGCCGCCTAGTATACTCACTCTTTTAAAAATAAATAGTTTTAATAAGAACTCACTCTTTTAATAAGAATTCACTCTTTTAATTAGAATTCTTACATAAATTACTAGATAATAATTATTTTGCAGTTTACTCCAAATTAACTTACCTGCTTAGTCCAAAGAAAACTTTTTTTAATTTACATTTTACCAATTTTACCTAAGCTTAAATAAACCTCTAAAAAAAAATATGACAATAAAAACAGCACTGCTCTATGCATCCCCAAAATGCGAAAATTTTCGAGCCCCTGTAACCTTGTTTGCATACAATAATTTACGCGAAGGGTGCATTTTTTACCCAATATTTTATATTCGATTGACCTATTTTCCTATAAAAATCTCCTGTTCTTGTTTGTGGAGGATGTTCTAATTTACAATTTACACAATTTTCTTGACAAAAGTGAAACGGCAGTAGGGTAAAACGTCCTATTACCGCGGTAATCAAAATCACGTCCTATTACGGCTCTATTTTATCTTCTGCAATTTATGATTCGTTGTGACTGTGTATGGTAAAGGTGACTACATAGTGTCCAAGGTATACTAAAACGTAACTTATTACCCAGCACTCGTGCGTTTAAAATCGTTTAAAATTACTTAAATTAATTATTTTGTGTAACGTCAGTGAAGCGAGAAGCTGTTTCATACAAACGCAGACTGAGTCGCGGTAAAACATTAAATTTTCAGACTTCGTTTTTAGTTCAAACAAACACTTTAAGATTATGTTACTATATTCGAATACTTTTTACATTCAAGTAGTCTTAGTTAATCAAGTTGATTTCTGTTTAAAATCAAATAAAACAAGTAAATATGAGTAAACAAAAGTCCGCCGTGTTAGGAAGGCTATTTGAGGGTACCGCCTATTACGGAGGGTACCATCGGTAATAGGAAAAACGCAGTGTCGGTAATTATTAAATTTAGTGGTATAATAAATATAATTTATGAACATTTCGTTATTTAAGTGTAATTTTCATTAGTTCTCAAGTATAAAACCTATTTTGGAGTTTCATGTTTTTTAACTAGAATCCTTGTTTTTTACGCTTAAAGTTGACAGTAAAATTTAAGTTTGTTAGAATACTGTGAAACCTAACGTATGAGTTTTAATGAAGAAAAATAGTCTAATAAAACGATTACTAACGATTTGAGAGTTTTATGGTAAAGTCAGAGTGCTCTTATTTGTAAGTAATAACTTACATTACCGAAATATCTTAACATTATATTTTAGAATTAGGATATAAAAACTCATAGATATTTTAGTACCTACCGTATTAGGCTGTAAGGAATCCTAACACGGTGTATGGAAATTATAGAGCTAATAATTTAACCGTATTATTCATAAAGATACCGTACATTTTAAAAAGCATTTTACTACAGGTCTACTTATTTGGTTTGTTATATGGTAAATACGTGACATCCTGTCTAAATTGACATACGTCAAATAACTAAAATGCACTTAAGCTTTTTATGAATAACACGGTAAGTAAATAATTAAAAAACTGACATAAAAATGTATACGTGTATATGTATGTGTGGTTAGGTTTATCGTATTTTCCCATCAATATATTAATTTACTACTAGATTTTACCGAAACTTTGACACACCACACAAAACTGATTATGATTTGTTGGTTGGTTTATTTATTATTGTATTTTGGTTTACTGTTTGGTTGTTGTTTTTTTTTGCGTTCCATATTATTTCATGTTTGTGTCAACGTTGTTGTAAAAAAAAGTATCTTTCTTTTTTTAAACCGTTTAACTAAACCTTCACTGACTACACCCCGCGGCTTCGCCAGTTAAATTTTCCTTCAAATATGTTTTATTTGTAAGGTTTCATTTAAATCTATTTCGTAGTTTTTACGTGAAAGAGTTACGGACATACTTTATTACAAAATTTGTCGTTTATAATATTAGTAGGATTATTAAAACCCTCGTCCGGGCCTTTTTTAAATTAAAGTTGGTGAATAACTAACAGCAATTGTTTTATAACGAGGTTAAGGAGGTTATCAATTCAACCTGTATGTGTGTTTTTATGCATGTTTGTACGCGATTATTTCGATTTTGTCAAAACCGATTTTCACAAAAGTATTTTTGAAATTCAGAAGAAGGGTTTTAGTACCTATTTTTAACCGATTTTAGAAAAGAGGAAGGTTCAGTTTAGGTTTATATCAGTTTATTGATTAAGGTTTCGGTACATATCCCGGGACCCTATTAATATGTCTTTTCCATCCGTCCGTCTGTCTGTCTGCCAAAGGCACTAATTTTTGAAACGGCTCGATTAATTTTAATGAAAAAATTTCACGATATTTTATTTGTCGTCCATAGAATACTAACAAATATATTCAAAAATTTATGGAAAACTAGAGGCTGCCCCGCGGTATTTCCCACGCAGATTTCTCATAAACACAAAAATCCCGTTTTTCCCGTTCCCGTGGGAATTTCGGGAAATCCTTTCTTAGCGCTCACTTACACTCCCTAAGGAACCTACATGCCAAATTTCAGCTTTGTACGCCCAGTACTTTCGGCTCTGCGTTGTCAGTCAGTCAGTCAGTCAGTCAGTAACGGAAGAGTTTTATATATTTTGATTAGAGAAAAATGCAAAATTGTGCCCAAATTTTCCTTTTTTGAACAAACTTTTGTCGAGCCTCTACTGAGATATTGACCTGGTCAACAGACATTAAATAATGATCATTTGTAACTTCACTTAATGTAATATATTAACTAAAAATATTAAAAATTATGTTAATAAGCTAGCCAAAATCATGCTTTTATGGGTATAACCTGCGCTGTATCTCTTCTCAACTCTTCCCTCATACTAATATACGAGAGATAGTAATCGTTCGGTCACCATTTTCAAATCGTTTCTTAATCAGCGCGGCTTATAAAAATAAATTAAATCCATTCCGTTGTACAGAGAGATCGGAGAACGTTACGATGCCGTAGATTAATTGATTGATTGTTGTTTTGTTATTAGCCTGTTCAGGTCAGGCAAAGGAACATAGTAGCCCATACAGCCAAATATTCATTATTCGTATTTCCTAAACTAATAATATTACTTGAAACTTCTTAGCGCGAGGCCGCTTATTAAATAGTTGATACATAAAATATTATCAAAATAGCTTTTTACTAGGAAGAACCTGTATTTATGTACAGTGCCAGTAACAATTTCAGCCATTGCGTACCATTTTCTGATTGCACGGAACCATGAGCAAAATGTTTCATCGTGCGTGTGTTGTCATCCCATACTCCGTAATAGGCTGTGATTACCGCCGTAATGGGCTTCAAACTTTTTTTTGCCGCCGTAATAGGAATTCCGAATTGTCAGAAAAAATATTTATTTAAAATTAATTATTACTCTAAAATAAATAAAACGACAACTGAAATAGAAAATATAATTATCATGAGTGTCAAAAATAAAATCAAATATCTGCTAAAATATTTAGAAATGCTTAATTTCTTACCCTACTTTAAAATGTCGTCAAAACGCGCCGTAATAGGGCATGTTACCCTATATAGGTGGGTAGAGGAAAGAAGCCACGAGGAAAAGTGCGATTATTAATTTTATGCTGACTGAATAGGGGGCCTTTTTTTCCTAATAACTCTAATTGCAATAAAGTACATATAATTTTATAATACAATAGGAGGTTTTAATTGTTTTAGTTTTTAGATAATATAGATAGTTGTTACCAAAGGTTTTGTTTTGTTTTAGGTACAAAATGCGTGCCATATTAGCGTCGTTGGCTATCCTCGCGGCATGCCTGTCTGCTGTTCAAGGTAACTTTGATAGATATTTTAAATGATACATGTATATTTAAGTTGTTTCTATTGTGATATTTCTAGCCCTAAGTTTTCGACATGATTCGCTCCATTAAGCTACTGCTTAGGTATTTTATTATAAGATACAATGCAATGTTACATTAAAATTTGCGAAACATATCTGAAAAATATTCTCGAAAAATAAAACCAGACCAATGACGCTTCTGAAATTTCAAAATCTGCTCCATTGAGTATAAGTAAAAAAATAAAATAGTATGGAAATATCATTTTTGCTGTACATAGCATGTTATGTTGTACATTCATTAAAGACGATAAAATACCTTAAATTGCAGTATTTTTATGTGCAGCATTCATAAAGCTCATAAAGCAGAAATGCCGTTTAATATTCCGAATCCCTCAACTAATCTCTATTCACATAGCATACGGTGCCATTACCGCATAAAGACGAGGTTCTCGCAACGTCCCGCTAATAATTCTAGGTACTATTCTATTCGTAGGTACTCGGTATAAATTTGCCACAGCCTTGCTGGCTTAGGTGCTGAGCTTGTGTTATACACTTACGTTTAAAATTATCTGTGTCTGTGCCCTTACGATTCGTTTTACACTTTACGTTCGATTGCGAACAACTTTTGATAAAAATAAACCGTTACATACCTAAGATAATGCAATTCATTCCATTCGTATATGTAAGTACTGATACGCTATAAATCAAGAACTATGTTACACTGTTCACTATGAACACTATGTTAGATTGAAAATAATTTGCGTTATTTCAAGTGTATGCAATACTCACGAAAAGGTACTACCTATATTTAAAATTTTTGTTAGGACCCACGAATGATAGATGAACAGATTAAGACAAGACTGCATTCCTATAGCAAAAATGCACTTTAGATCCATTTTGTTTAAGCTTCATTTTGATTAAACTATCTATTAAGCTCATAAGTAGGTGGATATCGTCTTATTCTTTACTCAGTTTTAGTTCTAAACAATCTATTTATGAATTTTGATTGCATAGTAAAGTTAACAATGTAAATTGCCCCCCTAGCATCGGATAGCAGAGCGCGCGTGGTCTGCTACTTCAGCAACTGGGCCGTGTACCGGCCGGGCGTAGGCCGATACGGCATCGAGGACATACCGGTGGACATGTGCACCCACATCATGTACTCCTTCATCGGAGTCACTGAGCAGACGCACGAGGTCCTCGTTATTGACCCTGAGGTATGTTACTATGAAGAAGATATGTGAAACTTTCTATTTTACACATATATAGTTAACAAGTCTTTTTACCAAAATAGTATCCACCTCTTATTTATTCTAGTACAGTGGCGGTCTAGGACGGCGTCTATGGTCTCGTGTGCCCTAGACAGTAATACCAAGTAAAAGGGCTATTTTTTAATGCAGAAAAACTGGAAGTACTTATTACGCCGTCCTTAGACTGCCACTGAAAACTAAAAGAAAAAAACCTAAATAATTTTATTGCAGAGACTTAATTATTTTTTATCTTCATCTTGCTACTTCGAACGCTATAGGTATCCTAAGCAATCTACCTTTGTCCTCCTTCCTAAGCTTGTCTACAAAAAGTGATGCTTGAACATGAATCATATTCATAGACAAGACAACTAAGATTGATGGTATTAAGAACAAAAAATATGTTAGCTACGTAAAGAACGTAGTCATATAGTCAGAAGCAACAAATCAATTACATAAAAATCTACAACATTCCGTGTCGTTGTCGCTAGTAGCGAGAGCCACTCTTGAGGTGTAATTTTTCAATAAAAGCGCTGTAAACTGTCGTCTTTTACACGGAAAATTAACACATTCAAAATAATACCAACCATTATGTACACATTTGTTTGTTCATAATATCAAAAACTACATGGTAGGTAGGTAAAACTAGAAATAAACGTCTGTCTAGGGCTCAGGTCTAGGGATACTGCTGACACAATCAAAGCCAAACATACAAAATTTAAACTGACTCTTACAAATAATTTAACCTGTGATATCTGCGTGATACTAATTAGCACAAGTCGCAACATTTTCTCAATAGCCTAGGCGCAGGAGAAAAGTGTTTTGTATTTATTGTAGCTGAATAATGTGGTTGGCTAAAATTATGCTTTTATAGTCTGTGTATGCGCTAACATGAAGAGAATCTTGCGGTCAAATGACAGCCACCTAATTGCGTCGCCTCCAAGGAAGCTTGGTTGATTAGATTAAATACTTTAGATACTTTTAGCTTCTTCCGTGTTCTAAGAACAAATTCTCAGATTCCTCAAGTTCTTAAAACGTGATAGATTAATATGTTTTGTTATAGTTGTATAAAACATATAAAATACCAAAATACGCAAGTGGATTATGAAATGCACAAAAGACAGAACACTATTTTAGAAGCATACGTATGAAATCATATTTCTGAAATTTCCTGGTATTATTTTCATTAAATTAATATTTTAACCTTCTTTTTAACGAATCTATATATATAAAACTCAAAGGTGACTGACTGACTGACTGACTGACTGAGTGACATAGTGATCTATCAACGCACAGCCCAAACTACTGGACGGATTAAGCTGAAATTTGGCATGCAGGTAGATGTTATGGCGTAGGCATCCGCTAAGAAAGGATTTCCCAAAATTCCCTTAGGAACGGGAATTACGGGACTTTTTAGTTCGTATGAAAAATCGACATTATTGAGTGTATCGACGTGAAACTTGGTGTACAGGTTCCTCAGTGAATGAAAGAGTGTTGAAAGAAAGGAATTTACAAAATTCCCACGGGAACGGGAATTACGGGACTTTTTTAGTGAAAATGAAAAATCGACTTTCTTAAGTGTATCGACGTGAAATTTGGTGTACAGGTTCCTCAGTAAATGTAGGAATGTTGAAAGAAAGTAATTAACAAAATTCCAACGGGAACTGGAATAACGGGACTTATTTAGTGAGCATGAAAAATCGACATCCTTAAGTGTTTCGACGTGAAATTTGGTGTACAAGTTCCTCAGTGAATGTAGGAATGTGGAAAGAAAGTATTTAACAAAATTCCCACGGGAACTGAAATAACGGGACTTTTTTGTGAGAATAAAAACTCGACATCCTTGAGTGTATCGACGTGAAATTTGTGTACAGGTTCCTCAGTAGATGAAAGGGTGTTGAAGAAAGGAATTCACTAAATTCCCATGGGAATAGGGTTACAGGACTTTTTTAGTGAGAATGAAAACTCGACTTCCTTGAGTGTATCGACGTGAAATTTGTGTACAGGTTCCTCAGTGAATGAAAGAGTGATGAAAGAAAGGAATTTACAAAATTCCCACGGGAACGGGAATTACGGGACTTTTTTGGTGAAAATGAAAAATCGACTTTCTTGAGTGTATCGACGTGAAATTTGGTGTACAGGTTCCTCAGTAAATGTAGGAATGTTGAAAGAAAGTAATTAACAAAATTCCCACGGGAACTGGAATAACGGGACTTATTTAGTGAGAATGAAAAATCGACATCCTTAAGTGTTTCGACGTGAAATTTGGTGTACAAGTTCCTCAGTGAATGTAGGAATGTGGAAAGAAAGTATTTAACAAAATTCCCACGGGAACTGAAATAACGGGACTTTTTTGTGAGAATGAAAACTCGACTTCCTTGAGTGTATCGACGTGAAATTTGTGTACAGGTTCCTCAGTAGATGAAAGGGTGTTGAAGAAAGGAATTCACTAAATTCCCAAGGAAATAGGGTTACAGGACTAATTATTTAGTATGAAAAATCGATTTCCTTGAGTATGCCAACGTGAAATTTGGTCTACAAGTGTAAGGATGTTGGAAGGAAGAAATATACTAAATTCCCACGGGAACGTAAAACGGGACTCTTTAGTTAGTATTAAAACAATGTATATATATCGTGGCCAAATCGTAAAATTGGCCATTTCATGATCTGACCGGCCATTTCATGAAAAGTGCACATTTCATGAAATGGCTAATATTCCTTTGGCCAGATCGTCGAAACGTCAACGTTTAACGATTTGACCGACCACGTTTGCCCAAATCGTTGTTGTTTAACCTTAAAATTTAAATTCCATTTTTTAAGTTGTAAAGTTCCCAGTAGGGTAACATGCCCTATTACGGCGCGTTTTGACGACATTTTAAAGTAGGGTAAGAAATTAAGCATTTCTAAATATGTTAGCAGATATTTGAATTTTTTTTTGACACTCATGATAATTATATTTTCTATTTCAGTTATCGTTTTATTTATTTTAGAGTGATAATTAATTTAAAATAAATATTTTTTCTGACAATTCGGAATTCCTATTACGGCGGCAAAAAAAAGTTTGAAGCCCATTACGGCGGTAAGCACAGCCTATTACGGAGTATGGGATGACAACACACGCACGATGAAATATTTTGCTCATGGTTCCGATTGCACGGAAGAAAATGGTATGCAATTAATGTAATTATTACTGGCACTGTACATAAATACAGGATCTTCCTAGTAAGGGGCTATTTTGATAATATTTTGTGTAATAACTATTTAATGAACGGCCTCGCGCTAAGAAGATTCCAGTTATATAATTAGTTTAGGAAACACGAATAATGAATATTTGGCTGTATGGGCTACTATGTTCCTTTGCCTGACCTGAACGGGCGAATAACAAAACAACAAGCAATCAATCAATCTAAGGCATCGTAACGTTCTCCCATCTCTGCACAACAGAACGGATTGAATTAAATATGGGGACGATTTTCTTTTTATAAGCCGCGCTGATAAAGAAACGATTTGAAAATGGCGGCCGAACGAATGCTATCTTGCGTATATTAGTATGGAGGGAAGAGTTGAGAAGAGATACAGCCCATACAACCCGCCGCCGCCATTTTGAGATAGTTTTTTTATGTGCGCAGGTTATACCCATAAAAGCGTAATTTGTGCGAATTTGGCAAGCTTATTAACATTATTTTTAATATTTGTTGTTTTAATCTACATTAAGTGAAGTTACAAATGATCATTATTTAATGTCTGTTGACCAGGTCAATATCTCAGTAGAGGCTCGACTTTTGTTCAAAAAAGGAAGATTTTGGCACAATTTTTGCATTTTTCTCCAAATTTCCATAATTTTTTGAAGTTTTTAAATTTGTTAGTATTCTTTGGACGACTAATAAAATATGGTGAAATATTTTCATTAAAATTAATCGAGCCGTTTCGGAAATAACTACCTTTGGCAGACAGACAGACGGACGGATGAAAAAGACATATTAATAAGATCCCGGGACGTGTACCCGAAACCTTAATCAATAAACTGATACAAACCTAAACTGAGAACTTCCTCTTTTCTAAAATTGGTTAAAAATAGGTAAGTACAGTTACGGACTAGGAGGCTGTAACAGATTTGTCTATGGTTTCGTCAGCCATAGACTGTATTACCACAGAACAAGAGCTATTTTGCAATACAGAAAAACCGGAAGTGTTACGCCGATCGTGTCCGCCACTGTACTATAAAACCCTTCTTCTGAATTTAAAAAATACTTTTGTGACAATCGGTTTTGACAAAATCGAAATAATCGCGGACAAACATGCATACAAACATACATACAGGTCGAATTGATAACCTCCTTAACCTCGTTATAAAACAATTGCTGTTCGTTTTTCTCAAACTTTATCTTGAAAAGGGCCCGGATGGGGGTTTTAAATAATCCTACTAATATTATAAACGACATAGTTTGTAATAAAAGATGTCTGTAACTCTTTCACGTAATAACTACGAAATAGATTTTAATGAAACCTTACAAATAAAACATATTTGAAGGAAAATTTAACTGGCGAAGCAGCGGCGTGCGGTCAGTGAAGATTTAGTTAAACGGTAAAAAATATGGAAAATGGATTTCTACCCAAGCGGGGAAAGTTAAAAAAAAGAAAGAATGTTTTTTACAACAACGTTGCCACAAACATAAAATAAAATGGAACACAAACAAACAACAACAAAACAGTAAACCAAAATACAATAATAAATAAAACAACCAACGAATCGTAATCAGTTTTGTATGGTGTGTCAAAGTTGTGGTAAAATCTAGTAGTAAATTATTATATTGAAGGGAAAATACGATAAACCTAACCTTAGTATACATTTTTGAGTAAGTTTTTTAATTATTTACTTACCCTGTTGTTCAAAAAAGTTAAAGTGCATTTCAGTTATTTGACGTATGTCAATTTAGACAAAATGTCACGTATTTACCATACAACAAACCAAATAAGTAGACCTGCAGTAAAGCTTTTTAAAATGTACGGTATCTTTATGAATAATACCGTTAAATTATTAGCTCTGTAATTTCCATACACCGTGTTAGGATTCCTTACAGCCTAATACGGTAGGTACTAAAATATCTAATGAGTTTTTATATCCTAATTCTGAAATATAATGTTAAGATATTTCGATAATGTAAGTTATTACTTACAAATAGGAGTACTCTGACTTTACCATAAAACTCTCGAATCGTTAGTAATCGTTGTATTAGACCATTTTTCTTTATTAAAACTCATACGTTAAGTTTCACAGTATTCTAACAAACTTAAATTTTAATGTCAACTTTAAGCGTAAAAAACAAGAATTTTAGTTAAAAAACATGTACCTCCAAAATTGGTTTTATACTTGAGAACTAATGAAAATTACACTTAAATAACGAAATGTTCATAAATTATATTTATTATACCACTAAATTTATAAATTACCGACACTGCGTTTTTCCTATTACCGATGGTACCCTCCGTAATAGGCGGTACCCTCAAATAGCCTTCCTAACACGGCGGACTTTTGTTTACTCATATTTACTTGTTTTATTAGATTTTAAACTGAAATCAACTTGATTAACTAAGACTACTTGAATGTAAAAAGTATTCGAATATAGTAACATATTCTTAAAGTGTTTGTTTGAACTAAAAACGAAGTCTGAAAATTCAATGTTATACCGCGAGTCAGTCTGCGTTTGTATGAAACACCTTCTCGCTTTGGTGACGATGCACAAAATAATTAATTTAAGTAATTTTAAACGATTTTAAACGCACGAGTGCTGGGTAATAAGTTACGTGTTAGTTTCTCTTGGACCCTATGTAGTCACCTTTACCATACACAGTCACAACGAATTATAAATTGCAAAAGATAAAATAGAGCCGTAATAGGACGTGATTTTGACTACCGCGGTAATAGGACGTTTTACCCTACTAGCTAAATATAAATAATCTAGCTCAGAACACAATAACAAGTAAAACAAAAGTTATTTTACTATAATTCGAGTAATGTATGATTTAAATACGGACCTTTAAAAAATAGTTCGGAACTCCATGGTTCTTGAAGTTGCTTTCGTTTATCGATTGGTTTGCATAAAACTCACAAATCAAAACGTAGTTGTTCTGTGCTTAATTTTATCGTATTTTTCCTTACTTAAATTCCCTTTTTTCAATTTATTATTGTAAACCGTAATGGCGCGTCACATCAAATCACACAACACACGCTACAACAGCGCCACTAGCGAGGAATTTTTTTACTATTCAACGATATGATCGCTAACGTTTAGCCATTTCATGAAATAGTCATACGATCATTTGGCCAAATCGTTGAACGTTGAGATGTTAACGATCTGGCCAACGAATATTGGCCATTTCATGAACAATTCAAACTTCATGAAATGGCCGGCCATATCATGAAATGGCCAATTTTACGAAATGGCCACGACATCTATATTTCTTTATTTCCACGTAAAAATAGGAAAACGGGTTCTTCAGTGGGTGTAATTAGATTCAGAGTTCTAAAAAGAAAAAAATAACCAATTTCACATGGAACGGAACATTTCCAAAAACATAAAGCGCCTAAAAATCTTCACCTTTTTTTTACTCGAGTAGGTACATATATTAGGTATGTAGGTACGTATATCCAACTACTTTTACCTAACCAGCTAATAGTAATGTTAGAAGTTTCAGTGTCTGAATGGTGGAGTGTAGAAATGAATTTATGGAGTTGCCACGGGAACTGAAATAAAGATAAATATTTATAGGTGCGATTAGAAATGATGTCACTAAAATCCTGAGTCGTAAATCAACCAGTAATTAACGATTTTAATGAAAAAGCGCGTGCGAAGCAGCGGGCAAAAGCTAGTCGGTAATAAGTAATTGGCTTTATCGTTTGTTCGTTTAAAAAAAACAAACAAAATAAGCCAATTACAATATTTACATGATGATCCATGCTTATGCGACGTGAGAAAATAATGGAAAGCATTACAAAGCGCAAAACTCTTGAAGTCGTAAAATCTGAATGAAGGCAGTTATATTAGAAATAACAAGCTCCCACTCCCTTGGGATATAAATAAGTTTCGCATTTCTTTAGAGTCCCTAGACAGTCGCGGTAGGAATTACTTTCTTGCTTTGTCATAAGGACAATAATGAGCTAAGAAAAGACTTTAAGTTATTTTCTTCTAAGTTTTTCATGAATTTATTAATCACGCTGAAATTTATATAAACGTTCAGAAATTATTTCAAATCTTTTAAGTAATAGAAGCGAAATCATATTAAGGGAAGTAATAAATTATCGAGATAATCTAAGAATAAAAATGATGTAACAAATCAAATTTTAATAAGGGCATTTTATAACACTATTTATTTGTATGATAAACGGGCATCAATTTCCCGTTGGCGCGGTGCCCCGTAGTATCAGAGTCTCATACATACTGTGCCGTTAAACATCCTTGACCATATTTTTTACAAATGATATTCATCTTCAAAGATAATAGTGAAAAGCACTTTCGCTGAGATAGGTATTATTATGACATGATTCATCATCTGTATTACGGCTCGAGGGCAACATTAAAATACTTTTTTTCTCTTATTTATTGTGAACGTTACGACTCGGGGTTTCCCTAAGTCCACTTTGTTAGACTACTTTTATATTTTATGTTACAAAGTGACAACTACATACCTATTTGAAATAATAATAATAATAAATGCGGAATTTAAACAATTAATGAAGTAGTAATTTATTTAACCAAAATGTAGGTACCTATGCAGTACGTATACACACGACGACAACAGCAAATTAAAAAGGATCTTAAATTAAACACTGCACGCACATAGCTAAAATTTTCCTAAATGTAGAGAAAACTAAGCGCTAAGAAGGCTAAGAAATGATGATTATCTCTCCACAGTTAGACGTAGAGCAGAGTGGGTTCCGCAACTTCACCTCGCTGCGATCGTCGCACCCCTCGGTGAAGCTGATGATCGCCGTCGGGGGCTGGGCGGAAGGTGGTTCAAAGTACTCGCACATGGTGGCGCAGAAGAGTTCTAGAATGAGCTTCGTTAGAAGCGTTGTTGGTGAGTTTACATGACACATTGATGAAGACGTTTACAAACTTTTTCTCTTTCGATCCCTATTTCCGTTTTGTTTTGTGACTATTGGTCTTTGTTTATTAATATATCTATCAATATATATAAAACTCTTCCGTTACTGACTGACTGACTGACTGACTGACTGACTGACTGACTGACAGACAACGCAGAGCCGAAACTACTGGGCGTACAAAGCTGAAATTTGGCATGTAGGTTCCTTAGGGAGTGTAGGTGAGCACTAAGAAAGGATTTTCCGATATTCCCACGGGAACGGGAAAAAACGGGATTTTTGTGTTTATGAGAAATCTGCGCGGGAAATACCGCGGGGCAGCCTCTAGTATATATATAAAACTCTTCCGTTACTGACTGACTGACTGACTGACTGACTGACTGACTGACTGACAGACAACGCAGAGCCGAAACTACTGGGCGTAGTGGGCTGAAATTTTGCATGTAGGTTCCTTAGGGAGTGTAGGTGAGCACTAAGAAAGGATTTCCCGAAATTCCCACGGGAACAGGAAAAAACGGGATTTTTGTGTTTATGAGAAATCTGCGCGGGAAAAACCGCGGGACAGCCTCTAGTTATAATATAAGTGTAGATAATTAATTAACTAAGTACTTTTATAAAAGAAAAAATATTTATTCAGGTAATTATTTATTTATTCAGATTTTTTTCCTTCTAAGGTGGTCTCTTCCTATGGTGGTAATGGTAATATGATGGATGGCAGTAATATTAGTTGAGTAGTTGGGTACTAAAATAATTTAAGATTTATTTCATTTGGAATAAAAATGTAAGCTCAGTATATGTATATTACAGAATAATCGAATTGTAACGCATGTATCCTATAAAAACTTTTCAAAACTAGCTGACCGATCTTATAGTAAGCGGAAGCTAATAAATGTTCGAAGGGTAGGTACCCTATATAAGACTATATATCTTCTTCTTTTCCGTATGAATCTGCCGAGTTGGGAAAGTAACTTATTTTTGCCTTAGGACTTTGCGAATTAGCCCATCGAAGGATTATTTTATTAGGGGCAGGGTTAAGGCAAAAACTTGGAGGAATTTATTTTCATTTTCTGGTTTAGGCACAAAAGTTGTTGCCAATTGCGGATAAGTAATTATAAGATACCACAATACTACCGTATTATTAAAATGCAAAATAAAATTCAGGTTAATATAAAAGTAAAATAAATTAACTATAACTTTACGAAAAAGTTATTTTATCGGAAGGCCGGAAGACAATGTGATGTTCCCTGACCGGAAATAGGGTAAGGAACGGTAGTTTAACAGCTTCCCGAAAGCATTGGGCGGTTTTTTCCTGCGATTATTTTTATAATGGATCGAACCAAGTATTTTTTTAATAAAACGTAAGAGAAACATAAAATAATCTATAAGCAAGGATGATTATTAAAGGAATAATACGTTATTAACTTCTTAGCCGTCCACTGCTGGATATTGGTTCCGCGCAAAAATCGCCACAATAGTAGGTTGACACATTTCACTTTTATCTGATATGGAGGCCTGCCTACCCTGCTTCTTCCAGTGCGCAGCCGCTTCGCGAAAACTGTTCGGCTCTATCAGCCATCTTTCTTTGTGCAAGTGCACTTTGAAATTATCTGTATGTCAATAATTCGTTTCATAAACATTTGTCTTGCAGCGAAAATAGACTCACAAGCATAACGTCAATATCAATTGGGGTTTTAAAACTAAAAAGGGTTGGTTGGTACCTTGCTGGTACCAACCCATTTTAGACTATGAGTATAATTGTTCGAAGGTTGGTACAATATTATAGCCAATTTTCACCCACAACTGTAAAATTTTACTTTACAAATTGGACTTTCATTGAATAACAGCTAAAAGCCACGGTTCGCCGCCGGTACCGTTCATACATGTACGTGACCGTGGAAGTGCAATATTATTTGAACGGGAATTATTCCAATGGGAATCGTTCTGATGGGAATTTTTATATTTTGCCGCTCGAGTGCATTTGCATTTAGGCCAATTTACCTACGGTTTTATCCTGGATAACTTATGTGATGCCGGGTCGGTAACATTTATTATTGTGGAGGCAATATGCAAGTTAAATAGTAACCTAACGTGTTGAATAATGTAATGTTTTTTTTTACTATAATAACTTTGATATTTTATATTAATATTATTTAGTAAAGTACACGTATTTTTTAATTGAAACCAATCAAACCTTCGTCTAACAAGCAGAGCGTCCTTCGTAAAACACGTGAAGAGCGACACTAGGATCGCTAATGTGACATTCTGTGGGGGAGCCCTATGTTCAGCAATGGATGTCTATCGGTTGTAATGATAAATAACACAATACAATCTGTTGTTAATTTACTAAGTTTTTATCTAAATCTCAATTCATTTCAGATTTCATGAACAAATATGAGTTTGACGGTCTGGACCTTGACTGGGAGTACCCTGGAGCAGCTGACCGTGGAGGCTCCTTCTCCGACAAAGACCGATTCCTTTACCTAGTCCAGGAACTGCGGAGGGCCTTCATCAGAGCCGGGAAGGGATGGGAACTGACAGCTGCGGTCCCGTTGGCTAACTTCAGGCTAATGGAAGGATACCACGTTCCTGAGCTTTGTCAGTAAGTTTGTTGTCGATTTAAGAGAAAAGGTTTATCAGGAAAGGTCATAAGGAAAATGTTTTTTTATTTGGAGCTAGCACTTTTTTAACGCGTCACCATCATCACACTCAGGGCCCCTAACTAGGTAGGACCTGTATCTAGGGTGCCTAAAACAAATACAGAGGAAAACATTAGACCAAGACCGGAAACAAACATCGACAATCATCATAACAATGATCGCCCCGCCGTGATACCTGATTCCTGATTCCTGAATTTCAGAATATTGATGTTAATGTTTAACGAATGACTCCCAATTGATCTGTTCTCTATTCTGTACGAACTCGGCTCTTCTGGTCTAGAAAGGACACGTCAAGCTTAAGACAAACAATTTTTGCTGCATCTGCGTAAAATATATTAACATAATACAGAGACCTGGACGCAATCCACGTGATGTCATACGATCTACGCGGCAACTGGGCTGGCTTCGCTGACGTCCACTCGCCACTCTACCAGCGGCCGCACGATCAGTGGGCTTACGAGAAACTCAATGTGGTCAGTACATTTAAGTTTTTCTAAGCATTAACTTCACAATACTACGGTTGTCACAAAATAAGAAGCCTGGTGACAGGAGGCTTAAAATGTAATTTCTTGACCTGTAAAATGTAAATCATTGAATCAAAAAAAATATTGTTAATCGCCTAGACACCCTAGATTATTAATAATATTTTTTTGTTTCTTCCGTTACATTTTACAGGTCAAGAAAATACATTTTAGGCACCCTGTCACCAGGATTCTTATTTTGTGACGACTATATAGATCACAGAAAAGAGAATAAAGAGCATCTTCCTTGTTCTGTGATATAGACAGGTTCTAAGGTTAGTATTAAAAAAAAAAACATAAAAAAAAAAACATAAAAAAATGCCATCGAAACCAGTCTGTAACATTGCCAGCGAGCTCAAACGCCAGATTATACTGGAGTTTAACCGTACAATGCCGGAATCTATTTTACTATCGATAAAAATAACATATTATTAGTGCAGAACATCTGCAAATTTTCCGCAAACCCCTCGGTGTTGAATGCAAGGATAATTTATATCAGAACAGCTCGCCGTATAAATCGTAAGAGGGTGGAAGGAAGGGTCATCGTTTCATGGTCGGCTATTGTGAGGATGAGCACCATTAGCGACGAGATAGTTCATGTAACATAATGTATAGATATTTAACTCCTATAAGTATTTAAATATATATCATAAACTACCTTTCTAATTTTTTCGGTTTGTTCGTGGTTCAATGAAATGCAGTTCTTTTGGTGAACGTAAAGTTCCTCATATAAATTAATATCGTCATTATAAAATGTTGTCAATGACAATTTCAGTGTCTAGATATTAAAGTCTTTTCGAAAAGAGTTTTGTAGGCCTTCCATTTAACTGTTCTTCGACCTTGACTTGGGTACTTGGATGTTGGGCAAAACCATGCGAAACTGCTAAGGTATTTCAATCGTGCGTTTTAAATACAAAAGACACTCTAGTGTTTAAATTAAGAAAGTATTTTTTTTTGTCCTCGGATTAATTCATTCAAAAATACAAAGTATCTGATTGGCTGAATAAATAAATAAAACGCTTTATTGCACAAATAACAATTATACGCCTACCGATAGAAGACAGAAGAGTCAATAGTTCTGCAAGTAATTAATCTGGCCGTTTAATGACTATCGACCACTAAAAGTCTTCCGTATCTTCTTCGATATCCATGCAAATAATACAAAAGAACTACATAGTTTTAAGCCTAAATCGACAATTTTAATTTCAATAAAATTACTAACTCTGTAGTTACCTAACTACAAGCACCCAGCAAAATATTGATCAATAAACAGTGAAAATGTATCGTGAAACCGGAAGCCAATATGAGCGGTACATGGTTATAATGGAAGCTTAGTTAATTAAGAGATGATACGAGTCGCTTTGGATCGCTGTATCCGTAACCATCGTTGCCGTTTTTTGGATTATTGTATATAGAAACAACGCAATTAAAAAGATAACTGTTATACAGAATGTGTAAATTTGTGGCAGTCCGTCAGTGAGTCCGATGGCTAACAGGGGAATTTCTTCCCTATATTTATCGGTTGAATAAAACCATATAATTAAAAAAAATTAACACCCGCATACCCTAAATAGTTGAGTTAAAAAGTAAAAAAAAATATGGTTTACTTATATTATGATCAATGATTATCCGATCATTTACCTAGTAATTTTATTTTAGGTCACTTTTATTGAATAATATTAAAAAAAATAATAAGGACACACTTTGTAGCGCAAATCCGCCTATCCGGTATCCGGATAAATCTGTGTTCCTTGCACTAGTAGGCAAAATTTTGAGCCCTGTGTGAGCCGGAGTTTGTAATTACCGCAAGAGAAGGATCAACAAACTTATTATGGTTTTGGAACTAATATCATCTGAAACCATCCAGATAATATACATAAATTTATGTGAGCAAGGTTAAATAAATTGCTTTGATTATAAATTAGTGTGTCTTCAAACTCGTTATCTTATAGCTTTTTATTAACAACACAAGATATTTTTAAACTTATTAACTTAAATAAACTAAATAAATATTATAATATCGGCAAACAATCTTTAAAAAGTTTATCAAATACTAAGGCGACATTACGAAAGTTAAATATAGAGCAGAGCTTTTAAGTACTTATATTATAAGTTTTTTTTTTTCATTTTCCACCCCACGCAGTCTAAATCAATATATATAAAACTCTTCCGTTACTGACTGACTGACTGACAGACAACGCAGAGCCGAAACGACTGGGCGTAGAAAGCTGAAATTTGGCACGTGGGTTCCTTGGGGAGTGTAGGTGAGCACTAAGAAGGGATTTCGCGAAATTCCCACGGGAACGGGAAAAAACGGGATTTTTGTGTTTATGAGAAATCTGCGCGGGTGAGACCGCGGGGCAGCCTCTAGTAAAATTATAAAAAAGTAATCGATGAATAAAACTAATGTTAGTAAGCCGCATTATCTCAAAGCTAGCCAAAGATTTGACAACCGACCGATACGATAATGTGAACTAACAAGGTTTCGCTTTAATTTATTTTTTAAGAACGACGGTCTGAAGCTTTGGGAAGAAAAGGGCTGCCCGACCAACAAGCTTGTCGTGGGCATTCCATTCTACGGAAGGTCCTTCACCCTGTCTGCTGGTAACAACAACTACAACCTCGGCACCTTCATCAACAAGGAGGCTGGCGGCGGCGACCCAGCTCCTTATACTAATGCTACTGGTTTCTGGGCTTATTACGAGGTAGGTCATGCATGAAATTTTTTTTTGCTGTATTACTTTTAAGATTCTGATTCAACTCATTATAAACAAACAAATCTATTTCAGATTTGTACAGAAGTAGACAAGGAAGGCAGTGAATGGACTAAGAAATGGGACGAGCAAGGAAAATGCCCTTACGCATACAAAGGAACCCAATGGGTCGGATACGAAGACCCTAAGTCCGTAGAGATCAAGATGAACTGGATCAAAGAAAAAGGCTACCTCGGGGCAATGACCTGGGCAATCGATATGGACGACTTCCAGGGTCTCTGTGGGGAAAAGAATCCGCTGATCAAATTGCTTCACAAGCATATGAGTGGATACGTGGTGCCACCGGCAAGGACTGAGAATACTACACCAACGGTAAGAAATAAGACATGGGTCACTACAATATTTTTATTCGTAAATCCTTTTTTGAATAGTTTAGAAAAAAGACAACCCCGTTGGTTAACAAACTATAATATTAATACTAATTCATGCTACAGCCAGAATGGGCCCGCCCGCCATCGACCACTGCCGACCCATTAGAAGGCGAACCTATTTCTACGACCTCCACCACCGCTAGGCCGACCACAACCTCTACGACTGCCAAACCTATATTGGTCGAAGCGACGACAGAAGCTAAGCCGATGGTTGACGAGGTGACCGAAGCCAAGCCAGTGTCGACGTCCACGACGCCAGCGACCGTCGAGGAAGCGCCTGTGGTAAGTTTGAAGCAACCTTCCGAAAGTGTTTTTAAAAGTAAAGTTATTTCGCCTTCTTTTGAATTGAACTTAATAAAACATATGATAACAGCAGATTGAATTAATATTGTATTTTTTTTATTTAATAGGAAAATGAAATCGCGAACAGTGCTGTCTGCGATGCTGAGGACGACTATATAGCTGACAAGAAAAACTGTGATAAGGTACACGAGCATAATATTATTATTCTTAACGAACGATGTATCCATATTATTTGGAGAACATGCTTTATGTTGTGCATATAAATAGATTTTTCGTTAGTGAGTTTGTCACCTCGTGACAGTTCAGTAGGATCTTACATATTATTTCCTATCATTTGTATTTCTAATATTATTCCAGATTTTTCTGATAATAATATTACTATTTTTTTTACAGTATTGGCGATGCGTAAATGGCGAAGGAGTGCAGTTCACATGTCAACCAGGCACAGTGTTTAACGTCAAATTGAACGTGTGCGATTGGCCGGACAGCGCAAATAGAAGCGAATGCAAATCTTAGGTTCCCACAGATTTTAGTTGCAAGTCTGCGGTAGCCCTAAAATGATTCTACTTGGAATTTCGGACACATGAATAATTGATTGGCCGAATAGGTTCTATTAAAGCAAAATTGCCGGTAACCAAACGTCCATTGTTAAATGTGATTTTCTTTAATATGTTACGTTGGTTCATTAATGTAAATGACTGGCTGTTATTATTAGCGGAAATCGCAGAATTTTTGTGTTCGACGATTCTGACTACTTAGTGCTTAATTATTAAAACAATAAATAGACTGATAAGTTGAGATTATATTCTTAGATATTAAATGAGGAATGTGTTCAATTTAAAATAATTTATAATTGTCAAATTGTGAGTTTTATAAATTACAAAAAAATATAGTCTTAGGTACCTACTTTTAAGGTTAAACAGGTCTCATGTTATTTAAGTGAAGTGTACAATAAACAATGAGTAATTATAAATTAATATATTTTTTTTCAATAAAAGTTTAATTGTCTAGTTGTGGCATGTGAAAGGTCATAAAAATCTTTTTAATATACAGTGGCCAGCACGATACAGCACCCACTTCACTACTCATCATACTTAGAATATATAAAAAAAAAACAATACTTTCAGTTTGACTTAATTTAATAGAAAAACAAAATAGTATAAAGTACAGAAGCATAAAATAAAAAAAAAACATCGGCCACCTGTATAGTCACTGTTCATTTTGTGTAAATTAATATTGAATGAACTGATTTTATTTTAAGTATTGTGAGCAAAGATTTACTTTGGCTAGAATTTACTACACTTTATTTTTTTATATTATTCTAATGATTATTGTGAATATGTTACACAAGCTTTACACATTGAAATAAATAGTTTAAGTAGACAAACTTTACACATTACCACTGGAAGACCTGTGATAGGGCCTAAGTCTTAATCGGAGCTGGAATGTTTTATTACCTACTAAACATTTCTCGAAATAATGGCAAAGCTATATTACAGATTATTATTTTGATTATATAATATGAACCACAGAGATAAGAGCTGCATGTGCATTTGTGTTTCAATACATAGTATAAAATAATGTCGCTTCCCGCGTTTGTCCCTATGTATGCTTAGATCTTTAAAACTATGCAACGCAAGTTTAATACAATCACAAAAAGGTAAGGCGGTACGAAGTTCGCCGGGTCGACTAGTACTTCATTACCTTGATATGTGGCATTCATTATCATTTACATTCTGAGTAAAATATCAAAAAAAGGTTTTGGGCTCGTCCGGGATTTGAACCCGGGACCTCTCGCACCCTAAGCGAAAATCATACCCCTAGACCAACGAGCCGGTGCACATGTAATCAAAATAACCGTTCCGTACCACGAGCAACCGGTAGAGCACGAGTGACGTCACTCAAAGTAAAAGGAGTTGAAATACATGCTGCTAAAAACCCTCTGCTTCATCACCACCGGCTCCGTTGATGCGCAGACGACGACGCTTGTATAAATTTTTCAATATTTATTTTATCTTTTTATTTTATAATTTTTATTTACAAATTTAATTTTACCTTCATTACCTATCTTGAAATAAAACATGCTTGGCGTACTAATATCAATTCATAGTATATAAAAACTTTTTATAAAAAAATTAAACCGCCGAAAAAACTGAAAAGCATTAAATAATAGGGAAACATTTTCTATTAGGACTTAATTTACTCACTTCTTAAAGTAATTTTGGATTACCAAGAAATTTTAAGTCGGTGCCACACCACACAAGCAAATTCATTATCTACTTAAAGCGCGATGCGCAGCGGCACACGTTTTTCGGTTATTTCTTTGAATTTCAGGTAATTTAGTGATCTTTATTCGTTGATTCTGTGGCACCGACTCAAAATTTCTTGGTAATACAAAATTACTTTAAGAAGTGAGTAAATTAAGGCCTAATAGAAAATGTTTCCCTATTATTTAATGCTTTTCAGTTTTTTCGGCGGTTTAATTTTTTTATAAAAAGTTTTTATTTTTTACTTTTCAGTTTTTTTGGGCTAATTTTTTTGACCCCAGCTAATCACCCTTCACAGGGTGGTCGCACCCCACAAGGTGGCCACACAACCTGGTGAAGGTTGAGGGACTAACAGGATGAGGTTCGATCACGACCGGTCGGTGAGGCGATTTATGAGGGAGGCCTATGTCCAGCAGTGGACGTCTATCGGCTGAGATTATGATTATTACATTCATATAAAAAAGACTCATAATTATAC
Organism: Euspilapteryx auroguttella; assembly: GCA_951802225.1. Classification (NCBI taxonomy): domain Eukaryota; kingdom Metazoa; phylum Arthropoda; class Insecta; order Lepidoptera; family Gracillariidae; genus Euspilapteryx; species Euspilapteryx auroguttella. The sequence continues at coordinate 4,394,501 of OX637660.1, read as the reverse complement.
CTAGCAGTTTTCACGTAAATCACAACACGGCAATACAATCGGTGAGTGAACAATAAAGTCACCCCTAATTTGCCACCCTTAGGGTTAAAATTTTATTTCCAAATTTTTATGGGACCAACTTCAAGGTATACCCTGTCGATTAAAAAAAGAATTATCAAAATCGGTCTACACAGTAAAAAGTTATGCGTGATCATACATAAAAAAAAAAAAAATATACGCGACGAATTGAGAACCTCCTCCTTTTTGTTTTTTCGTCGGTTAAAAATTAACTCGCTTCCTGCGTCTGTCCCTAAGTATGCATAATCTTTAAAACTACTTAAGCAACGCATTTTGATGAGGTTTTTTTAATAGATTGATTCAAGAGGAAGGTTTCAAAGTATAATATACATGCACAACATAGCAATAGCGGGTCGACTAGTCTTTGATAAATTAGGTATAAGTTATGATTGTTCAGTACATACTTTATTTTGAAATGAATCTACAGACAGAAATTTACAGACATCCTTAAAAACTACCTATTCCATTACAATATATAGATAGCATGTTGCCAAGCACGCGCAAGGTTAAAGATAAATATTTTATCAATAGCGATAACAACCCAATAACACATTATATTACTAAGTATACATTTAATGCATTTTTTTTTACAAAATTACGGTATTATATTACTTACTAAGTATACATTTTATGCATATTTTTTTACAACCATATTGCCAGACTTTGAAAAACCGCATCAAAATCCGTTGTATAGCATTAAAGATTTAAGCATTATTATAATACCGACAGACAGCGGAAGCGACTTTGTTTTATATTAGGTATGTATTGATATTTGTGCGCATAAAACTCTATTTTTAAATAACTATTAGATTTTTTAAATTCTAAGCTAAGAATAAAATCAGTGGAAAGCTTTTTGGGACAATTATAATAGGAGCTTTGAAACCAATCAGTTTTATTCTATTTCTATTTATGTAAGTTCTTAACTTTATTTAGATTTCTACAGTGGCGGTCTAGGACGGCGTAAGGCCCCATTTAGGAAGTCGCGGCGCGTTGCGCGGGGCGTCGTGCGGGCGCCGCCGCGGGCGCTATCTACTATCTATCTACTAATATAAAATTAATCGTGGTTCGTTAGTCTCACTAAAACTCGGAAGCGGCCGGGCCGTTATAGCAGATTTTGGTTTTGAAATGTTCGTAATAGTCCAGCAAAGGTTTAAAAGGTGAGAAAATATGAAAAAAATTAGGGAAAGTTAGAATTGTAAAGTGCAATACGAAGTTCGCTGGGACAGCTTGTAGTCTATTAATTCTGTTTCAAGGTTGGTAGAACATGTCTAAAAATGTGGGGCATAAAATTCCCAAAGTAAATTGGAGAGATTACACGGCCAAGTTGAACAGGAGAAAATCTTTGGAATTTTCAAGCGGAGATTGGCAGAAAGATCTGCGGAATTTCTTGAGCAAATAAATCTTACGTAGTGAAAATAAAATACTGTTTACCTAACCTTCCTTAACTATAGTTTACAAGACTTTTTGTACAGGTGGATTTTTTTTTAGTTATACGTAGGTAAAATATTTAAAAAAAAAAACGAATTACAGAATTCTATTTTGTTATTATAATATATTCCGTAACTGTTCCTTTTAAGTTTTGGGAAACTCGGTTGGAACATTTTTTTACTACATTATCTTAGAATAAAAAATTTGAGATAATTTGGTGGTAGAACAAAATCAACTGGCTTAGTTACAATATGAACATTTTGCGTAGTTTATCTTATAAGGTACTTTAATCTACTCTTCTATAGACAGTGAAGGGGCGAAACGGTGCGAAACTAGCGCCACTCCCGATAAATAATTCTAAACCATGGCAGAAATAAAAAATATGCGCCTTTGACTCCCTAAATAATTTTGCTTAGAATTTTTAAGGCTGTGTTGTGTAGCTTTTAGGTTTAAAATCAAAGAAAAAATCCGTTATTAAACTAAAGTGGCCACTTTAGGCAATAAACGATATTAGTTATTTATCGGGAGTGGCGCTAGTTTCGCACCGTGTGGCGCCGTAAAAAGCCAGCATTACTCTCTTGTCACCCAAGGTTGGGGCGACGATTTTTCAAGCGACCTAAAACGACCTTTGGTCAACAAATTAATAAAACGAATAGTCGGCTTATAGCTAAATTTACCGCGGATTATTAGACCCTGACATAAAGCTAATGGCTGGCTGGTAAGAATTGTTTTAGTAGCTAGTCAGTTTATATCACTGACCTCTTGTTTCTATAATTAAAGAATAGTCTTTTTTTACCTAACGGATAGGTATAAATACTTATATAACTTGGTCACAATCAATAATGCCTGCTCATCAACCTACCCTACCTACCCAACCACCAGAGTATTTTACAATAAATATTTGTAAGTATTCTGACATGCTGTTTACTGTAAAAAATCAACCCCACATACTTACTATACTTACTTGTTTTTCAAAGGTTTAAGATATGCATAGTATTTTAAAAAGCGGATTTCAGTGTTAAATCGGAAATGAGTGAGTTCAGCCCCTCAGGCCGCGCATCCCGCCGCGCACACCACTTTCCCGCCACATTTAGTTGGCACCCTAGTGTTGCTCTGAGTACGATCGTGGTCGCTCCGCATAGGCTCTACAAGCGACCCTTCGACTCGGAAACTTTCGGAACGAAAATATAAGTTATCAGCGCTCATTCATTGTTGTATTTACAATTTCTTATAGAATAAATTAAAGTGTTCTCTGTATGAACTAGATTCTATAAAATTTTGTCTTAAAAAGTAATTGAGCTATTAAGTTTGATTTCTTGTGGTTTAGGTACTTTATAATGTGAAAAGTTTTAATAAATAATAAACTATATAATCTTCAGAGGAGTTCAAAAAGTTCTGCATCAGTAAAAATTTGCAGATAGGATTGAATAAAGAAAATCAACTATAAGGTAGGTAATTTTTTTTTATTTAGCAATGAAAATAGGTACCTTCAAAAAATAAATACTTATCAATGTTAAAGATAGATTGGCAGGTCTCCCAAAATCTAATATCCGTTTAAATGAAAGCCTACCTTAGTTCGCGTGATCGATTTAAGATGTTGAGCGTTAATTGAAAAACTTTTAGTTAGCTATCAATGCTCGAACACAATGACTGATTGATAGGTACAGTAGACAGCACATCAACCACCCTAGCGACTTTAATGCATACCTTATAAGGGTGGGTTTACCAGGGAAATAATAGATTGACGGACGGCCTGCCGTGTACCTAGAAAATTCGAACTCTGCTACATAGTTCTTAATTTGATAAATTTTAAAACTTTCATGACCTTTAACGTAACATGACATGCTGGAGTTATTTTACTTTATAAAGGATTAATCGACCCGGCGAACTTCGTATAGCGTTACCAGTTACTATGTTGTGCACGTATTATACATATAAACCTTCCACTTGAATGACTCAATCTTAAAAAAAAAAACGCATCAAAATCCGTTGCATAGTTTAAAAGATAAGCTTATATAGGGACAGACTCGGGAAGCGCCTTTGGTTTATACTGTGTATTAATTAATGATGATTTACAAATAGCACAACAAGTAACAAATTTAATTTAAAATAAAATTCAATTTTAGTAAATGGTATTTAGGTGAGGTATGAACATTTTGAAAGGTAAATTAATTGTATTGAATGTCTAAGCCGTAACAAAGTTTCGAAACAATGGCCCTTTATACAAGTTTGGCATAGCTTATGCCACGGAGAATTAAGTTTTAATACGAAAATAAACTATAGTAGTATATTCATACAGACTCAGCCCTATATATAGCCCTAGGTCTGTAAACACATTGCACTAGCACAAAAAAAACAGTTGAATTAAAAATGTTACCACTTTTTAAATAAATACCTATAACCAAGGGCTTGGTATATGTCTCGGAGTTTAACATAAAGATCGAAAGATCTCCCGTGACCCCCTTGCTAACAGCCGAGATGGACACCGGCGGGGTTTTAGTGGGTGCGATGCGAACCCCACATAACGCTGCGGCTCCCCCCGGGGCTGCAGGGTACTCGTTGGGAGTCTGCCCGCCTTAATAAAAAGAAAAAAAACGAGCTTGGTATATTGATATAGTAAACTTTGATTCAACCTAAGACGTTTAATATTTCAATGCAATCTTTCCTGTGAAATAAGATAAAACAAATATAGGAAAAAGCACCAATTTACCAATATACTCACATTGCAAACTTTCATGGATCATGCTTCAACCACTTACCTACGTTACTATATTATTAGTCCCACAAAAAAAAACTTTTGCTAAAATATGATTTACCAAAAACAGATGTACCTAATCGGATTCGAATCGTAAAATAATTTTAATTCCATTACGTTAGCAGTGTTACGGTGGTTACGGTTGAAATAATCTCTGGGCTCTGGTGGATGAATTGTAACCTATGTTTTTGAATTAATTTGTCTAAATTTATGATTTGAATAAGCTTAAGCAGGTTTTTTTTAATGATTTTTAACTAAAGCAATTTTGTGGATTTTGACTTTACTTATAAATAAATATACCTACTAAATTATTTAGAATTTTTAAAACATTTTAATTTTTCTTACTGACCACTTTTTCGTCGCCTGAGGCCGGCTTGCAGATAAAAGTTCTAGAATTAGACTAAAAAATAACTAGATTATAGATTACCATTGTGCTTATTTCAGAATTAAGCGCATTCACAAGTCGCACATAACGTTATTACGTTTGGCAAATATGTTTTATTATTATACTAGCTGACACAGCGAACTTCGTTACGCCACAGAATTTAAGATACTACATAACACTTGGCTCTAAAGACTATATTCTTTTGCCTGCCCAGAATGGGCTTAGTAAAAATAACAAACCACAACAACAAACCACCAACTGTCTTGGATGTATGGACTAAGTTCCTTTGCCTGCCCAGAATGGGCAAATTTAAAAACAACAACAACAACCACCAACTGTCAAAATACCTATGTAAACAACGGGTAAAAAATGCACCTTGGGCTACATTATTTGAGTTTAAGTAAGGATCCCTAATTTTTTTGAAAATCTAATATAGCTATGTCACTCGGGGATAGTGTAGCTTCCTACCAGTGAAATAATTTTTCAAATCGGTTCAGTATTTCCGGAGCCTATTCGTTACAAACAAACAAATCTTTCCTCTTTATAATATTGGTATAGACTAGAGGCTGCCCAGCGGTTTCACCCGCGCAGATTTCTCATAAACACAAAAATCCAGTTTTTTTCCGTTCCCATGGTAATTTCGGGAATTTATTTCTTAGTACTCTCTTACACTCCCCAAGGAACCCACGTGCAAAATTTCAGCCCGCTACGCCCAGTAGTTTAGGCTCTGCGTTGTCTGTCTGTCAGTCAGTAACGGAAGAGTTTTATATATATAGATTTTTTAACGTTTCGACTTATAATCGAGACGTTCAAAAATCAATCAATATATATAAAACTCTTCCGTTACTGACTGACTGACTGACAGACAACGCAGAGCCGAAACTTCTGAGGAGTGTAGGGGAGCACTAAGGAATAATTTCCCGACATTCCCATGGGAACGGGAAAAACGGGATTTATGTCTTTATGAGAAATCTGCGCAGGGGAAACCGCGGGGCGGCCTCAAGTATATAATAATAAATCAACAAGGTTATCCTTGAAAGATAGGTAATAATTATAATCTATGAAATAACATACTAACACGTAGTAAATTTGTACAGTTTTTTATTTATACGATAGCGATCAAAAAGACTTGATCCATAGTAATGCCAAAGGAGCTTAATATATACGCGTAGACACCCTCAGTTATAAATAATTTAACATTAGATTGGTAGGTTCGGGATGAACTTGTGTCGGAAAGTGTCGTATCATCGTCGGCCTATCAATATCTGAGTAGAGCAACCATAGCGTCACGCTTACAAAGCAATACCTACAAATATAGTGGGTACAATTCAATTGTGTTTTAATACTTTAGTCATAGACTTTAGTACTTCCATGATACTTTCGAAAGACGTACGCAGAGCAAACGGACCTGCGCTTCTCGTCACAGATTGTTCCTACTCTGTTTTCGTAAACGTGCACACGTGCTACCTATTACATTTGAGTTTCCGTATATCACGATCATATCGAAACAGAAAAACTCATATGTAGATAGTCAAGATTTACAATCAGTGATATGGAGGTCGCGTGTTGCGAGTTTCTGTTTGGAAAGCAGCCAAAGGATTTTTTCGGGATCGCCGTGCCAACCTAGTGTAGATAACTAGGTCCGCTGAATAAGTACTATCTATAGGGGCTGAAATTGATTTGTTTCTACCGATTTATTTTATTTTATTTATTTACGAGCTTTCCCGGCTAACTTCGTTACGCCATAGAATATAAGATACTACTAAAAACTTTGCTCTATAGACTTTGTTCTTATGACTGCCCACAATGGGCAAAAGATTAATAAACAAATAAACAACCTATCAAAATATGTACACAACGAAAAAAAAAAATGCACCTCAGGTTACATTATTTGAGTTTAGGTAAGGATCCCAAATTTTTTTTTAAAATCTAATAGAGCCTATGACACTCGGGGATAGTGTAGCTTCCCAACAGTGAAAGATTTTTTTTTATCGGTTTAGTATTTCCAGAGTCTATTCGTTACAAACAAACAAACAAATCTTTCCTCTTTATAATAATGGTATAGATTAGACTTACATCTGCTAAAGCAATATGTCACTGACATAGCCCAAAAAATTGCGAAACGTAAAATGGCAATGGAAAGCTTGAAGAAGAGATGGTCGCCGGGGCCGAAATGTTCTTTAGTGGCGACCATGAACTGGAAGACGCAGAGTAGGCAGACCCTCCACAAGGAGTCAGGTGACCTCGTGAAAGCTGCGGGAGTATATAGATGATGGTAATGGATGATGGGCTCAGGACCGGTTCTTGTGGCTATTTATGGGGGAGGCATATTGCCAAGCAGAGGACATCTTTCGGTTAAATTATTATGATGATGATAGCAATATACCTACTAAATATTCTACAGTACACAAAATATACTAAACCAAAGATTTCCAATGAATGGCCGAGAAAAAGAAAATCGCACTTAATTTTCGTAACGTTGATCCAATGCTATCTTGTGTTCAATGACGAGTGTATTTTCTAATATTGTTTTTATAAGTTCTTTATGCAAAAAAATCTTATTTTGTATATTCCATTAAAGAAACCGCGTTTAAATGCAAAACGAATATATTAAAAGCAATTACTCGGCGCGGCCGGCGGCTAATGAAAAGCGCGGGCGACACGTTAAAAAAAGTTATGTCCCTAAATAAAAATGTAAGCCTACAGGGTTGAAATTGCTTGAGGTCCTCCTCTTTATCTGTCCCTTGTGTAAGGGTAAGACGGCACTTATTTTTCTAAATTGGATTAATAAGAAAAGGTGTTGGCTCTGACTGTATATGCAAGTACTTTAATACCTTTTTTTTTTTTTTGTAACGGGGGGAAATGTCTAACGCATTTCCCGACGCTCGGGGGAGCGTCGGGTCTATGTGGGGCTCGCACCCACTAAAACCCCCCGGCGGCCGTCTTGGCGCTTTTGGGAAGGACCCCGGGAACCACGCATTACTGGCGTCCAAGGTTCCTCCGACGCTCAACTGATATCAGCTTCGTGCACGGGGAGGGCATATTGTTCCGGATCCCCGGCTCGCCTTTGTAGCTGCGGCGGCACAGTGCCACAAGCTGTGCCGCCGCCCATTTTGGGGCCGTTTGATGAGTGTGTCGGGCCCCCGCCCTTCACACCCACGGCCCCAAAGACCCCTTTTAGTCGCCTCTTACGACAGGCAGGGTATACCGTAGACCTAATCTTACCCCCGGACCTACAGGGCTTAGTACTTTAATACCTACTAAAAAGACAAATATTTAACAAAGAGTCTTATCATTTCCACAAAACCTACTTATTATTGTAAATTTTGATAAAAAATGCTTTTGCTTTACATATTTTTTTTCTTAACGATTTTTTTAACGTTTAATACAAACTTTAAATATGTTAAAAACGTAACGGTTTCGGAACGCGTAATTCCGCTCTACAGCGCTATTTAAACAATCTTTGCCACTCAAAGGCGGGCAAGGACTTATGTTTATTGATGTTATTCTTTTACGGATATGGTAATGAGAATGTTCAATCGCGAGCTACACGCACACTGCGTAACCAGAACCACTAGTTTTATTGTCAACGGCTTCTAGATGTAGTCTATTTAGGCCCTATCTGTCTGGATATGCCAAAATACTTGCCCGTTTTAAACTTGCAATAAAAATAAATCAAAATTATATATAAGAAAATTAATGGACCGGTCAAAAGACAATGTTTAATCTACAGAGGAAATCGGTACGCGTGGCTGAAAATGGATATAGGCCCTGCTCACGTCCTGCTTAATTTTGCCGCCATCGAATAAAACAAATTAGAACAATAAATCAAGGATGCGTATGCGCAGTTTGTAAATATTTGTTTAGGGCTCTCTACATACAGAATACAGGATGCGACCTTTCAAAGACCTGTTTCAATGTAAAGACCTGTTTTCGCAAAATAAAGTATATATTGAATTGAATATTTATGTAAAAAATTTATAAGGAAAATAAAAAAAATGCGCGCGTCATGCATTTCTTTAGTTGGCATTCGTGTGCGTTGGAACTGATGCCTAACTGAAAGCTTCCCATTTTTTGTTGAACGACTTCTTTACATTATTCACCATTATGGCGGATAGGTTGATATTCTGGCTACTGTACCTCGTTACTCATTTTATGTCCTTTGCGAGTTTTTGTCTGCGGTGCTCAAGGATACGCGTGTCGCGGTCAAAGTACTCTTACTGAAGGGTCGCTGTAAGCTGAATGGTAGGGAGTGAAGCGCTTTGTGAACCACAATATTAGGATCTTTAAAAAAGTACAAGTGCTCGGATATGTCAATATCACATTACTTGTCTTGTGTGTTGAAAGCTGAATCTAGCAGCTGTTATACATGGTCTTTTTTTTATCGTGGCGTAAACTTTCAGGACTTAGTCTTTGCATGATATATGACTCATTTCGATGAAATTGATAATAGAATACACCCTTAAAATTATGTTATAACCTCCCCGGACACCCTATATAACTAAACTTATAAAATTATCAACTTACAAATTAAAGAAAAAAAACATATTAGGTATACGTATATTAAGACGCTATACGAGCTGGGAAGGCGTTTCTAAATCAAGTAATTCTCATAAACTACAGACGGTAGAGATCTGAAACTTTAATATAACCTTCTTGAGGATATAACGAAGTTTTTTATAATTTAGAAACACAACGACTTATGACTGCTCCGTGGCTCAGTTGGCAGTGATGTGGACTGAGTAAACGTGTGCACCCGGGTTCGATTCCCGGGCGGGGCGAATATTGATATGATGAATATCGTTTCGTTTGTTTCCGGTCTGGGTGTGATGTTCGTCTCTTTGTGTGTTTCGGGCATCCTAGATACAGTTTCTTCCTAGTTAGGGGCTCTGAGTGTGATGTGTTGTTATTGTGTTATTATTATTACAACGAGGAAACAAAAACCTCGATGCATTATTTCGTCAAAGATAACCATTCCGAAAACGGGAATGCCTAGATCTTCGAAATTACTTTATAATTATTATATTTAAAATAGTAAGTATACTATTCTATTTAGACAAAGATATTTTGCATATAATTTTCACACAGAATAAAGTATAAGATTAAAAATATAGGACACCAGTAAAATGCGTGCTTGGTAATTCGATTTAATATCTACTTACCAAGTTTATGCACTTGCCAAGAGCGTGCTGAAAGCGATCCAACGAAATAAACCGGTCGTTTGTTCTGATTATTTATGCAATGCGTGTATGTCCTATACCTACATTCAATTGTACTGTACGTTTTTAAACATAACAAGACTATCATATTTAAAAATATGTTCGTAAAGTTAAGTTTACGAACTTGACCCATCAGCAGTACAAAGGATACCAATACGGTCGTTGCTTTGTACGTCTACGTAGTCAACTACAAACATGTCAAACTATAAACTGGGTTCTTGTTATAGAACATCAATCAACGATGCTTATTTGTATTCTGCGGGTCCGATCCCAGATGAGAGTCGCGAACATTAATCAGAGACCGGAATATCATTGGGACCCGGCAGAGAGTTCTTGCTCGGTTTGGCGATGGACCAGCGGGGACCTCAAGACTGGTTTTAGACATAGACAAATATTTATTTGCACTCACAATACAAACACATAGTAACATGTTCAGAAGTACAGAAAGGTAAGGTAAGGTTTAGAGTAAGGTTTTATTATAATTTAATTACGATACGTACGAATATGTTTTTCTTAGAATAATAGTAACAGCTAAGAAATAAAAGCGTTTTAGGAATAATGAAGATGTTGGTTAGGGATATAACAGACGGACAACCCTGTGCCGCGCGGCAGCCGCGCGACCCAATATACCGAGAGCACGGCACAGGGTCACTCGTCACGTCAGTTATAGCCCTAGAAAGGGCCTTGATTAGCCTAGATTCAAAGTATACTAAAATATAGGTTATAATAAGTGAAAAATTGATAATTTAGAAGTAAATAAATATATTGATAGTAGTTGGTCTTGGTGATCAAACCGAGAAAACATGAAATTAAAAGAGGTCCATAAGTTTGTATATTCTAGAAATTTTATCATAAATAGTGAAACCTAATTAAGTTATCTCTGCCTACTGTGTATTTGTTGCGTCAACACTACATACTACACACTACTTATGTTACAAAGTAAAAGAAATCATCATTATATAAATAAATTAAATTTTTCAACCTTTTTATTTTATGTTTTTTTTTTAAACTTAGTTTTAAAGTTCAGTCGTCAGTTCAACCAGGTTTAATAAAGGGTTTAGATATCTCACCGCAAAATAGCACATCCGTTAGGTTTTAATTTAACTAACATACGTCAGGTTATAAACCAACGTAGGGTAACTATTCTCTAATATTTGACGTAGGTTAGGTTGTTTATAAATTTACGACCGAAAATTTATAAATTTACGAAATATTATATTTTCCGGTAACAGATAAAAGTTGTCAGAGAGAGAAGTACGTATATTGTTGTTTCCTTAGCAGATGCCATGTTTATTTACGCTTCCATTCATCTCGATCTCTTCTAAATTAGTATTGTTTGTTGGTTTCATTAGTTAGTGACGGGAATCTTCATTAGTGGCGTGGATTGTTTCCGGGTTAAATATTTTTGGTGTAATTACGTAAATATTGCTGTTTAAAATAAAGTTATGAGAATAAGTATACAACTAATTAATTACTTTTATTAATTACTTAATAACGAAACATAATTTCTTTACTTGAATTTGAATGCAATAAGCAAAGATATCGTAAATTATGTACATACCGTTTTGGAATTAGTAATAAATTTAAGAAATGTTAAGTAGACCAACCCTTCCATCCCTAATTCGTTAAACTATTTTTCAAATAATAAACAGATATTAAAATTAAAAACATTTCATACAAATACAAAACAGAGGCATACAAATACAAATCATTTCTAAACAAGAACATGGTAATTTAAGCTTCTTGAAGTTTAGATTATTGTAGTAGTATTATAATACAAAGCCAACAGCTGCCGCAGCTGCAGCGCTGCGCAGCGCTGACTTCTCTGGCATGTGGGTGGTGCCTACGTGACCAAGCATTCGGAAACGACAATGCCAGTATTGTGATGTAATACGACTAGTACTGGGTCTGAGCTAAATCGTTAATTTCTTGGAAACGACGCCTGCAGACCTGATGGCGCCCTTCGCATCGATTTTATAATTTCCCAACTTCCAACTCAATTATGATCCTACTTTATATTCTTTCCCGTATTTTATTGGTCGCGAGGTTACAGAGAGTTCGGTCATAATTTGTCTAAAACACAATCTCGGGAAATTCGTTAGACAAATTGAGTTGAGTAAAAATGTTCTGAGCAAGTTGAGTTGTTCCCGGAAGTTTGTAGGTTGAGTATTTTAGGATCAAACGTCAGACTTACGGATATGCTTAAAAGTGGCGTCTGACTTTTGAATTAAAATTGACGTTATGTTAAATTCCAATTTGAAGAGTGTGAAGAAGATTTGAAGCTGAAAACCTACCACCTCGACTTCTGCAAACTACGTTTTAACTAGTGTAAATCGCCTGATACCTATAAATATTCCTCTTGAGTCACTCTATTCTATAAAAGAAACCTCATCAAATCCGTTGCATAGTTTTAAAGATATAAGCATACAGAACGCGGGAAGCGACTTTGTTTTAAACTATGTATTGATTACACACGCCACTTTTTTCTGTTATGAAAATAGTTTTCTTAGAATCTTTGCAACTAAATAGGTACTGAATATTTCCGTAGCTGACTCAGTTTCAGATCTTTCAAAGTTGATCCGTTCAATCGAATAATGCCCGACTTTATACCACTTCTGCAGAATGGTAAAAATAGAATTCCTAGGACTGCTCGTCGCGGTCAGTAATTTACGTTGCCACTAAACCTGACTCGTGGTAGGTAATTGAATGACGTTGGAGTTTTATTGTGCCATGTAGTAAGACCGCTTTATAATTACAAGGTATGGTGTAAAATAAAGTATTCCTAAAAATAACCTTAGGGCCACACTAGAAAAACAATTTACTCTATCTTTAATGTAAGCTTGGTTCAATAGTGGGATAAAAGTATTGTATTATCTTCGATTTGATAGATAATCAATACAAATACGTACATAATGTAATAAAGTTAACAATAGGATAAATATAATATAATACAATATGCAATAAAATAAACGCCACAATATAAAACCACCGAATTTTATGAGTCGTCGTAGCCACGTGCGCAGCGGCCGAGGTAAATAGGGGCTCTTTCACTCGAACTCAGAACAAATAAGGGTACTATTTTTGCAACTGTTACCATAAATTGTTCAATCAATTTTCTTCAGAAAAAATAAATAAGCGCAATAGAAATTGTCAAAGTGATTAATTTGGGAATATTAAAAAAAAAACAGCCCAAGTTAAGTTATAGCTACAAGATTTGTCTGCATTGAATGGTATTTTAGAAAGAAATTGTTTAAATCGAAAGATACCTTATTTCTCAAAGTAATGAACACTTATATTCAGAATTACTAGTTTTATAATAGTATATTACCCAAACGAAACACGAAAGAACCCATGCCGTACTGTAAATAGCTACGCCGTAGCGCGTAGCATTTAAAAAAATGCTATCAGTGACCTAATATTTGTACTATTATCCTATATGCATATTTTGTTACTCTTAAAAGAGTAAGAAGACGAAAAATAAAGTTTTGAGGGTATTGTGAAATTAAATCATAAACAATAAGTTTTGATATTGTTTGCCTTACATTGTAACTGTAGCCCCCCTATTTGTCCTGAATACCAAATAACCTTTGATATCAAAACCTTGAGCAGCAAAGTATTATACCATTTGTATATCTAGTGTTCTCAAAACAGTGTAGAAGCGAAATGATTTTACAAAATCCGTGACGTTGTTGGAGTGAGCGGTTTGATATAGAAACAACCGTCAGTCGTGAAATATGATTCAATTACTGGCGGCTGTCCGACTGGATCTGAAAATAATTGTCACAGCTATAGGTTTAGGTCGCTCGTGTTAGGACGGTAATAAACGTTATTGCTATTGCATGAACATATCGATCATGGAAATGCCAATTGTCGCAAGGGACAAAGCACGACTTTTCAGGAGAGCCAAAAAACGAATTTTTTTTTACAAATCCTTTTGTAACTTTTGATTTCCTTGATTTACAGCGATCAATTAAAAGAAGACCAGTGCTAATTTTTGAAGGTCTTTTCAATTATTTTAGTTTGGATACGCTACAACTTATGGTTTAGAAGATTTTGTCCCTTACGCCCTACCCATTTTAGCAACAATGTCCCTTACGCTGACCTTTTTTTCAACTTTTTCCCTTACGACCTATACAGTTTTTTTAACTTTATAAAATAATTGGTTGTAAGTCCCATATGTTTTTTTCCAATGTAGTCGTATGTCTATTATAATATTTAATTTTAAAGTTACTATGTAAAATTTGAGGGGCGTAAGGGAATTAAAAAACCAACAAGTGTGTTGTTATTAGTACTGATGAAACTAAAAAAAATATATTTAATTATGTCTATAGTGTTAAAATGTTATTGTTGGTTTCCTTGTGAAACAAAATGATAAAATTTCTCAAATATGAAGTACAAAACATTAAAGTTTAAATATTAATTGTAAATAAAACTTTTTATGAAAAAATAAAACCGCCGAAAAAAAAACTGAAAAGCATAAAATAATAATCGAATTACTAAGTTCTTAAAGTAATGTAGGGTATATACCAAGTAATTTTAAGTCGGCGCCACAGTAAGACCAATTAAAAAAAACTACAAGACTTACATTAAAAAGCTTTTTTGTTATGGTTGGTATGTAACGTATAGTATGAATAGGATACCAGCACCCCATCTTCCATGTATATGGCTAAGGTGACTATAGGAAAAAATCGAAGCACGTAGCGTCCATCGATGATCCTACAACAGCCATACTGCGATTTCCAACCTGCCTGCCAAGTGTGACAATTATGGCAAACCCACTCATATGATCATGGCTAAAATTAACGTTTTGGCATTGTTTGCGATTTGGTAGCGGTCAGGAAAAGGTGGGGCAGGGTGTGTGTACTAACTAACGTTGATCCCGGGCCAACGAAGCTTAAGCAGGAATTGAGTTCGTTATGGTAAAACATTATTGTTGAGGAGGGAGAACCACAATCCCAGGGAGGTTTCGGGTGCATAGTGAACAATTCCCTTCACAGCGTTGTAAATACCCATATTATGACGGCAAGGGTAGCGTGTCTTGCACGTCTATGAATTTAGTAGTATTTGTTAAAAGTTATACAAGTATGCGCTCCCACATCGATACAGTCCAATGAAAATGTGGAGATTATGTTTCCCGTGGTTCAATTCTGATATCAGCGATGGGATAGCGCCAGAAGCGTGCAACAGAAGTTTGGTAGTACTGTTCTTCAGAAAAGGCCATAAAACCAGCTGAAGAGCTTACATCTAAGCCACCTTTATTTGTATTTACACCTTTATTAAATTGTTCTTGAGAGTCATCAAGAATCGTTTTGCGCGCAGGTTTGACGTCTTCGTCCTTCGAATTAGCTGTTTCTCGTAAAGGCAAAGTACCATGGACCACATACCTGCTTTAAGGCAGGTAATATTAAATACGGAAAAGTATAATCTGCCTCTTTGCCTGGCATTTGTGAACTATCGGAAAGCCTTTGAAGCTGGGTAGTACTGCGATCTCTTCAGCGGTGCCTATTGGTATATGGAAGTGTTTGTAAAAAACGCCACTATGTCAGCTGGACTACAGGATCAGAGCTCGAAGGCTGCTGAGGACTGGGTTCAAAAAGAGTTATATTATATCCCTTAAACTGTTCACCGCAGCCGCTGTGCACTCAAGTAAGTCTTTAAGACTCGGGACAGGAATAAACTAGGCATCAACAGAAATGGTAAGTTCGTCAGTTGTTATCTTTTACTATAGAGTCAAATTAAAACCCGCCGTTACGTTAAGACTAAGGAATACAATAAACTTTAAAGCTAGAAATCAATGCGAATTGACATTTGACGTCGTACCCACTCAGAGATAGTTATATTTTGATTGGCTGATTAAATAGATCAACGAATGGGTACTTTTAAAATATTATTTTTAAACAAATTCATATAAAATAATAATTAAAATCTGAGTTTTTAATAAACATAAGATTAAGTTACGACCCTTACGACCTTGAGCTTTAGGTACTGCAACTTTTTTTTGTACGTCGTAAAGGACATATTGACAAAACCGTATAAAAATCGTCAAGAATATTTTAATTTATTGGCCCTTACGCCAATGTGGAAAAATTAAATGTTCCATAAAGCTTTTTTTTTAATAAATTTCTGAGCTAGGCCCAAAAAAAGTCAGGTCGTAAGGGACATTTTTTGGAAGCTAGAGAGGTTTCAAATATACCATTCGATAGAGCGTGAAAAACTGAGTATAATGGCATCAAAAACGAAATTTCGAAAAATGTCCCTTACGACAATTGGCATTTCCATGATCGATATAGGATAGCACTTTAAATGTGTAAAAAATATTAAAACAAACTGCATCATTTAGTATTTTAGCACGGAAAATGGAAAACATAACTTAAAATAGATACGAAAACATTTTGTTGGACTATACTTAAATTGAATTAATCACATATTTTCTAAAGTTCAATTAATTTTACGGTACTTACATCCTTTTATTATTTATATTTTTTAGCTCATTGCAAGTGATATTTTTTCATTACATTGAAAGAATAGTTAAAAAAAAATCCGACCGGACATAGCTCAAATACTTATCAGTATTAACAATAGCCATATCAAGCTTCTTGAATTGAAAAAACGGTGTTCTAATGGATAGCGTATAAAGAAATTATTTTCAGCAAGTTCGATTCAATGGCTTTTAATTGAAATATTTTTTTTATATTTTAAGCAAAAATTTATTTTTTACGGAGAGAAAAACAAACCGCAGCATATTTATATAATACAAGGCACACCGATGGAATGAAAAATTTGATTTTAAAAACAACTTGTAGCAATCCGCGTAGTGGAAAAAACTTTCCAAGGAAGAAACCCGTGCCTTGCAGTGAAATGTACAAATACTTACATAACACCATTTGGGTCAACCTTTAATTTAAGTAGGTATTCTTACTGCTAACAATCACACACACGGACACACACACACACACACACACACACAAACACACCATGGTTTGCGCTTAATTTTTGTTTTTGAGGATATACCAATCTTAGGTATATCTTTTCTTCTGCTAGTTATAAGAATTTTCATGCAACTACAAAGTGAAACCCTGTTATTGGCTTATTTGTAAGTTTTAAAATTACTTTAACTAATTTATTTTGTAAAGCTGTTGGGTTTTTGTTAATAAAGAAAATAAAATAAAAAAATAAAATTGGACATCTGACCGAATTTCTAAAAGAAATAAAGACATTTGAAATTTAATACTAATGTATGTATAGGAAAACCTATATAAATGAAGTTTTTTTTTAAGCAAATGCTAATAGCGAGACCTCTCTGCTGGTTTGTTGCTAGCTGCAAATCTTTGCTTATTAAATAATTTTTGTACCTTCACGTTCAGGAATTCGTTCAGGTGTTTGTACACGCGATTTGCCGACTGTAAATAGCTGAAAATATACGAGCTCTCAAATCAAATAGGAACTCGGGACGAGTGACGATTAAAACTTTCAGAGGGAATTTTAGCAAACATTGAACCGTACATATCGTATTCCTACATGATAAAACGTTCAACTTAAATAATAAAATATGTATGTTTTTTTCGATGCTTTTAAAAATATATCACAGCAAGTAAATTTAATTGTGTTCCCGGTTGAAGAGGTTGTGCCTCGGTCCTATTAATGAAAAACTAACAACGAAAATTGATCCGTGTAAGTTAGTTTCAGTATCTATTTTGTATTGTTACGTTTGCTCATATTAAATCAAAGGCGTTTATTGAATCGACAGTAAGAAAGAATCGAATACTTATTCTAATTTTAAATTATTTGAAATCCTTGTATTAACATTTTCTACAGTTGGTGTATTTACCTGTGGTTTCCGTTTAAACTGGAATGTTCGAAACTTTGTGCCGAGCAAATACCTATCGGAATTGTTTTATAACACCCAAATGTTTTCAGTTTGTTTCAATGAAATGGCTATTATATGGAGGATACTTACCCTTATTTTTTACTAAAATAAGTAAAACATCTTTAACATTATGTACCTACTTTATAAATGTAACGTGTTTTTTTTATATTTTAGCATAAGATGATTAAGAATGTTTTTGTCCAATAAGTGGTTTCTGTCCTCACAAAAGCAACTATTTTTAATGCCTTAGTCTTACGAACTTCTGCTTTAGAATGAGTGGTGGACAAATATGATTATGTTATTTTTTTCAAGCGAAAAGCAATTCAATTTCTATTCGACTGAGAGGCTCAGTGCATTCCTGCATCAAATTAAAAAGTTTTAATACGCAAATGTATAAGTGTAAAGGAGGGCCCTTTAGGTGTTGTCAACCTCGGAGAATATTTGCTTAGGATAATCAAACAGAGGCGAGGGCTCAAAGAGGTCCTTGATACAAGTGTTGATGATACAAATCGATGTTTGCCTCTCATCTGATGTAAAGAAGCGCCTCGTTTGCTCTGTGTGCTTCCATTTACCTTATAATAACTAGGAATCAAACTAACAAACGTTGAAATACTTGCATTTTTTACAATTAATTATTATTAAAGTCGCTTCCCGCTGTATGTGTGTATGTATACTTGTAGCTTTAAAACTACGCAACGGATTTTGATGCAGTGATTAAAGAGGAAGGTTTATTTACTTATGCATGCACAACATAGTATAAGGTTAAGCGGTACGTTAAGCCAGGTCGACTAGTGTTACATAGTATATTGTTAAAACTGTTGCTTCGTCTGACCCCCACAGACTCTAGAAGCTCATCGTGGTTGGGCAATAAAGACGTGTAGAAATACTTATCAAATATTTTCTTGTTGCCTGGCTTGTCAGATGATGTATGGTTCCCGGGGCCGTTCCCAAAAGCGCCAAGACGGCCGCTGGGGGGTTATAGTAGGAGCGAGCCCCAAATACCGACGCTCCTCCGAACGTCGGGAAATGCGATAGACATTTCCCTCTGTTAAAAAAAAGGCTATATTTTAATGAACAATTAAATTTTAAGATTAATGAATACTCGTACAAAAATGTTACGTTTTTCAACCTATTTATGTTGAGCCTCAACAAAGATAGAGTCCCTCAGATAGTAAATGCGTGGGGGTAGTCGTGGGCTTAAGCTAGTTATAAATAAAAACACTATTTATGTTGTAAAGCGTGTGCAAAAATAAAGATCCAATTTTAGGTCTAGCAGTATGTTTTGTTGTGGGAGGAAAATTTATACGTTTCGATCTACAATCCCTTAGGAAGGAAGCTTGTGCGTTCCTATTAGCATGAGACTCATATAATAGGAGAGAATATTTAGAGAATCGTTTCGAAATTAAGTCTTTGTAAGCTGCATGCAATATAAAATAAATATAGTGCTGCTTAATTTTTTTTAAAGCACTATCGACGTCAATGGCACGTCATGATCATCATTTCAACCTCAGCCGATAGACACCCTGGATCCAAATCCATCGGATCCAAGACCAGTATTATTGATATCCTCATCTAATGCCCTCCAGCTATCTATAAGTCGTCATTTTGGGCTATCTGCCCGTATAATTTTGATGGATTGAATATTTTAATTTAAAAAAAACTGTCGATAAACTTTCATCATTACTGCCACTATTAAAACTAACTAAGTTAGTTATTTGTGGGGAAAGTAAGTTGTTGTAGAAAAAAGTCGCCAATCAGGTATTATTAGATGTAAAATATAGACAAGTTATGTCACATTTTCAGCTACGGTCTTAAAAGCAGGGTCTTAAAGCCAATTAGTTGTGAAAACTATTCAAACATTACATAAGCTGTGAGTACCGGATCGCCGACTCCGGAGATGTAAAGTTAAATTTAATTACAGGCAGGTGCTGCCAGATGACGGTGCCAACTTGAAGAACCTTCTAAAATTATATCCGTTTTGTGATAGATAAGGTGCATTTATAAATTTATGTTCTGCAAGGTGCAAATGCCCTACAAAGATGGAGTATACCTAAACGCAAATGAAAATCTGATGCATATTTTGTGCGAGCCCTGTAACATAAACGGTCCATTTATCTCGGAAAAAAATAATGAGAGTTATATACAGTAAGATAGAACTAATAAAAGGTTTTTAAAAGCAACAGGCAACAGGACATAAAGCAAAGTAAACTGTAAACATTAGTGGCGATCATGAGAGAAGAGTCTTTGCTATTGCAAATAGATCTGCAATTGTTTTTATTTTACTTTGTAAGAAATTGGTTGTACTAACATGCGTCTCTGAGATTTTTAAAACAGATAAGACTCTTTCTAATTTTTAAGAAGTTAATTTTAATTATAAACTTTCCAAACACAATGATTTCACAGGTATTAGATTTATAATAACTTATAGCTGTAATAATAATGCAGATCTGTAACGACTTGTGACGTGAGGGTACTGGTTACGGCCCGTTGAACATAATAATTATCGAAACGTCGCTTCCAAGAAATTATCAGCGTATCCGAAATTGCCAATATAAATGGCCAGCTTAATACACTTTTTCGTGGAATACACCAATCCTCTTCAGCTTATCGTGCTTTAAGACGCATGTAACATGTTAGAAGTTATAAGCTTGAATGCATCTGACGTACTCTTGATATTGTATTACTTAGTCGCTGAATTCGTAAACGATTTCATCTATGTTTGGCCTATAAAGGTGAGATATGAATATATATTTGTATAGATTAGTCAAATCTTGATAAATTCAGGTTTAGAATGTTTCGATGTCACAACTTCGTTATATGTAAAAAAAACTTTAAACAGACTTGTTTCTCGTGAAGAAATGCTTGGTTCGTAAAACAGCACTACTGATCCGGTGGTCCCGCAGTCGTCGCCAGTGTGCTAGCCCGCTAACACAAACTAAATAACTTCCAAGAACTAACATACTCCTTGATTCTAACTAAGCTTCGCTTAAAGTTGGTTGTGGTCAATGGCCCATTCAGTAGCTTAGCTAATGAAAAGCTGATTCAAGTTTATTCATTTACCATTTTGGTAGGAAGATAGGTTGCTATAACGTTGTATGTAGGAAATATTGTAGTTATATACGTATTATAGGTCACTAATAAAAGATTTATGGCTTCGCTTATATGGATGTGAATTTATAATTCTAAGTTTACTTTTTATATTTTTACAAAGAGCCATTTCATTTGGATTTATTCAGCCTTTAGCTTGGCTAGTCTCTTGGGTTTTTAGAACAACCTAAATTAGTCTGGAGCTGAAAAAAAAAGATAAATTATTTCCTCAACAAAACTAAAGCAATTATTTTTATTGTTATATTTTTTGTCATGCACCACTCTTAAATATATTAAGTACCTCCATAATTTATTTATTCTACGCTTTCTCATTCGCACTTTTGACAAGTAGTTGCACTATAGCAGTATCTAGAGTCCTTTGTGAAGCAAAACCTTTTGCTCTGTAATTGGATTAGCGGTTTCAGTCCCAAGATTAGTCGAGAAATCTTTTGTTGTAGGAGATAATGCCTATTCCTTCGAGCTAACAACCTCAGACCTCAAGGGTGCAAACGTTATTCGTAAATGAACCCTGGTCGTCTTAAGGCTGTATTAGGAAACTTATTGTCCAAAATACTAACGGCTAGTTTCAGAAAACATAATGTCTATATGATTAATGTTCAAAATAAGACATTACGATGTTGATTAAGTGGTTTTGAAATTTTACTTTAAAAGTTACAACAAACAACTTCATACTAATTTAATTATTGCTTATATATTAATAGCTAATTGTACAAATCATTATTTACCTTCAAAGTATTTATGTAACCAAATAATGACAGTCGCACAATATTGCAGTAGATGTAACATGTATTATCCCGTTGTCTGTGAGTGTCCGCCAATTAAACCTTTCTCATAAATCACTCTTTTTTTAAAAAGCATCACAATCCGTTGCATTGTTTTAAAGATATAAGCAAGCATACATAGTGACAGACGCGAGAAGCGACTTTGTTTTATTCTATGTCTTGATAGGTATGTGATAGGATTATTTGGGGAACATCTGCTGTCTGTCCGGGACTTCTGCTTCCGCCTCGTCCGTCAATCGCTTTTCTCCGAATATCATAATAATATCTAAGTTATTATCTTCAGCCATGCTGCGATCACAACCCGCCTGCCAACTATATTGAGTATTGAGTAATGATTAAGACACGTATAAAATAATTTCTTTATTACACCCGAAATCAAAATTAAAAAAAAAAGTATGAGGCAGTCAAAATAAAAGCTTTTTAAAAAAGCCCCTTTGTCGATATTTTAACCGTTAAGTTTTTAATAAATGAAAATTATTTCGTATAAGTCATACTTAGGATACCTTTAAGCTAGATTCTTTGCTTAACTGTAAGTACGGTACGAGATATAATGTTGGTTATATGAGTAGGTACTAACATGAATGTAAGCAGACAAAGTTGGATAAAGCTAATTCCTTCATTCTGTGCGCAGTCGTGCGCGGAATCGAGATAGGTGCCACTGTCTCTGGAACTAAACTAACTTATTTAAGTTTTCAGGACTCATAAATTTAGCTTATCAAATTGTGAAGCTTGATTTTCTAGTTATGTTTTACTTTTCTTTATAATTAAATATATAATTTGAGTTTTTTTTTATAAAATATTTTATTTAAGTAAAGGAATTAAAACCTAAAAAGCTTATTTCGCTGATAAAAGAAAATCATTTTTTTATTAATTAAAAAAAAACATATTTTCATTTAGATATAACAATGTAAACGATATTTATGATTTGGTCCCACAGGATCAATAAATATGAAAAAGATATTTTGTTCATAATACGCTAAGAAATTTTTTTTATTAAAAAATTAAGCTTCTATGTAAGCATGAATAATTTTAGTGAAGCGAAAAAATAGTGTTTCAGGTTTCAGCAGTCCATCCCGGCAACTCTAGATTGTAAGCGATCTATTAAACGTGCTCTGCGCCGCAGTGCAGAGTGGTTAATTTTTCTTTTAACTTTCTAGAGAAGATTAAGTTACTAAGAACAATTTAGGAGTGTGAAAAACCTTTTTATATACTAACAGAGCAAATGAATAAGCTTGTTTTTTTCTATTTCTCTATGCTAAATAAACCTCAAACAGTTTAAAATAACAAAAGTATTATGATGGAAATGCAATTGTTATTTCATTTTCAATATGTAACTTGTTTATAAAAAATACCTAATATACCATAATACTATGTTCACTGAACCACACGTCCTTGGCTGAACGATAGCCGACCTAATTAGGAGCTTTTCCCACGGGGGCCTCTATCGTGGGCTCGAATTAAAGCAGCTCCTATGAACACTTCTGTTTATCAAGTACTAGTCGACCCGGCGAACTTCGTACCGCCTAATCTATTATACTATTTTGTACATGTACTATACATATAAACCTTCCTCATGAGGTAATCTATTGATTTAAAAAAATCGCATCAACTTGCGTTGCGTATTTTTAAAGGTATAAGCATATATAGCGACAGACAGACAGCGTAACGGACATTGTTTTATACTATGTATTAATTGATTATGTCTGTCTACATGTATACATATTGTTTGGTTATTTAGTTGTTAATAGTGGACTGTATTTATTTTATAGTTTTAGGCCCTGATCTAGAAAAGAAACACGTGCTCATCGTGCGAACTTAAAATTAGAAAAAAAAGAGAATAAATACTCTATACATAGTTCTTGACTTTATGTTGGTATAGATTCCAACACATATACATGGTAAGAATAGTACTCTACTAAAATAGTACGTATTGGTGTGATGTGCGCGTCAAAATATATATCCTATTTCGTTTCAACATTGATAAAAGCGTTCCTGAGTAAGCCTTAAAACAAAACCTATCGTATCGCTCTTGAAAGGGCTTGGGGATCTAGACTAAGTATACAAATACATTAAACAAGATGGGTATAAATATAATATAGGAAATTCAGTTTGCAGTAAAGTTAATATAATAAATAAATAATAAGAACCTGACAAAAAGTAATGTATGTACATATTTACAGTATAAAATTCCGGTTAACTAAAAAAAAAAAATTTTAAATAAAACATATACCTACAAGTAAAATATTTCGTTCAAATCGCCGCCACTGGTCGGAACCGTGCCCAGCAGGCTGGCTGCGTTTCCACGCTGGATGGCCAGGCTTAAACGCTGGCCAAGATATGAGCCGGCCCGCTGGTCACCTGACTGGTCGATCAGGCGCGTCGACAGTTCTTTAAACAATCGGCGCGCCTCCGGCCCCCACGGCCCTAGGGTTTCGACCCCAAACGGCACAAATTCGTACTCCCCACTAAGGGTGCCGTATTTGCGCCGTTTGAGGTCTTCAGCAGCTGCGGCTGCCGCGCCCGCGCCAGCTGCCGTGTGTCTGACGTGACAGGCCGCCAGTGTGTCGACACATGTGGCGTCCCACACAAGGGGCCTGCCGCGCTTCCACGGTATGACAGTCATACCGTCGGGCCGCTTGCCGTCGTCACGCACCAGCCCATTGGGTTCCAGTATGGCTGGTACGTGGACGCTGGCTAGGGCCCGGCGGATTATGTCGTTCAGGCTGGCGTGGCGCGGCAGTCGCCCCGCACTGCGCGCGCAGGAAAGTCCGTGGTGGCCGAATCGATCGACCATGCCACCGCAGTGGCAGCGATGTGGAGCGCAAATCGGTACCCCCAGCCGCAGGCACACCGACAGCGATAGGGTAATCCTGTCTAGCAGGGTCCCTATCGCTGCCGATGGAACAGCTTGCAGCCAGTACCCCGACACCGGATCCGAGGCGGCAAGGAGGCGAGCGCGCTCTACAGAACTGCTGGCAGAGTTTTGAAGATTTTGTTGGACAGCCCTGCAGAGCGGCTCGTCCCATTGTTTTTGTATGTTAGGGTTGGCAGGGTGGTCCTCGCCCGGGCAAGCTGCGCTCCAGGCTGTCCTTGCCTCGTCTACGTACGACGCCTCAACGTCACCGAGTGACGGGTTAATTATCTTACCGAAGAGGACGTGCGTACTGTGGACGGAGGAAAGGAAAGCCGGGAGCGCAACACTGGAAATTTTGCGGATTCCCAGGCCACCTAGACGAACAGGCAGCGAAGCTTGGGACCAAGATCTGTCATGAATGGGACAATTTAGAATTTCGGTAAGAGTGTTCTCAATGATATTGTCTAATTTATTAAGAGAATTTGTAAATTTCCAAAAGGGTGCGCATCG
This sequence comes from Euspilapteryx auroguttella, assembly GCA_951802225.1. Lineage (NCBI taxonomy): Eukaryota > Metazoa > Arthropoda > Insecta > Lepidoptera > Gracillariidae > Euspilapteryx > Euspilapteryx auroguttella. The sequence continues at coordinate 4,369,536 of OX637660.1, read as the reverse complement.
GAGTGAATACATAAGTTTTGGTACGAAAAGACAGAATTTAATAATGAAAAAAGCCATGTGGGGGTGGATGGTAAGCAGTCGTTCATGTGATTCTTCAAATTTAGAGGCCTGTTCGTCTACGAAGCCTGGGATCCCCTCGTTATACAACGGCGCGCCGAGGAGGCGGAGCGATTCTTTGTTTAAAATTTTGATGTTTTGAGCCAAAAGGTTAAATTTTGTAGAGATCGATTGCTTTTGAGTATAATTTAGGTTTTCCGAAAGAAATAGTTCACATTTAGAGAAATTTAATTCTAAACCAATTTTGCCAAACATATCGATTAATTTTGATAAGTCGTCCAAAACTGTGTCTGCGTCGCCTCCTAGGGTACCGTCGTCGAGGTACCAAACATTAAATTTTGATTTTAATTTCGAAATTGCCGGGTGTATTGCCAAACTGAACATAGCTGGCCCGAGTGGGTCGCCCTGTTGACAGCCTACTGCCGAAAGGAGTGGATTGCTTTTAAAAGTTAATTTGGATGGGGTGCTATAGCATTGCCAAAGGTAGGGGTAAATTTCTGGGATGTGGTTTTTTACTTCTGTCAACAGGGCGCCCCTGTCAACCGAGTTGAAGGCGTTCTTAACGTCCACCTTCAGCAGAACGTCGGCAGTGCTTTTCTCCAGGTAGGTTCGGGCAGCATGGACGGCGGCTTCGCAGCCGCCCCTGCTGCCAAAACCTAGCTGTGTTGGCTGAAATCTGCCGCAGACACTCGGTAAAATGTGCCTGCAGCAGATTTTGGACACTAATCGACGGATGCACATGCCGACCGCTATCGGCCTGATCCCGCCATCCTTTTTTTTTAAAGCGCAGAGGTTGGCGCCATATAGGACCTCTATAACGTTGGCGTCGACACCCCCGGACAGCATCAGATTCGCCAGCAGCACAATGGCATTCAATAATTCTTTGCCAGCGTCCCCGACGGTTCCCCCCACAAGGTCTTTGAGATGCTGTGGGGATAAACCGTCCAGGCCGCCAGCAGAGCCGTTCTTAAACGACATTATTGCTGCTAGCACCTCCGATGCTGTCACCTGGGGGGTCGGCGCGGCGGGGTCAGGCGGGGCCGGCAGGCTCGACGCTGCTGAAGGTGAAGGGTGCTTGCTGCGCAGGGCAGCAAGCGTCTCGTCGGTGGCGGGGGCGACTGCGTCACTGCTGAATAGGAGGTTGGCAGTTGCTTTAAATATTTGATTAGATCTAAATGCCATAAATCAATAAATATAATACTCTTCCGTTACTGACTGACTGACTGACAGACATCGCAGAGCCGAAACTACTGGGCGTAGCGGACTGATTTTACACGTGGGTTCCTTGAGAAGTGTAGGGGAGCACTAAGGAATAATTTGCCGAAATTCCCATGGAATCGGGAATAAACGGGAATTATGTGTTTATGAGAAATCTGCGCGAGTGAAACCGTAAGGCAGCCTCTAGTCAGGTAATAAAAAACAAAAATAATGCTGGCTCGTATCTGTCATAATAATTTTAACCCCTTCGAGCTGTTCCTGAAACAGTTTTTAACAAGTATTGTGTAGGTAGTTGGTGTCATTCTATAACTTGGATTTTTGCAGGAACGCGAATTAGTGAAAACATCGAGTAAATGAGCATGCGCTAAATTTCGCGTGGGACGATTTTAGACAACTATGAAATATGACCTCGCTCCTCGCTACATCATCCTTGCCACTCTGAAATTCACTAAACAAAAATTCGGAAATAAACTACTTCCTGCGTGATGTGATTGCGATAGAGAACCGAAAAGGCATTATACGCGTCGTCATCAAATATAACTATAGTATAGGTCAAACAATGTTTTGATGTTGAAAGCCAGGGAGTGAAACACCCGCTTTGCTCTTAGTTTCGTTCTGCTCACTTTGAGATAAAGATTCGCTACCTAACCATGCCAAGTTGCTAGTGCCAACAAGAGACATAGGATTTCAATGGTCCTCCAAGCTCATGACCTTTGTCTCCTATTATAACAATTTCGTACAGTGGCGGTCTAGGACGGCGTAACAGATTTGTCTACGGTCTCGTGAAGCCTAGACTGTATTTACCAAAGAACTTGTTCTATTTTGCTGTATTGCAAAACCGGAAATGTTACGCCGTCTTAGACCGCCAATGAACCTATAGTTTTTCTGTAAGCGTCAGAAAATAAAGGAAGAAAAATTGGTATTCAAAAATTGAAACTGTAACCCCCCTACCAGGAAAATAGGAGCCAACACGTAATGCGATGATATGAAACAAATATCATCTCTAATTTTCCTTGTGAGTTATCACGCGCATATCTCAGCGGCGCAATGTCTCCCGTCCGTATATTTTACGATTGCATGAAGAATCACGAGGGTTTTAAGATTTTCCTTGTGTGAAAATTTTGGTAACAAAAACCAAACTTGTACTTACCATTGTGTTTTGGATATCCCTTTTGTTTAAATGTTTATTTTTCAACAGCAACTTTTGTACTGAAACATCAAACAAAAACTTAGGTCTAGAATGCAAAAAAAATTCTTAAGAAGTACTTCTTTTTACTAATTAATTCTTACTCCTATTAGCGAGACTTAAAATATGATGGGATGCATGCAGTGTACCCTTTCACAATTTAAATTAACGATCTGTTACAATGGCGGCAGTGGTATAGGTTCATTATTGATGTATAACAACGTCAAAAGATATATTTGTTTTAGTCCAAACCGACCTCATTAGCACACTGGCCGCGCGGTTTCAAACAACACGGTTCATTGAGATTGTAGCATGCATGGAATTAGAAAGTACCGTACCTACTTATTAATTCCATGGTAGCATGTTAATGAAATAAACTGCTTTATCCTGGAAATGCAGGTTTTTTATAATTATTTGGGTGTCAACTAATATTTATACAATTCTATTTCAGACACTCAGTATTTCATCCCACTTTATGAAACTTAAAAAAAATGTAAAAACATAATTTCAATTATCATACATGTGTTAGTACTTACTAGGTTTTTTATTGTTAAGTAGGTAGGTAATAAAGATTATCATAGTCATGAATGCGGTACTCACGACGGTTTTTATTTAGAAATTATTATAAGTAATTACGTGTTTAAATAACCAACAGTAGCCAGACATTCTGAATGAAGCAAGTTTTCTTTAGGAAGCCGTATTGACGTCACCCACCGCCCTAACTGCCCAAATAAAATTAAATTCTATGTACCTAGGTATTCACGGGAAAACAATAGGCCTGTTTTACAGTTTAGGTTTAATGTAGATAAAGGAGAATAGATAGATAGATGCACATAAGTATACAATGAAAAGAAAAGAAAAAATATTAATCTATTAAATAATTATTGCTTTCTTTTTTGTTATGTTTTTTTTAACTTCTTTACATTGTGTGATTTAAAAATGCCATACTTTTTTTTAAAGTTATTCCTAAATTTAAGTAAAACAAATTATTTTTTCATATTTATAAAGTAACAAGTAGCCGTCATCAAAGCAACCTCAACTGCAAGTTATCGCGAGCAGGCAACATCTACAAATGGACGGAAGTCATAAGGGCAGTCCCTAAAGCCTGTGTCTAAAATTGGAAGTGTCGTAAATTTCGCATAATGTTCTTGGAAACGATCGGGAACAATAGGGCGCCTGCCTTTTCGTACTTTATGCCTTCTGCGTAAAGTTTTGTGATTATTAACAACCTGGCACTGGTTTTATTGTGCCGTTGCAACATAACATTTACATCTTTTTATTTATAAATAAGATTTTAGTGAAATTTTATAATTATTATAATAACCATTTACTTACTAACATTTCCTTTTTTTATATAAAATACTAAAGGGACCCCAAAAAAATTATAGCAAAAAATATAATTACCTACTAGGTATGAATTTATGTTTTTCAAGTCTTGGGAGTTTTTCCCAATCAATCAATCAATATATATAAAACTCTTCCGTTACTGACTGACTGACTGACTGACTGACTGACAGACAACGCAGAGCCGAAACTACTGGGCGTAGCGGGCTGAAATTTTGCATGTAGGTTCCTTAGGGAGTGTAGGTGAGCACTAAGAAGGGATTTCCCGAAATTCCCACAGGAACAGGAAAAAACGGGAATTTTGTGTTTATGAGGCGCGGGAAAAACCGCGGGGCAGCCTCTAGTATATATATAAAACTCTTCCGTTACTGACTAACTGACTGACTGACAGACAACGCAGAGCCGACACTACTGGGCGTACAAAGCTGAAATTTGGCATGTAGGTTCCTTAAAGAGTGTAGGTGAGCACTAAGAAAGGATTTCCCGAAATTCTCACGGGAACGGGAAAAAATGGGATTTTTGTGTTTATGAGAAATCTGCGCGGAAAATACCGCGGGGCAGCCTCTAGTATACATATAAGCAAGTTTCGGGCTAGTACCAAACAACAAAAATGTTAAAATTATTTATAACTAGGTATATGAAGAGCCTCATAAAGTCTTGTTTTACAACTGAGATAAGGCTCACCATCAAAGGTCTTGAGCCTGAGACTCCTCGGAATTATTGACACGAGCTTTCCTTTATTGCAGTTTTATTAAAGGCTGACACGTGAACGCGAAAGCTATTAAAATCCTCATTTTACGGAGCGTTATAAAAATCAATAATGTCAAGAAGAGCATATACCTAAGGAGTTCTGTCGCATATGCAAAACATTTAGAACTATTTAAAATAATACCCAATACATTAGTTACTTAAGCCATACTTTTTAACTTATAAACACAACACTGCTCCGCAGTACTGCGCGGAATGTTGCAATAGGATTTTTAGGGAGGGTGTGCTGCACATCAACATTCCCTCACTGACCATCTTACTATTTTCTATACTAATATTTTATATACATCGAAGCTCAGCAGACTGCTAAAACTTCTTACAAAATAATAAGTTGTTAAAAACCGTAGCTACCAGAGCAATCTTTAAGTAGCCTCGGAAGTTTGTTAAGCGTAAAATTATGAGTTGGACACTGAAAAAAAATATATTTTTTAAGTTTCGTATTGATTTTTTACTTGAGAATGTCCGAATAGTGATCACAACGCGCACCTTCAAACTTTTTGTAAAGTATCGACACTTCTGTATAACTTTACAACTTTAAATCTACAGGTGAAGTTCTGTTCTGTAATTCCATAATAGAGTTCCATTGACAACAAAACCGGTCTGTACAATACTAGCGTGTCCCATCTCACTGTACAATACACGTTGACTATCATTTGTCAAAATCACTTCACAAGAAAAACGGTCCAAATTATCGTTACCAGAAATAAAAAGAGATTCGTCAAACCGGACGGCCGGCGGCGTCGACATGACATTTCGCAATTTCTCAGATATTCTATATTCTATGGAGCCTCGAACATCGTATCGAACCACACGATCCTCAAAATGATTTATGGGACCGAACGAGACGTTCCGAAATAGTGATGCTGAACACTGGCGATAGAGGCAATACGTTTTTTATTTATAACCAAATTTAAAGTGTTAAAAACAAATGTATATCAATTAATTGACTTATATCCAAGTCCCATTTTCAATTATCTCGTTATAGCTTGTTTAAGCTAAAATTAGTTTCACCTGTATGTTTGTATGTACATAATCCATATAACTGTCTCGTTTAGGCTTGATTTTTCGGCCATTGTTTTTTTTATTACCTATACTTTCAATATAAAAAGGTATTTATGACAATATGCTAAAAATACAGAGAATATGAAAAAAAAAAAAAAACAGAAGCAGAAGCGTGTTTTTTAAATAAATAAATATGTTTTAATTATTATATTACCGAACCATTTAAATTAATTACACCGCTCTTTTGATACAGAGCTGCCTTTAAAATAATACTAAAAAGAAGGCAACTTCAGTTTTATTCCAATTCAAAAAATCTATTCTCTTTGCCTACCCCGATGGGATACAGGCGTGACGTTATGTATGTATGTATGTCAAAAAAATTGGGATTCGATTATGTTTATCCGGACAATTTTTTTATTGTAAGCCCAGATATGCATTTCATAATAAATATGTAATTGTATTAATTTTGCAAATCAAATTCTACCATCATACATTTAGCAACACTATGTCGTTGTATAAATTGGAAACTTGTCCGCGATGTATTTCACAGTTAGAAACTGGAGAAGTTTGTTTTATTGAACAAAGTTGCTTAGTTTATCGAATATAACTATTTATAGTTATATACTGAAGATGATCGACGTTATGAAACAGGACTTTTTTTTCCTTTATAAATTTGTTTAATCTGTAAACTATGAAATTATATTACAAAACTCATACTTGTCTTAGCCTAACATCGTCACAGTTTCTTTAAAGATAGCAACGGTCACCGGTCGTACGCGACCCTAATAATACGTAGATGTTTTCCTGGAAATGTGCTGATTACTGCATAAAATTTGATGTTCTTTAAGCTATAACAAAGTCACTATAAGCAATCGAATCATATTTTTTATATAGCTACTGAAATATTAAGATCTTGTTGTCGTGTAATTTTTTCTTCACTAAGTAACCGACAAAGTCGCGATAGAGAAAATCGACAGCGATAAATATTCTCTTTCATATGGAAATTCTCATAAAACGTATCAAAAGATGATGTTTTGTGAAGATAGAAACATAATAAATAAGAAAGAAGCAGAACATTCTGAAAAATATATGTTTATAGATAAAAACTGTTTTAAAAAAACTCTATCATTAGTAAGACTAAAAAGTGCTAAGTCCCAACGGATCACATGATTCGATCTGACTTTTTGCTTGCATTGATGAGATCCATTTGGATTGTGATCCGTTTTTTTCGATCTGATTTGACGGACCCCTAATGTCAATGCTAATTTAAACCGAAACTAATAAAATAAATAAAATTATGAACTATTTTTTTTTAATGCGAACAAAATAGCTTTTATAAATCATAACCTATTAGATAAAGCACTTTATGGATGCGATTTTATACTAGAAAGACTTTAGGGTAAATTTTAGGGAAAACGTTTTGGAGGATTTTTCGTTTAGGTTTTTTTAGAATAATTCATTCACATGTCTCGCCGCGCCGCTCGCTCGCTGGTGAGATAATCTCCTAACAGAGTGTTAGACTGACATATAGCTAATGCTTTGTTTGTCGATAATAAACTCATTAAACATTGTTCGAAGAACATTCAACCTAAGATAATGTAGTTCCTTTTTTTTTTTTTTATGGCGGGGAAACTCCTAACGAGTACCCTGCAGCCCCGGGGGGAGCCGCAGGGTTATGTGGGGTTCGCACCCACTAAAACCCCGCCGGTGTCCTTCTCGGCTGATAGCAGGAGGGTCGCGGGTAAGCCTGTGGAATTCTCCGCAACCCCCCCCAGCATTGGCTGTGTAGCCTCTTCACGGGGGGACAGGTGAAGGTAGTCCCCCCTGAGCGCGGATGCCTCTTCCTACGCTCGACGGCGGAAACGGGACACCGCGTTCCGCCGTCCTTCTCGGGGCCGTTATATGACTACACGAGGCCCCCGCCTCGTGCACCCAACGACCCCGGGGTCCCCTCTTAGTCGCCTCTTACGACAGGCAGGGGATACCTCAGTCCTATTCTTCGGCCCGGTACTGCAGGGCGTAAGATAATGTAGTTCCTGCTTTAACTTCCATAATCAATAAACGGTAGTATATTACATGCTTTATAGTCAATAGTCTATAGTATTGTCTATGTATGTCTCTCTCTCTCTCTCAACTCTCCCGTGAACCGAATTGTATGTGCTCTTTAAATTAAATCTAAATAAATAGTTATAACTGTTTAATCAAAGACTTTTAATGTTGTGCGAGCAATAAACATCATTTACAATGGACATACTAATAATTAAACAAACCTATCTATATTATGTATTACCATACCAAGTCACCACCTTGCCGCTTTGTGAACTTCAAAGTAATAATTTAAATGTTAATGATGTATAGTTTTCTTTATTTAATTAAAACCTAATACCTACAAACTCTTCTAAACTATAGGTAGACTTCTTCCTTTCATTTGTGTAATTTTCTAGTAACGTGCATACTGTAAAGAAACACAATACGCGTGCCTAAAACAAGCACTTAACTAATACGTTTCTTGAATACAAATAAAGATAACTGCGCTAAAACACCTAAACGAAAATACCTCCATGCATTTTAATTCTATATTCTGTAAACAGTTTGCAATGTTATTTCATTGCCCTCTCCTTTCTCCTCCTTTTTATGGTTGACTTCACGTTTTCTAAAAAGACATTGAAACATAAAACTAATTTACTTTTAATATTTTGTATATTTGGTGTGCAAGAACTTAAAAAACAAGTTTACATTGTTTTTTTTATTTTTAAATTCAATTTCACCAGGAAATTTCTCCACTGTCAAATGGATTTACATAATGCCGAGTATCGATCGGTGCGGAAATAAACAATTTCCTGACAACAAGCCGAGGGCAGCGGGGATAAAGTTCAAAAATATGTAATTAATTTAATCCATGGTTGTCCTTATTTACGATACAAAAAATATCATGAAAAATTAATCGTGGGCGATGAAACATAGAAAAAACTGTGGATTTTTGAGGTGTAAAAAATCACTCTTACGTATTAGGCTGCCCATTATAATTATTGTACCTAACAATTTAAGAAATTTAAAATCATGTTAGGTTAAAAACTAATTGACAATAAAGTGTCTATCTAACTATTTATTTAATTATTAGTACTGACGCTGATCATCATTAGTTCCCGGGGTCCTTTCTGAAAACTTTGTGACGGCCATCGGGGTGTTATAGTGAGAGCGAGCCCCACTTACCCTCGCCACTCCCCCGAGCGACGGGAAATGCGATAATTATTGAATTTTAGTTCTTTTTTATCTATTCAATATATTGTTTGTTATTGAGTAGGTACAATAAACCTGCGACTCTGCGACGCATAATATTTTTTATCCTTATAAAGTATTCCTAAAGTTAAAACGTCTTCTGTTTCATAATGTAAACACACTAAACATACGTGTACTTGTAACACGTACAGCTATATTAATAAGGTTCAACAAGTGTTTACATGTTGGTACAGTCGGTTGTACATGTACAAGTACATCCGGGACCGGCCTGAAAAGGGAAATAGTCTGCCAAATGAGAAATTTACAGCGGATTGATCGTCCGTGTTTAGACAACACTTTGAATTGGTACTGAGAAACGCTTACTATATAAATAGGAAGATTCAGTATTAAAAAAAACGTAATAACTTAACTAAACTAAGCTTAACTAGATAATTAGAGAAGTAAAATAAAACTAAAACATCGATTGCGATTTCTAATTTAAGCAGTACACACACAACACAACACAACACATCACACTAAGTGACCAAAACTAGGTAGAACCTGTATCTAGGTTGCCCGAAACATTTACCGAGACGAACCGTACACCCAGACCGGGAAACAAATATCGATATTCATCATATCAATATTCACCCCGCAGGGAATCGAAACCAGGTGCATCCGCTTCTCAGTCCACATCACTGCCAACTTAGCTACGGAGCAGTGGTACAAAAAAAAACAAAGACTTCATAATAAATGGTATGAATAAGTAAGCGTAGGTAATAATGCTCTCTAACCAAATAACTGTAGATCATAAATTAGAGATTTCCTCAACACACGCGGGGTCCGCTAACTAAACGACCCCACACGGGGCTATTATTAAGATAATTCGGCCACATGGTAAAGACCAGGGAATTAGTGGAGACACATTCGTGGCTATAAACCTTCAGTGGTTTAGCTGTTTCCTTATGCCTTCGTAATTAACATTATTATACCTACTACAATGCTGTTCTGACGTTTAAATAACGAATAAATGTCAATGAAGCCCGTGTTTTTTATTTTATTTTTTGCATTGCAGTGGTGATATTTTTTGTATTCTGGTAATCAAAATCATATAATTTCTCTTTTACAAAAAAGAAACCCGCCTTCTTCAATAAACTGACACATAAATCAACTGAACACTTCCTCTATTTCGAAGTCGATTAAAATATGAAGAAAAACATTCTCCTGAATGTAATAAATACTTATCTGGAAACCGCATCAAAACCGGTTCAGCCAAACGCGAGATAATCACGGAAAAATATACATACTTACATAAAAACATACATACACGTCAAACTGATAACCCCTATTTTGAAGTCGGTTAAATATGGTAACCCTTCAAATGACAAGATAATTGGTTGACAATACTAGAAATTTCGAGCTAAGAACTTACCATAATAACTTGATTTCCGATCCGTTTCACATAAACGTGCAAATCGGAAACGCGGCAAAGAATCATTTTAGTCAGGAAACATATCAATCAAGTTTAAAAATTTATCAAATAGACAATTTATGGGCCTAAGATGTGCCTCTTAGGAATGTGATAGCCGTTTATAGAAAACGTTCTTAGAAGGTCAATAATAAAGGTTATTTCCGGTTGACCTCCTAAATGCACTTCGAAGAGGCGCCGCAGTTGTACCATTGAACCTAATAGAGATTCAGTGGGTGAATCCTTCAGTGGAATTAAACTGAATGCGTCGTGTTTTATCCTTGATAGAGGTCGGGTTGTTGTGATATTTGTTTCACTTTTCTTGGCTTTCTTTTCTTTAGCCGGGTGACTTGTTGTGGAGCGTGATTAACTAACCAAGTTAGCTTGAGTTTCTGTTATATTTTTTCGGGGTCCTCACAGTCTGGAATGAACAGATCTCCTTAAAAATTAAATATATATTTGTACATAATAAATTCTATCATAATTACAAACATCCATTAATTTGAGAATTAACATATAGTATTTTTTCATATCGTTTCCTATAATATTTTTTCTGTAATACCTAAATTTTACTCTCTACATTTTTGGTAATAAACCTTTACAACTTTAATCTTCAACATTATATAGATATTTATTGTTAGTTTCTAAGTCACAGTCACAGTGTACAAGTCTTATTTGAACTTGGCCGTTTTTAACCTTTTATTTCTTTTCGTAAAGTTTTTATTCCTGCGCGACTTTGTAGTAAGAAATAAAATGCATTTATTTGTCTCCTGTAGTTAGTAAAAACAACATTTCTGTTTGAAACTCGGATAACAAGACAACGAAATATGGTTTATAAATTTAATTGAAAATACTGCGACTAAAATCTATTTGTTTTAATAACGGTTTAAATTCATTTTTAGAACTGAACTGTCGATCTCTTTAAATCAAGTAAGTATAAATATAGAAGAAAACAGTTTCAGAATCGATATAGCACTGAATGTGTATGAGGTAGGCATTTAGCATGGTTTATAAATCATCGCAGTTTCAATATATTCAGTTAGTTTCAACAAAGGCCTGCACCAAATTTGCAACCGCGAACCAGCTGCCCACCAGCCGTACTTTACCTACTACAGCCAAACTATACACTGCAATCCTGCTAGAAAAATCGATATCGATACTTCTCAAACAAATTAATTGCCTTTAGATAGTTACCCCAAAACTTTTTCCGATGAATTACCTAGATATAATGATGGTAACTGTCAAAAAATTAAATTGTTATACAAATTGTATTGGTATTAGTATCATAAAAATAAGTCAATTGTACCGTAAACTTAATCAATACATAAAACAAAGTCGCTTCCTGTTGTCTGTCGGTATATTAAGTATGCTTGAATCTTAAAAACTATGCAAACGGATTTTGATGCGGTTTTTAAATAGATAGAGTGATTCAAGAAGAAGGTATGATATGTATGCACAACATAGTAATAGGTAAGACGGTGCAAAAGTTCACCGGGTCGACTAGTACTAAAAATTATATTAATAATAAAAAAATAACGTACGTGTGGGTGCAAACTAAACTGTCCCATCTCTACACGATATCCGATTGTAGTCACGTCAGTGGGCCGATGTTTTGCGAACTAGTGCAAGCCGATTAAACGAACGCTACGAAATGCTCAGTCGGTATTGCTATTTGATTGACAGATGATAAATCTGTTATGATTTTGTATGGTTTTGAATAGTAAATGACTTTATTGCAATCCGCAGAAACTTATCCAGTTATTCATTAAAAGTTGAAGAGCATTATAGTTATTTGACGTATGTCAATTTAGACTAAATGTCACGTATTTACCATACAAGTAACCAGAGAAGTAGACCTCCAATAAAGCTACTAAAAATCACTGTGTCTTTATGAATAATACGGTAAGAGTTTTGCAGTTTTTTTTTACTTTGGGGAGTAATTTAACACAAACACTATCTAATACAATATTTGCCAATGCGGTATAGGTATAATAGTAAAATATTAAAAAAAAAAAAATGTACTTTATTAGATTTTTTAACCGACGAAAAAACAAAAAGAAGGAGGTTCTCAATTCGTCGCGTATATATATATATATTTTTTTTATGTATGATCACGCATAACTTTTTACTGTGTGGACCGATTTTAATAATTCTTTTTTTAATCGACAGGGTATACCTTGAAGTTTGTCTGAAATGAAATTCCCACCCTAAGGGTGGGAAAATAGGGGTGACTTTTTGGTCGGCGGGTCGATTTATCCACTCACAGGTTGCATTTGCCGATCCGTGGTCTCCACTCGAGAACTTTTCGGCCCCAGCGGCCATCTGTTCTGCGGGCTATATGACCTGCCCATTGCCACTTCAACGAGCTTATCCGCAGCGCAGCGTAGGACGTCCACCGACCAGATGGACGGATGATCTGCGCAATGCTGCGGGTCCACGCTGGATGCAGGCCACCTGCGATCGGTACAGATGGAGAGCCTTGAGGGAGGCCTATGTCCAGCAGTGGACGTCCTACGGCTGAAATGATGATGATGATGAAGTTGCATTTCCGTGTTACATTATAACTTTTGATACCTACCTACAATATCTTTGGAAATGAAATAAAATCAGCTCCCTCACAAATCGCCTCACCAACCGGTCGTGATCGAACCTCATCCTGTTAGTCCCTCAACCTTCACCAGGTTGTGTGGCCACCTTGGGGGGTGCGACCACCCTGTGAAGGGTGATTAGCTGGGGTCAAAAAAATTAGCTCAAAAAAAAACTGAAAAGCAAAAAATAAAAACTTTTTATAAAAAAATTAAACCGCCGAAAAAACTGAAAAGCATTAAATAATAGGGAAACATTTTCTATTAGGCCTTAATTTACTCACTTCCTAAAGTAATTTTGGATTACCAAGAAATTTTGAGTCGGTGCCACAGAATCAACGAATAAAGATCACTAAATTACCTGAAATTCAAAGAAATAACAGTAAAACGTATGCCGCTGCGCATCGCGCTTTACATAGATAATGAATTTGCTTGTGTGGTGTGGCGCCGACTAAAAATTTCTTGGTAATCCAAAATTACTTTAAGAAGTGAGTAAATTAAGGCCTAATAGAAAATGTTTCCCTATTATTTAATTTTTTTATAAAAAGTTTTTATATACCTAAAGCTTTCCATAAATGTTTTTTTATCAGATATATTTTTAATACCGCAGCGGCAATGCGACACAGGATCGCAAGACATTTAAAAAACTATCTTACTTACTAGAATACAACTTTATTTGAGCAATTTATTCTAATCCAATAGAGTATCTGACGTCTATTCTTGACCTAGGATTTAATCAAAGGTCACCTAAAATACTAGTCAAGTAGTGGATGGGAGCCACATTAATAACAGGCTAAGTTAGGCTCAATTTGCCTCAATGGCGACTATATCAAATAGGGTGATTAAGGTTACTTACGGCCCGCGTTGCGGGGACCCGCCTAATTAGGGTGACTACTACGAGCCTTCTCTCAAGTAGTGTGATGTCTTTGTCACTGAAGGTTTATGAATACATTAATACGTAGAGAACTTGTGTATTGATACATCAGGCAGTAGTTTTTAGTACAAAATAATTAATTTGTACTTAAAAATACTGCCTGAAAAATGTATTAGAAAATAACTAATTAGCCAAATCCACAGATCATAATAAACAAGGTGGCCGAATCATTGCGACCAAGTATGTTTCATAGTTGTCTTAAACATGTAAGTAAATTTTCTGAAAAGGGGCATTACTATCTTAAAAAAGAACTAAAAGACGTCCACTGCTGGACATAGGACGTACGACATTCTGTGGAAAAAGCTAGAAACTACTACAGGTCTACCTATAGAGATGACTAAACTCTTTAAATATTAGTATGGTAACCAAGTTAACCGAGTGCGTTGGGCTGGAGCCACGTCGGAACCAAGCAGGCTGGAATGCGGGGTGAGGCAGGGGGGGTTGAGCTCGCCTGTACTGTTCAGCCTGTACATGGACGCGCTGATCGAGCGGCTCAGCAGCATGCCTGTCGGCTGCTCGGTGGACGGCGTCTCCGTCAACAACCTGAGCTACGCGGATGACATGGTGCTGCTGGCCCCCTCGGTCCGCGCGCTCCGTGAACTGCTTGCGGTGTGTGAATCGTACGCGGTTGAACACGGTTTAAGGTACAACGTTAAAAAGACGGAATACATGGTCTTTCGAGCGGGCACTATATGCCCCACTTTTGTACCACCTATTTATTTGAATGGGGAAGAACTTAAAAGAGTGGATCAGTTCAAATACTTGGGGCATATAGTTACTATCGACTTGAAGGACGATATAGACATGGAACTTGAACGTAGAGCGTTGTGCGTCCGTACGAATATGCTGTCGCGGAGATTTGCTCGGTGTACGGAGGCAGTCAAGATAACGCTTTTTAAAGCATACTGTACATCTCTGTACACGGGTAGTCTCTGGGTCAGACATACGAAGAAGGCGTACAATGCTCTGCGAGTCCAGTACAATGATGCGCTCAGGATGTTGCTGCGACTGCCTCGCTTTTGCAGCGCATCAAACATGTTCGCTGTGGCGCGCGTAGACGGCTTCGACGCTGTCTGGCGCAAAAAGACGGCCTCACTGCTGAGGACCCTGCGAGGCAGCAGCAACACCATCCTGGCCATGATCGCGGGGAGGTTTGATGATGCCTTAACCTGGACGCTTTTAAAAAGGACAATATCACTCCTTGTTATTAATTATTAGTTATAATTATTATTTTTAATTTTATGAGTATCAATTATTATTTTATTTTTATTTCATTTTATTTGATTTTATTATTTTATTATTTGAACTTTATTGATTTATTTGATTTATTTTATTTTTATTTAAATGTACTTAATTTTAAATTTTAATTTGAGTTAAGTCTGACCTGCCTATTGTGGACCAAGTTGTCTTTTAAATAAATAAATTATTATTATTATAGGCCTCCCCCACAGAACGCCACAGCGACCGGTCTTGAGCGACCCTCATCCAGTGTATTCCCGCAGCGTACACCAGATCATCTGACCATCTTATAGGGTCTGCCTACTCTACGTCTTCCAGTTCGTGGTCGCCATTCGAAAACTACTCAGCCCGAGCGACCATCTGTTCTTCGAGCTATGTGCCCTGCACATTGTTACTTAGGTTTCGCGATTTTTTGGGCTATGTCGATGACTGTAGTACTTCTGTGGATCACTTTAATTTAAATTCGACCACGCAGAGCAACTCCGAGCATAGCCCTTCCCATTCTAAAACTTAATATAAGGTAAAAGTGAAATTATTTTATTATTTTCCTAATAACAGGTAAATATTTTATTTATTTACCTTTTTTCAACAATTAGTTTAATAAATCAATATCTACTTTGATTAATAATAAAAAAAAATTTGGTCTGATCTATGAAGTTATATTTATTATATTTCGCCTTGATTTTTAATTCAACCTTTAAAAGTACACTTCTCTGATCTATTGAGGTGTGATACAAATAATTAAGTTAATATAAAGTAATTTCTCCAACTCGTATCGAGTTGGCAGCACAGGGTTTCTCCCGAGGGTCCAGACTGCGAATCGTTATAAATGTCCAAGGGACGATCCAATCCGGCAATGAACAGAAAGGAGCACTTTGTGGAGTCACTAATACCACCTAGTACTTACTTGAAAGATGTTCTAATCGGGTCTTTTCGTAACGTTAAACCGTCCGTCGTTTGTTTCTTTGAAAAGAGATTCACTCATACCGTAAAGATTTCTGCACAAAAGAACCATCCGCTATATTCATACCATCAATAAAACAATAATTTTGATAGAAGTTTAATTTTAAACATTGCCAAAGATAGACCCAACCTCTTTTGACAATATTCTAAAGTTAAAATTCATTTTATCACGTGACTTCAGTGCAATATTACCCAACACTGAATATGATCTTAAGTTCATGGGGTGTACGTGCTGGCCGAACTGCCGAGCCAGCAGTCTTACGTAACACATACAACATA
Source organism: Euspilapteryx auroguttella (assembly GCA_951802225.1). NCBI lineage: Eukaryota > Metazoa > Arthropoda > Insecta > Lepidoptera > Gracillariidae > Euspilapteryx > Euspilapteryx auroguttella. The sequence goes on along the minus strand of OX637660.1, from coordinate 4,353,274 downwards.
CAACGTCAATACTGACAACAATGGATTGAAGCCACGGATTGATGAACCCATTGTACCTTATACTAGATTGTTCGTTCTTTCGTTGTTATTTTGATACAATAAATTATTGCGAAGTTATAATATTAGAGTTGTAATAAAATTTTGCTTATTTTAATCTCGTATAAGATTAATTTAAGTAAACAATATATACGTAATAATTACACAAAATAACATTGATGCGTAGATCTACATATATTGTATAACAGCGAAAATTAACAAACCTTGTTATACATACATATATTTAACAACAGATTAAAAAAAACGACGACTCTATGCAAAAAATGAAAACCGTAGCATAATCTGCTACGTAGCGGCGTAGCACATGTCGAACGTAGCACAAATGGCGTGTAGCGCGTAGCAAATTGAGCACTCATCTGCGCTGTGCCACCCACCTGACTGTATTATTTATTATGTGTTTTTTTTGGTTTTGCATTATATTAAATTGTAATTAACACAAACAAGATTATATCGTATTGTGGATTGGGTACAAATTTTAATAACATAAGAGATCGGCTCAAAACTCTATTGGGTCAGTAAGTAATGCTTTTTTAATAAAAACGCCTGCAGCTGCAGCAAAGTGAAATTCGCTTTCAGTAGCAGTCTGGTTACGAAAGCTACAAGTAAAGAGAAGAAAATGGAAAAGCGTGCCAAAACTCTCGATTCGTCCATCGACCTAATGACGAAGCGATTGGAAATAAAGCTCTGATTGTTATTTTTATTTCATTGCCTTCGTGCGCGGTTTGAAAGGCTTATTTTTACACCTAAATCACACACAAGAACAAGCACCCATGTTTAATATTTTGGCAGAATGTGAAAGAGTTGAGTACTTGTTTTTATTTGATTGTTGTTTGTTTTTAATGTCAAACTGTAATAAAAGTTAAATAAAAACAAAAACATGCGATCAGTAAAATAAAGTTGATTACTTTTTCAGGGATTTTTTATAAAGCTTTTTGTTAATGTTTTACTGCATTCCACGGTGTTTGGTTTGTGTTCCGGATTTTCACGCCTCAAAACATTTTGTGACGGCCAATAAAACCCTTCTGAATTTGCATCCCGACCAAGCTTATTGTGTTTTTTTATACCCATGCTCCTATTTTCGACAATTTTCCCATTTGGTGAGTTTTTTTAATTTAGTTTTTAGTTTTAGTTTTAATAATAATTTTCAGCTCTGGTGTCATCGGTGTTCATCGTTTATATAATTATGTCTGAAATACCATTACATTACAGGAACATTAATAATCAAAAACTAAGTTTTATGTTAATGTCACTATATTTCATTTGAAATAATACTTTGACACAGTGAAATTTGTTAAAAAATATCCAAACATTTCTAACACGCACAGCAATTGGCATAATTCATTGAATTGGTTTACTTTTCTGATTCGAACATAGCTGAAACAAATTAATCGAAGGGCGATATCTAAAACAGATGTTTTCTGTAGCCTGAGGCGTTTCATTAAAAAGATTTATTATTGTATTTCGACATACAAAAGTGGACTAATGTGAATGTTCATTCTAGCTTTGAAGGATTTTTTTTTGTCAAATTTGCTATTTAAATAGAGAATAATTTTTAAATTTCGATATTAATTATAAAAAAAAATTAAGTCTTTTTATTAAAAGGATCTAACTAAATTGTAAAAATCCCTTTTTTAAAATACAACATGCTATTTTCAGCAATTTTAAGATGTTTTTTTTTGGTCAAACTAACCAATTGCCTTTTTAACAAAATCATGTTCAGCCAATTCACATCAGTCGCAAGACGTTTATTGCTGATCATAGACCTCCTCATATCGGCATAATGACCGGTCTCGTGCGACCTTCAACCTTCACAAGGTCGTCTGACTACAAGCAAATTAAATCAATCGAAATGTTAATATCCTTTTCTTGCCACTAGAAATGGCAGCTAGCATATCTTTGAAAATGCTTAGAAATTACACTACAGTTGAATTCCACTAGATAGAATTGATACTGAAACATGGCGACCTCAGCGCAACATCTAATGAATTAGCATATTATTGAAATATGTATTATCTGCATCTCAATTTACATGACAAAGGAGTGATCCGTTGGAGAAAGAGCTATGAAAATTGGATTTTCATCAAGGTCAGCAACTTGTACTGTGCGAGATTGTAAAAATACCCATTGGGCTGCTAGATAAGCCAGTATACCATAATTTTGTCGCTGGGGCATAGGCAAGTATGTAGAAACCAGCTGGCATCTACAAGGTGGTCAGACTACATGCTGAAGGTTGCAGACCAGTCATTATGGTGCTCTGTGGAATAGGCCCATGTTCTGCAGTGGACGTCTTTCGGTTGAGTTATTAGCTATTATACTCTGAAGTTTAATAACAATCCGATATGTGATAGTTTTTACGTGAAGGTGAACCAAACAACGATACATCACAACATCCGTTCAAATTTACTAATTTTATAATATTAGTTGGATATAATAACAGAAAGTATTTATTATAATGAAATCCTCATAAAATAGGAAATTAATTACCAAGATGGCCTTAATGAAGACTAAAGCTAGTTAGAGACTAAATCAAAGCTCTCTATGAAATTCAATAGGGTGATTATCATCGAAACATTGTTTGGTGTCGCTTTTAATTTAGGCAAAATTATTAGAGGCTTTGTAGGCGATCTCAAGAGATTGCCTGATTAACATTTTGGATATTGGAAACGCCGAGCTGATAGGATAGAATGGATTTGAGTGGATCAATAATAAATAATATAAATCGTCAGTAGGTATTAAGTATTATATAATCAATATATATAAAACTCTTATTGCCGTTTCGACCGCGCAACCAAGTTCTGAAACAAAAAACTGATTACGCTCACATTCTGTCGAAATTTGTCAAAACTGAATGGTGAAAACCAGGAATTTGTCAAAGCATAAATTAAGAAGTTATGAAGGTTTGATGGTGTCCGCGCGGTTCTCCCTGTTTCGTTCGCGCGGACACCATCAAACCTTCATAACTTCTTAATTTATGCTTTGACAAATTCCTGGTTTTCACCATTCAGTTTTGACAAATTTCGACAGAACGTGAGCGTAATCAGTTTTTTGTTTTAGAACTTGGTTGCGCGGTCGAAACGGCAATAAACTCTTCCGTTACTGACTGACTGACTGACTGACAGACAACGCAGAGCCGAAACTACTGGGCGTAGAAAGCTGAAAATTGGCAGGTGGGTTCCTTCGGGAGTGTAGGTGATCACTAAGAAGGGATTTACCGAAATTCCCACGGAAACGGGAAAAAACGGGAATTTTGTGTTTATGAGAAATCTGCGCGGGAAAAACCGCAGGGCAGCCTCTAGTCAACTATAAAGGCTATAGTGTGATAGTGTGAGTGGTACAGTAGCTAGCATATCAACCTATCCATGCCATTTTTAAAGAGTTAGATGTAAATATAGTAAAAAAAAAAACATTTGTAACTTGAAGCGCTTGTAACTGTAGTTGACTGTCTCAATTTCAAAATTACTCCTGAGGTTATTTAATTTATACAGGGACCAGCTGTTGTAGTTAAGTTGAGCCACATCTAAAGTAATATTTGTTCAGCTAAAGTCACTTTTACAAAACACCGGTTGCTTTAGGCTCACAAGATAACAACGGTGGGTCAAAAGATCGGTATACTTGTTTGCTTAGGAAATTACCGTACGTATTTGGTCTGCTAAAATGTTTCCTAAATTTGTTGAGACGTGACGTGATGTTTAACATTGTATTATAATGAGGAAAAACTGTGATCGGTCAACTCAGTGATATTCTACGAGTGATAGAAAATTTAGTGCGTTACTTAATGTGTAATTATATCCGTTTTCAAGTCATCTCAAACCCTAGTTTAGTGTTTTTCCGTTAACACATTATCGTATACAAAACGTTAGTATTTATCCCCCTAAAAATGAGACGGCCGTTAAATTTAATTTATGGCTGGCAGTAAATAACAAACGAAACATATTGTCTTTTTTGCGCCCGCTATAAAAAAAAGCGAAATCCTCCCGTATGTTTAACAAGCAATAACTGCCTGGGAAGATTACGTCGATCGTAAAGTTTCGAACGTTCATATATAAGTGTTTGTAGACACAGGATTCAGAATCATTATTTTTAATAGCTGCGATTTATTCGTCATAAAATAGTATTGCAGTTTTTATCATCCTTATTTACAAAAATCTACATAGAATGGGAGAATTCTAAAACACTAACGATTCAATATTTTTTGTTTTTAATGGTACGAACTACGAATGAATGAACACAATTGTACCGAAAAAGCAAAATTGAAACCTTTACAAATATCTAGTGAATTGAATTGATTGACAAAAGGTGACCGCAGCGAACTCTTCCGGAGGTAAATTGTTTTAACAAGACAACATAAATTTGTTTTAAAAAGCAAAACCGTTGTTTCATTCAAGGTAAAATTTTGTCAAATGACATTTCAAGCGGCATTATTATAAAATTTAAAACGATCAAATTTGCGGTCTGAATAAATATTCAACAGGGAACATTTGTTCAGTGTCCTATGGTTTTTCGTGTATACGCATCATAAGGTATACGCCCCTTTTGGTTTTCTAAAACCGATATCTAGCAACGCATCTCTGGTGGAAATGACCCTAAGGATCCTCAAATTTCCGAGTGCCTCCTCGGCAGCGGTAACTACGCGTCCCATAAATAATGCAAGAAGTTGACTTGAAAGGTGTTGTTGCTAAACTTTGCTAAGTGGAACAGACTATTCTAAGAAAATGTTGTTTTACGGTGAGTTTTTGTTACCTAAGTCTAAGTACCTACTAATATTTAAAAATTTGGGTGTTTTCGAACGTTGTTTTGTAAAAAAAAAACTATTCTAAATATATCCTAAGTTCTAAGTACTACTTTCGTATGTAAATGTAATAGTTTACCATATTATGATCTGATAAACCAATAAGCCCTACAACCTTTACAATATTAAAATCTGAAACAAAAAAGAAAATAAATTTCTCAAGAAAAGAGAAGTCTTTTATGCTACAAACTTGTCTTGTAAGATTTATTTTAATCTCCCAAACGAAAACGTTTACAATGTTACCATAACAATAACATATGGCAACAATAAAGCTTCAGAAACCTCGAAATTATCGTACACACATCGTACACGCTAGAAGATAAATTGCTTTACACAAAAAGGCTTACGCTCACAATCTCAGCCTAACGTAGCGATCTTAGAACAAAGAATATCCCAGTACTGAAATGAGCTAGGCATCTTGTGAATTAATATTTTAAGAACAGTCATGATGTTTGCAGAATAATTTAATCGTACTTAGAATGTTAACATTTTGGTATTTTCGTCACTGGATTTAAGTTGGCTGGGACCGTTCTTTTATTTTGAAAAGTACAAAATTATTAAGTTATGTCAACTGTTAAATTTCACTGTTCTGCGATTCTATAAACAAAAATCCATAGAAAAGCTATTTTTGTTGTGGTAAGATTATTGACTCATGCTGTACAATTAGTTGCGTCCCAGACCGGTCGGCGACCGGTAAGATGAAGATGATAATGATTCGACAAATCACAAAAAAATATGTTATTTTATTGAATAACTAGCTTTTGCCCGCAGCTTCGCACGCGCTTTTTCATTAAAAACGTTAATCACTGGTTGATTTAAAACTCAGGATTTTTCGTCACACAAATTTCACGTCGATACACTCAAGGAAGTCGATTTCATAGTCTCACAAAAAAAGCCCTGTTATTCTAGTTCCCGTGCGAATTTTGTAAATTCCTTTCTTTAAATACTCCTTCAATCACTGAAAAACTTGTACACCAAATTTCACGTCGATACACTCAATAATGTCGATTTTTCATAATCATTAATAAAAATTATTTATCATTAGTTTTTTTATCTTTGGATGTTACAGAAAGCCTAATCTGTAATTCAAATCGGTGACACGCAACCAACAATCCATCAACTGAGCATTTTAAGTGTAGTAAATCCTGATCACGTCAGGTACCTGCCAAACTTCTGTAATTGTAATAAATGGTAATCGCTGATATAATTTGTCGAACGTAAATCAGCGCCACTAAAAACTCAAAATTGACCTGAATATTTTAAAACTATTGATTTTTTTACTGATATGATTTATTTGACAGTGATGTGGACTGAGTAAGCGTGTGCACCCGGGTTCGATTCCCGGGCGGGGCGAATATTGATATGATGAATATCGATGTTTGTTGTTTCCGGTCTGGGTGTGATGTTTGTCTCTGTGTGTGTTTCGGGCACCCTAGATACAGGTTCTTCCTAGTTAGGGGCTCTGAGTGTGATGTGTTATTATTATTATTATTATTATTTAGTTTGATTTATATTTTTATTGAATGAATTTTATCAGTTTTAATCGTATTTAATAAAAATGTGTGAAACATGCCCTTGGCCAGTATTGTTAATTAAGTTTAACTGCTTCGATTCTCTATTCTGCTAACGAAATTCCCAATTAAAATGATAAAAGGAAAATAGATACTTTGATGCTAGACACTTTTCCACGAAAATATGATTTGAAATCAAATTAGTGAAGTTTATTCAATTTAAAGAGTTTGAGAAATCTTTTGTTATATTTACAAGGGTTTTAACTCATCTTTTTACTATCCGGAGTCTGTCAGACTACTTGCCTGAGACAAACGAACAGCAATTGTTTTTATTATTCCTATATATGTATATAGACGATTATATGAGAAGAATGCCAGCAAATCAACATTTTATATAAATCAATTCCAATAATAATTAATTGTTCTTTTAAGTTATTTTGTTTATTTCAATTAAACAAAAAACAATGTAGATACTGAAAACAAAGTGCTCGTCTGTTACTTACTTTTTAACGCAAACCACAAACCTTTTCTGACCACAAAATGCTAGGCTTTTTGGACTGCAAGCCGAAACGACATTATGTAACCGTACTGTGGTTAACTTAAAGGGAAATAAATAATGCTAATATATTTAATTTTAACGTGAATGTAATGTAATGAAAAGTATGTACATACTACCGAATCTTTCAAAATATGTAGGTATTTATTATGTGTAAGGTACTATTTTCAGGTACTCCCGAGTTTGGTGGAGCTGTAATAGATTTGTTTATTGCGGGAATTAACCCTACGCTCACCCTTTCCGCACCACAGATTTCCCTATAGCTGTAGATTTACCACCAGAGTTACCTATAATTGCAAACATAGTTCTTATTTAGTTTTTATAATTATATTTTTCGGAAAGCACATCAATTTTAATAGGGAAACTAGGCTAGCGATTATACCTTATTCATAGCATAATATGATTTAGTAGTTTTTACTCGTTTAAACATAAAATAAATTAAAAACCCATTATACTCAGAGGCCTCTTGGTATACTCTGTTATAGGGTCTCTGTTATTATCAACGTTCAGCCAGTGTCATAGTCGACATTCATAGGTTGCATAAGTCCATAAACCTACTTACCACCATTATGCGTTCTCGTGAAGGCGAATTTACCTTTATAGCTTGCAATTGTACATGTCAGTTTGAGCTGAAGTTTCTTTAAACTGCACCTTTAATCATGAGTCGCCTTGTGCTGGTTGCTTTTCTCAAGTGGTGTCGGGGGTGTCGTGTCGCCTGCAACCGAGTTTAAGCCAAAACAATCAGGCAGGCGTAGGCGGGCGCTAGGCGGCTCAAAGCAGCTGCTCCTTCCTTTGACAACCGACAAATAAGTGTTCACGCACACACTCGCGTGAATTTGCATTTTAATTACAACACAGCAGCACTTTTAGTAGTTCCCGGTATTAGGATAGGATCCTATTTAAATTTAAGGGTTATCGTTAACTTTATGTAAATATTTAGTTTATTTAGTTAAATTAAAAACTATACTTAATCATTTAAAAATTACCTATATAGGTAACATTGATTGAAATTTTTATTATAATTTCTTACATCAACGGAACAATAGTTTAATAATAATTTATTTTACCGTATTTAATAGAAAAAAATAGATTAACTTCTTTATTAATTAAATCCATATAATCGTACATAGTGCAGGAAAACAGAAAACACATAAGTGTGCGTTTCGACCAGAGATGTGTAGCGAGTAATACGTTTTTAAGAAACAATGGAATCATTTTATTCACTCGTTTTTTAATAATTGAAGTAAAAAACAGATTCCTCATTACGCATCTCTGGTATAAATGCAGAAATTATCAATAAGTTTTTGCATATTTTATTACTTGCCACAGCAGAAAATACAAAATTTTATTATTAATCTAGAAAAAAAAGACATTGTAATTAAAAAAATCGTGTTTTAAGATCCGAATTATAATTTTATTTAGACAGGCCGCGGACTCAACTAATTTGTAAATATAAATAGATTTTCCAACCCCACCGTAGAGCAAAATGAAAATATTATAATTGCCCGGGGTTAGACCGTTTATTAATCCCGGGTTAAGCTCTGAATTTGTAAATGGGTCTTGCATCTCATTTTATATTTTAGTATTAACCATTAAACTTACTTTAAAAGTTTAAAAAGCCTATTTGCAATAAATTTTTTTTTGTTTTTAAGAAGTGGTGTTTTTGGCAACAGTCGTTTATCATTGAATTAGGCATGACGTTGACTTATCGCTTGAACAGTTTTTTTTTTTAATTTTGATATTTCTTTATAAATCTACTTACTATAATATATAAAAATTAATCGTGGTTCGTTTGTCTCGATAAAACTCAGGAACGACCAAGCCGATTTAGATTATTTTGGGTTTAAAATGTTCGTAATAATCCAGGGAAGGTTTAAAATTTGGAAAAATTGAGGTGAATTTAATTCAACATTTAAAGAACAATTAAAGTTTGCCATATAAAATTGTAAGGCGCGATACGAAGTTCGCCGGAACAGCTAGTATTTTACTTAAAATTAAGGTTCAGAAGATCTGTCTAGTATCATTCCAATTATAATTTCTTCCCAGGAAACGGTTATTGTTATAGCTCTATTATGGAAGTTGAGACCCAGGGAGACTAGTTAAATTCTGTAATTGCCTACTAATTCTTATTTCAGATTCTTGTATTTAATGTTATGTAACAGTTATTTATAAAACTATATATACCTACTTGTTTAATGACCCAAGTGTCTTGGGATGAACGATGTCTATATGATATTTGATACTATTAGTATGAAATTCCATAGTTATGGAATAATTCTACACAATTTTTTTTAATAAACGCCAAATGAGAAAATACTAGGTATCTTTCTCATCAAAGTTTTTAAGTTTCTATCTTAAGAGTTTAGTAAGTACCAATATTCGTATTTCACCTTACTTATTTTTATAAAAATATAAACAATTCGTTTAGAAGCCCTACCTCATACTTAACCACGCAGCACTTACGCGTCCTTAACGAAATAAAGTACACCATTACATTATGCTGAACGCAAAGCGCGCTTTCCTCTAATCTGGCCAATTTGACTGCGCAGTGTGCGCACCTCCCATCCAGCGGCCCCCTGCCTACACCGCGGGCCGCAGACACGGCTCTCGATAAATAGAGGTGCGACGGGTCTGGCTTGTATGTACATCAAAGCCGGCTTGCCACACTGAAGGTCCCTATATAGTACAAACAATTTTATATACATTTATGACTTCACTTCACTTCAATAAGTCACCTAATGAGGAAACTAAAAAATCTAATTAATAAATATTTTTAATAAATTTAGTCTAAGCATAAAAATTATAGTTTAAAAATTATTCTGAATACTGGGAACTACTTTTACTTGACTCAAAAGTTGTACGCAGTGTGTTCAAACTCAATAAACAATATAATTAGGAAAATAACTTTGTAACCTACCTAGTTATAACTTAAATTCATATTAATATATTTTGGAAAAATGGTTGTTGAAACCTCTGGCAAAATATATTATTAAAAAGTGAAACAATATTCTATTCTATTTTAAACTCTCATGAATTATTGGGTCCATTAGTTTTGCTCAGCGGGAGTTCTTATCTGAGTCGTTTCATTTACTTCTCGGGACGTTGACAAATCTGACAGTTTCGGCACGTTTGGGCACGCCCCTTGATTTATGAAGCCCCGACCAAGGCCAGCTAGGCTTTCAAATTGCTAAATTATAATAGTGTCACTTTGAAGGTACCTATTCCTGAGAAAAAAAATAGGTAAGTTAGGTAGCAGTAAAGAATAGCAATCTAAACATATTATAAATATTTTGTTTATGGTGGCTGCGTGGTGGCTGCACCAATATAGCTCTGCCTCCCGAGTTAAACTTTATTTCGATTTTTCCATTTGATGCTTCCTAGGCAGCGTTTAAGTGATAAGCTGAAATCACACGACAGGGCAACAGGGCTTGACGAAATTTTAGTAAAGGATTGATCAATAAAATAAGGTTCTTTAACCGAATTGAGACATTAATACCGATAGTATTGCTTTTCTCTCTATTTTAAACAATTGTGCTGTTAATTTTTTTTTATAGCCAAGTCGTACATACATTAGCTAAATAAATATCACAATCGGATCAGTCGTTCCTTAGATCCGAGTTCCTTAAGTCGAACTAGTTAGTCACTTTATCCAAATTTACAAACATAAATGTCATTGTTGTGTATGATAGAGCTACAAAACACCGAATTTAAGTATTGGTAGTGTTATGATAAAATAATGGTATATTTTGGATTTAGCAGTCTGATGGCAATACTGCTATTTTTGTAGAAAAAATGTTTTTCGCGCCAGAACGAGACCTGTTTTTGTTTTGAAAAAAGTAGAATAGAATAGAAACACTTTATTGCATACAAAGTAAGACATGGCCAAAAGTAAGACAAAAGTACAGATAAAATAAACATTTTCACAAATTGAATTTGTATGCAATGGGCAACCTTATCGCTAAGAGAGATTTCTTCCAGGCAACCCAAAGTACAGCCCATCTGGTTTTTAATGAACATAAAAATGTTAGTCTGCTGTCATCCACGTATTTCTGCTAACTGACCTATTTTCTTTTTTTATATGATAAACGATTAAAAATAAATAGAGCAAGGCAACCGTGAAGACATCTTAAAAAATCCAACTTCCGACCTCATTACTAACTGAAAGCTATCAAGGAGGCTTTTTTATTTTCCCGTGAAGATAGTCTCTCTCAAGTCTACTCTGCTATTTATTAAGAAAACTGCAGAGTTCCTTTAGGTAGGTATTCTACACGCTTACAAATATTTTGAAAAATTACATTTCATTTTACCAAATAATTGTTTTCATTAGAAATGGTTTGTTTTTAAATAAAATAAGTAATAGTAAAAAACATTTTATTGTACACAAAGTAAGATACAAAAGCAAGAAAAAAAAAACATTTGAATTTGCATGCAACGGGCGATCTTATCGCTCAAAGCGATTTCTTTTAGGCAACCCACTAATAATAATTGTGTTTAAAAATTTAGTTTTTACTTGGGTATGTGAAGAGTCGAATGATCTCTTTAATTGCGTACCACTGCTCTTGAACGTTAAACCACTTTTTCTCATACTATTGAATTTGAACTAATTTATTAAATAGCTCGTTTTTTTTTAATAACTTACATAATATTTAAGATTTAATCCTAAGCTACCTACTGTTTTAAAAGACATTTGAAGTAGGTTATGAGAACCCGAATAAAATATCTGGGTCGTTTTGCCATATTTTTTTTTTATATATTTTAGGATTATCGTAAATACACTCTATGAAAATGATTATGTGTGTATAATATTGGTGTTCCCTTGTTTTTCACGAAAGACTCTCTTTGATCACACGAAGTTATATTATTGTAGCAATCAATACACCTAATAGAAGAAAGATATAGAATATAATGCATCAGATAAAATAAAATTAAATATTTATTTATGTAGGTACTAGAAAAACGCTGTCTCTATAAAAAATAATAAATTTTACATCTGACGTCGCCGTCGGGAATGAGTTGGAATTAGATTTCGGTAGCGCGGCACTCGAGAAAACGCTCAATTTATCAATTCGCAACTTTTGATAATAATATTTGCATTCACTTATGAGCAGATTTATTTAATTATATATATATTTAAATGCTTTGTCTTTATTATGGGCAAGGTTTATGTTAGAGTACACAAGTTTAGCTCAAGTACCGTAGGGAATTTCAATAGTTAATTTAAAATTAATAATATACCTAAGATTTTTGTATTATAACAATTATATTAGAAGTGAATGTTAAGATATCAGATAATTATAACATTTTGTTTAGTCATTATACTTTATTGCATTATAGTTACGAATTGAAATGTTATGAATGTGGTATTACTATCAATAGTTAGCCACAACATGCGATTAGTTACCAAGGTCAAAGTTGTTTATTTAATGATTACGACATTATACTGCCATTTCCCATTGTCAAGGCCTATCGAACATGCCCTATATCGGTATAATAATTAATTTGTTGGTTACTACTTGGTACTTTGAAAAGTAATAATATAGTAGATCTTAAATATCAATCCACTTTTAATTGAAGCTTTGCGTTTATTAAAACAGGATCAATAACGAGCAAGCATTTGATCACAAACGAGAGAGTTTAAAAGAATCTTTTCTCTCGTCTCATTTCATCGGATTTCAATTCCTCGGAACATTTAGAGATCTCATGGGCAGACGAATCAATTCTTTTGATCCGCACGAAAGAAAATATAATGAAACATTCCCAATTGTCAATCAATTCGTTTATTTTCCAAAAATGAGAGGCACTGTAAGAGGATTGAAGGAAATTAATCTCTTTGTCTTTTTTCTCAACAAACAAAATATTTAAATAAAAAAAAAGGAATGTTTTTTTTTCTTCTTTTGTTAAAGTTCCAATTGTAACAATATTGATAGCAATGAATGTGCATCTTTAGACAAAAAATGTTAAAAAATGGTTAAAAGGCAGCTTTCTGATTCTTGTAATGGAACGTTTGCCAGTATTATAAAAAAAATTATCCCCTAAAGCGTGTTTCAAACTAGTCAGTAATAAATAAAAAGAGTCATTGAGATGTCAATCTACCTAATAATTTTCCAAAAAGATACTTAATACTAGTTTAGGATTACCGTATCCACTGCTCTAAATCAGCAGTCAAATATAAAGCACTGACAAAATGTAAGATTGACAAGGACCTACCGTTTCCGTTTACGAATTTCTACGGTACTTATCGACAATAAAGGTAACTTGGCAATTACGGACTGGATTACTGTGGCAACCAGGGGTATAAAAGCGTCGCTTTGCAACGTCCGACTTCAATTCCGTCAAAAATCTATCCAATTATAATAAAGTCTCGTGAAAATTCTTTGACCACCTATCGAACAGGTGTATTAACCCTGCGTTTACACTCCCGAAGACGCCCATACGATGCCAGTTCACCTGTTCAGAGTCCCTCATGTGGACGGGCCCTCACGGCCCACGAGGCACAATTCGTTTGATCTCGTCTGCACTGCTATTTGTAGCACCAAGGGCGCGCCATATTGTGCCAGTTTTTTTTATGTTAGGTTACCTAGGTCCGTACTGAATCATTATTTTAACTTTATCTTTTTATCAGGCTGTGTATTTTTGGTTTTCGAACTGGGTATTGATTTGAAAAATGTTTACGTTCGAAACCAAAAATGTAATTACTTTTACAACAATAACTTAATAACGATAAAGTGATAAATTTGTAAGTTGCAAAGCACGTTATTGCACGATTGACATTGGCAAAATACAAACCAAACTCACTTTTAGAATAGCTGTAACTGTGTGGAATTGAATAAATAGGTTGGGCACCCAATAAAATACAAACTCCAACGTTCAAGCCAACTTGTAATAAATATCGAAAATAGTTATAAGCTGACTTAAACTCCTATTTACTCGTAATTAAACTTCATGCCTGCCAAAAGATAGGATATTATCCTGAAATATATTTCTTCGTTTTTTGTTTCAGATTACTAACCCGCTACAACCACTGGCGTCACGAAAAATAATGCTAAGAAAATATGAGTCTGAAATTCGAATACGGGAACACAATGCCTGCCAAGAACGTAATCTCGAAATGGCTGCGGGCAAAACAGGGGAAACATAAACACTTGCCATGGCGCTAGCGAACAAATAACAATACGAAAAAATATGAATGCGACCGGAACGGACATAGTGGTGGCAAGAGGCCAACATGAACTGTCCCTCCGGAGGCTGGAGTACGAAGTGGTGCCCAGCGTCGCTTTCAACGCATTCGACTTCAACGTCAGCTTCTACAACGTCAGCGGCAACGCCAGCGACGGCTCCGAGGAGCTGTGGAACGACTACATCAAGCTGCTGCAGGACCGCGCGCTGCTCGTCACCTTCCTCCTCCTCTTCTCGCTGACGACAGTCTTCGGCAACATGCTTGTGATCCTAGCCGTGGTGAGGGAACGATACTTACACACATCGACTAACTATTTCGTGACTTCACTAGCGGTTGCGGACTGTCTGGTAGGTCTAGTGGTGATGCCGTTCTCGGCGCTATACGAAGTGTTAGAGCACACGTGGTTTTTTGGTCTAGATTGGTGTGATGTGTGGCGTTCGCTGGACGTGCTATTCAGCACTGCATCCATTTTAAATCTGTGCGTGATCTCCTTAGACAGATACTGGGCTATAACAGACCCCATAACGTATCCAATGAAGATGAGTGGTCGCAAAGCAGCGTTCTTAATAGCGGCAGTGTGGGTGTGCTCGGGCGCGATATCGTTTCCGGCGATCGCGTGGTGGCGCGCGGTGCGCACAGAGGAAGTGCCGGACTATAAATGCCCGTTTACGGATAACTTAGAGTATTTAATATTCTCGTCAACTATATCGTTTTATTTGCCACTTTTCGTGATGGTGTTCACTTATTACCGTATTTACCGTGCGGCAACAATTCAGACGCGTTCCTTGAAGATCGGTACGAAGCAAGTGATGCGTCCAAGTGGGGAGTTAGAGTTGACTTTGCGGATACACAGAGGTGGTACTGTCCGAGCTCGTAACGAAGCCTGCCACGGCGTCTGCACTCCAGAGGAGGCGGACCAGGAGCCGCTGACCGCTCTACAAAACAATGGACTATCGCGGTCGAACACTCGGCTCGCTAATGTAAATGCAAAGCACTTGCCAAAGAACTTTTCGCTATCGCGCAAACTAGCTAAATTTGCCAAAGAGAAAAAGGCGGCCAAGACTCTAGGCATAGTGATGGGTGTGTTCATAGTGTGCTGGCTGCCATTCTTCGTGGTGAACCTGCTGTCGGGCATCTGCTCGGCGTGCATCGCGCACGAGGAGGTGGTCAACGTGGTGGTCACGTGGCTGGGCTGGGTCAACTCCTCCATGAACCCTGTCATCTACGCCTGTTGGAGTAGAGACTTTCGGAGGTGAGATTTTTTTATTTACTAACATATCATATACACATATTTACTAAGATGTAAAACATCTCAACTGAACTCAAGTGAACTAGTATTAAACATAATAAAGAATTATATTTATAATTTTATGGATTGTGTTCCACGAGTCTCTTTCTATGCTTACTAAAACATAAATTTTAATGCTTACCGATTATTTAAATAGAAAATACGTGTTTTTACTTGACCGCGAGCAAATCCATTCCTAAGCCGGAAACCGGAAGCTTCCGTCAACAAAGTAAACAGCAAACCACTCAGCGCTACGCAACACCAACAAGCGTCACGCAATAAATGGGTTACTTTAAACGTTTCGTTTAGAGGCATTTGCCTTATTTGCTGATAGTTTTGTAGGATTTAAAGGTTTTACTGAATGAAATTGCATTTGTTTTTGAAATTAAAATAAAATAAACCTAAAAGTTCTATTCGTAAGAAAGAAATACCTATTTATGTACGTTAATGCCTATTTATCTAACCTATACTTGTTCAGAACAGAAGACAGTCACACAGTAAAATATGAGTTTTTTGAGTTTACGTTTAGGTCAATGTACCTACCTAAGCAAAAAACTGAAAATAAAACCAAACCAATATACGCTCGACTATCGTTTTTATCTACTACAAACAAACGTATTTTCGTCTATTGCAAACATGCTACGAGATCTTTTCTTTTTTGAATGTTTTAACAATAGTGTTGCAGGTTTCGAAGGTTTGCATATTATGATAAATGTCAATATGCAAATATGCCTTTTCTAAGGTAGCTCAAAAATATTAAAATTTATTTTGCTTTCTGAAACTACATCACAATGAAGCCAAAAACTAATTTTAAAAGCGATTTGTGATATCCCTTAATTAACTTAAAGACATATTTGTTTGTCACTTTATGGAAAAGTCGTAAAAAATTACAAGATCGTAATATAATTTAAAACATACAAATCCTTCGATATGTTATTTGTGTAAAGAGTGCCATACAACTACATTCGAAACCTTTGATTTAAACCTAAGTGACCCCGGCAAACTCCTTATCACCTTGATTATAAGACACAATTGTTATTACACTACCTACCACAAAAAACTTGGCTGTATGGACAATGTTACTTTGCCCCCCAGAATAGGAGAATTACTAAAAAAATACGTAAAATTAATCTGTGACAGGATAATTTATTGAACAGTAACAGTAACGAACATTTTGTATGGGGCAACAAAATTATAATATGTGGAAGTTAGTAGAAACTAACTTCCACATATTTTTCCAATTTTTTTCACCTTTTAAACCTTCCGTGAACTACGACAAACATTTCAAATCCAAAATCAGCTAAATCGGTCCAGCCGTTCTCGAGTTTTAGCGAGAGTAACCAACCACGATTCATTTGTATGGATAGAAGTAGATAGATAGTAGTTTAATAATAAAGAATTGTATGTAAAGAACCAGTCATTAGTATTTCATTGAAATAATCTCAGGACAGAGAAATTTATCGATAAATAAAACCAGTTGCACCCATCACGGAGCAAAGCGTCGTAACGACACACGAAACGAAGTTACAACACCGAATGAAACATCAAAGCTCGGTGACAGGTTTTGGAGAATAGAATTTTGTGACTCCCATTTTATTTTGCTACCCATAAAACAAATGTTTGTAATGTATTTAAAAATAAAAACAGCACAAAGAATTTATTATTTAACTTTTGCCCCTAATTTTAGATAATACAGGAGTGCTTCACATAACCAACCCATAATGCGCAAAAAAAATAATTGTTATCAGCCTTCGATATGGCAAAAGTATCCTGTGTAGAGCTATTCCGTTATTAATTTACGACTTATCAGATTTCTCGTGGATTATTTAAATCATCCACGAGAATCGTTGCAATCATGCTTTACAATCAAAAAAATAAATACAAAAAGAAGTAAAAAGGCTTTAAGAAATATTTTTTATCAAATAAGGAAATCTTGACAAATTTTACATTCCATGCACATTTCTAAAAAGCCGATTTAATCAAGAGGAAGCCAAGAACGTTGGAAAAGTCATTGAGCGGGAATTTTTGGTCGGGGTTATTTGTTTTGAGGGAAGTTCTTTCCGTATTATGCCTTCCTGTCATGTCAGTAACAGACGCAAGGTAAGATTAACATTCGATCACACGTGATTATTCTCTTATCTCAATGTATTAAAGGCTAAAATGTTGAACGGTATCCCCAAAAAATATCTGGAAAAAATATATCTGTTTATCATAAAATATGCACCCCATCCCATAAGATTATCAATGCCAAACGATGTAGGAGCAGTGGTATGTCCCATATCACTCCAGCAGGGTGATATTTTCGTTAATATTCTAATGTTGTGATGGGACGAGCAGGAATCTTCCAATCACTCAAATTTTTTTTATGAGCATTGAAATATAAATTATGAAACGCGGCTATAAACAAATGGAAAGAAAATAGATGTATACAATTAAGTATTCAGAAAATTCAATGATGCAATCAAAAAATTCAAATACAATCAAAATAAGCATTTTTCGTTTTTTATTAAGATTTATTTAAATGCTCTTATCAAATAATTAACACAGATAAGATGTACAAAACATTCACAAACCCCGTAAGGGCTCAGCAAAAAAAAAAGTTATTTTTGAAGGTATGATTATTATTTTTAATGTGAGAGATGTGTTTTATTTTTGTTGTTTCAAAGTAATGTATCCTTGGCATATAATTTAAATAATAGTATTTAAATATGGTTGTTTCCAGCAATTAATGAAAACTTAAACGGTCTTCTTCAATTACAACGTTACTTATACTGTGCTAAATAATAAACACAGTAGGCAGTGTCGTGTCGTTTACTGAGCGAGTGTAGACTATTAAAAAATACAATTTCAAATATTTTTTTAATCTTTAAAAGTATCGGATGATTTTATCATCAAATAGTCGACTCGGCAACTTCAATCCGCACAACCTCTTACTATGTTGTGCATGTAATTAACATATAAAACTTCCTTTTCAATCACTTTATCTATTACTAGCTGACACGGCGAACTTCGTTACGCCACAGAATTTAAGATACTACATAACACTTGGCTCTATAGACTATGTTCTTTTGACTGCCCAGAATGGGCTTACTAAAAATAACAACAACAAACCACCAACTGTCTTGGCTGAATGGACTAAGTTGGCTGTATGAACTGTCAAAATATGTAAACAACGGGTAAATCATGCACCTCGGGTTACATTATTTGAGTTTAGGTAAGGATCCCTAATTTTTTGAAAATCTAATATAGCCTATGACACTCGGGGTTAATGTAGCTTCCTACCAGTAAAAGAATTATTCAAATCGGTTCAGTATTACCGGAGCCTATTCGTTACAAACAAACAGACAAAAAAATCTTTCCTCTTTATAATATTGGTATAGAAAAAAACCGCATCAAAATCCGTTGCATAATTTCAATGATTAAAGCTTACATAGGGACAGACGCGGGAAGCGACTATGTTTTATACTATGACTTTGCCCAGGACTGGATAGCTTTGAAACTAGCAAGAAAATGTTATATTTTTTTTATTGGTCATAAACAATATATTTATCGTGCATGGTAAATCTGCACCGTATATTATCGCAACGAGCTTTTTTAACGTTCAGAACAATAAACTGAAACTAGATTTATGTTTCTAACTATTCAATTTATCACTTTAAATCAATAGTTTTGCAGCTGGCATCTAAAATGGGGTCAAATCCAATGTATAAAAATATTTTTTAAATTACATTGCAGTCGCTAGTTGTACAGTGGCGTCTCTAGACCAAACACAAGAGCTATTTTGCAATACAGAAAAACCGGAAGTGTTACGCCGACCTAGACCACCACTGTACTTTAGGGATAAACAACTACTTACATTATTGCTTAGATTTTTTTGTATCTCATAACTTTTATAGAATAACATACTTTCCTAATTGTGTCACTAAATAAATAAGAAACGTAACCAAGTGAAAACATCAACAATGTTACATGTTGCCCAAACAAGCGTGCCGCCGGCCCACCTGCGCCCGACCAGTCAAATGAATTACGTTATGGTTCGTAACGTTCCTAAAATAAAATATGAAGGAAAAGTAATATTGCTTGACTTGCAAGATTATCTAGAGAAAATATTATAAGCACACCAAGTTCACGATATGTGTAAAATAAGGAAGGCTGGTTTGTATTTAAAAAAATCTTATTTCTGTTTATTTTAAGTGCCTGGAAAGTATTTTTAACCGACTTGTTTGACTTGTATGTATGTTTGTCCGCGATTATCTCGCGTTTGGCTGAACCGATTTTGATTATTAACCGACTTAGAAAAAGAGGAAGTTCTCAGTTGATGTATGCGTCAGTTCATTGAAGGCGGTTTCCTTTTTTGTAAATAAAATAAATAATTTCTTTTTTACAAAAAAGGAACCCACCTTCAATAAACTGACACACACATAAACTGAGAACTTCCTCTTTTCTGAAGTCGGTTAAATTCGGTTCTAAAACCTTCTCCTGAATGTAACGAATATTTTTCTGAAAACCGCATCAAAATCGGTGCAGCCAAACTCGAGATAATCGCGGACAAACATACATACATACAGGTCAAACTAAAAACCTCCTTTTTTGAAGTCGGTTAAAAAGAAATTATTACCATTACTATACAATTTCTCGATCCTGTAGCTCAATAAACAATATTCAAAATATATAATACTTGAGTGACTTTGTTACATCGCTTCCCACCTAAGTTACCTAGAAATTCAACAATAAAGTCCGCAGGTAGGTATAAAACAAGTTTATTAAAAAAAATCGCGTTAGTGTTATTAATGGTGGTGGATTGAGTTTTTTTTTTATATAGCTGTAGGTATAGGTATAACTCTAAATATTGTTGTTTGCACTAAAATTCGTATAGGTATACCTATATTTACTAGTAAATATGCTATGTAGCGAGCTATGTCATTAAATAGTATGAATTTTCAGAGCACACTCAAAGATTATATTGTTTGTGGACTCTTAAAACGACTATAAAGTCAATAACTGATTCATAAAATTGGCTATTAACCCGTTAATAGTCCAACTATGTCTTTCTTCAATAGGCGGTTATATTGAACGAGCTGTTAGTGATATATAACCCGGTGTCTTAGTACCTTCCTTCTGAAAATCTGCTTCTGTCATTTCTTACTTACAATACTCCTTACTCTACTCTCTTACTCCTGTTTTTTTATTAAAATGGTATTCGTTTCATTATGATTATGAATTAATCATTCTCATTTCAATTTCTTTTTCTTTCATACCAGTGTTTGTTTAAAAATATATGAAACAATACGAAGGCCTTATGATTCTTTACACAAAGTATAACATGAGTGAGAGAGTATTATTTAAATCATAATTTTTCAAAACTTTTCTTTATGGCGTGAGTTAATACAAGTAGGTAGATAAAGATTAGAAGTGTCACGTCGAAAGTCAAGTGAGTCGTAAAACTCGACGGTATCAGCAAAAATTGTGTAATAAAACATGAATAAAAGTATTTCTATTTTCGTTACTTCGTGACACTATGCCGGTTTTATCATGCAAACAAATCTTAACATCACTGACGAACAAATATTTGAGGTTCCCTGATTATGGCTTTTTAACAATTCAGCTTTCAATCTATGCCAGGGTAAATTCACATTTTTTATTAATTTATAACTAGAGGCTGTCCCGTGGTTTTCCCGCTCAGATTTGTCATAAACACAAAAATCCCATTTTGTCTAAAAAAAAAACTGAAAAATATACCTACCTGTTATAAAATAATCCCCTAATTTCCTAATGTTAAATAACGAAACAAACTATTAATAATTTTCATACATCAGTATAAAAACCGTCAAGCCACCCTATAGAATAGGAATTTAAAAGTTCAATATGTGTGCTTTTCTGTGTCGGCAAACGGAAACAATCACAGATAGGAACAACATCCTGTTGGTTCAAAGTAAAGCTTTTACTTTTCACCTGAAAACAACTGACATCAGCGGGGCGCCCGCTCTTTGATACGTTTTTTTTTTCAATGATAAAAGGAAATGGTAGTGCATTCTGTCCCGCCCGGGAAATAAAATTCAAATGTCATATTGTTGTTACAAAGCTAGAACAAAACGGTAGCGATTCTTTATACACTACTAGAAAGTTTACACAGATTTTACTTCGTTCGGAATTATTTTTGTCTGTACGTGTACAGTAAAATATAGTTTAACCCACTTAAAATTTCGTTCGACCTAGATCTAAAACTATTTCCCGATATGTGTTGTCTCGTAAAATTGTTTTTATCTAATCCATAAAATCATTTAACTTTTCTTTTGTTAACGTATTTATACTTTTCTGATGACAACGTCATGTACAGTGACGGTCTAGTAGGGTGTAACAGATTTGTCTATGGTCTCGTGCGCCCTAAACTGTACTACCAAAGATCAAAGGCTATTTTGGATATAGAAAAACCGGAAGTGTGACGCCGACCTAGACCGCCACTGTACGTCAGTAGGTAGGTACTGCGTACGTATTTAGCGTTGGAAATGTTCAAGGTAAATGGACAGTATTGTTCACACACAACCGGAAATGTACTCTGCGGTCAACTTTTGTTTCAACTGTTGCTTTGTTTTTGCCTAATGTGGGTAGGTGGCGTTTTCTCGCAGCTTTGCCTGAATTTTAAACTTATTTTGAAGAAAATTCTTGATGGTGTTTTTTCGGAAACTTCAAGCGGTTTACGCAATAACTTGTCTAGAATTATTAATAATTTAAATCTGTATTTTAATGAATGACATTTTTTTGAAGTATGCAAGATATTTATTATCTAGCAAAAGTACAACTTGCGAACGAATCAATTTTAATTGCCCACTTTTATATGGTTCGTTACAAGGGTTGTTCTAGTTCTCCCAGCACCAACTCTGTAGCTGATAATTGGGAGGAAGCACAGCGCTGAGTTTCTCTGGCTTTCAATAATAATATTTATTTTCATCTTCGATGCCTCTGCCATTAAAATATTAAGCTGCTTACTTTTCATTCCTTCGCTTCAAATAAAATGTCAACTTAACATAATACTTTTTAGGTAAAATAATACTTTTTTTTTTGCTAAAAAGTCAAAAATTATTTATTAATTTTAGACACCTTATTTGGTAAAGTATCATATTATGCACATACTGCGAGAGGCGAGGTAGTTAAGGGTGCCCACTAAGCGGCTCAGGCAAATAAATGATGGCCCTTACCTTACGACAATGGTCGCCGAACCCTCCTCTGTCAAATGATTCTACTCCCTTTCGCAATGATTTTACAGCGTGGAGAAGAAAGGGGAGCAATCTATACTTTACAATTTGTCTCTCTCTTTTTTTCTTTTGTGACATTAAAAAACGCGGCCAGCGGCCCCATATCTTTCGCGGGCCGCCGCGACCTGGCCGCCGCGGCCCGGCCGCTAGTGCGCGCTTGGTCTTAAATACAATATCGTAATGCGTGGTATATCACAGTTAATATAGAAGTAAGCTGAACTAAGCGTAAAAAAGTAGCAAGTCAAGTACCGTTTTTTTTTTTGTTGAGTGATCAACTATTATATTCCTTGTATTGTTTTGTTAGTGTAAATGTAATTATTAATTTTATGTTATTTTAAAATACTCTCAGTTTCAAATTTATTTTACATTACCTATTAAATTTCACCGTCCGGGCGAAGTTACCCGCACAATGGCCCTATTGTAGCTAACTGTAAGATGGTCTCTAAAACAATAGCGGCCACTTCAGTGAGCGGAGCCTCCGCAAACTGCCGCGCTTTTAGGCTTTTGTGCTCGTTCGGGGAATGTGTGTGCGTGTGTGTGTGTGAGAAAAATAGAATGTCAGAAAGTCATTTGTTAGCTGTAAAGTTGGAGAACGGAGCTAACATCACTTGTCTGAGTAAGGCCACGTAACGAAGTTTATACCAGTTTTAGGTTCGCGGTAGGTTTACTTATAAAGTTGTGAGTTAATCTGTTTATTATTATGCTTATATTATGTATATAATCAATCTTAAGGAACATGATGTTTCATGAACCGTTTCTAATTGACTATGTTAGTATCACTGTGGTGTCACTTTAAAGTGTAAGTTTAAAGCTTCTAATACAGTATGAACCTATAAAATACAAATAATTTTAGTAAAGTAATAAATTATTTACATAAATATTACTTGTTAAAATAAGAAACTCTATAATATTTTATTTATTATTATTTTATAACTTCTGTTTACTTGTTTATTAATATTAATTAACGCTACGTCAACTTGTGCAATAGAAAGTAAGATTTTTAATTGCGTTTTTTAACCCCCAAGTCAAGTCGATGAGCTGCCAATTACGCTCGCCTCTGGGCCGGCAAATTATTTATATCCTGCTCTGCCTGCCTCCACTGCCGCCGCTGCGCCGCCGCCGCCGCCGCCGCCTCGCCCCGACAGGAAATTCAAAATCAAGTCGCAAAAGTTTTTTTTGCATTAATTAAGTAAACTTTGAAGCCAACCGGTATGTGATTGGCACTAGCAGAAATAGAAAAAAAAACATCTTAGACGATTTTTTTTAATAAGTCTTTTCTAAACTTTAGATATTGCTTTGAAATTCTGCAGGAATATATAAAAGCAGCCAATATTTTATATTAGCATTGCTTTTATTTCTTAAGCATTATACCCATTTATGATAATAGTATTTAAAAGAGTGATTTTTTTTAGCAGTCAATAAATTATTTGCATATTTTATGTTTAAATAAAACCAATTTTCAACGGTTACTCAATTTACTTTGGAATATGGAACGAAGTTAACTCAACTACGATCTGGTGCGTAGTGAGCTACGTTTGGCTACGATGGCTACGCTTTTGCTACGCCATAGCTAAATAATAATATTTATGATATTAAGTTAGCTACATTTAAATGAAAAGAAGCGCGATTTTATTTTTTCTTACATTTTCTAAGAGAGACTAATTGTATTAAACGAAATATCTTGCAATTGGCAAACTGCCTCTTAGTAAAACAACACAGTTACGGAGTTATTTAAGAGGCGCCAACGTTCGAAAACGTTACAATTTGAACCATTAAGAGCACAAGTTGTGCCAAGAGTTAATAGGCCAGCAATTTATGTACGTACATTATAGTAAAACAGACTTAGTTACAAAACTATATTATGATGTACTGTAACTTAAGGTTTTCTTGTGATGGAAAAGGATTTGAGCTTAGTCTGCGATTCGTCGCAGGGTGGAATGCCAAAAAGAAAGCAAATTAAGTAGGTTTTCATAA
The DNA here is from genome assembly GCA_951802225.1 of Euspilapteryx auroguttella. Taxonomy (NCBI): domain Eukaryota; kingdom Metazoa; phylum Arthropoda; class Insecta; order Lepidoptera; family Gracillariidae; genus Euspilapteryx; species Euspilapteryx auroguttella. Next base: position 4,328,669 of record OX637660.1, on the reverse strand, counting down.
ACGTTTTCAATGTCGAAATCAAAAAGCATTATTCAATACAGGACAAAAGGTAAAGTTGAAAGTCAAGTATACTTTTATACCTTAAACAAATAAAAAGCATAGCACCAATTGCATAATGCGAGGTCTTTTGTAAACAAGGTTTGTTTTAACAAATTAATGGTAAAAACCGACGCCCACGGAGCGCTTAACAGAAAATATGCATAACGTATTGAAGCAATATTTCAATACACACACACACATGAACATTCTCATCCAGCTGAGTAAGCTTTAGACCTTTAGCTAATTTGACGCGAGCAAACCAGCATTTGCAATACACAGCATGTCGATCCGTTTGATTTGCAAATTGTAGGTTGCAGGTGCTTTGTTAGCATTGAGTGATTGTTTTGATCAATCGCCATTTGGGCTTTATGATTTGCTAGTGGGTGCTCGCTGCTTTGCTTGCGCGTTTATTATTGCTTTTGCTTGTCAGGTAGTGTTGTAACATCGGCTCCTGTATCGGATTTCTGCATTAATTTTACGTTTTTCCAAGAAATCTCCTTTTTAACACGCTTAAATATTAGTTTCACTTGTATGTTTGTATGTATGTAACAACCGATAAAGTTTTATTTAAACTGTGTACATAAATTAAGAATCAATGACAAAATACATAATAAAAAAACGTAGAGTAGAAGGAAGAAGAAGAAAAGAGGAAAAGCGTATTATTTAGGTTTTTAAACTACTATATTTTAAGTATATATTAACGTTTATATATATATTTTTATATATAGCCTCTTTTGTGTCCCACTGCTGGGAAAAGGCCTCCCCCGCTTGCTTCCATTGCTCTCTGTTCATTGCAGTCTCCGGCCACTCAGTTCCCAAATAGGTATCGAGATCGTCCCACCATCTTCGTCTTGGTCTGCCACGTTTTCGGCGTCCGTCGCGTGGGATCCACTCTGCGGCTATTCTCGCCCAGCGATCAGGTTCCATGCGGCAGACATGGCCATCCCAATTCCACTTAAGTTGAGCGGTTGCTACTATTAATATTATATATGTTAATCCAGGATCTATGCTACCACTTTTTCAATTTTGAGCCCAATTCTTTCAGTTGTTTCACCGTGAAACAGTAACAAAAATACATACAAACACAAAGACGCACTCACAAACTCTCAGATTTATATTAAAAACTAGAGGCTGCCCCGCGGTTTTTCCCGCGTAGATTTCTCATAAACACAAAAATCCCGTTTTTTTCTCGTTCCCGTGGGAATTTCGGGAAATCCCTTCTTAGTGCTCACCTACACTCCCTAAGGAACCCACGTGCCAATTTTCAGCTTTCTACGCCCAGTAGTTTAGGCTCTGCGTTGTCTGTCAGTCAGTCAGTCAGTCAGTCAGTCAGTCAGTCAGTCAGTCAGTCAGTCAGTCAGTCAGTCAGTCAGTCAGTCAGTCAGTAACGGAAGAGTTTTATATATATTGATTTAGTGTTATTGCACTTATGTGACCTACACACTACACAGGTATTGTCTCTATAGATTACTATGAAAGTTTATTTTTAGCTCAATTTTAATGTGTGTGCGTTCCATGTTCATAAATTCTGTTTTTTTTTTCTTACTTACTAAAACTTTAATATAACTTTTCTTATATAATATAATCTTTTAACACGATCACCAATCACGATAAGATAACATTACGGATAACAAAGGCATTATCCGTAAAAAAATCGAGGGCATTGAATATTTTACTTAAATCGTTCCCTAGGCGGAGACGCTGATAATTTTGCTCCGTTCGATCCTTGGGGAACGATCGAGTAAGGCTAGCAGAAACATCTTCAACAATAAATATTTGCAAAAAAAATTAAAAGAATATTTTGTATATGTCTAAAAGCTATGTATTTGAAATGTTTGTGTTTTAAGTATAGTTAGTTATAGTTATTTAAAATACGTTAACAATGAAATAAAACTAGTAACCCACTAATTAAAGTACAGAAAGTAGGACTTCTTTCATATACCACATGATATTGTTTTACCCAATATTGTTTTGTAAATACACAAATACTCAGGCATAAAAATAAGTCTCATTATGATAAGAACTTGTTTTTCATTCAGTACTTGCAATCCAAGCAAAAAGCAACTATAACTGGATTATAGGTGGCATTCAGAATAACGGTCGCCTCGGACGGAGTTAGCTTATTTTACGATGCTCGAAATTTGTATATTTGTAAATAGGTCTATTTGTATATTAGTTCTAATTGGCATTTTGAAGGAATGAAGAAATCTTTACTACTGTATCCTTATTCTTTCTCTTTGTTAAAGTAAGTTTCATTTCTAGCAAAATTTTAAGTTTTTTGTACTATTAAATAAATTTCACATTTTAAAACAATATATTTAACAAATGCAAAATCCAGAAAAATAATACTTAAATTTGTTTCACGTATGTTGATATAAGAGAAACAAACTTACGTCACGCTAAAACAAACCTATCGTTAAAAATAATGTAAAACGCCACAAGCAATGTTACAGTACAGAGTAGGTATGTAAGAATCTCACAACATTTTCTAACGATCATTAATAATCACGTTCAGCCTATTACCATAACATCTTAACACGGAGTGATTTTAGTGAGACCTACGAGAGGCGAGGGCACAATAATAATTAAAACAATCGTATAATGCAAACCGTGTAAAAGTTTCTTAATAAAAGAAAATTTTATTGCAACCTTAAATGGAACTTAATTGAAATATAGGTACCATTTTGTATTTACAGATGACCTTATTACCTACATAAGAAAGTAGGGAATCTATTGTATGGCATTTAATAAACGTCAAAATGAACAATGGCACAAAGAGGAGGTTAAATTGTTTATGTTAAATCTAGATAAGTAAAAACTCAAATAATCACCAATAGGTTTAATAGCCCACATTTAATAACTTATATGAATTTAATATGTTTATATTTTTCTAACAGCCCTTAAAACTAATAATGTTTATATTTTAAGCACTTTATTCATCTTTTCGTATCAGCAATTCAGCACGTCTCCACGTTGCCTTGGAAGCTCGTTTTGAATATTATCAAAACAATCTTATTATGGCGTTTGCTCGCCTTTTACAGAAATTAAACGAGCGCCGACTCCCTTTGAACAAAATCTACTAAATAAAATTTTCGCGGCATAAAATTAACTTATACTGGGGGATCCCGCGTGATAAGGTGCGTAGCGGACATACCCTATTGTTAATTATGTATTTATTTTGAAATTATTTACTAACTAAAATTTATTCTAAAAGGGTCATTCAAGGCCACTTATAACCTGCCACTGCCAACCAGTTCAAATAGGTTTGAACACACAATCGACCTGAATAATCATAAATTTATTTTAACCTTGATTTAAGTTCTAAAGATTTAACATACTTTAGACGTAGAGACAGGTAAATTATAATCAACTTTACCAATTCCAGAACCCGCTCCAGAAATCAGACATTTACATAACCTTTTAAGCACCTTCGCGCCTTCGTGTATACTTAGTTAATGCCTGAATTTCGTTTGTTTTTCATTTGATTCCATTACTTTTACTTTTTCTCCTAACGCTCGGACTGTAAATCAAATTTATTTGCTTCTCTTTAATTTTATTTAACCTAGACGTTGATGGCACGTTTTTAATGTATAAAAGTCTTTATATTTTCTTTTGATTAAACAAACTCTCTAAAATAGATGCAACATTAAATATTATGGTATATACAGGTATATTATAACCCTATATTATAATGAATAATATAGTACTTAGATAACAAGAAATCCGTAAGATGGCTGTAAGTATCGTGTTGTGATTTAAAAAAAAAAACATCCTTCCTATTATGTAAACACTAGTGATCTATGCTTTAATAGTTAATGCATTTTCTGACACACGTCCGCATTGAGCACACACAATATATACGAAGTTGTTGTTGTTTGTTTGTATGTGAACTAGAAACTTGTGTTGTCATAAATTGTTGTAGTGCAGTTGTTGTCGCGCTGTCTTGCAGGTTGCAGGTTGCAGGTGGAGTTTCGAACTAAATATCACTATCGAATATTAACTTAGGACTTATTTTTACTGGTTTTTATCAGTAAGGTCATGGTTTAGTTAGGAGATATTAACTTTTTTCGAAAGTGGCGGTGATATCTCGGTGAAACCCTCATCACCGTGAGAGCCTACTACTTTACATCTCTGTCAAGTAGCTACGACTTTTATCAACAGTTTAACAGTCACAATACAACAGTTTAACAGTCGCAATACTTATATGTCTAAGAATAGACAACATGTGAGTTCGAATTTGTTAGATAATATACTTTTTTTTTAATAAATATTAGTAATTAGTAATATTAATAATAAATATTAGTAATATTACTAAAAACCTATGTATTTATCCAGGCAAAATATATTTTTAGTAGGCATCTTATTATTGTTTTTTACTCTAGTGGGTAATATTTTTCCCTTTTTGGGTGGAGATTTTTATTTAGTAGCAACCAACGCCTATGAAACGTCAAACTTTTCCCGAATAAAAAAATGGATAATAGTAATATGTCGTTTACTATATACTTATACCATAAATCTAGGCCAGAGGGATAGGTAAATTCACATCTTACCTACCGCGTTTATTTGCTACGCGGTACGATGTATTTACCTTCGAGAATTCTTCGTATCCATGCATTTTTATAAATAAAATACGTTCTCATTATTAAATGAGCATGCAGTAGTAGACAGTGTTAAACTATATTAGATCAAAAGTTAGATCAAAAGAAAACGAAAATCAGTTCATGCGTTTGGGCTCTACGATGCCAGAGACAGACAGATATACACGTTAAATTTACAACACCCCTCTGAGGTCTCGTCGGAGGTTAAAAAAAAACAAACTAGCGTTTTAGAAGGTTTTACCCGTTAGCATGATCGAATAACATGCAAAGGCCACGCGCCATCGACATGCGCTTGGTAAACAACAAAAACAATAACGCGATAAGTATTTATGAAACGTATGTACTGAAGTTCTGAGTGACACCAAACATATGCTTTACTGTCGAAATTTACTGTATTTATTATTACAATCCTGTGTTGTCTTTCTGTTGTGCAATAGCCAATCTACCCTTCTTATTTCCATGTTTACGTGCTTTCACAATTTTAACAAATTTCACTTCTTAAACAGCTTCAATCGACATTAAGCAATAAAACAATATTTGTAGAGCCGATACTCATTTCCATATCAAAAGCCATATCGGTTTCTGCCAATAAATCGTACGTGGACAAAGCAAAACTTTTCCTTACCGCATTTAGTAGAACAACTACGTACATGAAACCAACTATTCTCGAAACTTCTGGTTATAATAGACCGCAGGCTAGACATAGAAGAGAAATTAGTTATAGAATTAATAATATAATTAGTTTGAAGAGTACAAAAGTTAATTAACCCTTTAATAGCTTTACATACCGGGTGTTTCTGACAAAGGATTTAGCTCACCATACCTAACTTTCCCAAAACAACACGGGTCGAAATCTCAAAACAAAAATCAGCTGTCCCGTACATTGACCCCGCCAGCTGATCGAACCATGTATGGAACAGCTGTTTTTTTAGAGATTTCGACCTATGTTGCTTTGGGAAAGTTGTTAGTTATGGTGAGCAGAAGCCCTCCTTTGATTTATTACCGCCGTATATTAAGTACTTAGAGAGGTTTTTACAGCAAAAGGAGAGTAAATTGAAGTGCTTTTGTACAATACCTAGTACAGCCAAAAAATAACTATTATTCATTTTAAAGTATCCAACATTAAAATATCTTGCTAAAATCATAACTCTAAAGACTAGACTAGCTATTCATTATACTATCCTTGCATTATCTTATAATAAGCTTTAGGTGGTAACTTGATAAAAAACGTAAACCATTAATCACCGGAAACCCACCGTGAAGCGGCCAACATCAATTATTCAGAATTTAATTGATGGCACAACAAATCGCCTTATCGCATGCGGAGTTACTCTGTTCGAGTTACAGGATTTGGCAAATTAAGCTATTTAATTCCCATTTGACGGATTTATTTAGGGTTGCACAGGCAGCGTCTCTGGACCTCTGTTACTTATCCTACTATGTCAGTCTGTTCGCCTATATGATGTTAACTGACAGGCAGATAAAATAGCGAAACCTACTGACTTTGAAGCCGTTCGATTTTTGACTTCATTTCAAGATATATTAGCCAGTATTTTAATTTTAAATTTAAGGAATAATATAATTTTGAAACAGGTTCGAAAGCAACGAATACGAAATTTTGTGTAGTATGTGTGACGTCTTTGTGTTATTGTAAATTTGATACCTCGATTAAATAGTGCGTACTTATCATATTAAGTTACGATTGTATTAATGAAAAAGGCATGTGTAATTAAAAAAAATGCCTTTTTCTATACTATATAGTCCCTATATTTTATAGGCAACATAAGAAAATTTGTCTTAAACCAAACAAAATTATGTTTTTAAAAGCCTACCAACACGAAAGTATAATTAGCGGCATAATCTTTTAGATTATAAACATGAAGAGGCTCAAAAGATGCCCTTAATTAAGAAGATTCAGAATAAAAATAAAATCTCATTAAGACAAGTAGCCAAGTTCATGTAAGATAAGACATTCTGTAAGTAAGCGACTTATTTTAAATGAAAATATTTTTGTCTTAAATTTTTGGCAAACAATCGATGTGCAAGTTGTACGAACAGACATACAAATTCATTTAAAGCTCGTTAAGAAATTCAATTCAGTTTTCTTATATCAAGAAATTCATTTTACTTATATCAATACCAACAAAATGTTCCCGAAATTATAATTCTGTCACACGGTCACACGTAAGTTCCAGCCGGCCTAACTTGTCCGTGAAATACGGTATTTTTCTCCGCTTGAATAATTTTGCAGCCAGCTGCGGATGTCATCGTACCTTTTTACTAGAGCTTCTACATACATAGGTATCTAAAGTTAAGAGTGAAATTCAATTATTACGCAATCGAACAATTAAGAAGCCCTAAATTTTATTTTATTATATTAAAAATAATAAATAACCTAACCTAACCTTCTTAGATATTATTATTTATCTGATTCCTGATTTTCTGATTCTTATCACAAATTAACATTTATAAAATCAGCAAATTCAATCCTTCTGTTCCTTAGTGTTTATTAATTTAATAATACAAAAGTTCCCGTCGCCGCAAACTCATCAAAAGTAACGATAAAGGCGGAGGATGCCAATATTTAACAAGGTCGGAGTTCGCTCAAGTTTTTCTTTGTCAAACTACATCGCTTCATTTAAGACTATTTAACACAATCAACAACTTAGCCGCGTTGTGGAGTCGAGTATAACTGAAAAGTTAAATGGAAGCGAAAAGGGTAGTTATTAGAAATGAATTACAAAAGACAATTCCACAGTGAACAATAAATAATAATTAGTAGGTACTTATTCATAAATTAAAAATTACAATTTACTAGGCTAAACGTGGGTCCGGATCTTGAGCTGGTGCCTTTGCCTAAACGTTCGGGGAACAAACGGCGTGATATTATGTATGTATGTAAATTTACAATTAAATAATCTTGTTATTTTATTTAAATACTGAACTGGTATTGGTACTCTTCTATATTATTACTCTTCTTCTTAGCGAGTCAATGGCTAAGTGTCATGACTTTATTTTTGAGGATCTGCAGGCTGCAACATAATTTTATGATACACATTTATGTATGTATGATACATACTCTATACTAGTCTATACCAAGAAGATCAGCTCTGGGTTACGATTCCCATCATGCGCATTATTATTATTATTGTAGTTTCAGCTTTGTGATAATTATATAATAATAATATGCTACGCAGCCAGAGACAAACTTAACATTTCCTCTTACGGTTCTAAAACCTATCTAAAATGGGTGACGTAAGTAGGCCTTTATCTCGTCACATATAAAACTGTCCAGCGTGACATCGGTGTTCTTGTTGTAACGTGCCGCTACCTAACTCAATTTAAGGGGCCACGTGGTGCGAAACTAGCTCCAGTTCCGATAAATCTAAACCATGGCCGAAATAAAAAATATGCGTCAATGACGCTCTTAGGCTTACTTAGGAATAAGGCTCTATTGTGTAGTTTTCAGGATAATGATCTAAGAAATATTCGTTTGATGCCTAAAGTGGCCACTTTTAGTTTCACAAAAGAATATTTCTAAGACCATTATCCTAAAAGCTACAACAGAGCCCTAAAAATTCTAAGCAAGATTATCTAGGGCGTCATTGACGCGTATTTTTATTTCGGCCATGGTTCAGAAGATATTAATTATTTATCGAAGTGGCGCTCATATCGCACCCTTCACAACTTAATGCTGAAAATTACATAAAAAACGCCTTGTTTTTGTCCTGCAGAGCGTTCCTGAGAATACTCTGCGTTTGCTGCCCTCGCAAGCTGAGGCGGAAATACCAGCCGCAGCTGCGCTCCAAACAGTCACAGGTGAGTTAAAAACGTCTAATAAGGCAGAATTTTTTTTATAAAAATTATATATCGTTGTACACGGCAGCTATAGAAATGCTAGTTATACCAAAGAAACTTTGCTCTCATTTTGAGGACTCGCGGCGGTTTCGAAATCGCACCGATATCGCCTATCGACGCAATTCTGTATCGAATCGCTTCATAAGGAACCACGCTTAAACACGTAGAGCCGGTATAGTGCAAATATTTGGTAACTTATAATGTACATCTGTTACTTACGTAGATTGTTTTTTTTAGCGTTATGTTTTGTTGCATTTATTTATTCGTATTTTATAAATTTGTTTACTTTCAGTTTCGATCAACCCGACGATATTATTCGTCGAGCGAACTCACGGGCATCCAACAGATTAGGCAAAACTCCTGCGAACAGACCTACATATAGCGGATTTTACTTTCATTGCATCACATTACTGAAATATCCAATATTTGGGAACGTAAAATGATTTTGTTATCTATTGAATTAACGCGACTTGGATTTATTCGTAAAGTTCCGAGGTACGTTGTGTGTCCGCCGAATGCACAGAAAAGATCGCACATCCAAATCTCTGATTTCTCACATTCAACACTTTTCTGATATTCCTCCTGTGATGCACAAATTTAATTACCTTTGGGAATCAAATAACCATGGACGTTAATTAAAACTGGCGTACTTTTCTCTGAAAGTCTAATTCATCACAAACTGCTATTTGTGTGTAATGTTTTTATGACATCACGTTGTTACTGTTTCTCCATCCTAATTTTTTTTTTCATAAGCATGCCCCTTTTGGATATAAAGGCTTAATCAAAATAGTTGCTTGTGATTTGTACCTATTGTGTGTTGGTCGCGTTCAATTTTATGCTAATATATGTTAATGTTTTTTAAAAACATGAATATTGTTCTTCTTCTATATACTGACGCTGTTTTTATCAAAATTTCGGGTTCGTGTGTTCAAGTTGTTGTTTATAATTGTTTAATTAGAAATTCAATGCATGTCCGTTGAAACCTTTAACCAAGGCCCTTGTTATTTAATTAAACAGTCCTTGTAAATGGTATTATATTTTTCCTGCACAGTAGGCAACTCAGTAGGCAACTCGAGTACCCTTTTAACAAGGACTTTTCAACTCTCTCGTGCTATTCGCAACATAACTCTGGCATTAAACCCTAATTAATTTCAATTTCCCTGTAACAACTCATACACTTCCACTTCAAAGCACGGGTGATTACTGTTTCTCTAAACAATTTATCGCAACCAAACCCAAAAACCCTTCTCTCCATAATTTACATATACTTACTCAACATATAAATTTATGTTTTTAATAAAAGTATATTCGCTGTTTCAGTATCCAGTAGCAACGATGATGTACTCGTCGGTCTCGCAGCAGGAGATGTGTCGCTTGTGACGGCAGGCCCGGGCGGGCACCTGCCGCCTGCCCCGGAACCGCTGCTCCTGATGCAGGGACCAGTTGGACGGGCGCCGTCCGGCCCGTGCCAACAAAAGGTCCGAACGCGCCGATAGGCACACCTTCAAAGACTCCTGCCGCCTTAGGAACTTTGAGACGGACGAACCCGTACCGTGCGTAGAAAGACATTTATGTACTGACGTGACGCCCTACTGTAATGATTCCGAATCTGAATTGAGTTTAGAGAGTGAAAGTAGGCCGCCTTCCATCAGGAAGCCTAAGAAGGTTACGTATCAAACTAAAGTTGATGTTAACTCGTGTTGATATTGATACCGTACTTGTGTAAGTTGTGCTTAGATGGGTAGTGTTGCCATTGGCGTACGAGTCATTCCATTAGTTTTAAAAATTATCAATGTCAAATCTAAAAATGCATTTAAAATCTCGCAAAGCGATTTTATTCTAATACATAGGTACTTGTGTGTAAATTTAGTTGTTAGTATTTCCATCACCAAAGAATACAATTTCAATGGAGCTGTGATTTTATGAATTAGCTTTGTAAAATAAAATTATAAATACTTTTTTAATACCAATCAATAAATTATATTTTATGCTTCTTTTTAAATGTAAATACTTCTACATTATAATCGCCACTGATGTTAAAATGATATCGTTTTGTAAATTTAGACTTAAATTTTTTGATGTCAAACCTACCTACATAAAGATTAAAAGTAGCATTCTGAAGTAAAATTTGCATAAATATGCATTCGATGAGTCCGAAAGTATTGCTCATGGGCTGCGTTACTTTATATAATTTAATTAAAATAAAAATTATTTGTAGAAACGTATTTTAAATAAGTATTCTGTTTTCTGTGATAGTTAAAAACTTTAACAGTATTTAAAGCCAACATTTTTTTAATCCCTGTCAGGTCAGTACAGCCATTTATTTACAAACTACATAGAGGTACCTAATATATTATTATGTACCTACGTTAAAAATAGCAATACTTCGATATATTTTAGGGTTTATTGTCAAAAAAAGAATGTTTATAAAACGGGTTTGTTAAATTATGTAATCCTTTCAGTTTCGTTATCTAGGGCGAAACAAAGTTCTATAGATTGAGCTGAGTAGCGGATACTGATACAGTGGCGGACACGGACGGCGAGAAGAAACCAAACCATTTCCTAACAACGCAGTAGTTCCTCCATCTCGTGTTGCTTCATCTCAAAAAATTATAGAAACAGTACGACACCATTGCAAACCACCATCAACAGAGAGAAGGTAAATCACTACGTTTTACACCATCAACAATTCATATGAGAAATTGTCGTAAGCTCGACTTTATTTAAGAATTTTAAACAAAACCTAAATTTAATAATGTCTCATGTTTAGTTCACTGGTGGGTTACCATTATTGTTATTTTAGAATATTTTATTTGTTTTTGGTAAGACTATTTTTTACTTCCAAAAAGCTTTAAATGATTAATAGGTAGGTACTCATTGTTATAGTTTAATTCAATGTTGAGATGCATTTATTCATTATGCTGTAATTAAATGAAAATTGTAAAAATAATTACTGTAAATATAATGCCATATAAATAATAATAATGTAGACACCGATTGATATTCAAAAGTATTATATTGCGTAAAATATAAAAAAAATGTCTGTACCTATTGTTCTAGTCACTACTTTGTAAAAGGTTGTCGTAAATGTTTATAAAAAATATATTTTTGTTTAAAATTGTCATTGTTTATTTCATAACTCGTTATTTAATCTTAAAAAAAACTTCAGTCATCTCTAATATTGATAAAAACCAATTTATAGTCTAAATTGCCCTTAGGAGTTTTAAACAAATAACTCAAATGTTCATAAAATTATAACAGTTACCTATATATAATTTTTTTATGTTGACGAAGCTCGTGTAGATTTCATATCTGTGGTAGATTTGATTAAATTACCTGAGATTTTTAGAAATTCTGATAAAATAAATAAAGTATACATATATCCCTTTAACCAGTAGTTATTAAAAGCTATGTTTAGTTATTTGATTGCAAACTGTCTATCATCCATGTTTGAAGGAACATAGCTTTATGTTGCTACGAGTATAATAGAGGCACAAGAAGCATTGAATTACGAATTGAGAACTGTATTCTAAAGGTAAAACACTGAACTCGGACCCAGACTACCAACCAAAAGGATTGGTCCAACGAATCAAAGCAACCACTCTAATAACATACTCGCTTCATCGTTCTAAGACGCAAGTATTACAAAATAAGCTTTTGAGAAAATTGTAGCTGACCCAAGCTATTAAGTAATTGAGATGTGATCGCAACAGACTTTTTATTTGAAGCCATTTGTTTTATAGTCTGCCTAAATCAATCAGTCACTCACAGAAATATGTACTTCTGTTATTTTTAACGGATTATTTGACCAACTTGTGAGAGGGTGTTGGATTAATGTTCACTTTGCGTTTCTTAAAGCTTACCTAGTTACCAGACAAGAATTTTTTACAAATAGTTTTACTAAACTGGTAAGTATAGGTACAGGCTGTAAAAGCACAAAAAATCTTGCTGAGCATCTAATTTACCTATAAAAGTTCGATGTCGATAATCGCTTACATCAATGACAAACTTAGCCGATCAGTGAAATGTGCGAGCGTTAATTATTACCTCAGCTAATGCACCAACGCGATTAGTGCATAAGTTTGCACTGAATAGTAGAAAAACAGGCTATTTTTTAATCCACACGGGCTGTTATACATGCGCGGGCGTAAGTGAGCGTTTAAAGAGTTGTCAAGTTGAATTAAACACGCATTTGTAATGCGGTAATAATAAGACTAATAAATTAATTTGGTATCATAAAAAAACAATAAAACATTTAAAAACGTCAAAAAATAAAAAGCCGTTGTTAGAACATAGCTGACAGCATACATACAAAGTAGAAAAGGACTGGGAGGTTTTGCGAAAAGTATTGCAAGTTACAACAAATTACCGTTAATATGTACTTATAAGAGCGGGGAAAGTATACTATTTTGCAATTTATAAAAGAAAATCCTAAACGGATTACAAGGCTTTAACGCGAGCTTATCAATATGCTGTTATGATTGATTACTGTATTAATTTTGACATCTCAAAATAATAATTCCCGTAACAGCGTAGCTATAAATTGTAAGTATGATTATTAATTGTATTTTTTCTCTCTGAATGCTAAATCATGGAATCAATATTGTAAAAGTATGAGGTTTTAACTTTGCACTTATAAAAGTGAACAGTTTTCTTTCTACAGTGTCGAACCATTTTCCTACGACCAAGAAGCAATTAGTTTTAAATTTTAACAATCTAGATAGACAGAAACTTCGCTACAATCGACGACAATTACGACAATCCACTGCTTGTTGCTAGCTTACTGCCAGACATTAGACAGGGAGTGGTCATTCTATATGAGAAGATTGTTCGATTGGAACGTGATGTGTGATATGCTGGGTTTCCAGAAACATGCTTTAAATTTAATTGAAGATTTCGAAACTGTTAAAATATTTTGTTACTATGATTGATCACACTCGCACTCCACCGATCCTTGTAACAAATTAAAAAATGAACAATTTCACAGGACGGTCATGACAAAAATAAAACGGATCCCAATATTCTATATATCATGGGCTAACGCGTGCGTAAGCTTAGATAGTTCTATTAACAGATATAAACGGGTTTAGTCGAATTAACGAATGTTTCCAACAAGACGAGTTCGATAAATTAGTTTCAGTTAGTAAGCGGACATTCTACCGTTTTAGTTTCAGGTTAGTGATTCACATAGCAATTTGAAAACGATCTTGTTACCTACAAAATTGTATTTTAAGTTAATAAAAAAAACTTTGTATTTAGCTTTTCTTCAATAACAACGTTCTTTAAAATCTACTATTAATATTATATTTCGTGGTTTCATTTTCGATATAAATCATTTCACTAGGTAGTCCTTTCACCTACAAGGCAACATTCGCACGTTCTTACAAATAACTATTAGTCGATCGATTTAATCGATATCGATTACTCGATTAATTTGAAATTTACCCATGCTCCCATCCCTACCACTCTACGCGCCCATCACTAGCAGCGTCCGCCAAGCCTGTCATTCTTTTTCCGTGCGAGGCAACGAAAGCACGCGTTCGGATCTTGTTCGCAAAAAATTAATTTTTCAAGATACCGAATATTTTAACAAAAAATTAAGTGAGTTACTTAAACTTTGATGGATTTCATTATCCTCATACTATAAATCGAGAGACAATGTCTTATGTTACGGTAAGTTCATCTGCTTATCTACCTTCAAAAAAAAAAAAATTTTTTTAGACAGAAATTTCGAATTGAAATTCTGCTTAAACTTACATTTAAAAAGTGTAAAAGAAATATTTTTGCAAAGCCATAGATTCGAACAAGAACCAGGCTACCATACTGCCATAGATTCCAATAGGAACGCGGCAAAATGCAAAAATAATAATAATCATTTTTCATGCAAGTATAAAAATATAAAAAGCATAATTTTCTTTTTTCTTCTTATTCCAGTAGGCGAAACGCCTTTACAATGTGAATGTGCCCAGAGCAAATATCATTCGAATATGAGGATATATTTCTAGCCGAAACTATTCCCTACAACCCATGATCAGGTCTAAATGAGACTGAATCACCAAAAATCATGATGGCGACATACCAAGTGCCAATTGCCACCACTGCATCAACAGTGACCACTTTCAATATCGTCACCAAAAACAGGTCCAAGCACCAGCAATAACTTCCTTATTGGAACTGGTAACGGTTACAACAACCAATTGAACTCGGACCCTGAGGCAAAGTTTAAATTTCCGGAACTGGACCCATAAATTTTATTAACCCTGGGCGAAGCCCTGGATGATGAACTAAAGTTGTGTGATTGAATCTACGATAATCTCTCTCAAATGGCTAGAGAAGTCAAGGAAAAAATCCTTCAGCAATATACTATACCTAGCAACTACATATTGGTTCAAGCCTCAAAGCTAAATACTAAAATACTCTCATCTCAACTTGGACTGACTTCACATCACATCGGGGAGTAGGGCCATGGCCATTCTCCTAACTCAAGATATAAAATAGAGGCAATCAAGATTCTAAGCGAGGGCTCCCGTAGTTCATGCGACCTTTATAGCTCGGAGACACAAGCTCGCATTTAAAAGACTGCACCAGTTCTGACCAAGACGTTTTTGAATGTCTTTCAGTACAGTAAACGAGATGAAGCACTGTTCGGTGCCAAATTTTAGAGAAAATTAAATAAAGCTTCAAAATTGAACAGCAATGCCTTCAAATCAGGAAGACAGTAGTCTTCCCAGAAATACTGTTGCTTACTCAACACAGCCGCCTCTACGAGCTCCACGGGCACAGCTTGGCCGCAGTTTCAGGAAAACTCAGGCCCTCCTCGCTTTGCGAAAAACAAGGGGGGGGCGTGCCAGGGCCAGAGTACGAAGATACCACTCGTCAAGCTCCAAATTACAACGACCCATATACCGACGCAGTCGCACGTTTAGAGAACGACCCAAATCAGGCCACGTGCTCAACCACCATTCTGGCAGAATTCAGTACAATATTTTTAAATTTGGTTGTATATCACAAACAATAAAGGTATCCTTAATTGGATTTGTAACAGTATAATTAAATCTTTTTCTAATTTTCCACTTGAGCAATAATATGTTCCTGTTGTAACATGGTTAGCACAGTAACAACAAGAAATGTCAATCGCAACTAATAATTTGCTAGAACTCGTATCTAAAACCTTTTTGACACCAATTCAAATGGAGGTAAGAGATTTAATTTTAACCTAAAACTGTTAAATAAATTTGTAAGTAACTAAACTTCATTTCGAAATGGCAGAACAGCATGCAAGCTATTATTACATGGCATCTATTGACCTAAAATGTCTCGTAACTTTTTATTTCTGTCGCTTAAAACTAGCGTAAATACTTACCTACGTTTCCTGTTTAAAGATGTGAACACACAGAATCTTGTTACCCACCTATGATTTCTTATTGGCTCACGATAGCGCCTAGAACTTTTACTAAGATTAAAGAAGGGGTCGTAGGTCACTTGCGTTATTTGGTCAAAAATTGGTAAATTTTTGTATGTGACGATATCCTTTACATAGACCGTAGTTACATGGAATATTTAAATAAAGTTAGGTTTACACTCTAATCACTCGAGTGCTTGGGCTTTATTAAAAACTATGAAAATAGTAGCATAAAGCCACAAAATAATTACAAAATTTCAGGATTTAAGTAGATGACTTAAATATGACTTTATCACTTACAAGCCATAAACGTAATAAAATAATAGAATTGGTTCTGAAGTGTTCTCAACTACCACCAGTTACAATCAGAAAATTTTCACAAATGATTGGCATCCTAATGTTCGCTAGCGCAGCATTACAAAAGGCTGGTTGAATCCAAAAATACTTGAAAGGCAAAGGTACAGGTACCTTCTACCTACCTTCTATTCAGAGAATACTATGATAATTATTTTACAGGACCTGAATTAATGAGATAATAATATTAAAAGCTCTTAAAATTTCATTAAACACAAAAATATGAGTCATAAGTTAACACGGACTCGAGTCGTAAAGTCGTAACTCAAACTTACTATAGTAATTATATGTCGTATTATTAGCAATATACTAAGCCTTAGATGCCCCGAAACTTAAAAAAATTGTTAATTTTTGTTTTGGGTAGATAACATATTAGCTATCAGCTACATTACCACACGAAGTTGCATACAATTTCCTAATTTCAATTAACTTACCAGATATATTTGGCCTTGGTTCGAGAAGCTAGCTAAAAATCTAGCTATTAGCATTTAGCATCCTATATTACACGAAATATAATTTAGAGGCAGATCGAAGATTTAATTTAAAGATGCTTTTCAAACATTCTAGCGCAAAACTTAAGAAATACTTTTCTTTGAAACAAGACCCAGATGCTACAAAGGGGGCATGCATATTTTTTCTATGCCGATCCTTCATTTTCCGTTTTTCTTAACGGCCTACAAAAAATTACTGAGGACGAAACGACCAGTATTCTAGTATTCCCTTCTAGTACTTCTATACCTGCCTGTTACCCTCCATTGATTGATATAGTTATTTCGTAATAATCACTTGAGGGCGTGACGAAAACCTATGTTGTCTACTAACAGGGACCGTCACCCTCTCCTACTCACGCTTACCCTGAGTGCCGCAGTATGCTCGAGCAGGCAATGCCAGGTCTCATTATCCCCTCAACAGCATCTCATCAGCATCTTATACTAGCCTCACTTTCTAATATTACTATTCAACAATATCAATATAATGTTTTTCAATACTATGATTAAATTAGATTCTTTCGAATGTTCTGTTTTTAGTGTAATTACTTTTCCCTCCGATGTCTTCGAAAAAGACGCATCACAGGATTCACAGGGCATCATCATAAGAGCCACCGCTTTATCTCTGCTTTTAGGCAGAAATATTTCTTCGGATGATTGCATCAGCACCTTCCTTAAAGGTGTTATAAACTAATACCCAATCCACCAAAGTACACAGGTACTTGGTAAGTATCCACAATTGGTTCTCAAAAATCTCTAAAAATTTATACCAAACAAGAATTAACTTATCCTACACAAAAGTAGCTTTACTAACATTATCTACAGCCTACAGCACACATGGTTGAAAGTCTTTCTCTAAATAACAGATTATTATAAATAAAAATAGCAATGGCATTAGAATCATAAAGTAAATGTAAATTTTATCAAAACTATAGGCGCTAAATGCAATCAAAAGCTATCAACCATTGTTAGTTTTACTTTATCTTACGGTGAATCCGTCTATATATAAGACGGTTATATAACCTTAACTAAATAAATCAGACCTAAATAAGCCAATCACCTCTTAACAACTGTGAAGCGTAACGTCCTCACAGGAACACAACAGCATAGTCAATAAGCATGTGGATCAGGCAGATCCTTGCGGTGTACGGCACAGCAGCACGCGACACGCCGCCGCCACATCGGCTGCTCATGCTACCGGCGTCAATCTTGATCAGATCAAAAGACGGCCGCCTGGACCTCTACCTCTAACAAGTTTGCTAAATTTATTAATGACCTATGATGATTGATTATCAATTTTTTATCAAATCTCTGACCAAATTAGTTCATCAAAAAATATACAATAAGTATATTAGTATGTTATAAATTAATGTAGCTGAGTACCTACCTACCAAGTACTTACCTAAGTAACTACGCAATGTTAAAATTTGAAGTACTCTTTAAACTAACTATAATGATTACTTTTATATGTTAAAATATAGTGTTTTTAACTAATAAGATGAGTAATTATTTAATAAGATTTGTAGGTACCTATACTAAGAGTTTAAATAAAACTAGCAAAAATTACATCTTTTTAATTAATATTGTTTCATTATCATGAAAAAATATAGACAAAACAATGTCTCTAAACATCTACCTAGTGAAATGATTTATATCGAAAATGAAACCACGAAATATAATATATGATCAAACGAACTTCTCAAGTGAAGTTCGATCAATATTATATGAGTGGTTTCATTTGAAGATATAAATCACCCTCCCTACCCAAATCCCGAGTTTTGTCAAAAAAGTCAATAAACGACGTAATTTATGCCAGAAATCTATCTCTAAAAAGAATGACAGGCTTGGCGGACGCTGCTAGTGATGGGCGCGTAGAGTGGTAGGGATGGGAGCATGGGTAAATTTCAAATTAATCGAGTAATCGATATCGATTAAATCGATCGACTAATAGTTATTTGTAAGAACGTGCGAATGTTGCCTTGTAGGTGAAAGGACTACCTAGTGAAATGATTTATATCTTCAAATGAAACCACTCATATAATATTGATCGAACTTCACTTGAGAAGTTCGTTTGATCATATATAATAAACCTACGTTTTGGAGTTTAACTCTAGATTTAGCATCTAAAGCTTGTTATAATATTGTTATTGCTTTCCCAGGCATAATCCAGATATGCTGGTTACCGGTCTAAATTAATCGCTCACTGAACTTTACGCCATTTTGATATTGGCCAGCCTTTGGGCAGCTAATTAAATGTTTGAATATTTACGACTGTTTAGAATAAGTCGTTTATTAATTTAGCTTGTCGTTTCACTCATATTATCCTTTTTTTAATAAAATATTTAAAACTCTAATATACTTCCATTATTAGCATATAATTGATGTTACAAGGCAAAATTCCGATGTCAGGTATATTACGTACAGCCATTAGTTTAAATTAGAAAATTACATAATTTAAGCTTCTTTATTTATCAAGAGTGTCCAAATAACATAATTTATTTGAATTCCGGCAAAATTTTTCACTTTTGCTATTTTGTTTGTTTTGGAAAGTAATTGGCCGAGATTTCTCCTGGGACCACCGACTGCAAATTGCTGTTTTTAAGGCTTTTCAAGCCTCAAAACAGAACATTGCTTTAAAAAAATTACCACCTATATTGAATTAATTTAAAATAAAAAAAAAGTCAAAATGCATAATTATTTAAATTATGTATTAAAAAACTCCGGCTAAGTAGTCCTAGGCGTTGGCTGTGTAGAATCCAATTTAATATTCAGAGAGGTATACAGACCTTTTTGGGTTATTCTCAAATCTGGAAAACCTTTGTTAGGTGGGTGCCGTGCCAGACCCTAAGTAAGAGTAATCGACGGATTTCTGGTTATTGGTAGTGCCTTTTTGTGTAGATGTTAGTAAATAAATATAATTTAGTTGAATAATTAATAGTTTTTACGTTGTTCCCATTTCCAGTTCCATCCCATTCCCGTTTCATTGTAAATTCGTCTTTATGCAATACGTGTTAAGATAAAATTGTCGGTAGCTTTATGTGATGGCTACTGTTTTACAAAATTAGAAATGTCTGTGTCACTTGCAAACAATAAAGCAAATTACCAAACAAAACTCCCTCAAAAGTATTATTGTTTTCGAACCAATGTTAAAGGGGCGTGAATTATGTATGGATGCAGAAAGGAATGTCTAAAACAATATTAGGTATAAAAAACGAGTATTATCTTAATTAAATTATATGAATACGACTAAAGTCAATTGACTTTAGGTAATATTCAGGTAATTACCAGATATACAATTTTGTAACAATAAAATTTCACGCGATGATAGAAATTTGTGGAAACGGAAAAGTTTTTATCGTAACCCAAAGGGATTTTGCTGTGCCTAAAACCGTTATAATATACTAACCTACTACCTTACATTTAAGGGCTTAAACGATGCGAAACTAGCGCCACTTCCGATCAATAATTAATATCTTCTAAACTAAACCATGGCCGAAATAAAAATATGCGTGTTTGACTCCCTACTAGATAATCTTGCTAAGAATTTTTAAGACACCTCTCCCTTCTTCATAAATTTCTTAACTTGCCTCAGAGCGTCTTATCACCTGGCTGTACGTACCTACTGTATCAAGAATGATCAACATTGCCGTCACACGTCCCGACTCCCGCCATGCCAGTGCACGGAACTGTGTATCTCTTGATACTCCTCAGACGTGACTAAACTGAAAACTAGATACAGTATTATACCGGGTGTATACCACCGCGTGGCGCTAAGTAAAATAGCTAACAATATAACGCTGGCTACGTCGCGTATCTTTTACCTTGATCTTCGGAATGACGAAAAAAAGTGAAGAAGCATTCGCATGTCACATCGCAACGTGGTATATAAACAAACACACTCCCTTGAGATTCCGAGGTGCGCCTTGGGGGAGACCGCTTGAATTTTAAAAAGGCAAAAATATGTTGTTCTCTCAGGTTGTTCTTTATTTTGCAAGAAAACAGGATACGGTTCCTGCATCATTGATTGAGCAGTGTCAGCGACCAATGTGAGGTCGACCATGTTATTATTTTATACTATTGATGACAGAACGAATTGACAAATTTAATCAATATATATAAAACTCTTCCGTTACTGACTGACTGACTGACTGACTGACTGACTGACTGACTGACAGACAACGCAGAGCCGAAACTACTGGGCGTAGCGGGCTGAAATTTTGCATGTAGGTTCCTTAGGGAGTGTAGGTGAGCACTAAGAAAGGATTTCCCGAAATTCCCTCAGGAACGGGAATTACGGGACTTTTTAGTTAGTATGAAAAATCGACATCATTGAGTGTATTAACGTGAAATTTGGTGTACAAGTTCCTCAATGAATTTAAAGGTGTTAAAAGAAAGGAATTTACAAAATTCCCACGGGAACGGGACTTACGAGACTTTTTTTGTTAGACTGAAAAATCGACATCATTGAGTGTATCGACGTAAAATTTGGTGTACAGGTTTTTCAGTAAATTTAAAAGCGTTCAAAAGTAAGGAATTCACAAAATTCCTACGGGAACGGGAATTACGAGACTTTTTTTTTCGTAAAAATGAAAAATCGACATCATTGTGTATCGGCGTGAAATTTGGTGTCAGGTTCCTCAGTGAATTTAAAAGCGTTGAAAGAAAGAAATTCACAAAATTCCTACGGGAACGGGAATTATGAGATTTTTTTGTGATAATGAGAAATCGATATCATTGAGTATATTGGCGTGAAATTTGATGTACAGGTTCCTAAATAAATTTAAAGGCGTCGAAAGAAAGAAATTCTCAAAATTCCTACGGGAACGGGAGTTACGAGTCTTTTTTGTAAAAAATTTAAATCGACATCATTGAGTGTATCGACGTTAAATTTGGTGTACAGGTTCCTCAGTGGAATTAAATGAATTTTCATGCGAACGGGAATCACCGGAAAACTGGTTCTTCAATGGGTGTAAGGGCGTGTTATAATCATAAATTTTCCAAAAAAAAACGGAAACGGTATCTAAAAACCGGAATTATTTGTAAGTTTAAAACTACCTACAATAGCTAGAAATGAGAAGAACATAAATTCAGAGTTTTACTAAGAAAATTAGCTGTCCCGGCGAACTTCGTATCGCGCTTTACAATTCTTAAAAAAAACTTTTCACCTATTTTCTGTTTTCTCACATTTTCAACCTTCACTGGACTAATACGAACATTTCAAAACCAAAATCAGCTACATCGGCCCGGCCGTTTTAGCGAGACTAACGAACCACGACTAATTTTTGTATTTAAGGTAGATTAAGAAAATATTTACCAAAATTCACATGGTAACGGAACATTCCCAAAAATATAAAGAAGTACATAATCTGACTACCTAGCTAATATCCCACCCAACCAGCTTATAGAAATGTTAGGAATATAAGTTTCAGGGACTGAATGGTGGAGTGTTCGTAAGGAATTCCTGAAGTTGCCACGGGAACTAAAATAAACAAAATATTACTATTGTAAAGGTATTTTTAGAAGGTATGGGTGAGATGAGAAATAATGTCTCCAAATTCCAGAGTAGTCCATCAACCAGTAATTAACGTTTATAATGATAATGCGCGTGCGAAGCTGCGGGCAAAAGCTAGTCAATATATATAAAACTCTTCCGTTACTGACTCACTGACTGACTGACTGACAGACAACGCAGAGCCGAAACTACTGGACGTAGCGGGCTGAAAATTTGCACGTAGGTTTCTTGGGGAATGTAGGTGAGCACTAAGAAGGGATTTCCCGAAATTACCACGGGAACGGGAAAAAACGTGATTTTTGTGTTTATGAGAAATCTGCGCGGGAAAAACCGCGGGGCAGCTTCTAGTTTAATATATAATAAAACTTTTTACTTATGTCTGCATGTATTAACTTTCATTAAAAAATTTTGAATTGCATTATTTTTCCTAGCATTGTGAGCAGCGTGGTACCTAAACAATGGAGTGAACCATGTAAACGTGGTACGTATTCTAGATATTTTAATAAATTAAATGTTGAATGGGACAGGGCAGGAGTCAGTTTGTGAATCTAAAATGCAGATGCAATTTGCCGGCCACCGCGGATCGTTTCCGCGCTAGGACGAGTTTATTTCACTCTAAGGTGTTTTAACCGTTAACCATTTTCAAGGGATTAAACTAAGATTTGGCTTAGAGTGAGACTTATTATAACGATTGTACACAAGAAAACAATAAATTTATTTAAAAACAAAATATACCGTAATTTAAAAAATCATAAAGTGGAAATAGTTTTTTATAAATAATGAGATGAAAGTTAAATAATCACTTTTAGTTTATTTAAAATATTAAATATAGCATGAACATTTGGTTTGTAATGATAAGTTAAATAGAAGATTAAAAATAAAATCTTTTCCTGTACATTTATTATTCTATTAACATGTAAAAAAAATGCGTTTTGATGACTTTATAATGTTTTTAATTTGGACGCCCTAGACTATTTATTTTGCCAGAACTCGGAGGAAATGAAAACTTTAACCCCATTAATTATTGTGAGTTATTCTTTAAGTTTTATACGATTTTATTTTTTAATTTTAAAAAAACTAGGTATCTAAAAACCAAATGCAACTGCTTATTAGAACAGCTAAAGCAATAATTTTATAGATTCCTAGAGGCTGCCCCGCGGTCTCACCCGCGCAGATTTCTCATAAACACAAAAATCCCGTTTTTTCCAGTTCCCGTAGGAATTTCAGGAAATCCCTTCTTAGTGCTCACCTATACTCCCTAAGGAACCTACATGCAAAATTTCAGCCCGCTACGCCCAGTAGTTTCGGCTCTGCGTTGTATGTCAGTCAGTCAGTCAGACATGTAAAAAAAATGCGTTTTGATGACTTTATAATGTTTTTAATTTGGACGCCCTAGACTATTTATTTTGCCAGAACTCGGAGGAAATGAAAACTTTAACCCCATTAATTATTGTGAGTTATTCTTTAAGTTTTATACGATTTTATTTTTTTCATTTAAAAAAAACTAGGTATCTAAAAACCAAATGCAACTGCTTATTAGAACAGCTAAAGCAATAATTTTATAGATTACTAGAGGCTGCCCCGCGGTCTCACCCGCGCAGATTTCTCATAAACACAAAAATCCCGTTTTTTTCCAGTTCCCGTAGGAATTTCAGGAAATCCCTTCTTAGTGCTCACCTACACTCCCTAAGGAACCTACATGCAAAATTTCAGCCCGCTACGCCCAGTAGTTTCGGCTCTGCGTTGTCTGTCAGTCAGTCAGTCAGTCAGTCAGTCAGTAACGGAAGAGTTTTATATATATTGACTAGAGGCTGCCCCGCGGTTTTTCCCGCGCAGATTTCTCATAAACACAAAATTCCCGTTTTTCCCGTTCCCGTGGGAATTTCGGGAAATCCCTTCTTAGTGCTCACCTACACTCCCTAAGGAACCTACATGCAAAATTTCAGCCCGCTACGCCCAGTAGTTTCGGCTCTGCGTTGTCTGTCAGTCAGTCAGTCAGTCAGTCAGTCAGTCAGTCAGTCAGTCAGTCAGTCAGTCAGTCAGTCAGTCAGTCAGTCAGTCAGTCAGTCAGTCAGTCAGTCAGTCAGTAACGGAAGAGTTTTATATATATTGATTGAAGGAGCTCGCTGAGTTGGTTGAACAATTTGACGTTTGTCCGACGATAACTCCAATGCCGTTTATCAAATCGTCATGCAATTTGAATGGCGATTCAAGGAGATGTAAAGAACTGTCAAGTTCGAACATGAGTTAAATAAGTAAAGGGTTTGTTTAGTTAGTTTTCGAGGGGTCGTAGGTAGGGGTCGAAAATTCGCGAGTTAGCAGTTAGGACGGTTGCAATGTGGTTATCCAAAAAAAGAGTATATTTTTTTACCGACTGTGTGTTAGAGAGACCGGCAGGTATCATAAATAAGCGCCATTCCAGACAATGTATTTTAGTATTACTAAATAGACTTTAAGAGCTTTGTTTGTCTGGCTCCCTGAGGCGCTATTGTGCAGAATGACTTTTGCAGATGGATATCATTATTTCTGTTTACGACAATGGACACTGAGGATGAGTGAAATGGTAAGTCGAACAAAGACTAGGATTTGTTGATGGCTGCGGTGGTAGCATGACGGACATTTGGTCGAATTTGTCAATCATCTATCTATCTGTCGATCATCTCCATACGTTTTCCCGCTACGCAGGCTACGATACGCAGGCTGATTTTGTGACAGGATATTTAGTTAGGATAGGTTTTTGAAAAAAGATAGAGTTATTTATGTGTATTTGCTTATTTATCGAAATGTTGATACTAATTTTAGAAATTGCTTATTTTGTTTGCTACTTTGTAGGTATACAAACTTTATTAATTTCTTTAGTTAATATATTATTTTGATCTGACTCCAATTTAATTATTTATTTATTTAAGAAGGGTGAAGGTTCCCACTATCGGCAGTGAAACAGAGGTGTTGTTTTGACTATGGTTTAATAGCAACTGATAAGTGGTTAGCGTGTTCGGTTACAGATCGAGTTGACAAAGAGTAAATTATACAGAGGTTGCTTAACATAGATACCTACATCGTACAGGGGCTACAGTCCTCCCCCTTTAGAAAGGACTAAGAAGTTTAACAAAAAATACATATTGTTTAAAAGTTAAAAGGTATAGCCTAAAGTATAACATACTTAAAAAGTTGACAAACATTCAACGTAAAAAAAATAAAGGACTCTAAATTATGATCATAGTAAAAAGTGTAAAAATTAAAATGTAACATAAAGAACGCATAAAGAAAGTCATAAATTTAAAATCTTAAAGTAGGTACTTAAGTTTAAAATGTGTATATTATGTTGAAAAAAATTGTAAGTCGTAAATTCTAAATATAAGTATGCACGTAAGTGTTTATGGTTGTTGGTCACCAACAAAAACTTTACACTTAAACTTTTTTAACACTACACTGTTCACACTAATCGTAAATTATTCGTGTTGACTGAGGTGCGACTGCAGCTGAAGAGTAGATCTCGCTCTGTTGTCGCCTGCTAAGTGCCTGCGGCTCACACGGTCATAAGAAACCAAAGTTATTACACAAAAAATCAAAACCCATAACTTAAGCAGAACCGAGATTAAATATAGTTAAAATGCGAGACAGTTATTTCGTTTCACACTTATTGAAAACGCACTCTCGGCTTAACTATGCGACCGCTGCGAGTTTTAACTATCGGCTTCATAATCGACGTTGGTTTTTCTGATTGCAGCAGTGTTGACGAGTTCAATGGAGAGTTATTGGTGGTCTCAAGTTGAGTTTTTAAGTTCGGTAATGTATCGAATTGCGTCGCAACATAGGCGGGTTTGAGCCGGTCGACGCTTACCGTAGAAGTTCGGTTTCCCATGTCAATTTTGAAGTATTTAGGTTGTTTGTCCAACACTTTGTAGGGTCCCTCATAGGGAGGTACGAGAGATTTTTTGACCTCGTTCTTCAAAAACACGTAGTCGCACTTAGCGATATCAGCATGAACAAAAATGTTCTTCCTGCTTTGTGTCCTAGTATTATAGGTGGGTAACTCAGATAAATATGTAATTAAATCTTTAACATATTGGGGATCATTAATTTCACCTTCGGCGGCCTGGAAAAAATCTCCTGGTAGCCTCAATGCAGCTCCGTAGGTCATCTGAGCGGGGCTGAATCCTATGTCCTCCTTGACAGCTGATCGCAATCCAAGGAGTACCATCGGTAGCTCTTGAGTCCAATGTCCGTCTGTACAGCGCGCCATAATTGCAGCTTTTAAGGTCCGGTGAACGCGCTCTATCTGACCGTTTGCCTTAGGATTATACGCGGTAGTTCGTATGCGCTCGATCCCAAGACGTCTCATCAACGATGTAAATAATTGAGACTCGAACTGTCTACCCTGATCGGTAGTGATTCTTATTGGACATCCAAATCTTGCGATCCAATTTTCAATAAAAGCTTTAGTTACAGTTTCAGCTGTCATATCCTTTACAGGGATTATTTCTGGCCATTTGGTAGCTCTGTCGATTATTGTAACGCAATATCTATTATCTTCGGATGGTGGAAGGGGTCCCACAATGTCCATGTGTATGTGTGCGAAGCGTGGTGCGTCTTGAAATTCGCCTAAAGGCGTAAAGGTATGTCTTGTGACCTTTGCCTTTTGACACGGAATGCAGCATTTAACATATTTGCCTATATCAGCATTCATGTTAGGCCAGAAATATCTTTGAGCAACTAAACGTCGCGTCGCTGCTGTGCCGGGATGGCTCAACGCATGTATCGTTGATAAAGCGAGTTCTCTGAACTCCTTGGGCAGGTATATCCGGGCTCGTTCCGTTGAAGTTTCACACATAATCGCATGTTCACTATTGTCTAGAATTATTGATCTAAACTGAAGATTGGGGTTGTTTAAACACTCCTTTAATTCAGGATCTATTTCTTGACTTTTTGCAAGTTTTTCGTAATCAAAAATACTTGGTATGGTAATTTCGCTTATTCGCGAAAGTGCATCCGCTACGGTGTTTTTATCGCCTTCGATATGCTCAATCTTATTGCAGAATTGCGTAATAAAGTCTAGGTATCGAAGTCGTCTAGGAGAGTCCGATGGTGAGGTTTTCTTAGATAATGAGAAAGTTAAAGGCTTATGATCTGTAAGCACAGTAAGTTTACCTCTACCTTCAACCATATGACGAAAGTGTTTAATTGACATGTAAATTGCAAGTAGCTCTCTATCGTAAGTGCTGTATCTCATTTGAGTTTCGCTAAGTTTTTTTGAGAAAAATCCTAAGGGTTCCAATTTATCTTGAATCCTCTGATTGAGCGAAGCTCCCACGCAACTACCTGAACAATCGGTCATTAACACCAGGGGTGCATTTGCATCGGGGTGCACGAGTTTTATGGCATCGTTTATGCTTTTTTTGCAATTTTCGAACGCCGCACGTGCCGATTCCGTCCATTCGACTGGCGTCTTGTCCCGTTTTTTTGAATTGTGTAAATAAGTGTTTAAGGGCGCTTGAATTTCGGCAGCTTTTGGGATCGTTGTACGGTAAAAGTTTATGATGCCGAGGAATCGCCTTAATTCTTCAATTGTTTTAGGCAACGGGTAATCGGAAATGGTCTGTGTTTTCTCTGCGCTCGGTCTAATACCCTGTTCGTCAATGTGATAGCCTAGGAATGTTAGTTCCGTTTTGCCGAACTCACATTTATCGACATTAATGGTGAGACCATATTCATTGAGTCGCTGAAAAACTAATTCCAGGTGTTGCAGGTGCTCTGTTTCATTACACGATCCAATTATTGCGTCATCGCTAAAATTAAAAGCGAATGAATCTAATCCTTTTAACGCATTGTTAAAGAATCTTTGAAAATCCTGAGCGGCATTACGAAGTCCGAAGTTCATTCTTGTAAATTCGAATAAGCCAAATGGGGTAATTATTGCTGTCTTCGGAATATCTTCAGTCGCCATGGGAATGTTATAATAAGCTTTTTTCACATCAATTTTGGAAAAGATTTTCTTTCCTTTTAAAATGTACGTAAAGTCGAGTAATCTTGGCAGTGGATAACGATCAGGTATGGTGATTGCATTTAATCTGCGGTAATCGCCGCACGGCCGAAGATCTCCATTCTTTTTAACTACTACATGTAGAGGGTTGGCCCAGGGACTGCTAGAGGGTCGGCAAATCCCTAAATCTACTAATCGCTCAAACTCAACCTTAGCCGCTTTGTACTTCGCTGGGTTAAGGGGTCTGCATTTATCGTGCACAGGCGGGCCATTTGTAAAAATGTGATGTTGCACGCTGTGTTTCGGCGATTGTTTAAAATTTTCGACTTTCGTTAAGTCGGGGTATTGAATTAGCAGCTCGTGGTACTGGTCTGCTTTATTAATTGTTTTAACGGTCGGAGTATCATCTGTGCTGGTGTCAGTGTGGGCCGTGAGGTTGGTGATCTTGTCGATCAGCCTTTTTCCATGTAGGTCCACAAGTAATTTGTATGCAGCTAAAAAATCTGCGCCAATAATGGATCGCTTAACATCGGCTTGAACAAATTGCCATTTAAATTGCCGGCGCAATCCTAAGTCTATGGTTGCAGTTTTGACACCATAAGTATTAATTTTCGTGCCATTCGCCGCGTAGAGGGTATATTCAGCAGGGGTGGTGCGTTTTTTAGTCGCTAACACGGATACGTCAGCACCGGTATCTATAAGGAAACGCATGCCACTTTTCCGATCCGTAACACATAGGCGATACGATACACTATCGCCGACGCTCGCCAACGTCGACGGTGTTATTAGTTTTTTTGAGAGCATTGCGTATGGCTACATCTATGGGCATCTTTATCGTAGATGTAGTGATGGTAACATTTAAAATTAGTGTCGCCGGGCTTAGCGGTTTGTTCCCGATATTTTTTTGTGTTACTATATGCTTTATTTGGTGGGCCATGGGATCTTGAACGAGACCTGGAACGAGTTCGCATATTCTCTAACTGGCGACTCAGCTCCTCAATGCGAGATTCCATTCTCCGCAATTGGTTTTGCAGTGGATCGCTATTATTGCTATCTACTGCATGTACCTCGGGAGACGCCGTCTCTAATATTTTATCCGCGATCATAGCTAATTTGTCTAATGATATATCAGAATCGCACGCTGTAATAACGGCGCGCGTAGAATGTGGAAGTCGTCCTATCCACAGAATTTTAAGCGTTTCGTCAGGTAGCTTATTGCGTCCCAACTCTCGCATACGTCGTAGTAACTGTGACGGTTTGTTATCTCCTAGCTCGATTTCATTAAGCAGCTGTTGAAGCTGTCTTGTCTCTGATGCCTCGAACGAAGAAATTAATCTATTTTTTAAAGCTAAATATTTCCCTTCTGATGGGGGATTCTCTAAAATGTCTCCGCATTGCCCTAATTCATCTCGGCCTAACTTAGCTACGAGTAATTGATATTTTTGTACATCACCTGGTTTCTGCGCTGTGACGATTGCCTCAAACTGATGAAACCAGAGCCTCGGTGCCTGTCGCCAAAATTCGGGAATCCGACATCCAATGGCGATAGCTGACATTTCGGCTGAAGCAGCAGCAAGCGATGAAGGCTGGTTGGTGCTGGTGAATGTAGTCATCGCAGGCACGTAGCCTGCGTGGGCTGGAGAGGTGGCTGGCGGCACATAGCCCGCTGCAGCCGTGGGGTTGGTGGGCGGCACATTGCCGTTGTTCCCCGCCGTTGTGAACACGGACGGAGAGGTATTTTCACAGGCCCCAGTAGTGCTCATTATAAACACTATAATTAGTAGCACTAAAAAAAATGAGTTGCAGTCAATTTTCACTATTTCACACTAAGCCGTCGTAGGTACTTGTAAATGTTCGCGTCGGGCGTCAATACTTTAAATATTAAGTATTAAGCACTTTTTAACGTCGGGTGTCACCACTTTAGAAATTGCTTATTTTGTTTGCTACTTTGTAGGTATACAAACTTTATTAATTTCTTTAGTTAATATATTATTTTGATCTGACTCCAATTTAATTATTTATTTATTTAAGAAGGGTGAAGGTTCCCACTATCGGCAGTGAAACAGAGGTGTTGTTTTGACTATGGTTTAATAGCAACTGATAAGTGGTTAGCGTGTTCGGTTACAGATCGAGTTGACAAAGAGTAAATTATACAGAGGTTGCTTAACATAGATACCTACATCGTACAGGGGCTACATAATGAATCTTGAGATCATGCATGGTTAAAATGATGTATCTAATATGTTAATTTGCAATCCATAGATCTGGGGCCTATTTAATATAACTTACAAATTGTAGAATTGTAATTGTAATTTACAGGCTACAATTACCAAGTTTCTGTTAAATAAAAAAATCGAGTTACAAATTTACAATTGTAGAAAATTTACAAATTGTAGAATTGTAGCTACAATTTTACAATTCTCTGTTTAATAAAGGTTTTCTTCTTACAGGTGAAAACTTACATATTTTTAGAGAAAACAGTTTTATTGAACGCGCAATTGTAATTAAAAGTTTACATATTTGTAAATTGTAGTAAAATTTCTACAGGTGGACTGTCATGTGTCAGATATTTACAATTTAGTGCATCAGTCATAGTTTTTTGGAATAAAACGTATGAGTAGTAGTTAAAGCAGTAGTTATAGGTTTAGACTGTTCTGTTTTAAGTACTACAACTGCACTGTTTGTTTTTAGAATACTATTTCAAATACTTAAAAATTACTAAGGACCAATATCTGACTTGACCAATATTTGACTGCTCCGTGGCTCAGTTGGCAGTGATGTGGACTGAGTAAGCTTGTGCACCCGGGTTCGATTCCCGGGCGGGGCGAATATTGATATGATGAATATCGATGTTTGTTTCCGGTCTGGGTGTAATTTTCGACTCTGTGTGTGATTCGGGCACCCTAGATACAGGTTCTTCCTAGTTAGGGGCTCTGAGTGTGATGTGTTATTATTATTTATTATTAATATCTAACGCACTAGGGAGCCCTTTTTTGATAAAAAGCCTTACTTTAATATGACTTCTTTTTAGAGTGGCGTCACTGTTCGCTTTAAAGGACTCTTAACAAGTGTCTTAATTTTTATTTAAGTATAAACTTGTAGCTACAATTGTCATAGAACTCTGCAGGGTTTTTCTAAACTTGAATACTTTTATTAAACGGCACTTGTAATTGGAATAGGTAATAGTAAGTTTGTTACCTGTAAAATTGTAAACAGCACTTGTATTATTAAACAGCACTTGTAATTGGTACAATTGTAAGGTTTTTACCTGTAACATTTTTACTATTTGTAAGTTTTATTAAACATCACTTGTAAAAAAACCTTACAAATATGTAGCTTTTTTTCACAATTGTGGACTTGTAAGTTATATTAAATAGGGCCCAGCTAGTATTCGGTGTGCGTGTTTTGTTCTTGGTCGAGCTTGCTCTTGTGGTTGGTTAGTAATTGTGGTTCATGTAATCCAGAGTATCACTTCCAACTTCCACCACAATCCACTTTCAGGGGATGGGCTCGGGTCTTTATTTAGGTCAATCTACCGGCTAGTTTTCACTAAAATTTAATGAGGTGTCCTTTAAGCAAGATGGGTTTAATGGAATCAAATTGTCGTTCTATTATTAAGGAAGAATTTGTTTTGATTTACTCGGCAAGTTTTAGTAGCAAGGAAAGAACTTTTAGGCATATCAATATTTCTTATTTTAATTTCTTTTAGACCATCCACATTTACGATAAAATTAAAAATGACAAAAAATATTTAGGCTTGCTGTGAATATTTATTTGCTGAACTATGAAAAATATTCCCTGAATGAGTCAAATCTCAAAAAAAGACTGGTAATTCCTTTTTTTTACCCAGTTTTTCTTTAATCTTTCCGTAAATAATGATTCTCCTATTCATTTCACGATTATTGAAAAACCTGGAATAGTTAAATAGAAATAAGTAACCCGAAGGTGCAAGGGAATCTACTCCATAATGCGAGATTCCACCGCGTCCCATTCTAGAGAATTTATGTCCTCTTGCTGTTCAGTAATATCGCGGTAGGAACGCTAATGCTCACTTCTTTCAACTTTAATCCTAAACGAGTCACCAGGCAGGCAGTTTCTACGGCATATTAAATGTGAAACTTTACAAGAAACATGCCCGTTTCAATTGGTTTCTATACTTTTTAACAAGGGTTTTAAACATTTTTTTTGTTTGCATTGTGTTCTAAAATAAAAACAATAGTTTAACTAACAATTACGGTTATTCTGTGTTGCAAAGCTCTTGTATTTTGGTAATACAGCCTAGGGCGCACAAAACCATAGACAAATCGGTTACGCCTTCCTAGACCACTACTGTACTGTAGACATAACATTACGTTGATTAACCGTGGTACGAAAACCAAATGCTCCGTATATATTATTAAAAGACTTACAAAACGGATTTTAGGGAATGTTATAATTTGAGAAAATGTGCAATTTGGGGAACAATTTAATAGTAAGTGAGTTTAAGCACCAGCCCCATCTAGGCAAACGTCGCCGGCTGAACACTAAAAGTTCTTTGTAGGCAAATCCTTCGGCAGAAAGTGCAAGGTCGTGTTCGAATAAATGCTGCATTTTAAGCGGATATTGAAATGTGCTAGTTCCGCTCCCAGAGCTCTACCGAAATAAAGAGAAAGATTAAATTTTATAGCCAATCAGACTCAATGGCCATTTTCAAAATTTTACACAGAAATTCTTACATATTCAAAAAATTAAAACAATAATTTACAATTGCAAATAACCGTAACTGCAATAATCATCAATAATATTCATAATAGCAGCTTTATAATTCTCAACAGCTTCTGTCCTCTGATTTTCATTTTGGAACGTTTTCTTGCTTCTGACATGACCTTCTTCCTGTAACCCATGGAAGAGCCAAAGAGCAGTATTAGCAATTATCAGGCATGCTGGACTAATTGTCTTCAGATCCTCATTTAAAAACTCTCTGGGGTACACCTTATCTGGGACCAAATTTGCCTGAGTTAGCATCACTGCGAACTCTTCATAGTAAATATCAAGCAGGTTGTGAAAATTGTGTTTGCGTAGTGCGGCGTCAGTGCTGGTAGTGATGAGGTAGAGGACGTCGTAAGCGGGACTGCTGACTCTTGCTGTTTGGTAGTCGAGTATACAGGCGGATGTTGGCTTGTTGTCCTACGAAAAAAGAATTTAATACATTGGTACAAATAGGTTACGAAAAATTATTATATCCATCCATTTCAGTTTTTTTTTTTCTGGAATAAATTAAATGTGACATTTACAATAATTATTTAAACTACCTATCTACCATTTTACACTACAAATGTAGAAAATTAAAAATCATACTTAAAATATTTTTCTATACCTCACACTTTCCTAAATGAGCACAATATATCTTACTCAAATAAAAATCTTACTTAACGATGTATTGTATGTACCTCGTATTTGAAGAGGATATTTTCCTTCCATATATCCCCATGACATATTGCAGTCGCTCTCACTTCAGTCGCAGTCGCCTCGACGGTTTTAACGCAATTCTCAAGAAGATTTTCAAACAGACTCAAATATTTTGTAGACTTGAATTTAAGTATAGCCTTTAAAAGACGGTCTTTTAAAACTTCTATAAAACGCTTGTTCGTTAAATTATTAATGGGAACGCAAATCTTTTCTGCCCCTCGGTAGAGATCAGAGTTTTTCTCTTTGACGATAAATGATAAAGCGTGTAGTCTGCCCAAAGATTTTAACGATAAAGTTATATGTTCTAGAGGCAGAAACATTTGATGCGTGAACGGCGTGAAGTCGTGGTCACGCATGTCTTCAAGAACTATAGCTTCTTCACAATATTTATTCCGAGTGAAGTAGCACTTCGGAACTAAGTATTTGTAATTGAACTGCTTTAGCAGTTTCTCATACTCTTTAATCAACGTTGAATAGACGAATATTTCTCTAGCAAACATTAAAGTAATGGCTCCACTCACTCTGAAGCGCTCGTCATTTGGCGCCAGCTTCAGAACTAATTTTAAACTGACTTTCTCACCGTCGATGTTGCCAGTTAAAATAATTGGAATGAGTAAGCCAAAGTAGTTTTGTGAAATCGCGTTGAATTTTTCAATGGAGCACTTCCAATCTTTGATGTTATTGTCTTCAGCTACGATAGCTAATATATCGTCTAGGTATGCCTGCGAGAACCCACTCATTGTTAGTGACTAAACGGAATATTCACAAATATCAATGTATTTTTATCACTTCGTTATCACTAAGAGTACGTCAGCAACCGTGAACGTCTGCAGTCAAACTGATTCAAGGTCTCGCTCGTGTATGCACTGTCTCCCTCTCTCCACCACATCTTCAGTTATGCCGACCACACCAATTCTGCGTAAAGTAACAAACCACCATTATTCCTTCATAGAAAAGAACAAACCTTCTCTGTAGAACCGCTTATAGTACATATATTTATTTTTAATAATTAACAGATACTCCCTTTCCATCAAAAAATATCCATACTTAATATTATAAATGTGAAAGTAACTCTTTGTGTCTGTCTCACTTTCACGATAAAATTACTGAACCAATTTGAATGAAATGAAGTCTAGAGCCTGAGAAATGACATAGACTAGACTACTAAATTCCCACGGGAAAATTGGGAATTTGATGTTTCAAGGAAAAATGCGCTGGCAAAGCCGCGGGGCGCTTACTAGTGCCAAATATGTTTATTGATAAATTTTTAACACCAAATAATGTTGCCTCATGTAGGTACTAGTCAATGGTTGAAATAGTAAAATATTATTTGATATGATATTATACACAGTCATACAAAAATAGTTTTAAGAAACTTACGCTCGCAATATCAACCCATATCAAAACGTCAGAGTAGATTTTAATATTGAAATTCTGAGCAGAATTATCTCTCATCGCAAAGATAAATAAAATGACAGGCTTTGCATAACTTGCGACAAGTGCGCTTCGCTCGCGCTAAAAGTTAGTGTTTCTACTTCATTCGGTGTTTCCAAAGTAAACTTGTGATTTTGTTTAAATCTTTGTAAAATTCTTGAAATTTATATAATCTTAATTATATAATGTTTTGTGTTTTAGGTGTATCAAGACATTTTTGTATTTTTTTTTTATTTGATTTAAAGGATTGGATTTGTTTAGTTGAATATTCATATAAAAACTACTTACTTATTTATAATCATTATTTCCTTAAAACTTACTTTAATCACAGAAAAAGTAGCAATCGTAACTACTATGCTAGCTTCATGAATGTAGCTAACACTTAGCCAGTAACCTAGTTGAGTTTGTGGTTAGACTGTCTTTGGATAATTCTGGATGTTAGGAATACGTTTGACTATTCGGATATTTCTAAAAATAACCAAACAGAACTAAAAACCATAATGCTAATTTATTTTTCTCTTCGTCCATTCTAGTAAGTAAAGTAAAGACACCTTTAGTAGGTGTTAGGTACATTGCTCCACCGAGATCGAGCTCGAGTCGAGGGCAACGCGCACGTAGGCTGGGGACAAGTCTACTAAGCATATTGTTATCAGGAAATGTGTATTAGTAGTAATTTAATAAAGTGGTAAGCTAGGGCAATATAATTAGGTCATCCATGGTATGAAATAGGTAATACAAAATATCAAACAGCTTTATGAATATGAAATTAGTGTAGAAAAGTACAAATTCATAATAACAAATAATAAATTATTAAAAAATATTAAATTTATGCATATATACTAAAACATGAAATAATGGCCTCTTTATTCATAAAATTATATCCAAGGTGAATAAGCATGTTTTGTAGAGATAATAGAAATGGATGGTAGGGCTTGGTGTGGCGCTAGTGACTTTCATGCGAGAGGCGTCGTGAATATTAACTTCACCTTGCTTTTAAAGACACGCTAAGCCGTGGAACCTTCAGCTTTAACTCCTCGTCAGATTTTTTACAATGACACTCTCCGTCCGCGCTACCTGCTTTCCCACTACCTATAATCCAATTCGAGCGAAAAATTACAACTGCGTTGTCGAATATGACAGAAAGTTTCATTATTTAAAAATATCTTGGCAGATTTAGGACTCAGCGTCTATTTCCCAAACGAAATATAAAGCGCTGGCGATGTGATGGCTTATAGGCTTTATGCGTCAAAACCAAATTGGATGATCCTCATTATTGTTTGAATTTGTTTTAACTGCTCTGTCGCGCTTGCAGAATTTTATTAATTATTTTACCTATGCTATAAATAGATTATTTATTTTTCAAGTTTTATTTGTCGCGTTTTGGTAAAATTCCCCTGTTTATAGTTATGTTAACCTGTATTAGGGAAATAAAGTAGGTACTTTTTTTAATATTCTTAAAATATTACAAATGCTACAAACGTATTAGGTGTTGAGAATTTGGTTTGTTCTGTATTCAAAGAAATATTGACATGTGAAGTTTTAGTTTCCCTAGTTACGTGTTTTGTGTTTGTAACTACTTGTGAATTGCTAGTCAAGAAGATAGTTTGCTTTTGTGTATATTTTATGGAAAAATAAATTTTATAAGCCAAAAAGAAGTGACTTTGTATGTTCTAACAGGTTATGGGCCATCTGCTCACATACAAAGAACGTATCACTGGCACATATTTCCAAATTTAAAGAATACCAGTAATAAGCAGTGAGCATGTCGAATGGCGATGATCCCAAAGACGCAGAAGGCGCTTTTAAGGGAGTCGCAGCCATTTCCTCGCACTCCAGTTCGATAAGTAATGCTGTAGAGAAGTTACGAGGCATGGATAATTATAACACATGGAAGTTTACCATGAAAATGCTTCTCGTGCATGAGGACCTTTGGAGTGCAGTGGAGGAAGTCAAAGATGAAAAGGATAGAGTGCAACTCAAAGCATTGGCCCGTATATGTTTAGCAGTGGAGCCTAATGTAATAGGCCATGTTCGGAATGCGAAAACGGCTAGCGAAGCCTGGCAAAATCTACAAAGGGCCTACGAAGATAAAGGCCTTTGCAGAAGACTGGGTTTGTTAAGGTCTTTGTTCATCATGAAATTGAAAGATTTCGACACTATGGAGGCATATTTGGGACAGGTGAATAACCTTGCACAACAACTAAGAGACATCGAGTCACCGCTAGACGACGACCTAGTAGCAGTAGTGATGCTTAGTGGGCTGAGTGAAGATTATGACCCACTCATCATGGCGATCGAAAGTTTCAACGTAAAGCTCGATAGCGAATATGTGAAGGTTAAGCTTCTGCAAGAATATACTCGAAGAAGGGGGAGATCCGACGACATGAGTACAGCGCTAGCTGTAAAGAAAATCTTCCAATGTTTTGGGTGTGGAAAACCTGGACACCGCATTCGTGACTGCCCGAAAAAGAAGTCTAATGAAGTTTCTGGTAAAGCAATTCTTGTGTCTGCATTAACATCATGCGTAGAAAGTGAAGCATGGTTTGTAGATTCAGGCGCATCGCATCACATGTGTAATAAGAGAAATATTTTGCTTGATTACAGACCAGAAACTAAATTGTCTGTGAGCGTCGCCAATGGAGAAAAACTTTATGTCAACGGAACAGGAAACGTCAAAATGTCACTGGAAGACGGTGTCACAACAATAACAGAAGTTTTATTTGTACCTAATTTATCCGCTAATTTGTTGTCGGTTAGTGCTATGATTCGGAAAGGCTTAAAAGTAGTTTTTGATAATGATATGTGTACAATTTTTAACAAAAACACAAAAGTTCTTGTTGCCAAAGCATTTAACAACAACGGTATTTACGTTTTATGTACGAAAGGCCAAGCCTTTTTATCGTCCTCGGTAGAGACGTCTATTCCATCTCCAAGTTCTCACTATCCACCAAAAGTAAATGATAACAGTTCAGGTGACATAGCTGTCATTGGTTTAGAGGTCAGTTCGAAGGATAGTTGTGAACCGAGCACAAGCGAATCATCCATGGGTGTGTGGCACCGGAGGCTTGGACATCTGAATGCAAGAAGCATGCAGCTTCTCAAAAAAGGTATGGCTTTAGGTACCTATTACTTTTGTTAGCAAAGATGTAGAAGCTTGTGTTGCGTGCATTGAGGGCAAACAAACAAGACTTCCGTTTCCTAAGAAGTCATATAGTAGGTCTGATGTTATCTTGGGTTTAGTCCACAGCGATGTTTGCGGGCCTATGCCACAAAAGTCGCTTGGTGGCGCTAGATATTTTTTGACTTTTATTGACGATTTTTCACGAAAAACTTTTATTTATCTTTTAAAAAATAAGGATGAATGTTTTGGGATTTTTAAAACTTTTAAAGCCTTAGTTGAAAATGAAACTGGCAGAAACATTAAGGTACTGCGCAGTGATAATGGCGGAGAGTACATTAATGTGAATTTTCAGAGGTTTTTAAACGAGAATGGAATCAGACACGAGACAACAGTCCCATACACACCCGAACAAAACGGAGTGGCGGAGCGAGCAAATAGGACCATCGTTGAGAAAGCAAGGTGCATGCTTCGAGACTCCGGACTTGGTGAGGAATTGTGGGGTGAAGCGGTTAGTACAGCTGTTTACTTAAAGAATCGCTCACCAAC
This sequence comes from Euspilapteryx auroguttella, assembly GCA_951802225.1. Lineage (NCBI taxonomy): Eukaryota > Metazoa > Arthropoda > Insecta > Lepidoptera > Gracillariidae > Euspilapteryx > Euspilapteryx auroguttella. Next base: position 4,289,886 of record OX637660.1, on the reverse strand, counting down.
TAAGGCGGTGATGGGCATGACCCCTGAGGAGAAGTGGTCAGGCAAGAAGGTCAGCATAGATCATTTGAGGATTTTCGGATGTGCAGCATATGCTCTTACACATAACCGAAAGAAATTTGATGCTAGGTGTAAAAAGTATATCTTCGTTGGTTATTGCGAGGAAACCAAAGGATATCGATTACTGGACTTGGACTCGAAGAAATGCATAAAAGCAAGAGACGTGGTTTTTATTGAAAATGATTTTCAACATAAGGAAGTTGATGATTATAATCACAGTACTCCAATAGTTACAGATACTAGTTTCGAGCCAGAGCCTAATTATGTACCTGCAGAAAATGTGCTCAATGACTCGCATGCCGAGAGTACGGAGACAGGCGAAGACACGCTTTCATCAGCAAGTAGCCCCGAGCAAGACAATTCATCAGATGAAACCTATGTACCATCGTCAGCTGATTCATCTGATTCCAATTACTTATCAGAGTCTGATGAGGTAGAGAATGTTGTCTTGTGTGCTGAAGCTGCAGCTTGTAGCGACGAGCCAGCCACTGTGGAGGAGGCTCTTGGAGGTCAAGCCGCAGACAAGTGGAAGGAAGCGATGGCGGACGAGTACCAATCCTTTCTCGACAACCAGTGCTGGACACTGACTGAATTACCCAAAGGACAGAAACCTGTCAAATGCAAATGGCTTTTTAAAATTAAACGAGGATTGAATGGAGAAGTTTTGAGGTACAAAGCAAGGTTAGTGGCTAAGGGGTTCACTCAAAGATATGGAGTGAACTATAACGATACCTTTTCACCTGTAGTCAGATACTCAACGATCCGAATGCTTCTTGCCCTTGCTGCTCAGATGGACATGGAGATAGATCACATGGACGTCAAAACTGCTTTCCTGAATGGTGATCTCAAAGAAGTTATTTACATGGAACAGCCGAAGGGGTATAAGAGTAAAGAGTTCCCAGACAAAGTACTTTGTCTACACAAAGCTGTGTACGGGTTAAAACAAGCATCGAAAAGTTGGTATGAAAAGATTAACAAATCTTTAACTGAGACTTTGAAATTCAAGAAATTTTGTTCGGAACCTTGCGTTTATATAAAGCATGGGGGGGAAGGTAAGATAACCATCATTGCTTTATATGTTGATGACATCATGCTGTTCACCACTCATCAAGACGAAAAGTTAGCGATTAAGGGCCAGCTAATGAAGGAATTTGAAATGAAAGATTTGGGACCAGCCCATCACGTTTTGGGAATGAGAATTTGTAAGAGCAATGGGCTGATCACTTTAGATCAAACAAATTATATTAAGAATGTTCTGGAAAGGTTCCACATGACGGATTGCAAGCCAGTTGGCACTCCAATGGAGACGGGGCTTAAACTAACCAAAGCTGAAAATAATGATGAGAGTTTTGAGTATAGGCAGCTGATTGGTTGCCTTATGTACGCCGCCATCTGTACCAGACCGGACATAGCGCACGCGGTAAGTACTTTAAGTCAATTTAACGATTGCCACTCAGAGGTGCACTGGAAAGTGGCGAAACGAGTGCTTCGCTATCTCAAAGGTACCTTAGATCACTGTATTACGTATAAGAAAGGAGACATGACCATTGATGCATACGTTGATGCAGACTGGGCAGCTTGCGAGGTTGATCGTAGGTCGGTCACGGGTTTTGTTTTTAAAATAGCTAATTGCATTGTTTCATGGGAGAGTAGGAAACAAAGAACGGTTGCTCTTTCAAGCACAGAGGCGGAATATATGGCTCTATCTGATGCGTGCAAGGAAGCTTTATTTATCCGAAGTTTCTTACTTGAGTGTTTAGGAGTTACCTATAGCGTAACAGTTTATAATGACAGTCAGTCGGCACAAAAGCTTTGTGTTAACTCTATGTACCACGCGCGAACTAAACACATTGATGTTAGGCATCATTTTATAAGAGACATTGTTAGCGAGAATGTTATCAAGTTGGTATATCTTCAAACTGATGACATGATGGCAGACTTACTTACTAAGCCGTTGAGTAAAGATAAAACTATAAAATACGTAGCCCAATTAGGATTGACTAATTTTTCAAATTAGACAGGGTTGTTTATTTTTGATTGTTTTATTATTATGTTTTCTGTGTAAATATTTTTTGCTTAAGGGCAAGTGTTGAGAATTTGGTTTGTTCTGTATTCAAAGAAATATTGACATGTGAAGTTTTAGTTTCCCTAGTTACGTGTTTTGTGTTTGTAACTACTTGTGAATTGCTAGTCAAGAAGATAGTTTGCTTTTGTGTATATTTTATGGAAAAATAAATTATATAAGCCAAAAAGAAGTGACTTTGTATGTTCTAACATTAGGTACCTAAGTATCTATAAATTTTACGGTCGTATGCTTGTATCACAGGTCGAGGAAGTCTCGTGACGTCTCATCAAAGTTTCCCGCTTCCTCGTTCACAACTTTAATTTATTTTCTGCGAGCGATATGCAAATAAAATATAATCTTGTCTATGATAAATATCCATAAATTTCATCAGTATTTTTTTCCTTATGAAGTTAATTTAATTTGGAGTGCAAAGATGATTAAATTAAATTTCAAAACATATTGTCGTACGGTGATTATAAATGGACATTGTTTTGCTGATATTTCAATTGGTCTCTGTCATTTTCTCAGCCTATTTCTTGGCAATGTCTGATTGTGTGTTAATTAATTAAATTACACTCACGGTGGTGGTGAATGACAACGTACGACTGCTCCAAGGAGCTGTACTAACAAACAATTTTAGTGCTGTGTTAATTCATTGGAAACTACTCTGTGGTCACCACTTCATCTCTAATTGAGTTTAGTTTTAAACGTTTTAATTTTAATACTTATAAATCTTAATTTAATTACAAAAATAGTAGTAATAAATGATTTAACTTTTTGATTTTACAATAATGTAAATATGTGGAACTGGGGGTTATTGCGGTTGGCAATGGATATGACTATGGCTATTAAAAAAAGAGACAGCGCTCTATAATGTGTTTAGCGCGATCATGTTTTTTCAATACTAATATCATAGCCATTGTCAACCGCAATAGTAGTGCTGGAATAAGTCATGAAATGGGAAAGAAAAATAAAATCACAAAAATAAGCCATAGTTAATAGGTTGTAAGTTATCAAGTAATGAGCATGACCATTTAAATCATATGAACTTAAACGCGATAAGTACGTATATTAAACAAAACTCTCATTACGTAAACTAATATCGGTAAGTTCTAAATAACTGCCCCTGTTATTCATAAAAAGTTAAACTGTCGATCCTATATCAATTTAGACTGGATGTACGTATCTATAAAGTCCTCCAGTAAAGCTACAATAAAGTACTTTATCGTTATGAATAATACGGTAAGTTTATCCTATAACCTATAACTATGTAAACTACTTTAATTTAGCAACAACAAGAGCGACCAGACCACCCCTAAACTACACGTGGTGTTAATTGTATCATCCTATTAGCACTAGTTCTATTCCGACCTAACAAGGAAGGGTCTGTATCGTACTTTGGCCTAATTTAGATTACACATCATGTTCATTGTACACGAACCAACCTAACTAGACAATTATTGCCCTAATACGGACTGGCTAGTTGTATCATCAGCAGACCAAACTGTGACTGTGATGTGATTAGGTCCTATCTTAATACATACAAAAAAAGAAATATCGATTTCCATCAAAACATTGTTCCCCCCGAAATGGAACCTGGACCTCTTAAGTTACTATCGACCTAATGAACCGATTGTGCTATTTGTGGTTTATAAAAATAAATAATTATACAAGTGTTAAAACAGATTACTGATCTTTTTTTATTTGAGATCTACGATAGTTCATATTTAAATGTGTATTAAAACTGATTATACTAAACAACTACGTTTTATTAAAATGTCTTAAGTTTAGTTGTGTCTCTATATAGTAAAACTTACTTGGAGACTAAAAGGAATAGTTGTATGTAAAAAATTTTTAGTACCTACCTTTACAAAAAAAAGTGTTTTGGCAACTAATCGGAAACTATGTATGGAGCGGCAAAATTTTGGACAGAAAAGGTTTCGGAGACTATTGGAATAGAGAGAGAGAGCATCTTCCTTGTTCTGTGATCGGAATAACCCGTTCCTTGACATTTGTTTTTGTTTTAAAAAAAGACCAGAGTTATATAGAACTTAAATCGTCATCGTATTTCTAATGAACCACATCACCACTAACAAAATGTAACTAGACATTTTACTATTCTTTCGTAGAATTCCTTGTAAATAAGCTAAATGAGAAACCGATTTTAGTGATCCACTAGTCTTCTGTTTATGGGTACTACTCTCCGTATTTACTGCTTCATTTCTCAGAGAGTTCCAGTTTACTCAAGTTTAGCCGATAGTGCAGCCAATTTAAATACATGGATGGAAGAAACCTTTTAAGACTGCTCCGTGGCTCAGTTGGCAGTGATGTGGACTGAGTAAGCGTGTGCCTGTACCTGGGTTCGATTCCCGGGCGAGGCGAATATTGATATGAGGAATATCGATGTTTGTTTCCGGTCTGGTTGTAATTTTCGTCTCAGTGTGTGTTTCGGGTACCCTAGATACAGGTTCTTCCTAGTTAGGGGCTCTGAGTATGATGTATTATCAATACATAGTATAAAATGAAGTCGCTTTTCCCGTCTGTCCCTATGTATTCTTAAACCTTTAAAACTAGGCAACGGATTTTGATAAGGTTTTTTTAATAGGTAGAGTGATTCAAGAGTAAGGTTTATAAGTATAACTAGAGGCTGTCCCGCGGTTTTTCCCGCGCAGATTTCTCATAAACACAAAAATACCGTTTTTTCCCGTCCCCGTGGGAATTTCGGGAAATCCTTTCTTAGTGCTCACCTACACTCCCTAAGGAACCCACGTGCAAAATTTCAGCCCGCTACGCCCAGTAGTTTCGGCTCTGCGTTGTCTGTCAGTCAGTCAGTCAGTAACGGAAGAGTTTTATATATATTGATACATGGACAAAATAGTAAAAGGTAGGGCGGTACGAAGTTCGCCGGGTCGACTAGTTATTAATAATTTTGCAAAAATTTTAAAATTAGACATCCTCTTTTTCCCTAGCCCAAAAACTTACTAATAAAAATAAAAACTGTTAAACATAAATTAATATTGAAGATTTGCAAGGGCTATATTCAAAATGAATTGATTTTCATTAGTGCAGCACAGACCTACTGCATGCACCAAACGGCCCAACTTTGTAAGTGAAAAATCTGTGTTTCCATTTTCAGTTCGCTGTGCAGCGTACTATCAGCTTTATTTAACCGCAGCACAAGTGTTTCGTGGGCAAATTGAATCTACCGATGACATCGAAGACTGCGATTGTTTGCGTCCACAATCCACGATTTTCATTTAAGAGTTTCGGACACTCGCTCAAGACAAGTTTGTCGCCTTGTGAGATTTATAGCGATGTTGCCTCAAGGCGACAAGGTATTTGATGCTGCGCAATGTAGCTTTATTCATACAAGGACTTCACAAAATCTAATGAATATACGGTACTAGTATATTCATTAGATTTTGTGAAGTCCTTAACTACGATCGGCCCTCATTTCAAATGTCAAGACTAGCTTATGATAAGATAAGATAAGATAAAATAAGATAATATTTATTCATCAAATTCATAACAATTATAAATTACTACAAAGTGTAGATCATTACAATGGTCACAAACGACACGTCAAATAAAAATAAAAATAAAATATGTGTGTTTATAGATATATGTCACACACATACAAAGCAATGACAGAACCCTGGATTAAAAAAAGTTTAGGACCAGAATAGAAAAGATATGGTTTAGTTAATACTGCTGACTATGTCTATTTCCAGAATTGGGCCCCAGACACCATTGTAAGTAGTAGTAGGTAACACAGAATACTAGTACGGATTTAGTGGTGAGCAAACAGCGGGATCCGGATCAGGGTGGATCCCTCGTGACGGGAGCAATTGACCTCTATAAAGACGACAGAGGTCGCTCGTTGCATTGTTCAAAAAAGACCATGATCTGATAATATCATATAATACCTACCTTCAAACTAAAATATTATTTAAATATTATTTAATTTATGGGTTGTAAGTTTTTTTTGAATATGTAGTTCCACCATCCATCTGGGGTGAAGTCTCTGAACTAAATTAATAATTAATGTTCATGATGACCATGAAAACATTAAATAACTTTTACGTAAAACGCGTCAAAATACGATATCGATATAAATTTGGTAGGCAGTAGTTTCAATGTATACTGTTCAGAATTCAGAATCTTCAGTTTATTTATAACACAAGCCTCAAAAACTTTTCTCCATTAATTACAATGTAGTAACTGAACAATATTTCATTGTACTCAAATTGTTTAGAATAGTGGTTTTAGTCACCTGTCATCAAGTTTATTACTCTATGCTTTTAGGTTAATGACTAACTTCGCCGCTGAGACATTACTTAACTTTCAACTTTTTATTTTCACTATATTTAATATGCTAGAACCTACATTGTAAATGTAACATGAGAGACAAATTATTACAATCGTGATAAACAGTAAAAAAAATTCATTTAAACAAATGAATGCACTATACACTAGGTCTACATAATCCACATAAAATAATTATGTTTTTTTGTATGTAAGTATTATATATGATCAAACGAACTTCTCAAGTGAAGTTCGATCAATATTATATGAGTGGTTTCATTTGAAGATATAAATCATTTCACTAGGTAGTCCTTTCACCTACAAGGCAACATTCGCACGTTCTTACAAATAACTATTAGTCGATCGATTTAATCGATATCGATTACTCGATTAATTTGAAATTTACCCATGCTCCCATCCCTACCACTCTACGCGCCCATCACTAGCAGCGTCCGCCAAGCCTGTCATTCTTTTTAGAGATAGTTTTCTGGCATAAATTACGTCGTTTATTGACTTTTTTGACAAAACTCGGGATTTGGGTAGGGAGGGTGATTTATATCTTCAAATGAAACCACTCATATAATATTGATCGAACTTCACTTGAGAAGTTCGTTTGATCATATATTATATTTCGTGGTTTCATTTTCGATATAAATCATTTCACTAGGTAGATGTTTAGAGACATTGTTTTGTCTATATTTTTTCATGATAATAAAACAATATTAATTAAAAAGATGTAATTTTGGCTAGTTTTATTTGAACTCTTAGTATAGGTACCTACAATTATTAAATAATATTACTCATCTTATTAGTTAAAAACACTATATTTTAACATATAAAAGTAATCATTATAGTTAGTTTATAGAGTACTTCAAAGTTTAACATTGCGTAGTTACTTAGGTAAGTACTTGGTAGGTAGGTACTCAGCTACATTATTTATAACATACTTATATACTTATTGTATATTTTTTAATGAACTATTTTGGTCAGAGATTTGATAAAAAATTGATAATCAATCATCATAGGACATTGATAAGTTTAGCAAACTTGTTAGAGGTAGAGGTCCAGGCGGCCGTCTTTAGATCTGATCAAGATTGACGCGGGTAGCATGAGCAGCCGATGTGGCGGCGGCGTGTCGCGTGCTGCTGTGTGTGCCGTACACCGCAAGGATCTGCCTGATCCACATGCTTATTGACTATGCAATTGTTCACAAATGCTGTTGTGTTCCTGTGAGGACGTTACGCTTCACAGTTATTAAGAGGTGATTGGCTTATTTAGGTCTGATTTATTTAGTTAAGGTTATATAACCGTCTTATATATAGACGGATTCACCGTAAGATAAAGTAAAACTAACAATGGTTGATAGCTTTTGATTGCATTTATCGCCTATAGTTTTGATAAAATTTTCATTTACTTTATGATTCTAATGCCATTGCTATTTTTATTTATAATAATCTGTTATTTAGAGAAAGACTTTCAACCATGTGTGCTGTAGGCTGTAGATAATGTTAGTACAAAGCTACTTTTGTCTAGGATAAGTTCATTCTTGTTTGGTATAAATTTTTAGAGATTTTTGAGAACCAATTGTGGATACTTACCAAGTACCTGTGTACTTTGGTGGATTGGGTATTAGTTTATAACATCTTTAAGGAAGGCGCTGATGCAATCATCCGAAGAAATATTTCTGCCTAAAAGCAGAGATAAAGCGGTGGCTCTTATGATGATGCCCTGTGAATCCTGTGATGCGTCTTTTTCGAAGACGTCGGAGGGAAAAGTAATTACACTAAAAACAGAACATTCGAAAGAATCTAATTTAATCATAGTATTGAATAACATTATATTGATATTGTTGAATAGTAATATTAGAAAGTGAGGCTAGTATAAGATGCTGATGAGATGCTGTTGAGGGGATAATGAGACCTGTCATTGCCTGCTCGAGCATACTGCGGCACTCAGGGTAAGCGTGAGTAGGAGAGGGTGACGGTCCCTGTTAGTAGACAACATAGGTTTTCGTCACGCCCTCAAGTGATTATTACGAAATAACTATATCAATCAATGGAGGATAACAGGCAGGTCTAGAAGTACTAGACGGGAATACTAGAATACTGGTCGTTTCGTCCTCAGTAATTTTTTGTAGGCCGTTAAGAAAAACGAAAAATGAAGGATCGGCATAGAAAAAATATGCATCTGCCCCTTTGTTGCATCTGGGTCTTGTTTCAAAGAAAAGTATTTCTTAAGTTTTGCGCTAGAATGTTTGAAAAGCATCTTTAAATTAAATCTTCGATCTGCCTCTAAATTATATTTCGTTTAATATAGGATGCTAATAGCTAGATTTTTCGCTTCTCGAACCAAGGCCAAATATATCTGGTAAGTTAATTGAAATTAGGAAATTGTATGCAACTTCGTGTCGTAATGTAGCTGATAGCTAATGCTAATACATGTTATCTACCCATAATAAAAATTAACAAATTGTTTAAGTTTCGGGGCATCTAAGGCTTAGTATATTGCTAATAATACGACATATAATTACTATAGTAAGTTTGAGTTACGACTTTACGACTCGAGTCCATGTTAACTTATGAATCATATTTTTGTGTTTAAATGAAATTTTAAAAGCTTTTAATATTATTATCTCATCAATTCAGGTCCTGTAAAATAATTATCATAGTATTCTCTGAATAGAAGGTAGGTAGAAGGTACCTGTACCTTTGCCTTTCAAGTATTTTTGGTTTCAACCAGCCTTTTGTAAAATGCTGCGCTAGCGGACATTAGGATGCCAATCATTTGTGAAAATTATCTGATTGTAACAGGTGGTAGTTGAGAACACTTCAGAACCAATTCTATTATTTTATTACGTTTATGGCTTGTAAGTGATAAAGTCATATTTAAGTCATCTACTTACTTAAATCCTGAAAATTTGTAATTATTTTGTGGCTATAAGCTACTATTTTCATAGTTTTTAATAAAGCCCAAGCACTCGAGTGATTAGAGTGTAAACCTAACTTTATTTAAATATTCCATGTAACTACGGTCTATGTAAAGGATATCGTCACATAAAAAAATTTACCAATTTTTGACCAAATGAACGCAAGTGACCTACGACCCCTTCTTTAATCTTAGTAAAAGTTCTAGGCGCTATCGTGAGCCAATAAGATAAGGCATTGGGTTGAAATCATAGGTGGATAACAAGATTCTGTGTGTTCACATCCTTAAACAGGAAACGTGGGTAAGTACTTACGATAGTTTTAAGCGACAAAAATAAAAAGTTACGAGACATTTTAGGTCAATAGATGCCATGTAATAATAGCTTGCATGCTGTTTTGCCATTTCGAAATGAAGTTTAGTTACTTACAAATTTATTACAGTTTTAGGTTAAAATGAAATCTCTTACCTCCATTTGAATTGGTGTCAAAAAGGTTTTAGATACGATTTCTAGCAAATTATTAGTTGCGATTGACATTTCTTGTTGTTACTGTGCTAACCATGTTACAACAGGAACATATTATTGCTCAAGTGGAAAATTAGAAAAAGATTTAATTATTCTGTTACAAATCCAATTAAGGATACCTTTATTGTTTGTGATATACAATACAACCAACACATTTTAAAAATATTGTACTGAATTCTGCCAGAATGGTGGTTGAGCACGTGGCCTGATGGGTCGTTCTCTAAACGTGCGACTGCGTCGGTATTGGGTCGTTGTAATTTGAAACTTGACGAGTGGTATCTTCGTACTCTGGCCCTGGCACGCCCCCCCCCTTGTTTTTCGCAAAGCGAGGAGGGCCTGAGTTTTCCTGAAACTGCGGCCAAGCTGTGCCCGTGGAGCTCGTAGAGGCGGCTGTGTTGTGTAAGCAACAGTATTTCTGGGAAGACTACTGTCTTCCTGATTTGAAGGCATTTCTATTCAATTTTGAAGCTTAATTTAATTTGGCACCGAACAGTGCTTTATCTCGTTTTCTGTACTGAAAGATATTCAAAAACGTCTTGGTAGACCTGGTGCGGTCTTTTAAATGCGAGCTTGTCTCCGAGCTATAAAGGTTGCATGAACTACGGGAGCCCTCGCTTAGAATCTTGATTGCCTCTATTTTATATCTTGAGTTAGGAGAATGGCCATGGCCCTACTCCCCGATGTGATGTGAAGTCGGTCCAAGTTGAGATGAGAATATTTTAGTATTTAGCTTTGAAGCTTGAACCAATATGTAGTTGCTAGGTATAGTATATTGCTGAAGGATTTTTTCCTTGACTTCTCTAGCCATTTGAGAGAGATTATCGTAGATTCAATCACACAACTTTAGTTCATCATCCAGGGCTTCGCCCAGGGTTAATAAAATTTATGGGTCCAGTTCCGGAAATTTAAACTTTGCCTCAGGGTCCGAGTTCAATTGGTTGGTGTAACCGCTACTAGTTCCAATAAGGAAGTTATTGCTGGTGCTTGGACCTGTTTTTGGTGACGGTATTGACAGTGATCACTGTTGGGGCAGTGGTGGCAATTGGCACTTGGTATGTCGCCATCATGATTTTTGGTGATTCAGTCTCATTTAGACCTGATCATGGGTTGTAGGGAATAGTTTCGGCTAGAAATATATCCTCATATTCGAATGATATTTGCTCTGGGCACATTCCTTAAATTGTAAAGGCGTTTCGCCTACTGGAATAAGAAGAAAAAATAAAATTATGCTTTTTATATTTTTATACTTACTTACATAAAAAATTATGATTATTTTTGCATTTTGCCGCGTTCCTATTGGAATCTATGGCAGTATGGTAGCCTGGTTCATATTTGAATCTATGGCTTTGCAAAAAAAAAAAATTATTTAATGATAAAAACTGATGTACAGTTTTAAATTTTGCCGTGTTCCTATTGGAATCTATGGCAGTATGGCAGCCTGGTTCTTGTTCGAATCTATGGCTTTGCAAAAATATTTCTTTTACACTTTTTAAATGTAAGTATAAGCAGAATTTCAATTCGAAATTTCTGTCTAAATATATTTTTTTTTTTTTTTTGAAGGTAGGTAAGCAGATGAACTTACCGTAACATTAGACATTGTCTCTCGATTTATAGTATGTGGATAATGAAATCCATCAAAGTTTAAGTAACTCACTTAATTTTTTGTTAAATATTCGTAGGATCTTTTCGGTATCTTGAAAAATTAATTTTTTGCGAACAAGATCCGAACGCGTGCTTTCGTTGCCTCGCACGGAAAAAGAATGACAGGCTTGGCGGACGCTGCTAGTGATGGGCGCGTAGAGTGGTAGGGATGGGAGCATGGGTAAATTTCAAATTAATCGAGTAATCGATATCGATTAAATCGATCGACTAATAGTTATTTGTAAGAACGTGCGAATGTTGCCTTGTAGGTGAAAGGACTACCTAGTGAAATGATTTATATCGAAAATGAAACCACGAAATATAATTTAGTTAAGTTAAGTACTATGTAGCTGTTTTTTTTTTATTACAGTAAAATCTAATACCTACCCATAACTGAAAAAATATTACATTCTATCCTATTTCATCAATATTAGGGTGAAAATGAGAATTTATAGCAATAAACGCCAGCTATCGCCTTATAAAGTTTGTCGGAACTAGGTAAGACCTTCGTCAAACAGATTGCGGGGATTACCCGCGTGTTCGGCATAGAATTTAAAGTGTCTTGGGACACCTGCCGGTTTTAGAGAAAATGCTTCCTACATCGGTAATTCTGAAAATAGAGTTAAATCTGTCACTTACTTCCTACAAAACTGGATTTAAACAAGAATATGTTGAGATGTCTCTTTGAATAGGACTTATTCATATAACATTGGTAATAATAATAATAATATTGATAATTTATTTCTCGATTAATGCTGGTATCGGTGTCTTTTAAACCCACCAAATCAGTCAGTGAGCGTGCTCTACTTGGTCAATTTATATTAACAATACCTAAGCTTCCCGTTGAACGCTAGTAGATCTCATTTGAGATATGTCTGTTTTGGATTAGGGTGGTCCACACTGCGCCTCTATTTGGTTGTATGCTTGAAGGATGAACCCCAGGGCAGAATGTTGGTTAGTAGTAAGTAGTTTACATCCGCGCCAACGCGTCGCCCGGTGCGGTATTCCGACTACAACCCCACAGATGACCTCACTTATTTATATCGCGTTCAGGTTTCAAGGATCATTGCAGCTGCGATGCTGCGATAAATTGCTCTATAGCCGCGTATAATAAGATATTTTTTTTTAACTACAATTTTTCTGTTGAACCTGAATTGAATTATACTATATTATTATCTATACCTTTACTTCATATCATAACTTAAGGTTATACTTATCTAATAACAACTTTAGGGCAAAGCGTCCTCATTCTAATACCCGCCTGTATGTCTCCTAGATTATCAAACAATAAGAAAATAACAATAGTGACCAGTTTTACAAATTTATCAGTGTAACGGTGAAACATTAAGATAATTATTAAGAAAATTACTACATATTTGGAGTTAAGTTTATTTGTACAGAAAGATGAACAATAGCAGTTATTCTAAGTTCAACAAGTAAATTAGGTCTTTAAGGACCTAAGTACGGACCTTAATTGCAGAACGTATTTATTTACGGACTCAAAATAAGTAAGCAAAAAGCTAAATTAGGGTAAACAATGGTCAAAATGCCTAAGTAACGGTTAAGTACGGTTTAGCGAAAGGCTATTCTTATTCTGTAGGTTTAATTGAGTTTTACGAATTGTTGTTGGATATAATTGTACGTAAAGTTTTTTATAACCTATGTCTAATAACATGTAACCTGCCGCTTCTCATATCAATATTGACTAAACTTTAGTTTTATATAAGTATCAGGCTTAGGCTATCTGCTATATAATTTATCCTGACTCCAGACAAAAGTTATACCAGAATTACAAGACATAAAAGTTATTATTAGTTTTGTTTAGAGAGGTAATCTTGGTTTTCGTTGTGATTTATTATTATATGCGCCTAACGTCGCGCACAGTTGTGGGTTATTGATATTTCTCAACTTATAATAAACTACTCAAGTAAACCCAAAAAAGTTCACTTAATAATAATACAAACTTGACAACAAGAAGAGTGAAATGGTAAAACAAAAAGTAAGAGTGAAAATGGTTAAAACATAAAAAATAAGCAGAACTAATTACTACAATCAACAACTTTTTTAACTGACTTCAAAAAAGGAGGTTATCAGTTTGAAGGCGGGTGTCTTTTTGTAAATAATTTCTTTTTTACAAAAAGAGACCCGCCTTCAACGAACTGAACTAAACATAATCTGAGACCTTCCTGTTCTTCGAAGTCGGTTAAAATAGGTACTAATACATTACTGAAAACCGCATCAAAATCGGTTCAGCCAAACGCGAGATAATCGCGGACAAACATACATACATACATACATAAATTTTTTTTGAAGTCGGTTAAAAAGAAATTATTCTTAAATTAAGAACGATTACAAAGAGGATAATTATCGCATTTGCACATTTTAATCTATACCAATATTATAAAGAGAATGATTTGTTTGTTTGTTTGTAACGAATAGGCTCCGGAAATACTGAACCGATTTGAAAAATTCTTTCACTGGTAGGAAGCTACATTAACCCCGAGTGTCATAGGCTATATTAGATTTTCAAAAAAAATAAGGGATCCTTACCTAAACTCAAATAATGTAACCCGAGGTGCATGATTTACCCGTTGTTTACATATTTTGACAGTTCCTTTGCCTAATGGACTAAGTTCCGTTGCCTGCCCAGAATGGGCAGGCAACGGAACTTAGTCCATACAGCCAAGACAGTTGATGTAACCCAAGGTGCAATATTTTTTCCGTTGTTTACATATTTTGACAGGAGCAGTGTTGGCAATGGCTATTTACCAGATGCCCCAAGATCACTGGTCAAATTCCTCAAATTTGGGGAGAAAAATATCCAGATTCCCCACAAAATCCCCACACAATGAGATAGTGAACTATTGACAAAAAAACTTAAAAAATCAACCCTTTATTAATGTCAAACACTTAAAAATATCGCAATATCACTTTAAAAAAGATCATTCGGTTAGTATCTATATAATCCGGATTAAATCCTCCTCCGGTTTTCTCTTATGTTAAGGCTGTAAGACATGTACAAATGGGGAAGAAAACTGCCAATTTATCCCGCTAGTTGAATAATATTTGGCAATCATACTTATTTATCAAAATAGTCCATTTATAAAGCCAAAATATCGAAACAAAACTGTAATTGGTCTATAAATAAAAAAGTTATAAGCTGCGAATGTATATTAGCCATTACTATTAAAGCTGTTCAAAGTTCACTGGGCCGCATTACTACGTGAATTTCAGGTAAGAAAAATATTTTAATTCTTTTGTATATCCAATTTGGATGTCATCGATTCTACCTTAATGGGATAAATATTATATCGCTTACTGTGCAATTCTTAATGCCAATCCAATGCTCGGGCAAGTAATCAAAGGTGCATTTAAAGCCGAGCAGCTAGTTAATAACAATATACTGTTCAACGAAATTTTGAAGGCTTTCACAATCTGATGTGAGACAATCTGTTGACTGAAGTTAATATTGCCATTTTCCTTTATTATGACAGTTTATTCAGTATACAATACAATTTTTTTTTACAAAAAAGGAACCCGCCTTCAATAAACTGACACATACATTATCTGGGCACTTCCTCTTTTTCGAAATCGGTTAAGATATGTACTAAAACCTTATCCTGAATGTAACAAATATTTATCTGAAAACCGCATCAAAATCGGTTTAGTCAAACGCGAGATGATTTTACTTTCTATTTCTATTAATTTTTACAAAGCTATGCGATATATATTATTCTATTCTATTTTTTTGTTTAGCAGCGAAAGTCCTCTTAGTTTCGCATGAATTTTGTGGTTAGGTTGGTGGCTCATTGCTCATCATGGTAATCTCATATACCTACTGCACCTATGTAGGAACACTCCTCAAGGAACCCACGTGCGAAATTTTAGCACGCTGCGCCCAGTAGTACGGCTCTGCGTTGTCTTTCAGTCAGTAACGGAAGAGTTTTATACATATTGATAAGCTATTTTTATTATATTTCGTGGTTTCATTTTCGATATAAATCATTTCACTAGGTAGTCCTTTCACCTACAAGGCAACATTCGCACGTTCTTACAAATAACTATTAGTCGATCGATTTAATCGATATCGATTACTCGATTAATTTGAAATTTACCCATGCTCCCATCCCTACCACTCTACGCGCCCATCACTAGCAGCGTCCGCCAAGCCTGTCATTCTTTTTCCGTGCGAGGCAACGAAAGCACGCGTTCGGATCTTGTTCGCAAAAAATAAATTTTTCAAGATACCGAAATCTTTTCAAATTTTTAACAAAAAATTAAGTGAGTTACTTCAACTTTGATGGATTTCATTATCCTCATACTATAAATCGAGAGACAATGTCTAATGTTACGGTAAGTTCATCTGCTTACCTACCTTCAAAAAAAAAAAAAAAAATTTTTAGACAGAAATTTCGAATTGAAATTCTGCATAAACTTACATTTAAAAAGTGTAAAAGAAATATTTTTGCAAAGCCATAGATTCGAACAAGAACCAGGCTGCCATACTGCCATAGATTCCAATAGGAACGCGGCAAAATTCAAAACTGTACATCAGTTTTTATCATTAAAATAATTTTATTTGCAAAGCCATAGATTCAAATATGAACCAGGCTACCATACTGCCATAGATTCCAATAGGAACGCGGCAAAATGCAAAAATAATCATAATTTTTTATGTAAGTATAAAAATATAAAAAGCATAATTTTCTTTTTTCTTCTTATTCCAGTAGGCGAAACGCCTTTACAATTTAAGGAATGTGCCCAGAGCAAATATCATTCGAATATGAGGATATATTTCTAGCCGAAACTATTCCCTACAACCCATGATCAGGTCTAAATGAGACTGAATCACCAAAAATCATGATGGCGACATACCAAGTGCCAATTGCCACCACTGCCCCAACAGTGACCACTTTCAATACCGTCACCAAAAACAGATCTAAGCACCAGCAATAACTTCCTTATTGGAACTAGTAGCGGTTACAACAACCAATTGAACTCGGACCCTGAGGCAAAGTTTAAATTTCCGGAACTGGACCCATAAATTTTATTAACCCTGGGCGAAGCCCTGGATGATGAACTAAAGTTGTGTGATTGAATCTACGATAATCTCTCTCAAATGGCTAGAGAAGTCAAGGAAAAAATCCTTCAGCAATATACTATACCTAGCAACTACATATTGGTTCAAGCCTCAAAGCTAAATACTAAAATACTCTCATCTCAACTTGGACTGACTTCACATCACATCGGGGAGTAGGGCCATGGCCATTCTCCTAACTCAAGATATAAAATAGAGGCAATCAAGATTCTAAGCGAGGGCTCCCGTAGTTCATGCGACCTTTATAGCTCGGAGACACAAGCTCGCATTTAAAAGACCGCACCAGGTCTACCAAGACGTTTTTGAATATCTTTCAGTACAGTAAACGAGATGAAGCACTGTTCGGTGCCAAATTTTAGAGAAATTTAAATTAAGCTTCAAAATTGAACAGCAATGCCTTCAAATCAGGAAGAGAGTAGTCTTCCCAGAAATACTGTTGCTTACACAACACAGCCGCCTCTACGAGCTCCACGGGCACAGCTTGGCCGCAGTTTCAGAAAAACTCAGGCCCTCCTCGCTTTGCGAAAAACAAGGGGGGGGGCGTGCCAGGGCCAGAGTACGAAGATACCACTCGTCAAGTTCCAAATTACAACGACCCATATACCGACGCAGTCGCACGTTTAGAGAACGACCCAAATCAGGCCACGTGCTCAACCACCATTCTGGCAGAATTCAGTACAATATTTTTAAAATGTGTTGGTTGTATTGTATATCACAAACAATAAAGGTATCCTTAATTGGATTTGTAACAAAATAATTAAATCTTTTTCTAATTTTCCACTTGAGCAATAATATGTTCCTGTTGTAACATGGTTAGCACAGTAACAACAAGAAATGTCAATCGCAACTAATAATTTGCTAGAAATCGTATCTAAAACCTTTTTGACACCAATTCAAATGGAGGTAAGAGATTTCATTTTAACCTAAAACTGTTAAATAAATTTGTAAGTAACTAAACTTCATTTCGAAATGGCAGAACAGCATGCAAGCTATTATTACATGGCATCTATTGACCTAAAATGTCTCGTAACTTTTTATTTCTGTCGCTTAAAACTATCGTAAGTACTTACCTACGTTTCCTGTTTAAGGATGTGAACACACAGAATCTTGTTATCCACCTATGATTTCAACTCAATGCCTTATCTTATTGGCTCACGATAGCGCCTAGAACTTTTACTAAGATTAAAGAAGGGGTCGTAGGTCACTTGCGTTCATTTGGTCAAAAATTGGTAAATTTTTGTATGTGACGATATCCTTTACATAGACCGTAGTTACATGGAATTTTTAAATAAAGTTAGGTTTACACTCAAATCACTCGAGTGCTTGGGCTTTATTATAAACTATGAAAATAGTAGCTTATAGCCACAAAATAATTACAAATTTTCAGGATTTAAGTAAGTAGATGACTTAAATATGACTTTATCACTTACAAGCCATAAACGTAATAAAATAATAGAATTGGTTCTGAAGTGTTCTCAACTACCACCTGTTACAATCAGAGAATTTTCACAAATCGCACACCTAGTACAAAACAGTGTCAACTCAAAAAACCATTTTTTTCAGAAATCACGAAAAACTGATTTCTTTTTTTTTATGATAGCTAGAAGTTCACTAATATTTCAATAAAATGGAGAAAAAAACGTAAGCATCGAGTGCTTTATTGCTTTTTTTTTAACTAAATGTAGTGAGGTATAATATTGAATTTTTGAATTGTTACTGTTTTGTACTATGACAATGAATTTTTATTTTTGTGTCAATTAAAGTTGAAGCTGTTTTGTACAAATATTTTTGAATTGTTACACTTTTAAATAAGGGGAAAATGGACAAAGGCTCGAAAAATTTTTGAGTTGGTAATAAAATCAATACTAAAATTTAAATCAATACATAGTATAAAAGAAAGCCGCTTCCCACGTCTGTCCCTATGTATGCTTAAATCTTTAAAATAATACAACAGATTTTAATGCGTTTTTTTTAACAAATATATTGATCAAGAGTGCACAAGATAGTGATAAATGTAGGCGATACGAAGTTCGCCAGGTCGACTAGTTTAATATTCATAAAAACTTTATTAGTAAAATCAACAGTACGGTAATTTTCTTGAGAAATTGGCACTTATCTTCATGAAATCTTATCTAAAACGACGAAAATTTACCAAATAATATTAATTTTTGTCACCCATTTAAAAAATGCTTATTATAATTTAGTCTTTATAATAAGCATAGCTAATTGTGATGAAAAAAGAGAAGTTTTTCCGATTTGACAATCTAACGGTGTGCGGTGATCGTGACAGGGCTAAGTTTTCTTCTAAAATTGACTTATTTACTGCATTGTCAACGTTTTGATTCGTATTTCAATACGAAATGAAAGATAGGAGGTTTTATTTATTTTGTTCCCCAATCATGTTTGCTAATATTGTCGTCAATATTGTCGTCCGACATTACTCTGGAAAACAAGATAAAAAAATCTATCAGGTTTCGATACCAACAAAACAGTGTCAACTCGAAAACAGTAAATAAAACATACAGTAAGCAATTTTGCGGCTACGTTTACGTCCAATATCGCTTCAACTTAAAAAACCCCACATTTATAGCTTATTCAATAATTTTTAAGCTTAAATTTCACTGAAATAAATGAGAAAAACAAATGATCCAACAAAAGAGAGACAACTCAAAATTTAAAAAGTTTTTGTCTAAAACAGATGCAACACAAAATATTCTAAAAAAAAATTCTTATCTGAACGTCGAAGACTGTTTCAATTAGAAAAGTCACATTTATTTGAGCAATACTAACCATCAAAACTGATCCAACTCGAAATGTCACTTTTATTTTCTGAACGATAATTAACGAAAATAGTATCAACTCAAAATAACACTGTTTTAAAAGATTAATTGTACGTGCACACGCTTCAAGTGTAGGTGTAAACTAAAAATGAAACCCTTTTGTTGGGGAGTAAATTACCGACAAATTTCAACAAAACAGTGTTTTAGCGCCATCTTTCGGGAACTATGGCAGATAAAAATAAACCTATTAAACTACACGATGCGTAAAAAAATGCTCAATCCGCTGGTATAAATAACTCAATTATTGATTATTTCGAGTTGACACTGTTTTGATCTAGGTGTGCGAAATGATTGGCATCCTAATGTCCGCTAGCGCAGCATTACAAAAGGCTGGTTGAAACCAAAAATACTTAAAAGGCAAAGGTACAGGTACCTTCTACCTACCTTCTATTCAGAGAATACTATGATAATTATTTTACAGGACCTGAATTGATGAGATAATAATATTAAAAGCTTTTAAAATTTCATTTAAACACAAAAATATGATTCATAAGTTAACACGGACTCGAGTCGTAAAGGCGTAACTCAAACTTACTATAGTAATTATATGTCGTATTATTAGCAATATACTAAGCCTTAGATGCCCCGAAACTTAAACAATTTGTTAATTTTTATTATGGGTAGATAACATTAGCATTAGCTATTAGCTACATTACGACACGAAGTTGCATACAATTTCCTAATTTCAATTAACTTACCAGATATATTTGGCCTTGGTTCGAGAAGCGAAAAATCTAGCTATTAGCATTTAGCATTCTATATTACACGAAATATAATTAAGAGGCAGATCGAAGATTTAATTTAAAGATGCTTTTCAAACATTCTAGCGCAAAACTTAAGAAATACTTTTCTTTGAAACAAGACCCAGATGCTACAAAGGGGCAGATGCATATTTTTTCTATACCGATCCTTCATTTTCCGTTTTTCTTAACGGCCTACAAAAAATTACTGAGGACGAAACGACCAGTATTCTAGTATTCCCTTCTAGTACTTCTAGACCTGCCTGTTATCCTCCATTGATTGATATATAGTTATTTCGTAATAATCACTTGAGGGCGTGACGAAAACCTATGTTGTCTACTAACAGGGACCGTCACCCTCTCCTACTCACGTTTACCCTGAGTGCCGCAGTATGCTCGAGCAGGCAATGCCAGGTCTCATTATCCCCTCAACAGCATCTCATCAGCATCTTATACTAGCCTCACTTTCTAATATTACTATTCAACAATATCAATATAATGTTATTCAATACTATGATTAAATTAGATTCTTTCGAATGTTCTGTTTTTAGTGTAATTACTTTTCCCTCCAACGTCTTCGAAAAAGACGCATCACAGGATTCACAGGGCATCATCATAAGAGCCATCGCTTTATCTCTGCTTTTAGGCAGAAATATTTCTTCGGATGATTGCATCAGCGCCTTCCTTAAAGATGTTATAAACTAATACCCAATCCACCAAAGTACACAGGTACTTGGTAAGTATCCACAATTGGTTCTCAAAAATCTCTAAAAATGTATACCAAACAAGAATGAACTTATCCTAGACAAAAGTAGCTTTACTAACATTATCTACAGCCTACAGCACACATGGTTGAAAGTCTTTCTCTAAATAACAGATTATTATAAATAAAAATAGCAATGGCATTAGAATCATAAAGTAAATGAAAATTTTATCAAAACTATAGGCGCTAAATGCAATCAAAAGCTATCCACCATTGTTAGTTTTACTTTATCTTACGGTGAATCCGTCTATATATAAGACGGTTATATAACCTTAACTAAATAAATCAGACCTAAATAAGCCAATCACCTCTTAATAACTGTGAAGCGTAACGTCCTCACAGGAACACAACAGCATAGTCAATAAGCATGTGGATCAGGCAGATCCTTGCGGTGTACGGCACACACAGCAGCACGCGACACGCCGCCGCCACATCGGCTGCTCATGCTACCGGCGTCAATCTTGATCAGATCAAAAGACGGCCGCCTGGACCTCTACCTCTAACAAGTTTGCTAAATTTATCAATGTCCTATGATGATTGATTATCAATTTTTTATTAAATCTCTGACCAAATTAGTTCATTAAAAAATATACAATAAGTATATAAGTATGTTATAAATAATGTAGCTGAGTACCTACCTACCAAGTAATTACCTAAGTAACTACGCAATGTTAAACTTTGAAGTACTCTATAAACTAACTATAATGATTACTTTTATATGTTAAAATATAGTGTTTTTAACTAATAAGATGAGTAATATTATTTAATAATATTTGTAGGTACCTATACTAAGAGTTCAAATAAAACTAGCCAAAATTACATCTTTTTAATTAATATTGTTTCATTATCATGAAAAAATATAGACAAAACAATGTCTCTAAACATCTACCTAGTGAAATGATTTATATCGAAAATGAAACCACGAAATATAATATATGATCAAACGAACTTCTCAAGTGAAGTTCGATCAATATTATATGAGTGGTTTCATTTGAAGATATAAATCACCCTCCCTACCCAAATCCCGAGTTTTGTCAAAAAAGTCAATAAACGACGTAATTTATGCCAGAAAACTGAGCAGAAAACTATCTCTAAAAAGAATGACAGGCTTGGCGGACGCTGCTAGTGATGGGCGCGTAGAGTGGTAGGGATGGGAGCATGGGTAAATTTCAAATTAATCGAGTAATCGATATCGATTAAATCGATCGACTAATAGTTATTTGTAAGAACGTGCGAATGTTGCCTTGTAGGTGAAAGGACTACCTAGTGAAATGATTTATATCTTCAAATGAAACCACTCATATAATATTGATCGAACTTCACTTGAGAAGTTCGTTTGATCATATATAGAAGTGCATATAGTCTTTGCTTTGGAAGTTATTATTTAAAATTAAGTTAACGTATAAATTATAAAAAATACCATATATGTCGCTACTAAGTTGTACCTACTCACTTAGATTTACCTACCTTTGTTGTAAGTGTCCGTTATTTCTTATCCTTGTACTTACACCCTTCCCACAAAATAGGCAAATATTCGCGATTCCTCAGAGACGGTCCTTCCTTATCAGTCAGAGCCGCAGGGATTTGTGTGAACATCCAATTTATAACACAGAGTTAAGTCGGCTACAACTGTGCGTACTAGAGAACTGTGATCTTTGGGTTTATTTCTTACATTATAACTTGGGTCTCTCAGTTTATTCAATAAATATTATGTAAAAAAAATTTTAATAACTCTGACGAATAATAAGAATAAGTAGGTCGCCGCTTGGCAGTGGATCAGACTAGCACAGAACAGTGGCGCATGGCATGCGAGAGAATCTTAAAGGCTGATCATTTTGATGAAATCACAGAATCCGCAGAATATATTAAGAGGCTTAGAACAGCTAAATGAAATTGAAAATCGAGCACGCACACACGTAAAGGGTGATCAATGCCATCTAGCGAAATAACTGAGGATCACGTTCCCGCTATAAATGCTCGCTACATTTCATTGTGACGATATCAAAGTTTCGCCAAAAATTACTTATAGATGGTGCGATTCATTTATGTAGAGTGATGAATGAAAATTAGACACGGCAATATTCATTTACCCCGAACGAAAATAAATACAGAGAGGGGTGTTATAATTTGAACGTGTTATCTATCTGTCTGTCTGTCTGTCTGTGGCATCGTAGAGCTCAAACGGCTGAACCGATTTTCGTTTAGTTTTTAACCCCCGAACGAAATTTCCGAGAGGGGTAATAATAATAATAATAACACATCACACTCAGAGCCCCTAACTAGGAAGAACCTGTATCTAGGGTGCCCGAAACACACACAGAGACGAACATCACGCCCAGACCGGAAACAAACATCGATATTCATCATATCAACATTCGCCCCACCCGGGAATCGAACCCGGGTGCTCACGCTTACTCAGTCCACATCACTGCCAACTGAGCCACGGAGCAGTCACCAAAAATTGCTAAGCCACGGGGTGTTATAATTTTAACGTGTGTATCTGTCCGTCTGTCTGTCTGTCTGTGGCATCGTAGAGCCCAAACGCCTGAACCGATTTTCGTTTAGTTTTTTTTGTATCATAGATAATTTCAGGCCGAGTGTCCTTAGCCATGTCTGATGAAGATCTGATCAGCGGTTTGAAGATGATCAGCTCTTGAATAATGGATGAGAGGATCTAACTAGCTTCCTTATGTCCGATCGAGTTGAAATTTGGTACCATGGTACATCTATGATATTGAAAGTATATGTTAAGGTAAGCATGTCCTGATCTGCAGTTTGAAGATGATCAGCTCTTGAATAATGGATGAGAGGATCTAACTAGCTTCCTTATGTCCGATCGATTTGAAATTTGGTACCATGTTACATCTATGATATTTGTAAAGTATAAATTAAGGTAACCATGACCTGATCTGCCGTTTGAAGATGATCAGCTCTTGAATAATGGACAAGAGGATCTAACCACCTTTCATTTGTCCAATCGATTTAAAATTTGGTACGGTGTTACTTTAATAATATTGAAAGTATATGTTAAGGTAACCATGACCTGATCTGCCGTTTGAAGATGATCAGCTCTGAAATAATGGATGAGGGGATCTAACCACCTTCCATATGTCCTATCGATTTGAAATATGGTACCGTGTTTCTTCAATGATATTAAGTGTATATAGTAAGGTAAACATGACCTGATCTGCCGTTTGAAGATAATCAGCTCTCAAATAGTGGATGAGGGGATCTAACTACCTTCCACATGTCCTATCGAATTGAAATTTGGTACCGTGTTACTTCAATGATATTAAAAGTATATGGTAACGTAACCATGACCTGATCTGCCGTTTGAAGATGATCAGCTCTTTAATAGAAGATGAGGGGATCTAACTACCTTCCATATGTCCTATCGATTTGAAATTTGATTTCGTGTTGCTTCAATTATATTGAAAGTATATGAAAAGCTCTTGTTCTAGTCAAGTTGATGAGGGGTCTGACTGGGTCGGGGTCGGGGTTTTTTAATTTTTAATTTGAGTTATTTTTTGTATCATAGATAATTTCAGCCCGAGTGTTCTTAGCCATGTCTCATGAAGATCTGATCAGCGGTTTGAAGATCATCAGCTCTTTTCTAGGTGATAAGGGGATCTAACTAGCTTCCTTATGTCCGATTGATTTGAAATTTGGTACCTACCATGTTAAATCTATGATATTGAAAGTATGTGGTAAGGTAACAATGACCTGGTCAGCCACTTGAAGATGATCAGCTCTTGAATAATGAATGAGAGGATCTAACTACCTTCCATTTGTCCTATCGATTTAAAATTTGGTACAGTGTTACTTTAATGATATTGAAAGTATATGGTAAGGTAACTATGACCTGATCTGCTGCTTGAAGATGATCAGCTCTTATATAGTGGATGAGGGGATCTAACTACCTTCCATATGTCCTATCGATTTGAAATTTGGTTCCTTAAAAATACTAGGATTGGTACATTTATCTAGTGTCATACTGTGCCAGATTTTTGATATTTGCCTTAGTTTAGAATACATTAATTTTTCACTTTCGTTAAATAATAAATATCTTTTAACTAAACCATGACATGCGTCAATGATGCCCTAGATAATTTTCCTTACAATTTTAAGGCTCTGTTGTGTAGCTTGTAGGTTCAAAATCTAAGGAATATACTATTTGTTGCCTAAAATGGCCACTTTTATTTTCAAAACCGTATATTTCTAAGATCATATCCTGAAAGCTACACAACAGAGCCTTAAAAAAATCTAAGCAAGATTATCTAGGGCATCATTGACGAAAATTTTTATTTCGGCCATGGTTTAGATTTATTTATCGAAAATGGCGCTAGTATCGCGTCACTACAACACCAGTGTCCCGTTATGGTAAGGTCATATAAGGTAAGATATGGTTTGACTTACCTGGTATGGGTAAAGTAATAAAGGGTAAGGTAATATAAGTTAAGACAATTAAAGGTAAGTTAAGATAGGGTAAGGTGTTATAAGGTATGGTGATAAAAAGTAATGTAAAATAAAGTATAATAAGGTAAGATGACCTAAGGTAGGGTAAGTGAGATAGAAAATTGACAGTTCAGGTAGAAAATTGAAAACAACATAAATATTTATCAATTATATTTGTAATTATCTATAGGTCTGTGTTTGTATTTATAATATATGGTTCACGTATTTTATGTTTCTCGAAATTCGAGGGTCCAATAATTCAGGTAATATGCAGTCCATATCGAAGTTAATCAATTTATTTTCATTTGTTATTCCCGAAATTGATCGTCTCGTTCTATGATTTCAGTTTTCCACATTTCATTTTCATTTGCCCATACCGCAAATAAGCAGATCCATTAAACCTAATCTGTGCTGTTTTTGACAGAATGATCGGCTTGTGTCTGTTGCACTTTGCCTGATGACTTCATTAAGACTTTCGACAGCGCTGATCTGAAATTAAAACAAGTAACATTGCTGTAACGGTTAAAATTATAAAATAAGTAACTTAGTAAGCTGTAGAGTATTACTTACTTGTTTATTTGAAGTTTGTTTATTTTGTTCACTAAGACAAAATGTTTTGCTCTCGATAGCAGAATCTCTGAGTAGCTCCACTGGTAACAATCTGCAAAGAACATGACATGTATACTAATCACATTTAAAAATTATTTACATTGTTATTTTAATTGACAACGGCAATAGAGGAAGGGGATCTAATGCCGTTCGTAATGAAAATAGGGATGGAAATAATTTTTATATGTGATAAGTATACATCGCGGGTATACACGGTTACTTTTTTCTCATCAGGGCAATGACCTACGGTGGCTTAGCCGGTGCCAGACGAGTCAGAAGATGAAGGGCGTCGGGGCGTGAACAAGGAGTCTGATCGGCCTTAAATGAGTTTTTTTTTATTTTTTGACATTAAAAAAAAAATGAAAGTTAAAAAAACAATTTGAGTCATCATGCAAAGACTTACCCTCTTATTCATAAAAAGTTAAAGAGCATTTTAGTTATTTGACGTATGTCAATTTAGACTGGATGTCACGTATTTACCATACAACAAACCAGAGAAGTAGACCTCCAGTAAGGCGACTTAAAATCTACTGTATCTTTATGAATAAGACGGTTAGTCCTGAAAGTTTCCGCCACGATAAAAAAATTACCGTGTTTATGTGAATAATTTTGTCTTCACAAGGGGTTCAGCTATAAACCCGCAATGTATACTTATCACATGTTAAAATGTTTCTCATTCTTATTTTCATTGTGAAAGGCAATAACAGAGGGCCTATTATGGCTGCATTTGCAATATTGCTTTTCGTCCTCCAAGTGTCAAAGTCAATACAAAAAAATTGCAAAAGTGGCCGTATTAGGCCCTCTGATCTGTTCATCACTCATTATAACTGTCGTAACTCTATGGTTTGCGTGAGCTCGCCTCGCAAGCCCGCTAAGCAACTTACAGTCTTGACTATTTTGTGTAATGCAATCTGACACATAAGACATTGACATACAGTATATAATCGCAAAACATAGACAAAATTAAAGAAAGTGTTTATCTTTACTTTTTACCGACTTCTAAAAAGGAGGTTTACTGCTTGACCTGTGTATGTATGTTTATCCGCGATATCTATTATTTTGATGCGGTTTTCAGAAAAGTATTTGTTCCATTCAGGAGATGGTGGAGAAATGTAGTACCTACTTACATATCTGTCAGATTATTGAAGGCGAGCCAAAATAAATAATTATTTTACCAGCGTAATAAGGGTGAACCGCTATGTTTTATTCAGAACCATTGAAATATTATATTATAGGTATGAGATTATTATTTCTTACTCGTGGTAGGTAGGTAGGAACATCGTTACATTCAGGTTCTGCTACTTCCTTATTTTCAGTTTTTGTAAATCTCGGTCTCTTTCTGAAAAAGTAAACACACAATTTACCAATCAAGGTGGTAGGAAGGGTTGTTGACCTAATAATCTTGTAGTAAGTGTGAAATTCGCTAATAATTTCACCCCGAACGGCCGCCGCCACCGCCGCCGCCGCCGCCGCCGCCGCCACCGCCACCGCCGCCGCGCCGCGCTGCCGCCGCCGCTCCCGCCGCCGCCGTAAATTTGATACGTATGGTATGGGTATGGGGCATGGGGCCTACCACCAGTGGCGCAACGTTTTTCTTGGTAGTATATGGACCAACCTTATTCATTAGTTATTAATTTATATACGTACGCCTTGAAAACATCTTCAGTGTCAATATTTTAGATTTTTCTGAAAAAAAAAATCAAAAATTAGGTAAGTAAGTAGGTACCTACTTACCAGGGTACCTAAAATAAATATTTTGATTTTATTTTTGAGCTTAGGTAAAAAAAAAAAAACAGAAAAGAAAATAAAAAACTATTAGTCAATGGCAGGATTCGAACTCGGGTCAACCGGATGAAATGCGTAAGCTTTTGTATTCCACTAAAGTCACATCTGTAGAACGCTGCAAAAATAAATATCAGTTTTGTGTTGTAATCTTTCATGTACAATGTACATAAAAAAAATCAAATGATAAATAAATAGTATAAGATACTTACCTCACAATTTCATTTATATGTTTGACGCACGAATTGTAGGTTTTTTCTTTTTGATTTTTTAGTGCCTCTCTTTTTATTACCCATTAATAAATGTTATTCCTTATTCCGATACTATTTACAAACACACTTACACAAATATACTATTGACACTAACTAATTTAAACACTAGGTTCATATTAGAAAAAAAAACAAAAAGGTATTATTTTCAAACACTATTTTTATTAAAGTCAGCGGTAATATTTACGCGCGCGCGACGGAACAGCGACGGAAAACAGAGCGACACGTCCGATTAGCATGAGGCCGTGGCCGGTACTATACGTACACGGCTCTCACGCACACTTGCGTAGGGAGCCGTGTAGAACTTTCGTTGCAGATAGAAAAAAAATCATTTTAGAAATATAACTAAGCGGATTAAAAAAAACAAACAGTAATTCCCAAGATTTTTTGTTGCTTGTAAACATATAAAAAAACTAAAATGAACGGATGTATTTTAGTAGGGTAAATATGGACTCAAAGTTTTTTTTAGAGGTTGTTTCGTGATTTTTTTTTATCGAATCAAAATTTGATTTTAAAATTTTTAAAACAGTAATTCCCTAGCATATATCCTGAAGAATAAGATATATTTTTTCCTCCATGTGAAATTAAATAGATCATAGGTTTGTACGCATCCGAAATTTCCAGTTTAGCTGTGCTATGGCTCTTAATCCGTTAATTCTGTTGTGATTTAATAATCGTCCTTTTCAATTCGCACCTTAAATAATACATTGTATCTGTTACCTTGAACAATAACCACTTCAGCCCTTATATTTTATCTGTCAACATCTTATTGCTCACGTTCATTGAGCCAAAACAGGTACAGTTGGCGTCTTTTTGAAATTCAAACAGAGACTAACCTTGTAAAGTATTTTTATTGGTTTAGGCCCTAAACTATAAGTCAATATTGACTTAGATTTACAATCTACATATTCCACATTAATAAAGCGCAGGATCAGTTTTGTCCGTCCCTCAACTCAGGGCATTATTGAACTAGCTAGATATAATTGCAATCAATAGACTTTACACAGGTAGGTACTTACAATTTAATTAAATTTTTGGGACTCAATTTTTATTGAAATTATTATTATTGACTCAACTATAGAGGCATCTAATTTCGCTGCATATACCGGATCGGAGGGTGCCTCCGTACAACAGCCCTCGAGATGCACCGAGTGGCGATCCGCCGCCCGCCCGCCCGCCGCACACCGCGCCGCGCACCGCCCGCCCTATCGTCGTAGCGTAGCAGAGCTGCACAATAGTGAATAATATGCCCATTGCCACCGAATGTAACAGGTATTATTATCCTTATTATATTATTTTACACCTATTTACATTTAAAATGCAATAAACAAATCGTCCTCAAATGCTTATCAAATCAAATAATCTAAAAACAATTATAATAGTGCGTGTGTGTGTCTACAGCTTTACAATAATGAAGTATTTAAAATAATTAAGATTAATTTAAACGATGACGATGACACTCGGAGTAAACCCTGGATACTGGTCAACCCCTAATTTTCAGCAAGAATAACTTAACGGAAAACTATTCATTATTACAACCTACTTACATAAAAGAAGCAACCAAATAAAACTGCTGAGCTGCGAGAAATATAGGCCTTTAGATAAACATTCTAAGATAAAACTAGATTGCGTTGCGTATAGTTCTTATAGTAATGGATATAGGAAAGTTAGGCACGAGTAAATTGATACGGAACTAGACACGGCCTGCGGAATTATTCTACCAAATCTAATATCGGTAAAGCTAGAACAGTAACTGTGGACTAGAAAAGCATTAAAAATGCGAAAGTGTGTGCGATTTTTTAGACACTAATTGGATTGGAGTGTGATGAAACTTTACCTTCAGAATAATTCATAAGTAGTTATGTGCTATACTTAATTTATATAATTACATCGTGTGAATTGTTATAGTAAGACGGTACGAAGACGGTCGGTTCGTAAGCCATTAAGTGATCTGAAACAACCATTCAAACAACATAATTAAGGTAATTAACTAACTTATTACGAGCATTACACCTAATTAAAACCTTAAGATTGTAGCACTGTTAAAGAACGATAACTGAAACAATCTGAATTTTCACTCCGACATTTTGTCTTTTCAGTAGGAAAAGAAAAACATCACGTGCGATCTTTAGTTGGAAAATATGAGAGCGACGTGGCAATTTGGTGACCTCCGCGCACTAGTACCGACTCCAACCTGCTACACTGGCGCCACTCCTGTAGGTTCTTGAATGTTACTCAATCGTCAATACTGTGGTTGTTGCTGAGTTTTAAATGTAATACAAAATGTAAGTAGATTAAGTTTTTGACAAATTTAATTATAACCAAATTTTGTGTTTCTTTGATACGTGCTCTGAATTCTTTGCTAGAGTTGCAACTTTTTGGTCTGGCAATTGGAGTTGCTAGTGTAGTTTTTAGAGTCTTTCTTATTTTTTGCTATTTAATTATAAATTATGTTTAAATAAAAAGGATTTGGATCTTAAATATAACCAAATTATCCAGGAAAAATAGATTTTCCCAAATAGGGAATAGGATATTTGTTCTTTATACTAATAAAAATTCGCAAAACAGAGAAATATAATTACACGCCAGGCCTCATATTTTTAAATGAGTGGCAGTGAATGGTATTTTACTACTGGCTAGATGGCCTTTAAGCGGATCGAGGCGATAAGTGGCGGATAAAAGTAAATAAATACCAATTTCGGGTGACGTTATCCTCTTTCTTGTAACAAGTAGTGAAGAATCGAAAGGATAATTTAAGTTTGTCTTGTAGCGGCTAGTCTGCTGCCACCGACAGCTATCCACCACTGAGATTAATATCATACTTTTACTTCGCGCCATCAGTTTCTTACGTAGTTAGCATAAATTGAAATTCCAAAATGGTATCCAATTCCTATTTGAACTGCCTTCAATATTCTTAGATCTCTTAGACCGCTTAGACCAATATTGTTCCAGTAGCAAGCTGTGACAGACATTCATTCATTCTTGAAATAATAAATATATATGCTGTTGATAATGAGTTAGAGTCCACCACGCATACATACAATAACGTCACGCCTGTATCCCAACTGGGTAGGCAGAGACAATAATTGATTTCCACTTGCTACGTCCTGACACACTTCTTTCGCTTCTTCTACTGTCATAATAAGCCTTTTCATACACGCACGTCGGTTTCGTGAACTCTTCACGTGGCCTTTCCTCAGTCCACCACGAAGAAAGTTATAAATCGTTATTTTTAAATCTTTTTCATGAAATTTCAACTTTATATTACAAACACGTGCGATAACAAAGCTAACCGACGGGCATGACTATGTAGTATACCTAGTACTCTAGCTATTGCAGATTCAATTCCGATATGTGAGAAAGGATTTGACTCATTCTTCCAGAGTCTGGCTCAGAATATTTGCATTGTTCCAGTATACATTTTTATTCATGAGAAGTGAATCGGTGCAGCTTTACTGTTATTCCGAGTGTAGGATCTTATTCCATTGTCATGTCTGCAGCAGCAGTGCAATGCAAGGTTTCTTTTAAATAAATTGAATCAGATTAGAGGATTATTAGAATCTCTTTATTTCATTCCTATTCTGTTTTTTTTGTCTATTTAATTAAATAATTCAGACCTGTAACGTATTACCTGAAACCATTTTATTGAAATTTATATATTTTTTAATTAGAGATTTTATAGATTTTCCAAAAATAAAAACAAAAACATACAAACATTAAAATCTAAATAAATAAAAAAATAAAATCGGTAACAACAAACAATAGAGTTGGTATTCAGCGTATACAAACAAAATGATATTGACAAACATTTAAATAACCTAGAGTTTAAATAGGTACCACATTCTTCGCTCACTAACTAAAAAAATAAACTTATTTTTGTCTCACCACTAATCGTATCGTATCTTTGTATCGTAATGATACAAATATAGTAAATAAGATTTCATTACCAGGAGGAGCTCAGAAGTTCACAGGCTATGACTATTAGGCCGGGGCCGGGGTAGGCAGAGATTAACCGCTGAGCTCACGACCGGCGGCTTGTTAGTTGCAAGCGATTGCCTCCACTACCCTGGACTGTCTCACTTATAACCAACTAATTGCTGATTTTAATGCTAAAACCTCAGGCTGAAAACAAGTGAGTAAAGTAGCCCTACAAAAAAGTTTAAGTTACGTACTCAAATTTTCGTTTTCATAGATACAGCTGCGTCCGACCGATATCAGCGCTGACCGTCGCTCGAGCACTTTTTGCAGCCTAGCTGTGGGTACTTTTTCCTGACACTTTTTAAAGGGATAAAATTTTCCTGTTCAAAACATGGCCCTTTTTCAAGTAAAGGTGTTTAATTGTTTGATAAGAACGGTATCTTTCTCACTATTTCTAACTCCAGTACGTAAGTCGGCCCTGGGTCGGTTATACGAAGGATTTTTACACGAGGCCCGTTATCCTTTTATACGGGCCGCTGTTTCCTATTGCGGATTACTCCGGGCTTACCTACTGCGTGCGCCGCGGCCGTTCCAGCCTGGGAACATTGAAAAAGTAACCATTCAAGTAAATTGAGATTTAGAACTTTAATTGTATAATTTATTTAAAAAAAAATGTTCATATCGATCTCACTCAATTAACATTTATGATCGACTTCACCCCAAGATCGAATATTGTAACAAAAAATATAAACTTGATACTCAATTTAGATTAAATAACCCTAAAAATAGGGGTTTTATTAATCAATTTGTAATTAATTACCCATCTCATATTTTTCTGGGAAGGTTCAACGTGTTAGGTCATACTTAATAAAAAGTCATAATAAAAATTGTTTCGAACATTATTTTCTGTAGTTAACATTAAACCGAGCCGACGGCATAAAGTAATACACTTAATTGCCGCTATAATCCTTATGTATTGAACAAAGCATTTTATAATGTCGGAAAAAGGCTGGAAATCGTTCCAATAAATTTTATTAAGGATATTAATGAAAGCCAAATAACATACCAACAAGCCAAATAAAATCTGCTTTTATGTGTTGTCGTATTAAATAAAAAATTCCGATTTTCGATTGTCTAACCATAGACTGCCTCCGCAGCTCGGTGGGAAGTGATGGCGACTGTGACGTTGATTGGAGGTCCTGGTTTCGATTCCCGACGGGGTGAACATTGGTATGTTTGAGATGCTTGTTTTCTGTTCTGGTGTTTGGGTGTCTTTGTATGCTTTAGGACACCCTAGTCCTATATACAGGTAATGTGTATCTGTATAATAAACCTCCTAATCCTTCCTCATTCGCCACTTTCTCTGTATCTTCTTTAAAAGCCTCCCACAGCCTACATCTCTAAAGCTAGATTAGCCTTAGAATTACATGGACAGAAAAATTATTGTTAAAATCAAGATCTAAGTTTTCTCCGTAACCAATAGGAAGATAGAATATTTACAAAAAGTTTTTGTAAAGTTCGACGGCAGCCGAGATTATTCATATCGGAAAGGGTGTTTATTTTTTATAACATGATAAAAAATCTGAATCTTTCCTTGACCTAGAGGGCACGTGGTGAAGGGTCCAGGGACCAAATCGGTCTATTTGACCCGACCTTCCCATTTCGTCCGAATCGTCGTCCAATGAGTCGGAAAGCGGTTGATATGAAATCAATACGCTTTGTTGTTTTAAAGTGCTACTCTTTGGTTTCATTTTTTCTTTGGTATCTATTGTTCTGACAGGATTTCATTATATTATAAATTTAAAATGCTAACAATATTTACAATTTTACCGAGCTCTCAAACAAAGCAGTCGTAAAATAAAAGCCATAATCATTCCACGATTCCACTTTTTTCGTTTTTTTTTTTTTTTTAGTCTAACAGATTTTCTTATAATTCATAATTCATTTATTGATTTGTGAAACACAGGTATAAATAAGATCTTACAAAAAAATATACAATTTAGTGCCTCTGTGATCAGCCTTTTCAGGCATACAAACAAGATACAAGATATCAAAAATTACTAATTAAAACACAAAATAATAAAACAAAAAATAAACACTAATGTATTAAATTTTTAAAATAAAATTTATAATAATTATATCATTTAAAATACATATATGGTTGCAATTAATTTAATCTAAAATATTTGTACTCATCAGAAATACTGATCTTTGAGAAATTCGTGCACTGTGTAGTAAGCTTTCCCTATTAGGAGAACATGTATTTGTTTCTTAAACTCCTGAAAACTTGCCGTCCTACTAACAGTTTTTGGTAATTTGTTGTACAGATTAGAAGCCATGCCGAATACACTCCTATTCAGATATTCTGAGTTGCTTTTGATATGACGTAGTCTTTCGTTGAGGCGTTGTATTTTATGATTAACAAACATATTATGTTTGTTGTTATGCACAAAAAGACATACTTCCTCTATGTAGAGACAGGCTAATGTCATTATTTTATACTTGATAAAATATGGCTTGCAGCTTTCAATATTCCTAAGGTTGAAAATGGATCGAATACATCTTTTTTGGGCTAAGAACACTCTTTCGATACCTACAGAATTCCCCCAAAATATCAGTCCATATCTTAAAGTAGATGCCACAAACGCACAGTATGCAGTGATAACTGCCTCCTGATTTACAATTTTTGCAAGCATGTAGAGTGCATAGGCCATTTGATTAAGCTTTGTTGTTATGTGCTCTTTATGTGATTTCCAAGACAAATCACAATCAATAAAAAGTCCCAAAAACTTAGTTACCTCCACGTCTTCAATTTTTTTATCATCGTGACAGATATTTTCGCAAAAAATAGGCAATTTTCTTATCCTAAAATGCATAGACTTAGTTTTAGAAATGTTTACTACTAGATTGTTATTTGTTAGCCATGTTATCATCATATTTATCGAGTTATTGATTTCCCTTTCAAACTCATTTGCAATACTTCCTGTATAAATTGCAGTACTATCGTCTGCAAACAAAATAATTTTTTGTTTTATACTTCTCGGCATATCGTTGATATAAATTATAAATAATAGAGGTCCAAGGACACTTCCCTGAGGTACCCCATATAAAACTTCCCTGTATTCAGAGCTGTAAATAAATTCTTTTTTTGTTTTAGGATCGAGTCTGCTTATTTGTGTACATTGTTTTCTTTCACTAAGGTACGAGGATATAAGGTCTTTAACATTTCCTCTTATGCCATACGACTCAAGCTTTGTCAAAAGTATGTCATGCCTCACATAATCAAATGCCTTTGTCATGTCCATGAAAATAGAGACCACAGGTTTTCTTTGATCAACGTTCACCATAACCTCCTTTAGAAAGTCGAACATTGCTAAGTTTATAGACTTGCCTCTTCTAAATCCCTTCTGTTCATCCGCTAATATATTTCTATTCTCAAAATAAGCATACAGATTATTATATAAGTATTTTTCAAATATTTTTGAAAAAATAGTTATTAACGCTACTGGCCGGTAATATTCCATGTTCTCCTTATCTTCCTTTTTGAAAAGGGGCTTAATGATGGTAAGTTTGAGAGACTGAGGGAACACACCACGCTCAATACATAGGTTTAAGAGATGACTAATAACTGGGGCTATAGTTAACGCAACACTCTTAATTACCTTGGTGTTGATTTCATCATAACCCGTACTATAAGTATTTTTTAGACCTCGAATAATTGTTATGATATCTTGTGGAGTGGAAGGATGCATAAAAATTGAATGTAAGTAATTGTGAGTTAGAGTTTGTTTGAAACTATTATTATCGACGTTTAGAGGTTTTACTTGTTCAATAAAAAAATCATTAAATGATCTAGCTATATCCAAAGGGTTATCGATAATTTCATTATTATTAAGGTTAATTTTTTCAATATAATGCGTATTTAATGTTGTCTTAGTTTTATTTATAATGGACCATGTAGCCTTAGACTTATTCGAAGCGGTTTTTATTTTATAGTCATTTTGTGCTCTTTGTGTAAGTTTGACTATTTTTTTATACCGCCTGTTATAATTCTGAAAAGCTTGTTTTCGTTCACTGGTGGGATGTAAACGATATTCCCAGAGAAGACGTCTTTTAAGCCTACTGCATCTTTTAATGCCTTTAGAGATCCATTTCGGTCGTTGTGTGGTAGGTATTTTTTGAAGAATTTTCGGGAAACAAAGTTTAAAAAGAAGATTAAATATTTCGGTAAAGCTTTCAAAAGCTTTGTTAGGATCATCAGTATTGTATGTTTCTGTAAAAGATAAACTCAGTAGATATTCGTTAAATTTAATAATATTTTCTTTACTAAAATCTCTTTTTTCTTTATACCAGTATTTGAAGTTATATGTTTTCCTTACTGGACATTCTAACAACTGAGCAGTATGATCAGATAATGCAAAATCTATGACTTTACCTTTAGCTAGTCGAATATTGTGTATGATATTATCTAAACATGTATTACTTATTAATCTTGTAGGTTCATTTATTGCTGTAGTTAAATTATGGCAGTCTAATATGTCCTTGAAATCACGAGAGTACTTTGTATCAGTTAAAAGATCTATATTAAAATCGCCACAAACTATGACCCTTCTATTTTTATTGCAAACCCTTTCCAATATTCTTTCTAATGTCTGAAAGAACAAACCCATTAAATAAGATTTATTTTTAGAATTTGGTACTCTATATATGCAAATTACAACAAACTTATGCTCTACAATCTCTATAGCACAGCACTCTACAATATTGACTATACTAAATTTTTGTATCTCATCTAATACCTTGTACTTTAACTGTTTTCTAATCAGAATGCAAGCTCCTCCCCTTCTGTTTTTCCTGGTAAATTGTGCTGCAAAAATAAAATTAGGAATGCTTATCTGATTTACATCACATTCTTTCATGTTATGTTCTGTTACACAAACCACATCAATTTTTATACCATTGCTAAAAAAATCGTCTAAATGTACAGCCAATAGGTCTGACTTACTAATAAGTCCATCAATATTCTGATGAAGTACATATATTTTATTGTAGGTTAAGCTCTCTAGATTATAATTCGGAGGCGCGAAAAAAATCAGAAGAACATTCTGTGTGAGTGTTATGGTCTGAATCTGATTTAATATCATTGCATTTCCTGATTTCGCATTCCGTCTGTGTTTCTACATTAACATATAATTTTACACTTTGTATTTGTTCCTTGTATTCCAAGAAGTTATTTCTATAGTTAACTTGTAATATAATTTTAAGAATATTTCTGCTTGTTAGTAATTGATTATAGAATCGTGCATTTTGATTATTTTCTATTACAATGACATTAGGGAATTGTGCAGCTATAAATCTTAAGCTGTAATTCAAAGGTATTAGATTTAAAGATTTGTTATAGCTTACTTTTGTGACTAAAACATTCGTATGGGCAAGCCTACTAAGATAATGATACAAGTGTGATTGATACTTAATCGGAATGTTATCATTACACCCAGCACTAATAATAACAAAATCTCTCTTCGTGAAGTCCTTGCACAATGATTCGCATGATTCTAGTACGCTACCTAAAGCAGCGTTTGGCTTGGACCAGGATATAACAGAGAAGTTGTCTCCTAACAAATATTGAAGCTTCTTCCTATAGCCTCTACCCGTTTGGTCAGCAAGCAGCAGTACTCGTTGTTTTTTTGTTTCAACTCTGTGTATATCAGACTCCGTTAACGCATGTACATCGTTGTATATATTTGGTTTGGGTTCGGAGGGGAGTGAATCCTGATGTGTTTTAACAAAGTCATCTTTATGGTCACTCAACGCTTGACCTTGTGAAAGTAAAGTATTATGTTTTTCTGTGTTGCATTCAGACTGTTTTGTTACAGTTTTAAGAATGTGTTTCTGATTCGCGTTATCCTGTGATGATGTATGGGGTTCCAGGAGAGTAGAATTTAAGTCAATAATGTTTAGAGCATTCGAAGTAAGCTGGTTTGGTGATGTCCTTGGAAAACCAATTTTAAATTTATTAGGGTTGATTGCTCTGTATTGTGGAGAGTAGAATCGAATCGGAGTTGAATTACCTTGAGTTTGCAGATCACTGAAACCTACTGATTTATATAATTTTATCTTACGCTGATATTCATTTAATTTTTCTTTCAACATAGAGTTTTCTGAATTAAGATGGTCTATTTCACCATTTGCTGAATCAATCTCATTTTGTAGTTTGGAAATAATAGCATCTTTTTCATTTTCTTCGTCATTGGATTGCAAAAGTTGTGCATCTGGAAGACTCTGGTATGTTAAGTCCATTTCAATGAACGAATCATTTTGAAAAGTTTTGCTAGTCGAAAAAGTTTTCTTCGTCCTTCGCTGAGTTACAAAAGTTTCCTCGTAGCTTTGATCCATTATAAAAATACGATTAGGATGTTAAAAAAAAAAATAATAGTAATAATTTGCTGTGGTCTCGAACTCTCGTCCGCTCGTATGCGAATCTTCGCGTTTACCCCTCGACCAACGACGCTGTGGCAGCTAGTGCGAAAATTGTGATTGCGATCGACGACTATAGCCGGAGGAGTTCGTTATGCAGCTAATGAGTTCAAAGTCCAGCTCTTTGTTCTTGGCTCGCGTAGAATTTGGAAACACGAAATTTAACGGATATTGATGTATGGTTTTTAGCACTTCATTTTTTTAATTTCACACTTTGATATCACGTTTTAACACAAAAGCTAGAACATATCTTAATACACACTTCGTGTAAGTTTCAATAGAATCGGTGAAGAAATTACTAATTTTTAAGATTTTATAGAAGGCGAACTAAAATAATACGTCTGCGTGATTTATGAGGGTAACTCTTGCGCAAATCTAATACTAAGTTCATAGAAATATCATAGACGTATAAGTAACTAGAGGCTGCCCCGCGGTTTTTCCCGCGCAGATTTCTCGTAAACACAAAAATCCCGTTTTTTCCCGTTCCCGTGGGAATTTCGGGAAATCCCTTCTTAGTGCTCACCTACACTCCCTAAGGAACCTACATGCAAAATTTCAGCCCGCTACGCCCAGTACTTTCGGCTCTGCGTTGTCTGTCAGTCAGTCAGTCAGTCAGTCAGTCAGTAACGGAAGAGTTTTATATATATTGATATATTAAAAAAAACAACATGAAACTAAAGTAAGTATAATCGGAAAGACCTAAGTTTGATATAAGAGTCTAACTATCAATGCTCACGTAGGTAAACTCTACATGCTTTACACAATTTGCAAGCACTTTGGTAAAAGTTTTTGTCTACGTATGGAGATTACAACTATTCAGGTTCCTTACATTCAAAGAGAGGGAAACTTCAACTTTCCACAAATTCTTCAACAATCTCTACCAAGTTTTAGCTAACAAAGTTTAAGTTAACAATGAGAAAAATAAAGTACTAGTGAGTTTACATATAGGCTAGCTTTGAATATAATTTTATTTCCTTTTTTGGGAGCGTTAAAGCTTGTTTTTCGCTTGAGTTTTGTTTTATAGCAACAACAAAGTTTCAGTAAGATAAATAAACAATAATTTAACCAGAATTCATTTTCCACGTAAATGAAAAATACACCTGAATTTGTGATTACCGAGCGCGGGTCAGCAGTTAATCAGGAACCAAATTCTACTATGCATAAAGAAAATAAAAAAATTCAGGAGATCTAATTAGGTACATTATCACCGTATTTATTAAGGCGTAAAATAATTTTATTTATTTTGGAATGGGTACAGTGGCTGACACGACCGGCGTAACACTTCCGGTTTTTCTGTATTGCAAAATAGCTCTTGTTCTTTGGTTTTACAGTCTCGAGCTGACGAAACCATAGACAAATCTGTTACGGCCTCCTAGTCCTTGACTGTTCCTATGTTTTTATTTCTTTTAATTTTAACTAGTTAAACAACGAGCTATTTCAGCGATATTAGCCAATCGCGATCTGGATAAATGTTCCGAATTTTTGAGGCTTTTTTAGGTAGTCCTAAGTTTTAAGATGTTCGTCGCTAAAATAGATAGGTATTTCAATTTCATTGTAATACCTATCGATTTCAGCGTTATTTAATTGAAATGAATGATTATACTAAAAAAAAATCGAATTGGCGCCGCAGAAACAGTTAAATGTGCCGGAAATTGGCTTCTGCCCATTTTTAATACCTTTGCAGGCTGTTTCGGACCGCTCACAATGAATCACATTGATTGCGCGGTCGATGGCTCCGGCCGACTGCTGATGCTGCTGAAGGGTTGACACAACAAGCTACTTTCTAGGATTCCGTTACCAGAATAAAAATGTATAAATCACTAGTGGGCGCCCCGCGGCATCGGTGAGATTTTGGAAACACAAAGTAGCCTTTACCTTTCTCAGGCTCTAGACTGTCTGAGTACAAAATTTAATTTACATCGATCGGTTGAGTAGTTTTGTCGTGAAAGTGAGACAGATAGACAGAGTGACTTTCGCATTTATAATATTCGTATGGATAGTATGGATCAAGAGCATATCGTTGGTACACACCCTTGGCGTTCCAATTAATTGTAGTTCCTAATCCAGTTACATTTCAACATAAATTGTCTTTGGTAAGCGGCAATGGTTAACGAAGTTGCTAACAAAACATTTACATGACTGATCCGTGGCTCAGTTGGCAGTGATGTGGACTGAGTAAGCGTGAGTACCCGGGTTCGATTCCTGGGCGAGGCGAATATTGATATGATGAATATCGATGTTTGTTTCCGGTCTGGGTGTGATGTTCGTCTCTGTGTGTGTTTCGGGTGCCCTAGATACAGGTTCTTTCTAGTTAGGGGCCCTGAGTGTGATGTGTTATTATTATGTGTTATTATTACATAAAAGTCTATAGTGTTTAATTAGGAAACTTACCCTTCTGGAAACAAAATATCGATTTTAAATCATAAAAATGTTTGCCTCGCCCGGAATGGAACCTGGAACTTCGACTATACGAAGTCCTTTTATTTTAACTTTAAACCATGACTGTTAGGACATCGATATCTGCTACAGAACATAATTGGGAAACGGAGCACGGAGCCATGCAATTTTAAATTAAATATTTCAACCGCAAATTTCCTGTATTTTTGGTTTGTAAAATGATGCTTGAATTTTTGGTTATACGATATCTGGATAATTAATTTCAGTTTGTAGTATTTCGTTTAAATAATCTGTATTTTGTAGCATTATTGGACCAGACAATTCCATGTTTTAATATTTAGTGATTTTAATTGGTACTCTTTTACAAATACTCTTTACAAATACCTTGAAAGTAGGTTTTTTGTATGGCTTACTTGCATAAAAAAATACCCATACAAAACCTTATTATTAATTAATTTATTAACGGTAGTTACATTTTATAAACTTATTAACTCAAATAAACTAAAAAAATATTTACAAATAAAATGGCCTCAAAATCGCTGCCACCGGAAGGTACGGACGGTGCCTAGCAGGCTGGCTGCGTTACCCCTCTGAATGGCCAGACTTATTCCTAGCCAAGGTAAGAGCCAGCCCGCCGGTCACCGCAATGGTCGCTCAGGGTGTGGTGATGATTCCTTGATAGTCAACGGCCACTTTATACTATAAACCGAACAAATACAAAAGCTAGTTCTACTAGAGCAAAGGTTTTCCTGTTTTCATTTTTTTTCATAATTCATGCTTCATGCCATTCACAGCACACACAATAGTGTGACAGATGGACCAACCATAAAACGCTGCGATCAATCTCCGTACAAAGGACACCCGAAAAGTTTGTATGAATGAGGAAAATTTAAAAATAAGTTACATTACATTATTGCTAAACTTTTTACTAAACATAAAGCACTCAGCATTTATTAGCCGAGAATAAAGTTCAAAAGTACTAATTAAAAACTACTTATGTTATATCAATTATTCGAGAATTTAAAAAGCTGATTTATTAATAAGTAGGTCATTTATGCAAACTTTTTCATGCACCAATGCTACCTCATTTTTAAAGACTTAAATAAAATATTCACTCAGGCAATATGATCGGATGGTGATAGTTGGAGAGAGTTTATTATAATACTTTTATTCAAGCTTCATTCATTTAATATTGAAAGGACGTTAGAAATTATGTAGATATTACCGATACTATTAAAATACTAGTATTACCGATACTAATAGTACTATTGATATCATTAATCCATGGTCAGGACGCTCGTCTATCTGCGGCCGTGACTGTTCCGTCGAACAGTAACTTGTTACGACTTTGGGCTTTGACAGCAAGAGTTATTAGTTCGCTATAGAGCTATAGTGCCGATTAATTATTGCTTGAACAATAGTAGATGATCAAGAGAAGTTTAGTTGGTATAATAAAAGACATTACCTTACTTCATGACATCGATTTCGCTGGAACTCCACCACCGCCAAAGGCCCTATCCTTGAATCTGTGTGTTTTGCTATTAATACTTACCTCATAAATACACCCGTAGGTTGTTTGGGGTGCATTCCTCGCTGCGCATCTGTGGTTGAGGTGCACCCTTAGTTGTTTAAGATTTTAAGAAAATATTATGTTATAGTGTCGAACTGTAATCAGTATTATGTAAGAAAATGTCAAAAAAGTGATCTCACCAATCTGCAGATAAACTTTTGGTTTTTGCAGATGGTCCATTTAGTGTAAGAAATTTATGTACTTACTTGAAATGATCAATAAAAACCTAAAAAAAAAGATACATATAAAACATCACACTCAGACCGCCTAACTAGGACGAACCTGTATATCTTGGTTACCCGAAACACACACAGAGACGTACATTCCACCGAGACCGGAAACAAACATCAATATTCATCATATCAATATTCACCCCGCCCGGGAATCGAACCCAGGTGCACACGCTTGCTCAGTCCACATCACTGCCAACTGAGCCACGAAGCATACATTAGCTAACATAAATAAGTAAAAGTATTGTAAAATACTTCTGTTTTTGATGTTAACAAAGGCTACATTAGTCATTAAATTTAACCTGTGTTTCGGGTTTAAATTCAATCACGTAGCAAATGACTCGACCGCTGATTGTCATTTCCTGATTCCCATTACAATTGTGTATTCAGTAAACGTTCTATTAAATACTCTACGTAAGTATACCTCCATCTATGCATATACAAGACATTTTATTGCAAAAAAACATAGCTAAATTACAATGTTTAAAAATGTTTCTATTTATTGAATTTGCATGCAATGGTCGAACGTTGTAGCTAAAAACTTTTTGATCTAAGCGACCTCAGTTCAAACTACTTTTTAGATATTCGAAACAGCGAAATTATAAGTCTACGAAAGCTATAAATATACCACGTTATTCATAAAAAGTTAAAGAATATTTTAGTTATTTGACGCAGGTCATTTGGACTGGATGTCAAGTATTTACCATACAAAAAAAACAGAAAAGTAGACCTCCAGTAAAGTCACATAAAGCCAACTGTATCTTAATGAATAAAACGAATAAACTATAATAAAATAAAAATTCACAAGATACATACTTCGGTATTATCCATCTACTTACATATAATATTTTTCCTTTACAAAACAACCAATAAATTATCGATCACAGAACTGTATATTTATTGCTGCTTTATTATGTATTGTTAACGTAGGTAACTATATAAAAGCAAACTCAATAGTAGTTTACACAATACGAAAACTCTACGTCTTATCTTATCCTATAGATGCCCTATAACAATTGAAGAAAAACACATTAAATCACAAAGCGCCCCTTCATTTCCGAGGCAGAATAAAATATAGTAACGAGCGGGCATCTTAGTGGGAACTCAGAAAGAAGGCTTTCTTGGCGAGTTCTCATCGCGTCCACTGAGGAAATGGACATGCCAACCTATAAAAATTATATAGATATATTACCAACCACGAAAATACTTGACCACGAGACACTTTGCGACAATATTAGTAAGATTTTGCTTTTAAGAATTCTGCCATCCTCTGAACAGAATGTTTTTAAAGCAAATATTTTAGGATTTTGAAAATATGTTTTGTACAGTGAGTTGAAATTATGGTTTGTATGAAAAAATACGATTCAAATAAATTTTATTTCTTTCTTACTGACTTTTTCTTATCATTCTGTAAGTATGTTAACTGAATACTTGTACATTGTACTGTAATGT
Organism: Euspilapteryx auroguttella; assembly: GCA_951802225.1. Classification (NCBI taxonomy): domain Eukaryota; kingdom Metazoa; phylum Arthropoda; class Insecta; order Lepidoptera; family Gracillariidae; genus Euspilapteryx; species Euspilapteryx auroguttella. The sequence continues at coordinate 4,245,770 of OX637660.1, read as the reverse complement.
ATTTTGTGATTATGAGTTTGTAGGTACTACAATTAATAGACATAAAGGCGAAAGATCAATTATCGAAAGCGGTTTCCTCAAAAGTGATGTATGTGAGATGTGACATGAAGACAACTCCCCCAAGTTCAGTGACAGGAAACCAAGGGCTGCTCGGTGTCGGGTAAGTAAAATAACAATAGTTTCAAAGTATAATAAAGCTCAAACGACCACAAACAAGATTAAATCGTGACTCCGCTCCGTATTCTCTTTATTTGACTAACTTGATAAAGAAAACATGCATGGACATAATAATATGGACATATTTAACCATAGAACTAGTCCTAAAGCCATTTGGTTTCGTAGTTACGTTTTTTATTGATGTACCAACTTATATTTTAAATTTATTTAATTGTTGCTTATTACCTTGATAAACCTTAGTTTTTCTTTTTTTATATAGGTTTTTAATATTATAAATAAAAAATCATATAAGTATCACGTAAAATAACAAAACATAATACAAATATAGCAAACAGATGGGAAGTCGATTCTTCGTCTTTTCGAATCGAAGAAGTGATTTTTGGTTAATAAAAAAAGGAAGACAGAATTAGGAAGAGACAGTATACTACGCTATACTAGATTTATAAATTTATGAATAACATTGAAATGTAACCTCTATTATTATCAGTAAATCTAGCGACTCGCCCTTTTATGGAGTGACTTTGTTTAGCGGAATGGGCGAATTATACTTGAACGATGTGCTCGGATTTTGTAACATTTTCTTTAATAAAACATCACATTCTTTTTTATTTCATACATTTTAAAAGTTACAATAAGTTTATTGTATTACGTATGTACTAACTCTCAACTAATAAGAGTATTTAAAGAAGCATAAATAATTTTGAAAACTAGACTGATTATATTATTAACTAGTCGACCCGGCGTCCTTCGTACCAACTTACCTATTAATACGTTATGTATGTAATTATACATATAAACCTTACTCTTGAATAACTCTATCCTTTAAAAAAAACGGCATCAAAATCCGTTGTATAGTTTTAAAGATATAAGCATACATAGGGACAGACGCGGGAAGCGACTTTGTTTTATACTATGTATTGATATTGATTGATGATGATGATTGTTAATTAATAAATGAATTGATTAAAACCAAATTTGTTCATTTAAATTTTTTCGAGTTGTTTTCTTATCTAACTTACCTTTACCAAATATTATGTAGACAGTTTCTCGTCTCGAGACAATTTCTCGGCAACTACAATTTGACGCGCGCGAGTAATCCGTCTTGCTCCGAGGAAATGAAATTATTTCGATACACTCGACAATATAATTTGTATTTCGAATGACAAGTGCATTTGTTTCCGTTGCATTATATCCGCAGAAAATAGTAAATTGAAAATCGAAAACCAATTTTTGTAAGTATAATTATTTTTTTACGTATAACATCATCCAAAAATAAAAATAAAATCAAACCTAAACTCTACCTATTTACCTAATCTAGGTATTAAAACATTATTACAGCGTATACATTAACATCCGACTTTAATTTAATTTCTTACTTAAAAATACAATGTAAACCAGAATATCAACACGACTGAGAAGAAAATTGGATTATGTCCCCGCCGCACTCTTTAGGTACATAATTAAATATGCAAGCGAGGAAGTTTATTGCATTGCATTATCCTTCAAAGTTGATCTACACTCTGTGTTAAATAAAAACATCATCAACAGGACAGAGACATCCCCCTCACATTGCCACACCGACCAGTCTTGATCTACCTTGATGAGCTAGTGTAATCCCGGCAGTCCTCACATCTGACCACCTTGTAGGGGGTAGGGTATGCCTACTCTGCGTTTTCCGGTGAGTGGTCGCTACACGAGAACTTTTCGGCCCCAGCGAACATCTGTTCTTCGAGATATTATGTGCCCTGGCGATTGCTTGCAATCAATACATAGTATAAAACAAAGTCGCTTCCCGCGTCTGTCCCTATGTTTCCATAAATCTTTAAAACTATACTACGGATTTTGATGCGGTTTTTTTTTAATAGATAGAATAATAAGCGTTCACAAGAAAGTTAAAGGTTAGGCGGTACGAAGTTCGCTGGTTCGACTAGTATAAAAAATAAATTAACCCTGTCATTCATAAAAATTTAAAGATCATTATAGTTATTTAACGTATGTCAATTTAGACTGGATGTCTCGTATTTACCATACAACAAACCAGAGTACTTAAAACCTACTGTATCTTCTTTTTGAATAATACGGTTGGTTTACATATATCTAATCAAGAACCGTAACGTACTTTAAAATATATATCTTTTAAAACGACTCATGTAAGAGTAGGTATTTAGTTTATTTCAGTCTAGGCCGCGATTGCCGAGGATAAAACAATATTGAACGAACAAATCCTGTTTACCGATCTCAGAAGGAGATTTAAACCTGCTTATTTACGAAATTGATGGCCAAATAAATAAGAACACCCTCGTGCATACTTTCACTTGTGAAATTGAACCATTTGTACTGATCTTTATTTGATGAGACAATATATATTTTAGAAGGCGACTCATTTTAAGCGGATTGAGGGTCCAATTGTTTTCTTAAAAAAACAATATTGACTGGAAAAAGTTAAAGAATTCACTCGCCTAAAAAATACTGTGTTATGAATAAATTTCGTCTTAATAGAACAGTGCTTCGATTTCGATTACGATAGGATTGCGTAATTGAAAAAAATATCCTACGACAGTACGTAAATATTAGAAATAATAACTGTAATTCTAAATGAATAATTGATATGTGCCTTGGGACGACAAAATGCTTCTGCCCTGCTGTAGTAGGTAACGAACCCTAATCAACACATTTTATAATGAACAGTTTGGAATGTGGTCAGTATAAATAGGTAGGTACTTGTTTTCAGTTTGCTTTGATGGAGTATAATTTAAATTTAAAGTATTCAAAGTAGTTTTTAACCGTATTCAAAATATTACGCTGAATATTTACCATTTCATAATAGAAACATTTAAAGTAAACATCCTACTTATCCATGACTGAACCCAGAGAACTCTACACCATACAAAATCGGTCAGCCAGCGCAACAAATAATCATATTGAATATGAAATATTATTTATGGAAAATAGGGTTTACTGTTATCATAACGTCAAAATATGGAAATTAGGGTTCCATATGGGAGCACGCCGGCAAGTTTCAATCTCGGCCTCAACTCGCTTGTACAGGCTTTATCAACTCAATAAAATGGGATTCATACCTGAGAGCTTAGGGAACTTCTCTATCTGTAGTTATTTTAAAAAGAGCTTATTTCTTTTCAGTTATATAGGTAATCATTAATACATAGTATTTATAAAACAAAGTCCGTTGCGTCGTCTGTCGCTACATATGCTTAAATCTTAAAACCATACAACAGATTTTAATGCAGTTTTTTCTATAGATAGACTGATTCAAGGAGAAGGTTTATTATGTACGAGCTTTCCCGGCTTACTTCGTTACGCCATAGAATATAAGATACTACAAAAGACTTGGCTCTATAGACTATGTTATTTTGACTGCCCAGAATGGCCGAATAAAAAACAAACAACAACAACAAACCACCTGTCAAAATATGTAAACAACGGAAAAAATATTGCACCTTGGGTTACATTATTTTAGTTTAGGTAAGGATCCCTTATTTTTTTGAAAATCTAATATAGCCTATGACACTCGGGGTTAATGTAGCTTCCTACCAGTGAAATAATTTTTCAAATCGGTTCAGTATTTCCGGAGCCTATTCGTTACAAACAAACAAACAAACAAATCTTTCCTCTTTATAATATTGGTATATTGTATAAATCGTCATTTATTTAATTTTTAACATCTTTCGTGCTTGCTATTGTTATCGCCTTAATCGCTTGAATTTTACGTATCATATCTTATCGTATTCTTTCGTTAGCTTTATTCATCTCCGCGTTAAATATGGATCCTTCATTGTGAATGTGGAGCATGTTGTCATTGAGCTGAATAGCTAAAACTAACAAACTAGGCTATCGAGCATTCAGTAGCACAGAAAAAGAGCCGGATCCGAAAACAAACATTATTAATGTTCTCAGACGATCGTACATCGTGCCAGAGAAGATATACCAAGCAAAGTGTGAACACGAAGTACTTATATAATACAGGATGTTTTTGATTAGTCAGTTAAATTAATTTATTATTTCAACTGCCAACAAAAATTATGCGAAATGTCGAAAAAATATTGGAGTAAGACGTTTATTGGATCGATTGTCAAGTCGAGCTATAGACCCATGTTGAATTTTGGAAATTGGAATTGGTGGTAGTATGTGAGATGAGAACTTACCTAATATGTGAGCTTAATCCATCCTTTAATTTAGTACCTAACACCGTTGTCAGAAACACCCAGTACCAAGACCACTTCTTATCCTAGCTCATCAATTCGTCCCCACACGAGACGCCTGTGCCTGATGTCGGACGGACTCAAGTGGTCCGTAGATTATCTGGGGATCGATTGTGGAATGGGAACCGATGGGTTTTTCTATTGCATATTAAATCCTTCCCTAGTAAAGTTGAAGATCTTCTGACTTTTTTATATGAGTACCTATTTCCTTACATCCGTAATAATATATTCGATTTAACATTATTAGTAGATAAGGAGGATAATACTTTCCAAAAATAAAGACACTTTTACCAGTACATAATTAAATACATAGAAGTAAAACTCTAGAATAATTTGAATGGTAATAAATTTAGTATTGGTGGTGATTCAACTGATTTTGCATCGCTCGCGAAGTTTTTTAATGTCAATCGTAGCATTATAAGGACGAGCTAGGTGGCGATTACTCTAGAATCTAGAATGACAGGATTAAGCCCACTGCAGATTTAGGTAAAAAAGCTTTTAAAGTCCTAAAAATTGCGGCAAAGGTTTCCAAACAACTTACATAGTCATACCAAAGAGCGGAGCGTTCAGTGTAATATTTATGTAAATAATTTTTTTACTAATAATCCATCTCACACTAATACAAGTAAGTATAACTAAAATGTTCATAACAGGTTCAGCCTGCACCGACGAGACGCCTGTTTAATGAAGCGTTAAATTGGACTGATGACGGAGCAGTTTACATAGGGACCGAACAACCTTATTAAATCTAATTTCAGGGGAAAATACAAGAAAAACTCACTATTACTCGATACTACCAGTGATTATTAAATTACTAAGAAAATAACTCTAAAAAGATTTATTTTTCAATTCATTATTATTATTATGTTTCTCGTTCTCTTGGAAACCACTGGATGGAGCCCGGTCCTTTGAGAGGCGTGCGAGGGGACGAATCCAACTCGTAGAGGCCCTTTAGAGAGTTTTACTATATTGTTTATGGATCACCAACCAGGCACCGCCACTAAATGCACAAATAAATCAAATCATGCACCCAGCGGCAACACCCAGGAGGTGATAGGAACTATTGTAAAATGGATGACTATGAAATGCTCTATGGGGGTGAGATGTTAATGGACCGGCTAACTGCTATGGCGTGAAATACGGTACGCCTGCCTTTAATGCAAAATTTTAGTAATTATCATGGCAGGCGGTAAATCGCTGTCCACAGGGTGGGCTTCCACTAAGTCGCCGATCTGTTGGCGATGGGTCGCAACACTGGTCGTGGACAGCTAAGGTTGTCGAGAGGTGAGACTGCGGGCAGCATAAGATGCACCCGGCGTTATGACATTTTACACTTCCAACCTGGAGCATAGGCTTCGCTCTTGCTACTCCAATCTGGCCGGCTGGTGAAGGCAAGCTCAGAGGCGGGGGGGTGTGTGCTCAAAGCCCGGCAACGTTGTACGGTTATATAAATTTATTCGATTACTGTTTTAAAGCCCGCTAACAAAACACGTGGTTTTGGAACCAATGTTAGAACAATAATCCAAAATTTCAATTCATAATTAAAAATATTACTAAAAATGTAAGTTAACGTGTGATAGATATACTCCTAGTTGACAAGGCGAGGTATCAACTGCTTAACTATTAGTATTTAAACTAATTTACATAAAACCAAACTTGCAATTTAAACTATTGATTACGATTCATCAGCTTTTATCTTCTCCCCTATTCCTTTTTGCTTTTTTATTTAAAAGCAAAGCAATTTATATAGCAAATCAAGCAACATGATTTCAGTCCATAATTTCCATCATCCCCGGAACGGATGTAGCCCGCGGGCGCGGAAACTAACTGCCTTCAAACAGCTTCATCCTAGAGAGAGGTGCATCGTTTATTTAGACGAGATGGCGCATTCACTTTGTTATAAAACTGTTACGCTTTAATATAATATTTATAACTATTACAGACGTGTGCACGCAACGGTTTCGTGGAAATATTTATAATTCCTACCTCCACCCTTTCCACCCCTTCTTTACTAACTTAATTTAAAATTTTCTAAGTCTCTAGTCTTTAACTAAGTTACGTAGTACTCTTAATTATACTATGCTTAAGTGGTTTGGAATGTACTTTTTCTGTTAGTAACAGAGTTTAAGATAACCTACCTATTAATATTAGGTAATAGAGTTATTTGTGTGTATGCCGCATTAGTAAAAATATAAATTGTGTAGCTAAACAATTTTCTATTACAGACTCCAGATTCAAACTGAATCGAGATATTTTATTGTATTATTAACAAAAATAACTGTAATAATGTATCCAAAACGTTAACAATAAATTATAACAACAGCCATAACTTTATAGAGTGAGCTATGAAATGAAAACTTTACTGCGCCCCTATATGCCCTCCGTCCAATTAAGACGACGCATAAAATGAAAAATGATATGTAGTCACTAATCTAATTATTTTATAAGGTTATTATTAACGGAAAAATATGTTTTCTTTATAGGTATACATACGTACCTACTTCCATTTTAATTTTGATTGTGTTTAATGACAGGTACCAACTGTACTTTGTGATTTAATCATGGTTTAATGTTTATGCGCAGGCAGGTAGGCAGGCACAGGCACCAATTTTTTGTAAAGGTAGGATCTCTTATTTCTTTCACAGTATATTTTTATGTATAATTAAGAAGGTACCGTTATTAAATACCTAATCAATTTCAATATCTTACAAGACTTCGAACTTCGGTAGATAATCCAAATCATATTTAAGAGAAATATGGCTCCTACCTAGCTAATTCCACCTGAAGTCTGTCGCATCTGAAAGCTGGGTTTACTGCCCATAAAAGTGAGGTGGGTAATAAACGGCTGACTTCCGCTGCACTGCACTACGAAGACTCAACTCAGCAAGCATAAAACTTACACGCTTTATTTTGCAGGTACTGATGAGTGAATTAGCTGATTGGATGAATTCTTCTGCTGTTAGCTTTCTAGGTTAAAACCGTTATCAAACATTACATTACAAAATAAAAAGACCGTCAAGGTGCGCAAATAACGTGGTGACGTAAAACCTAGGACTTATTTAAAAGATCGCAACCACACCTACAACGGTGGGCATGTAAGGCCAACCCGCACACATAAACTAGCAATACTACTCAACTAAAATGTTTGACTATGTCACGGCAAACAATAGGCGAATTACTTAAACAAATTCTTGCCATGACGTTGCAAGGTCTCTAGGTGAAGTACGCAATGAAATTTTAAAGCAAGGGCACCCAAACGCTACAAGCTGCAATCAACCTGTCAAGAAGTGAAATATGAGAAAGCACCCCCAGCCTAAAGCCATTAGCGCTAACAACGTATCAGTCACTATTATGGACCAGGCGCAGTAGCTGTGTTAAAAGATTGGTCTGAAAATTCACCAAAATGTCTCTGTATACCAGTAACTATATGTTTCCAACCACTGCTGTTCCCCTAGCAAATGGATTTGTACCGAAGATGCAACAAAATGACAAACCAAAGCACAAAATAGTTTTTTTGGATGTGTCCCCTAACAGAACGCCACATATCAAGTCATCATCTCCTAATGTTGTGGTGCCGATGAGGAACAATCTACTGCAGCCGAATCTGTACAAAGATATCGTCTATGAGAACATAAAGCCAGTCTTCTTCATACTACGCATAATGGGTGTTCTGCCGCTGACGCGTCCTTCAGCAGGCGTGAATCAGTTCCAGCTAACTTCCCCCTCCATGTTGTACTCCGTAATTGTTTTCTTTTCCCTCGTAAGCTACGTTTTGTACCTCTCTCTGCACAAAGTGCAAATTTTGCGGACGGCTGAAGGAAAGTTCGAAGAGGCTGTTATTGAATACCTATTTACAGTGTACTTATTCCCTATGACAGCTGTGCCGATTCTCTGGTATGAGACAAGAAAGATAGCTGGCGTTCTAAATGGTTGGGTTGACTTTGAGGTAATTTTTATTCAGTGGTTCGTTACTATCCACCAACTATAAACTCCTAATTTGAAGTTTCCATTTTCCAGATTACTTACAAAGTGCTCTCAGGGCGCGTTCTCCCCTTGAACCTCTACAAGAAATCTCTAGCCATAGCCATCATCATACCTGCCCTCTCGACCGCCTCCGTCATCGTTACACATGTAACGATGGTCCACTTCAAGCTCATGCAGATCATTCCTTATGTGTTTCTGGAAATATTAACGTATATTCTTGGCGGATACTGGTATCTCCTGTGTGAGACTTTGAGCGTTTCTGCTAATATTCTGGCTGAGGACTTTCAGCAGGTTTGTAAACTGCCCTTACCTTTTTTGCTGATTCTTTATTAAAGTTAAGCGACGAACGGAAAGTTTTTTGCATAACCGAAAAACGAGGAGGTACTGTAGTCTGTAATATTTGAGTTGGTAAGTAACTCGAAGAGCTGACCATAACATGATCGATATTATTGTTCATTTGCACATATTAATTTATAATGTGCCCCTTTATACAGGCTCTGCGCCATATCGGCCCAGCTGGAAAAGTTGCAGAATACAGAGCTCTATGGCTCCGACTGAGCAAGTTGGCGCGAGACACTGGCATCGCCAATTGCTACACTTTTACTTTCTTTAGTCTGTACCTTTTTCTCATTATCACCTTGTCGATCTACGGACTGCTCAGCCAGATTTCTGAAGGGTTCGGAATTAAGGATATCGGCTTAGCTATGACCGCATGCTGCAGCATTTGTCTCCTTTTCTTCATTTGTGACGAGGCTCACTATGCTTCTCATAACGTAAGTGTTTTTTTACTTCAAGCTTATTATATAAAAAATGCCTAGGTGTTAGTAAAATGAAATCGAAGTGATAATAGAGACTAGGTAATAAATGCATGTCTGCAAATTTTATGTAGGTAAGTAGTTTGTGAGACCCACCCATATGCGCAAGGCAACTCACGTAAGCGAAAACAAAATAATAATTTTCATTGCATTCCCTCTTTAAATCTTGCTAATTCTGCCCTAATATGCTAGGTCCGAAAAAACTTCCAGAAGAAGCTATTGATGGTGGAGCTGTCATGGATGAACGCGGACGCGCAGACCGAAGTCAACATGTTCCTGCGAGCCACCGAGATGAACCCCTCGCAGATCAGCTTGGGCGGGTTCTTTGATGTTAACCGGAATCTCTTTAAATCGGTCAGTTTCGATGCTAATCTTAAAACTAACTAGTGGCCGGGCTCAAAATTGATGATGCAAGATGATGATGTCCTCTTATCCCTCATAAGAAACTAGGGCTCTCAATAATGCTCGCCACTTGCTCCTGTCTTGGGCAAAAACCTCCATCTCGCTCCACGCACGATGCTTCGAGAAGGAAGCAATTAAACAAAATATTGACTCAAATAACTCTCTTTACTACAGCTTCTCGCAACGATGGTGACCTATCTCGTGGTGCTCCTGCAGTTCCAAATCAGCATACCGGACGATAGCACTGGTGGACAGGTACGTGAGAGAAGAGGAAATTACTTAGGTAGGTACAGTGGCGGTCTAGGAGGGTGTAACAGATTCGTCCATGATCTGTTGCACCCTAGACTGTATTACCAAAGAACAAGAGCTATTTTGGAATACAGAAAAACCGGAAGTGTTATGGCGACCTAGACCGCCACTGTACTTAGCCAGAAATTAGCCAGATTTCTGATCTTAACGTTATCAGAAATCTGACAAGATTTACAAATATCAAGATATAATCTGAAATAAGCATCATGATATCTGAGTTGAAGAGTTGAGTACATACACACACACACACCTACTTACCTACTTAGTTCCTTGGTCTGAACCTGAGGGACGTGTAATATATTTTTTTTCGATACTTTTTTTTTAAGGTGGAAGAGCAGCCGTTCACAAACAGCACAGAGCTAATTACCACCACTGAAGCCATTACCAGCACAATGACTACATTGCTGACCACGTTGGTCGCCAAGAAGAAGAAAAAGCACTAGAAAGTTAAATTGATTTTAGATTTTATTTTAACCAAGAAATAACATTGAATAGTCAAAATAAAGTATGATATTTAAAGGTTCAAGATTTGTTTAATTTATCATTCAACTAGTGGATGCTCCGCGGCTTCGCCATCGCATTTTCCATTGAAACATCCAATTCCCGACAGACACTGTCTGCTCGCTTTTCTGAGAAAACTATTGAACCGATTTGAATGAAATTTGGTATATGGAGAGTTTAGAGCCTGAGCAAGGACATAGGCTACTTTTAATCCCGAAATTCCCACGGCGAAATTGAATGTAAAATGTAACTCTGTCTGAGACACATTTTACATTCGCATTTATAATATTAGTAAGTATGGATTAGAATCCGAGTGTATAATATCATAGTCTATTAAATAAAATCATAATCAGGAATCCAATCGTACAAGTTTTTTTTAAATAAGCATCCCTGTAATCTTTGGAATTTGAAAAGATTAAAAATAAAAGCACTTTTGGTTTGGCATCCTCAAAAAAACCTCTATTTACTTCGTAGCCTGCTACGTGCAAATCTCAGTCTAAATTTCTGAAATAAGAAATCAAAACTAGGAAGTTTAAAGAGTTACCTTAGTACCTAAGTACTTTTTTTTAATAGGTAATGTAATAAATCGGTGACGAGCTCGAGACCTCTAATTTTACGTGAAACTTAATCTTATATTGTGTCTGTCTCTAAATGCGATGGTCGAGGATGCGATTGAAAAGGGTTGAATTTTCCGTGGTTTTCCTGCAAGTTTGTATGTACCATGGTAGTAGGACTGTACTTGTACTACCTTACCCATTATTACAATTATTATCCTGATCCTGAAAAGTTCTCAAGTGGCGACCGCGAACCGGAAGACGCAGAGTAGGCAGACCCCCCCCCCCCCCTCTGTAATGAATGAGGGGCGCTCAAGACCGGTGGTTGTGTGGTTCTGTGGGGGAGGCCTAAGTCCAGCATTGGACGTCTTTCAGCGGAAAAGATGATAATGATGAGGCGCCATCTGTAGATATTTCAGAAAACTACATTATCTGAAAAACTTAGGCATCAAACGCACAGGCGGATTTTTAGCCGCGCGGTTTTTTCGCCGCGCGGATAAAAATCCGCTGTTGCGGTTTTATTTCCGCGCGGTTGGAAAGGTTGTTATTTCATTTTCAACCTTATTCATAGGCCACGAAGGTACAGGCGAATTTTTAACCGCGCGGAAATAAAACCACGACAGCGGATTTTTAACCGCGTGGTTTTTTATCCGCTGGTGCGCACACTTCCATAGGATTCAGTGTGTTACATAAAATCTGCGCGGCAAAAAACCGCCTAAAGCGCTTTGGTCACAACTTGTGACTCACAAGTCAAAGCACGACTTTGGTGGCAAACAACATGGGTAAACAACCTGGCAACCCTCAGAGTAAGGAAACCGCCGCTATGGCAACCCTATCTCGCTTCTGTTTTCGTTCAATCCTTATCAATCAATCAATCATATTCATAATAATCACAATCAATCAATCAATCAAGTATCAAACAAAAAATACGTGACTTCTTTTCTTTTCTAGAAAAATACGAATTTTTTGAGAAAACAATCGGTTTTATGTAGAAGCTACAATTCAGTGTGCAATATCACATCTAGACTTGGGTACTCCCAGCTCCGGAGAGGGATTGGACTTATCTTGTCCGGATCCGCTCTGGGATTCTACTCATCTTATCGAGCCGCGTCCCCTTTCTTATTCCGATTCCCATACGCTCCAAGCACTTCGCGCGAATCATCAAATCTGGATCCGTCCGCGTCTAATCTCAGCCCGCCGCGCGAACATTGACAGTGGGTGTGACCGAATCGTCGACCGGGCCCCTGCCGCCGCGCCGTCCGCCGCCGCCGGGCCGAGCGAGCGCGAGCGCAGTATCCGAACGATCCTAATCTTATTCTTATTCCCATCCCAGTCTTCCTTAGAAGTCTGAGACGACGTGACGTGCGAGTTCGTCCGAGCCGAGCTCTCGCTCCGGACTTATTTGGGATCCGGCTCGATAAGAAAACTGTGGAGTGATTTAGATTTTATGATCCGGGAGAGGATCTAGCTCATTTAAGTCTTCTTGTCCGGAGTTACCCAAGCCTAATCACATCACAGCAAGCAATTTAATTCAGTGGTTTGATTAACAAGTGTTCATAATGGTTGATTACAGCAAGTGGAAGGATATTGAGGTTGGTTTCTTTACAAAGCCGACACTTTTAGCTTCGGTGTTGATCAATTGATCTGCTGTTTTCTAATTCAGCTATTAGCTTACGTGAAATGTAGGTGAATCTATCGTTTAAGCTCTTACATCATGACAATTAACACACATACCGCACAATTTCAGATATCTGACGATGAAGACGATACCCACCCAAACATCGACACCCCATCGCTTTTCCGTTGGCGGCACCAGGCGCGCGTTGAGCGCATGGAGGAGCGACGTAAAGAGAAGGAGGAGTACGAAAAACGTAAGAGTGAAAACCAGAAAAAACTTGCTGATACTAAGCAGAAGCTAAACTCAGTTGAACCAAACAGCACTGAACTAGACTCTCTGAAAAAAGCCATTGCAGACTTGGAAAAAGAACAAGCTGAATTAGATAAGAAAGAGGAAGAACTTAAAAAGAAAGAAAAACAAACTCCTTGGAATGTAGACACCATCAGCGAGCCAGGTTTTACAAAAACAGTTATAAACACTAAAGCACCCCGTTCAAAAGACGAAAATTTAACTGAAGAAGAAAAAGAGGAGCGCATGAAGAAATTTATCAAAGATAATGAGAAGTTGCTGAAGCAGTTTGGCATGCTGCGGAAGTATGATGACTCAAAGCAATTCTTGCAGCAACACAACCAGCTGGCCTGCGAAGAAACTGCCAACTATCTTGTCATCTGGTGTATTAATTTAGAAATGGAAGAGGTAAGACATTATAAAAACTATTTAATTATCAAATCTTAATGAAATAGGTTGCCTATATGAGCACATGTATGATTGTCTGTTTTTGCTACAATTTCCAGAAACATGAACTCATGGCACATGTGGCGCATCAGACTATCTGCATGCAGTACATCCTGGAGCTCTCCAAGCAGCTGGACGTAGATCCCAGATCCTGCATTGGCTCATTCTTTTCTAGGTATGTCAAGATAGTATTAATCTATGTAAAAACAAATTTGTTGCTATAATGCTGACTCTTCTTTTTTTTTTTGTGCAGTATCATTAAATGATTACTTAGATTGATAATTTTAGCGCATCAAAGTATTTTAGATTGAGGATTGTGATGAAATGTCAAAGTGTCTAAAATAGCAGGAAATCTACACTAATATTATAAAGATGAAAGATGATTTGTGTTTGTTTGTTTGCATTGAATAGGCTCCAAAACTACCCAACCAATTAGAAAAAATATTTACCTGATGGAAAGCTAGACTATCCCTGGGTGTTTATAGTGTATAGAATATTCTCAAAAATCTAGAACACAAGGTGGTACTAAGTCCGCCGTGTCAGATTGTAATTTTATATTTTCAATGTTTATTTTTTTTCTGAAGATATAGACTACACTATATAATAATAACTTCAAAGGTTTAGATAGATTAAGGCCTTGTTGTATAGCTTTCAGGTTCAAAATCTAAGGAATTAACCATTGGTTGCCTAAAGTGGCCACTTTAGTTTCATATAATATCCTAAAAAAGCTACAACAGAGCCTTAAAAATTCTAAGAACTATGGTTATGGTTGGAACTATATGGTTTCTTCTAAACTTTAGAAGATATTATTTATCGAAGTGGCGCTAGTATCTCCCCCGTTTTTCCTGCATTACCCTGATTTTGTTTTAGAATCCAAGTGGCAGAGAAAACATACAAGGATGCATTTGATGATGAGCTGGAACAGTTTAAAGCGAGGATAAAGAAGAGGGCTGCAGAGAAGATCCAGGAAGCTATCAGGGAGCAGGAGGAGGAGGAACGGAAGGCCAGGCTGGGGCCCGGCGGGCTGGATCCCGTCGAGGTCTACGAGGAACTGCCTGATGTAAGTATCCATTAGACAATAAACGGCTCCCTCCACGTAGTCTACAGACGAGACAGTCTCTCAATCTCTGTTTATTTCTTGTCTTTTAAGTTTTTTTTTACTAAGTTTACTAACTGAAATATTTCGAAAATCTGAAGGGCAGGGTAGCATTCTGCATAAAGTACAAAGTCGCAATGACTATTACATGCGGTGCCTAACTGCCTCAGTTACTCAGAAAGTAGCAGTTTGACTATGAAACATGCATGGTTCCAAGTTGGAATCTCTTCTGTGCAAAACTTTGGTAGAATTATCATCAATGTTTGTTTCTGGGTGAAAGACAAGTACCAAGGGCACCTATCTGGCATTCTCTGCATTTCGGACACCCTATACCCAGCTTATACGGATCTGCCAAGTTATATTACGAATAGATTACGAACCTTACGAGTTTATACACATTTTAAACATTATCTCATCAGGAGCTAAAGAAGTGCTTCGACGCTCAAGACGTGCCTCTCCTTCAAGCGACAATAGCCAAGATGCCGGAACAAGAGGCGATCCACTACATGCGGCGCTGCGTGGACTCGGGCCTGTGGGTGCCCGGCGGCAAGGACGACGAGCAGGGCGCCATGGGCGAGGGCTCGGCCGCTGCGGGCAAGGAGGAGCCCGTCTACGCCACCACTACCGACGATGTTGATTGAAACTGTGTCAGGGTGAGGGGACATCTGTAGGATACTTTTTGTTGTAATCATTGTTATTGTAACTGATTTTAACGTAAATTTAGTTTGTTATTGTATTTCAGAGGGCGTGTTAATTTCCTATATGCTCCGTCTGGTATCAGCTAAACGTATCCATTAAGGCAAACCAAACACAAACAATTATTTTTAATACTATTAAATAAATTGCGTCAAGTCTGTCATATGTATGATCATACTAGACTGAGCGTGCAGGGAGGAGGGACCCTCTTATTATTCATGATGGGCTTCTAAAATCAAATGTTTATTTGTAACTATGCAATCTTGTATCAGATTTCCCCCAACTCCCAACAAACATTGCAAAGTGGTGTGTTCATTGAAGAACTATAACTATCTTCAATAACGTTGGTGCGTGCATAAATAAATACTTTACTCTGCAATTAAAAAAACAAAACATGACTGATATTTTTAAAGCATCCCATGAATTTTAGTCGGTTGAATTGTGTATCTTCTACTAACTGCTGTTCATACAATTTGCCGCATTTACTCAATGGTGTGTAGGAATAGATATCGCATAATAAATAAAATAAAAATACATGTATGTGATTAAAAAAAGGTCCCAGAAAGAGAACATACTGAAATGTTAAGATGTAAAGATACACGCAAACAAGAAGTTATTTTTTTACAGATAATCCTAACATGTATCTCTTGTAAGCCCATTAGTTTTAGTTCAGTTTCTATTTATCAAACATATTTATGTTTCAACATATAATTATCTTTTCGATGTACAATACTAACTGTAAATTTAAGATTTGTGATTGAGAATAAAGTATTTACGATCACAATTAGTTTTTTTTTTATTAACGCCCGTTATGGGCGTTGCTCATCACTCTGTGTGTTTTACTATCAACAATTTGTTTATTAGTAGGTAAGAATGTAACAATCTTATGGAGCCCATTTTAACCAAAACATTTGTCTGTCCAAACTGATGGTCTCTATGTAATATTATAATTTTATAGAAAGACAAACTTTGTTTATTAGTAGGTAAGGTATAATCTTCCAGAAGTACTGGACAGATTTAGATAAGTCATTATTTTGTAGTGCAGAGCGAGGAGCCCTGAAGGACAACATGCTTGGTTTCGGAATTAGGGTTCCATAATAAAAAATAAACCTTGATTCATAAAGCAATGATAGCAAGGTGTAGCTAGGGAGCATCTTAACTGCCAGAAAATGAAACAAAATAATTGGAACTTGTACTTTTTATATAACAAAACTACAGTAGGAGGTGGCGGGCGCGCGCGCGGGCGCTACGTGAGCGCGTGCGCGTGCGGCAGCTGCGGCCGGCCCTCCAGCTTGCTGTAGTCCAGGTGGAACTCCTTGGCCACCTGCGCACAAACAGGACAATACTTTACTTTATGTTACACGTGATAATGGCAATGCTGGCAAACATGCTGAGTCAGAGCCGTTTTACACGCACATCACTTTCATTTAAAGAGTGATTTCAACTATGTTCTTTTACTTATATCTAAAACGGCGACACTAGCGCCAATCGCGAAAAAAACCTAGAAATATATATAACTAGTTGACTCGGCGAACTTCGTACCGCCTAACCTATTAGTATTTTGTGCTTGTCAATACATAGTATAAAACAAAGTCTCTTTCCGCGTCTGTCCCTATGTAAGCTTATATCTTTAAAACTAAGCAACGGATTTTGATGCGGTTTTCTTTAAAAGATAGAGTGATTCAAGAGGAAGGTTTCAAGGTTCAAGGAATAGAATATTTGTTAGATTAATAAAAAAACGCATCTCTAAATCCGTTGCATAGTTTTAAAGATATAAGCATACATAGGGACAGACGCGGGAAGCGACTTTGTTTTATACTATGTATTGATGTGCACTAGATAAAACTTGCTTTTAATTTTTAAGGCACTGTTGTATAGATTTCAGGTTCAAAATCTAAAAAATATTCTATTTGCTGTTAAAAGTGGCCACTTTTCGATACATAGTATAAACAAAGTCTCTTCCGCTGTCTGTCTGTCGCTTAATATGCTTAAATCTTCAAAACTATGCAACGGATTTAGATGCTTTTTCTTTTATGAATAGTGGTGATTCAAGAGGAAGGTTTTTGTGTATGATACATGCACAAAATAGATATAGATTATGCGGTACAAAGTTCGCCGGGTCTTCTAGTTAGTTATAAAATAGAACAACATACGCACCTTCCGCCAGTTGTGAGCATCAAAGAAGTAGTAGGTGCCGCGCTCGTAGGTGGAGGTCTTCTCGACCATGGGCATGCCGGGCGCCTGCGAGATCCACACCTTCTCCTCCGTGTGGTACCGCCACTCGCGGTTGTATCTGACACACGGACGGCACTTGTTACCTTACGTAGCTAACTAAGTATTGTACTTACTAACACTTGCTGATGTCAATCAATATATATAAAACTCTTCCGTTACTGACTGACTGACTGACTGACTGACTGACAGACAACGTAGAGCCAAAACTACTGGGCGTAGCGTGCTGAAATTTTGCATGTAGGTTCCTTAAGGAGTGTAGGTGAGCACTAAGAAAGGATTTCCCGATATTCCGACGGTAACGGGATAAAAATGGGTTTTTTGTGTTTATGAGAAATCTGCGCGGGAAAAACCGCGGGGCAGCCTCTAGTACATAGTATAAAACAAAGTCGCTTCCCGCGTCTGTCCCTATGTATGCTTAGATCTTTAAAACTACGCAACGGATTTTGATGCTGTTTTTTTTAATAGATAGAGTAATTAAAGATGAAGGTTTATAAGTATAATACATGCACAAAATACTAACGGCTCTACCACAATAAGAGTTAAACCGGGTCTAAATCACTAGACTAGGTTTAAGTCACTAGTTCGTCATACAAATTGGCGATTTTAGACCGGTCTAACTTTTTTGTGGTAAGAGGGTTATAGGTTAGGCGGTACGAAGTTCGCCGGGTCGACTAGTTTATCACTAAAAGGCATAGTACATTAACACATTTAACTATTGTGATAACGTTTAAATGAAGTGTCAAGGCCTGAATTAATCCTACGCTTACATCGGTCGCTTTAGTACGCATAACGTAGGAACAGGAATAAACACTGGTTCTGTAAAGCACCATTCTGTGATCCGTAACTGACATCTGGATTACAGTGCGGTGTTTCATAAAACACAGTATAGAAGACGTTCACTGATGGACATAGGCTTCCCCACAAATTTCCACAAACATTTTGGGGTTGGAGATTTTTAAAAAAAAACCTCAATCCTACTCCTCAAGTTTTTCAATACACACAACTAAACATATTTCTGTATTAATTATCACGCGGCGATATCAATGTAGGAAGGAGGTATTTCGTTCGGCCAAAGCGTATTTTAAGCTGTCAAGACTTACTCGTTATCCATAAATGCTAATACAGGGTGGCCCATAAGTCCTTTGAAATTTAAATTTCGAATAAAATTCAAACGGTGCGCAAGAATGGCGCGCGGGGTACGGGGGAAGCACTAACGGTCTTTCGAAATTCAGTCGCCATGGAGCGTTTCACTGGTGCGGACCGTGCTTTTTGTGTGCGCGAGTTTTATCGCAATAATAATTCTGCTACCGTTGCACGGCGTAAATGTGTAAATAACGTGTTATTATCTGATGAGGCTCACGCGGCGGCAGAATTATTGTTGCGATATCACTCGCGCACACAAAAAGCACGGTCCGCACCAGTGAAACGCTCCATGGCAACTGAATTCCGAAAGACCGTTAGTGCTTCCCCCGTACCCCGCGCGCCATTCTTGCGCACCGTTTGAATTTTATTCGAAATTTAAATTTCAAAGGACTTATGGGCCACCCTGTATAACCGATGGCGAGCGCAAGATGAATGAAAACGTTTGTAAAACGGTGTAGTGGCACATCTCAGATCTCTAACTAAAATGTATGAAATAAACGAGTTGCTGCGCCTACAGCCCAAGCTGGTGGACGTGCACGCGACATGCTTGTCTGAGTGAGATAAGACGTGCGACTTGTATAACCTGCGCACATAAAGAAACGATCTAAAGATGGCGGCCGTTGTATGGGCTGTCTTTCTTCTCAACTGTTCCCTCATACTAATATACGCGAGATGGCATGCGTTCTGCCGCCATTTTCAAATCGTTACTTTATGTGCGCGGCTTATACTAAGCGGTAACTGAGAGGTAACCGAGAGCGCGGGGCCGCACTTGCTGAGGGAGGCACGTAGTAGTGTATGTATATTAAGGCGTGGTAGTAGTGAGTACTGACAGCTCGGCGGCGGCGGCGACTTGCAGCTTGTCCCCCACGAAGCAGTAGAACAGGTAGAACAGCAGGTCCTCCTTGTAGCGCTGCAGGCGGAGCGGCGCGAGCTTCTCTCTGATCGCGCCGTTTATTAGGTACTCCGGCGGCACGTGGTAGTCCATGTCTTGTGGCCTGTCGAGTGATGAATGTACAATGTTTAATTTTACTCTAGATGACTAGGTGTCAAAATAAAGTGTTGTCAGTCAGCTAAGTTTGAGTGTGGTCAATATATGAACTATATCACAGTTGTATCTAGAAATAGTTATGTATATCTTCAATACATAGTATAAAATAAAGTCGCTTCCCGCGTCTGCCCCTATGTATGCTTTAATCTTTAAAACTACGCAACGCATTTTGATGCGCTTTTTTTAATAGACAAAGCGATTCAAGAGGAAGGTTTGTAAGTATAATACATGCACAAAATACTAATAGGTTAGTTCCTAACCTAAGCCTACCCGTTAGGCGGTACGAAGTTCGCCGGGTCGACTAGTTCGAGATATTTTCTGGGGATTAAGCTATTTGGGCGGCGGTAATTCTGGACACCTTAGTAATTTTGATTGTCTTAAATTCTTGATTACGAAAAGTGACAGTAAGTTATCGGGATGAGTCTGCTAATTTCGTTTAATGATGTTTGAAAAAGGTCATACACATTATGCAAAAGTATTTTTTTTTATTCCGCCACACTGCACTCACAGATTTTTGCAAAGTACCTAACTCCTTAGTTCCTGATGCAACTCAATATAGTTAAGTTACCTCGTAGGCGTATCCGCCCAAGGTCCAGCGAAGGTGAGATAGAGGTTGTCGGGCGAGTTGAGGTTGAGTCCGAGCGCCGTCAGGTCCTGGCCGAGGGCGAGCGAGACCAGGCTCGGGTCCGACTCCGCGGCTCGGATGAACGTCAGCAGACCGACAATGCCGAACTGGTTCGGTATCATCGTCTCTGGTATATTCGATACTTTGCCTGGGAGAAAAAAGTGAGTCGGTTTACTATTAGGTGACAAATTGATTAAAAGGAGGTAGCTAGCTGGTTGGCGGTTCCAGGAGTATTGCTGTTTTTTGCAAAGACTGCGCTGCTAGTAACTATTATATTTTTGTGGCGCTGCTGCCTGTCTGAGATATTTTCCATACTCACTTATATGGGAAGAGATGTCCAAGAAGACATTCCTTGATCAAATAAATAAAAGCACAGATATCGTGTCGTCTCAAGAGATCAAACCAGCTGTCATGGGAAAAGGAGGGTGTGGAAGATGCACAACCGACAAGAGCTCTTAAATTTCAAGAAGACGAAGAATACATAGCAGTATCAATAAAAATCTCACCATCATTAGCAGTCTGTATCCCTTTCCTAGGCTTGCTATCAGTCTCGTGGCCGTTGTTCTCTAGCGCCTGCTGGTGCGCGGCGCCCGTGGCGGCGGCGACGGCCGCGGCCACCACCGCCGCCGCCGCCGGCGCGCCCGTCGCCGTGCCCGGCAGCGCCGGGAAGTCTTCCGACGACATTGTGAACTCGGACTGCTCGGCCGTCGGCTGTTTTACCATGCCCACTGGCGGTTTAATTGAAACTTTAGGATCACATCGAGCGAAGTTTCGTTTAGGCTTTTGTGGATGGGGCTGAGGCAGTACTTGGTGTGTGTTTTTAATATTTTAGTTGGAATTTCAAGATATTTTTCGTTGTGTAACGGCCTAGCGGGTACTATAATAAGAAAGTCTGCAAATTTTCAATACTTGTAAAAGTTTCTGAGAAAAATAACGGCCACAGATATACGGAAATTTAGCCATACTATGGTTTCTTGCATAACAACGGAACCCAAAACAAAGCATTTATTACAAAGATATAACACGAAGCGCTGAGTGCTTATCGCTATTATCGTGACCGAAAATATATATAAAAAAGAGTATAATTAAAGTAATTTCTAAGATTTCCCGGCACTATTAGTATACAATACATCTTACTAACCGTAAGGTTTGGAGCCGGGCGGGGGCGGCGCGGCGGCGGGCGCCTGGTCGCCCGCGCCCCGCGCCGTTAACGAGGGGAACTCGCTCAAATCCAGCAGTGGCGGAGTTGACGTGTCGCCGCCCTCCCCGAACACGGAGTGGTAGCTGTTGCCTGCCGCGAACCGCGACACGCCTCCCATACTCGACTGGGGAGGAAAAATCAGTCACTACTCAGTACACTACTTGCTTTTGCCAATAGGTCTGTTGAAGAGATACCTGACCTCCTGAGGGCCTATTACGGCCACATTTGCAACATTGCTTTTCGTCCTCCAAGTGTAAAAGTCAATACAAAAAAACTCAAAGAGGACGCAAAGCAATATTGCAAAAGCGGCCGTAATAGGCCCTCTGCAGTGGTAACATGACGAAAATTTGTCGACTTTGTCGTATCTATCTGTCACTTTTGTCGATCGTCTCCATACATTTTACGGCATTGAGATGTCAAAAGCGATTAAAAGTGACAGTTAGATTCGACAAATAGTCCGTCATGCTGCGGGGGCAGCCTACGCAGCATGACGGACCATTTGTCGAGTCGTTCTGTCACTTTTAATCGCTTTTGACATTTAAATGCGGGAAAATGTATGGAGATGATCGACAAAAGTGACAGATAGATACGACAAAGTCGACAAATTTTCGTCATGTTACCACTGCTGGTTTTAAAACTGAAACATCAAACTTGAGCAACTGTATTTACAAACAGCGAGAACCTAAGAAGATTTATCGTGTAATGTAAAGATTGGCCGCTAGATTTTATCACACAACTTTACAATTGTGCAACCCGCGGCTTCGCCAGCGCCATATCCAATCAAACCGTAAAATATAAGTTTTCAGTTCCCCTGGGATTTGCGGAATAAGAAGTATCATATGTGCTTCTCGTGATTTAAATGTTTTTAGCCATATCGGATCACTAGTTCAGGCGTGATTGCCAGTATGGATAAGCCCGCCAGCAGTCTCTTTAAGGTGGTAACTCTCGCTATGGCGCGAAATTCAAATTTTTTCGTGTTTTTTATTTCCCACATTGTAATACAACGTTTTTAGAAGACAGACCTACTGATTTTGTGCCTAAGGACATAAAGGCCAAAAATCAAGTTAGGTCCTTAGACACAAGATTAGTAGGTCTGTCTTCGAAAAACGTTGTATTACAAATGTGGGAAATGGTTTTTTACATACGCGAATTCATTAAAACTTTATTAAAAATGAATACTTTTGCCAGAATAATTAAAAAACGCGAAAAAATTTGAATTTCGCGCCATACCGTGACTTACCTCCTTAAGTGATATATTTAAAAGACTTATGAGTCAGTGTGCATTGCCAAATTTAAAATATCTATTCCGCATAGTCAGGGATGTGTGTTTTCTATCACTCTGTCACATTTGAAATAAAATATGTGTGAAACTGACGACGTAGTAGTCAATTAATAAGATTTCTTAGTCTTACTAAATGTTTTATTGAAATCGCCCAACTGTACTTACTGTAGGCAAAATACATATTTTCTGTGATATGTTAAATATCCCAGAATACGGTCTACGCTACGCCTACGGACCTGAATAGAAACCTGCTTAACAACCTACACACAATTATATTTGGTTTACGCTAAGGGTTTACGTTACGCATTAACGTAGACTCTACGACGTAGAGCGTATTACTAAAAGCCATATTGTCGTATTGTTTTCCACCTAATTCAAAACATGAATTTTCTGTAGTGCAGCATTTAGCTAAAAACTAATATAGTGCCAAAAAAAAATGTAAACTTATCCAATAGAACAATATTGTACTGTGATAGAATTTTCACTACATGGACAGTACATTTAACATACATCTTGTAGAAAAAAAAAACAACTTTTATCATTACAAAAATATTGGCCTAGCTAGATGTCCTGCTGGATTTGTTTTTTAAATTGTATATCTGTTTCTCACATTAAGAACTAAATCAGTAATTTCTGAGTATCATAATTAACTTGCTATTATCTTCAGACCATCCCACATGACAGAAATATAAAAACCAAAAAAAACTGTATTCTATCTAACTAAACACTCAGAATGACATAAAATCTCACTTCATTTTACGCTAGCATTGGTCTATGTTTAAAGTATTTCATTGCTGCAGCAAACATTTTCCTTGTGTTTTGTTAAATACAGTTGTCTGGAATTATAAACAATTAGCTAGAAAGATTTGATTACAGGAAAATGATTGCAAATCATGCCTATTTGTAACCTGATGAGAATCATTTAAGACTTTTCTATTTGAATTTTAAAATCATACTAAACAGCTTCAGCCGTTTGGGCAAAGATATTAAAGATTTAGGCAAAGTTAAAATAAAACTATTTCTAAAATGACATGGAAGACAAATAGAAATCTCACCATAGAATTAGAATTAGCTTGAGATAATGCATTAGGAATAGTCACTCTTCTGTCTGCGAATGCCCGTTGACCAAATAGTGTTGTTCTAGATGCCATAGATGGTGGCGCCCCACCAGGCATAGCCGTGGACCCCCGTCCTGGGGACAGTGCTCCCCCAAATGTAGGTGTAACATGTCCAGACACACCTCCTACTAGCCCAGAGCTGACTCTGCCGCCCACACCGCCACTTGCTAGGCTTCTAGGTGCTTGTTGAAAGTTCAAGTTTGCCATAACCTGGAATAAGATTTGAGATATTTTATTTAACATAACATATGACATAAAATTGCTATTTAGGGTTTAGGAAGCAACACTATTTTTTTTTCCTTTCCATGTTCTGGTTTTTTTGTGATGAGTTACTAACAAGGAACCTAAGAATAGATATTTGTCCTATTTTAGGTCTCTTCATGTCAAGAATTAAATAAAATATTTACATTATTACATGGAGAAGTAATTGATAATATAGATAAACAAGCTGTCCCGGCTTACTTAGTTACACCATAGAATATAAGATACTAATAAAAGACTTGGCTCTATAGACTATGTTCTTTTGTTTTTAATATTGGTATAGATGGTTTAAATGCCCCCTATAATAAAATTCTACTGAAATTAAAACTTTTGTAAGTTGTTTGTTTGGTTTACACAAATAGAAATGGTACTAACATCTCATGCAAGTAATAGAAAGTGCAAAAGAGTTGTCTTGGATTTCTTTAGATCGCCAATTTTGAACTTCATATAGCAGTGAATTCTTGAGCATTCTTTTACACATTTAGGTTAACCTGGGCAATATGGAGAGATAATATAGAATTATTTAAGTTTACCACTATAAAATTAACAATTATACTCCAGGACAATTTCGGTACCTACTAAGGTATTGTAAACATCACAGTTTGGTGACCCGAATAAACGTAAGGGAAACAATAATTAGAACTTCAGGGAAGTTACTGCTATATGCTCTAACTGAATAGAAAGTAAATAAGCTAGAGTATGTAGCACAATTAAGCATTCTAGATTCCAGATGTGGGAAGACCATCTGGCACGAGCGACCATGAAGCCTCTCAGCGCGGCAATTAACAAAGTAGCCAAACAGGCACGCTACGCAGTCAAGACCACAAAACTTTGTTCAAACCTTCCCTGTCCTTCAATGGCGACCCTGGGGGTGTTTTAACAAAGTCCGCTGACCTGCATTGCAATATTTACCTGTGATACAGAAGTCACCCTTAACTTAAAATTTTCACAACACTATGGTTCATAATCAAGAACTACAAAAGAAAGCAAATGATAGCACTTGATAGAAATAAACAATAGTTTGTTGACTGTTCGATTTACGAGATTTTTAAACATGCAAACATTTGCTAAGTAACTGAATATATCAAACGTAAAGTCTTCAGATTTATCAGTGCTATAAAACACAGAAAATGGTATGCATCATTGAGTCACAAATAAAAAATCCAATAATTTCACTTAGTTTTGTCGAACGCCACATTACCCAAAACAACTACGAATGGCGGCCATATTGTTAAAAAAAAACGGAAATTACTGAAACTGAAACTAATTCAATAAAAATTTACACACTGTATAAATTTCTTGAAAAAATTCGGAAAAAACTAAAATAAATACTAATTCCTTTTTTTATTTACATAAATATTATACAATCTGTGAAATTAAATAAAAATTAATTAAAGTATATTAAAGAGACATTGTATCTATTTGTATGTGACTGCTAAAAAGTGTTACAAGTAATAAGGTCACGACCCGAAATGAGTGCAATTTTCAGGCAAACTGATAAGTATGTATTACATACAACCTGCTAAGGCATGATATAATCCTTAAAAAAAATTATAATATGATGCACAAATTTTGAAGGCTTTGTGACGTATCATGTCGTCCTTAATTTATATAACTACGTAATATTCATATACTTACTAACTGTTTTTAGCATAAAGCCGCGCCGGTAGCCAGCAATAAGCAGATTTTACCGTTTTTCATATTTACTAGTAAGTTGCCGTCAAAGACCACACTACACAAACAAAATGTACTTATTACAAAAACGTGTCGTGTGTTGGTAGCCGAGGAGCTGGCTGTGGTCAGCTTGCAGTCAGATGTAAGGTTAACGGTCCACACGGAGCGCTAATTTTTTTTATTATGGCCATGGTTTAGAAGATATTAATTTTATTATTTATCGAAGTCAGTGGCGCTTTTCTCGCACCCATTTGCCCGGGTTAGGGAAAAATTTTCAATTACTAGAAGTTTTTTAATCTGAGTGTTTCTGAGGAGTTACTACAAATAATTTGTAGCAGTCATTTCATTCTTAGTTTGTTGATGGTGTAGAGTAGATGGAAAGGAAAATGTAAGAAACAGAAATAATTTATTTTTTACAAAAAGGGACCCGCAACAGCAAACTGTGAAGTAAAAACTTCCTTTTTTTCAAAGTCGGTTAAAACAGTACATATTAAAACCTTCTCCTTAATCTAAAAATACTTTTTTGAAAACCGCATCACAATCGGTTCAGCCAAACGCGAGATAATCATTCAAAACAAAATCGCGGATAAACTTACATACATACAGGTCAAACTGATAACCTTTTTGAAGATTTTGGTTTTGCAGTATACTACTGTGAAAATGGAAGAGAGAGGTCTTTGCCGATTTGCCTTGCCGTGGAAAAGTTTAAAGCAACAATTTTCTGTGGGCGACTGGGTGCAGGACTGCAGGCCGGGATGGTTCACTTTAAATCGACCTTATCATACTTTTTGCAAGAAGTGGTCACACACACTACAAACCGGGCGCCAGACAAACCTATCCTATGACCTTTGATTTATCCTTTATAGCCTAAATTTTCATTTTTGAAAATTTTACAATGATAGCTTTTAAAAAATTGCAGACGCACTTGCACTGCACATACAGAACGACCAATCTTGGATTGTCTGTGACTGCACGTGTCTGAATTTGAATCAGATGAAAAAGCGTTTAATCAGCAATCACACCATGTACTTTGGCGACGCCCAGTTACGCTTACGCACCAACACCCTCATTTATGTATAAAATTATGTAAAAATGTAAAAAATATGCCAAAATATTATGTTTTAAATTTTTTATACTCACATGTCTGAGATCTTGAACATGTTGAGGTTGTAAAATTTGTGGTTGCTGCATAATATGATTTAGCTGATTGTCAGTACGCATTTTTAATTTACGTTATGTAATTAAGTTTATTATTGATTATACGCACGTTAGTTTAATTTGTATAGCCTATTACTTAGGAAAATTAGAAAATTAAAGTCAATTAATAAAATAAAATTTGTAAAATGCTAAAAATCAAACTACCCTCGCTTGCACTTGCAACTTGCAAATAAATTTAAGGTATGATTGCAGGTTCATTTTTTTTTATTTAAATTGAATTCTATTTGAAATACGATATTATAGCTTAATAATGTTTTATAAGATTTAAAAATATTGGTTATCAGTGCAGTTACATTTTAGATTACTTAAAAAAAAATTAACAACTCATAAATTAAATTGTTACAAATTATTTACCACATAGAAACAAAATATCTATGGTTTTATGTGGTTTTAGGAAATCACGTTTCTTATTTCTGGCAACACTAAATGTCATATGATCGTTCAATGAAGAAGTGCGACTGATAGGCGTCGACTTTCTTTTCTGAGCCAGTCATTATAATTTTCTGGCTCAAAATCGGTTGTTTTTACGTGTTTTTAGTGTTTAATAATAATCCCCAACCATGGCGCTAAGCGATGCAGATGTTCAGAAGCAGGTTCGTATGAAATTTGGTTACTAACGTCACGTTCATTTTGAGCAAGACTAATTTGCCCTAAAAATTGATCCACATCATGGAATCTTCGATCGTTTGGTTTCCACTAGCCTAACAGTTCCATGTGGCATCAAACTGCCCTAAACAATATGTAAACGTGTCAAATATCTGTTTCCAGATCAAGCATATGATGGCCTTCATTGAACAAGAGGCCAATGAAAAAGCCGAAGAAATCGATGCTAAGGCCGAGGAGGAGTTCAACATCGAGAAGGGCCGCCTGGTACAGCAGCAGCGGCTCAAGATCATGGAATACTATGAGAAGAAGGAGAAGCAAGTTGAACTCCAGAAGAAAATGTAAGTTGCTCTACTTTTGACTGATCTTACAGCATGCATGGTCTAAGGGTCAGTTGGACGTTTTAGTAAGACAGCTTTATGTTAAGGAGAAAAAATTTGTGTAAAAAAGTGTAATGTTGAGGTTTTTTATATAAAATAAATGCTGATTTTGGATTTATGGTACTTCCGCAATTCTTATCTTCTAAGTTATTATTTTAGATTAAGTCTCTAGATATGGGTTCAGAAAGTAATGTGGAGTGACTTAAGTCACACAAGTCATGTGACTGAACTTCATCATGTGGAGCGTGTAAGTGAGGTTAAGTTTATGAGTGGCTTATTATACTGCCCTTATATTAAATTCTGAACTTTCTCATGATTTTCATAATTGGTGTCATCCTTTATCACAACACAATACAGATAAAGATCAAGCTTTGTTAATTCATTATTCATTTAAGTTAAAAAATTGAATTCTGTTTGTGAATGTTCTCCACATTATCTTGTGATAAGAGATAACAGCTGTTGCCTTCTTCTGTCCTTCAATAAGGGGAGTTTGATACTTAAAAACTTATTTATTTATTTATTATTTTATTTAAAAACTAAGATGTTACATATTAATATAGCTCTTAGTTTTAAGTTAAACTTACAGTATCTCTTCTTCAACACAGCCAATCTTCGAACATGCTGAACCAAGCCCGTCTGAAGGTGCTCAAAGTGCGTGAAGACCACGTACGCAATGTTCTAGACGAGGCCCGCTCGCGCCTGGCTGGGGTGCCCACTGACGCTAAGCTGTACTCCGATCTGCTTGTCCCTCTTATTGTTCAAGCTCTTTTCCAGGTTTGATTGTTATACAAACTGAGTAGTTTCTTTAAATGTTTTTTATAGAAAAGTTATTTATTTCATTTATGAAATTTTAACCTACCACTTCTAAATATTTATAAGTTAAATCAACAATCTAAAACTGTTCTCTTCTAAAATTATGATTTTAGCGTAACTGTTAGAAGAATATAATAAATTACATACAAAGTTACTTATCTTTAAGTAATCATTCACTTTACAACAGAAGAGCCCTTAATGCAAGCACAATTATTTAAGATTAAGAATAATGCACTTGGCTAAGAGGCTATTGGCTGTATCATCAATCTATTGGTGTAAACTTTACATTATTTGACACAAAATAAATGGACCAAGAGTTGAATTTGATGTTTTTAATTTGCAGATATATGTAACTAAAGAAATGAACCCAATCTATTGCAGCTAGTAGAGCCGACAGTGAACCTGCGCGTCCGCCAAGCCGACAAGTCCCTGGTGGAGTCCCTGCTGGGCAAGGCGCAGTCTGACTACAAGGCCAAGATCAAGAAGGACGTGCAGCTGAAGGTGGACGGGGAGAACTACCTGCCACAGGACACCTGCGGCGGGATCGAGCTCGTGGCCGCTAGGGGGCGCATCAAGGTATTTATAGCTAAAGATTTAAATACCACAATTGGTAACAATAATGTTGAGAAAGTAAAAAAAAAATACTTTGTTACTTGTGAGAGCTGTCAACTTTGTTTTTATGCATTACCTGCTGTTCTTGACAGTGTCACAGCTTTCTAAATCAAGATAAATTGTTTTAGCTGCATGTTTAAATTTTTATATTCCATTATTTTTATTTTCTCCATCTTATTTATTTAGGTAAGGCTTTGGGATTGTCTGCTTACTTAGCTGCTTTTAAATATTTTAGGCTGCTAATATGCATTTATGTAAACTGCCTTAAGTATTTCATCTTTAATATTAAGAACTTAATCAAACAATTCTTTTTGTGTCTCAAAACAACTGCAAAATTAATTTATTTGCGATTTTATTGATTTCTGGCTCTAAAAACATTGTGTGACAGTGTGTTGACGACCAAAAAACTATCTGCATCTATCTTATATAAATTAATGTTTAAAATAACAGACTAGAGATGTTGGTTAGTACACTTTTCAGTTTATTATGCATGAATCATTATTACGTTATGCATGCAAAACTGTGTAAACAAACATGTTTGTTTTACTCCTTCTTGGTGAAAAAGTAAATTGTTAATGAGTTGACAGAACTTAAATAGTAGATTATATAACATGGGTTTTTTTTTACGCGGTTTTTTTTTGTGAGGGTGCTCACTTGTTCAAGTTTCAATCCATCATAACAATTGAAACTCTCATTTGGGTTTTATCATTACTTTACACCTAAGTTGTTTACTCAGCTTTATATTCCATCCGACAAGACAACTAAAAGAACCCATTTATAATATGAACCTAGAAAGTTTTTTAAAGTTCGGAAGTAAATGTGTCGATGGTCCTCAGATCGTGAACACGCTGGAGTCGCGCATGGAGCTGATCGCGCAGCAGCTGCTGCCGGAGATCCGCACGGCGCTCTTCGGACGCAACCCCAACCGCAAGTTCACCGATTAGGCCACACACCTAACATCATCAAACACTTGTTACTATACTAACATATTATATTCTATATTAAAATTAACTTCCTGTAGTTCTGTAATATTATAAGTGTTTTACGTTTTCATTTCGCCTAAGTAAAAATTATATAATAATGCGTACAATTTTTTCAGTGTTATTAGAAAGATTGAATGGTCATGTCAAGTCGCCAGAAAAGTATGGTTTTATTTAATTGATAATACTTATTTATGTATTTTTTAAACGTATTTATTGGTTTGTGTGGTCATGTTAACTCGTGATTCTTGGATGCAGTCCATCACATAAGTTTACTCTAACGTACATTAGTTTCGCCTTAACGCCTCAATTATATTGGTGTCTATGTATAGCGTCAAAGTATTATATTATAACAATTCATTCAAGCAACGCTATATTGTAATATCTTATAGTGGACGTAGTTTATAAAGTAATTTTAAATAATTATAACCCGGCGTCTTTTGATCGGGATGTTTATCGATATTCGTGCGTAAAATTTGAAATAATACCCGTGTAATCGCGCAAGCATTTTAAACGTCTTACAAAGTATTGTTACCATTTAAACGTTTCATAATATGAGGGGTATATGGTGTATCCCGCCAGATAGCACAAGAGCTTCGCCTAAAGTAGAGACATGTAACTTATTAGGGGAAAATGTTAATACTATTTTCTGAATTACCTTGTAGGTGTCATTGTGTTTTTGGACTCGTGTACCTTGTTCAATTTTCTGCTTAGGAATTATTTGTAAGCTGTAAGGGTGTCGGGCGACAGCAGCATCCCGCGCTGTTCGCACTCAAATCGAAGTAAAGATTTGACTGCGCGCAACGCGGTTGTCGCGCGGGACCCTTAGAGCCGCTCAACACATTCCTAATGTTTATTCTCTATCCTGGCAATCATCTATTGGCTCCTTTTGATCCAAAATTTCGTGTATCCAGAGCACCATAGCTCTTTGTAGGATGTAATCCCCCGAATGGCACTGTTAAATTCTTATGTAAATATATAGATGTGTTGAAAATGCTGTTTTATTTCATAGTAAAATCATATCTTTTATTTAATAAATAACTTTATTATTAATTAAATCTCTTACCGTCTAATAATAGTAATCTAGTATTATTTTGTTTTTTTTATTATTATAGATTGCATCATACTTATTGCATATATTTTCACCTATTTATTTATTTTGGCGTCTAAACAAGAACAAGTGCTCATGTCAATCGAATTTGTAAAAAATACAGTTCCAAATTGCAAATTTACACAGGTTACATAGGTATAGGTACGTATACGTTTACTTTCAGGATTCCAGCCCGATCCTGATAAGCATTCTACAAAATAAAATTGAGAAAGTAATAAATTTAGCAAACTCTGGACGGGAAGATTTGTTAACAAACACTTTTGAAAATAATTTAAAATTTTGGAACATGCCATTGGTTTGGTGACCGTGACGTGTTGAATTATCTTCGGTTGAAATTTTCATACTGTTCTATTATTTTAATTAAAAAAAATCATAAGCCAATTAATAAAAGATTCAAGGCTAAACAAAGTTGGTTATTTTTGACTTTAGTTAGACTAATAAATATTTATGGAACATCAAAATGCGTTTAACAGGTGATCTAAACAACAAGATGTGAAACGTCAGGGGTGTAAGCGGGTAAGTACCGCGGTACTCTAGGCTCTATGACGTCTCGTCGCCTTGCGCTCCTGTCCACAGCCAAGCTGATGCTTCCAGCTTCTTTTACACCGTTCGATTTGGCCCGCCGCTGAGACGGTAGTATTGAAGCGCGCAGGGTCTTCCGTTTCTGTAAAATATTATTTTATTAGATTCAAAAAAATTAAGGAAAGAAGAACTGTATTAAAGGTAGTGTTTTCGGAGACTTTATCAATATTTAAAAGTTTGTGCTAAGTTTTTTTTTTTTCAGATGGTGGTAAGCAGAAGCAGAGAGATTCCTAGACACAAGTCACGTGTCACTGGTGGCAAGCAATCGACAGGTCCATAAGAAATGGAAACGCCAGTGTAGTAGTTTAAAATTACCTCAATAGTCCCCCGCCATTTATCGGCAGCATGTCGTGCTATCTCCATTTTCTTTTGCCGCTTTATCTGGTGTCTCTTGTAGACCACCTCTATGATGATGAGAAATATTCCTCCGACGATACCGGCCAGTACTAATATGAATACTCCCGCCATGTTTTTGAGGCCCAACGTGTTTGGTGTCTTTTCATTTTCTTCGCAGTTTAGTAGATTGTTACGAAGTATCCATTGGTTGTCAAGATTTTCCATTATACCACCTAAACATGTTAAAATAATTTGGCGTTTCAATAGAATTATAGCTATTAGCACTTTCGAAGTAAACTAGAAGAAATGCTAGCTTAATCATAGAAAATTTCGAAACATACTCTCATGAAAGTCAAGTATAGCGAGGGTGACGAGGTCAGCCCAGGGCGATCCTTTCTGCAGCCCGATACCGTATCCAGATCTTCCAAACAGCTCCCCAGCCGTGACCAGCTCACAGTCTTGCGCTGCTTCGAATTCCAAGCGGGAAGAATCCCAGATGAAAGCCATTAGTTTTCTGCAAGTAAAGTGTGTAAGTAAACCGTCTACCCGGGCATAGCGGCGGCGCCCCATGAAGAAGTATACCTATATCCAGCTTTGTATTATTTATGTATCTAGGTTCAAGATTTCCTTCAACCTTTAAAAGTAATGCAATGGTTTCCTCCATGACTGTGCCGTCATTCATCGCCAGATGACGGCCGTTATATAACGGCATATCGTTATACTTACTACTTACTTACTTTGTTCCATAACCAACAAGGTCTTCTCTTCCCAGAGTGACACAAGACTACGTCACAAACATAAATTGTTGTTTCCTTCTCGCTTACTTAGCTGATGACGTAGGCTTTGTGTCAGTCATTTGGTTGGAAGAAAGTAGTGACCTGGCGTAGAGTATTATTGTACCATGGTTAGTTCTTCCTTGTAACTCGATTACATTTTGTTATCTTTACAATCTAAAGTTTATAGTTACTCAACAATAATATAGTAAATATAACCATACCCTTCTTTGACGTCTTGAATAGCCTGTTCGGCGCTCTCGTAATTGTTGGCCTCCATCGTGCGGTACATGTTGGACAGCTCCACCTGTCTCCGGAAGTACATGTCCACGGCTGAACCTTTCACTGTGGCGCACGTTAGGTTTTCCATTGTGTTGCGGAGCTGCGATGATATTGTATTAGATCTTAGTAGGTATTATTGCAAAGTTATTTTGATTTCATTTGTTTTTTACTGGTTTAGTTTATTTTATCGTTTTATCACGGGTTTTATTGTGTAAGAAACATACAAGGGAGGTTTAGAAACTCTTGCTACGATTGTGGTAAGCTATGAAAATATTCGGCAGTATTTTGTTGGGTTATTAAATGAATTATTTTTATTTTCTTTTAATTTAATCTTTACTGCTATTTACGCAAGTTGTGATGAAAGAAAACTGAAATAAGCAAGTGGATCAGGTATGTATACTTTTTTTAGACTTTAATAAAATATATTGTGACATATGGTACTTACTTAAGTAACTTACACCTAAAACAAAGTTTTTTTTTTCAATTCAAATCTTTTGCATTTTAATCTAATAGGAAAATGGTGTGTATCTTTTTTTACCCTAGCATCATTAATTCCTGTAAGTTTAGTTTTGGGCCGCTCAAGCACAAGGAAGGCAGCAAGGTTGGCAGTGTACGAGGCAACAATGATCATGGCGAACCCAGCCCACACCATACCGAGGACTCGCGCCGAGAAGCTACGTGGAGTTCCTGTTAGAATATTACTTGGTGAGTGAATCTTATTTTGTGCTATTTGAATAATTAATTCGACTTAATGTTGTGAATTTTTAATAACGGTATTGAACAAAGACACTTTTCATCATTACAACCGATACACTGCTGGACCTATGTCCAGCAGTGTATCGGTTCTTACTTCCCACAAATTACCACAAGAACTAAAATTGTAGAAGGGGTTTGCCGTAATCGTCACGCTTGGCAGGCGAGTTGGTGATCGCAGTGTCACTCTTCAAGTATTTACACCGAAGGACGCTGCTGGTGCTGCCCGTACTAGGCTGTTCCTTACTCACCTTTCACGAAAACGGTGGCAGGAGATGGGGTGATAGTGTTCTATGCCGCCACGGCCATAACACTTATGGCAAAAGTATTATTAAAAAAACTACCTTCACCAATTCCACTATTCAAAAGCACTCCCCAAGCGAACCAAATAGCACTCGAAAGGTTCAAAGCATCTTCTTCTGTGCCATCAATATTCGCCAGCTTAAATCTTCCAAACGGAGAGAATCTGTCTAGAAGATACAAGACTAGGGCTACCACGTGCACTGAAACCATCACTAGGATCCAGAGTGTGTTGGAGAATGGTTGCAAGAAAGACACGAGGGTTGAGGACCTTGATGGCTGGAAGAAAATAACATGTTTTCTGAATCCGAATGAATGAAATTCTTTCGAAAAGCTAGATCGACTTCATCGCCTTACCTTCTTCTCCAATATAGTTATTCCCTGATATTTGAATGGTTTGCTAAACTCTATGAACTCTGCTCTTTCTGGGTTTATTGTTAGGGGAGCTACTATCATGTCGGCTCTTTCGTAAACCAGTTCACCTGAAAACAGATATTTGAAGTTATATCGTCGTCTATAGGGATTTACATACAACTACAAGATATTGTTTTCTTACCAATAAGACCAGTCCATTCTTTCTTAGCACCAGGCATGGATAGATTCTTAATTATATAGTTTCCAAACTGCCCATCAGGTGACAAAGCGAGGGAGTACGTAAAGTTGATAGCTTTGGATAAATACTTTAATAAATCCATGCAGAAACCTTTGCAGCAATAGAGTTGATCTGAAACATAACGATGAACGTAAATGGACAAACCATGTAGTACTTACCTACATAATAATATGATCGATATAACATATTCGTGAATGGTATCGACCTGTATCATCACTAGCATTGTAGTGTGGACAAGGAATCTCATCTGGCGTGCAATCACTTCCGTCAACAATCCTTCGGCTATAAACAAAAGGTTTTTCTTCTATCGTCAGTACCTGCACAAAAGCCACAGGTTATACAATCGATTGTTATTCAATGTTCGAAATGGGTATCATTTACTGATTCTGACCTTCAGATGCGTCGGTATCATGAACCCTTCCGGCTTTGAAAGACTTCGTCCCATCCATATTATCTCTTGCTCCTTTAGTTCTAGTTTCATCTTTTGCGTTTCCTAAAAAAATATCGACTGGTATTACATGGTCTTGTAAATCTTTTAATTTATGTTTTACACCTGGGAACTTACTTTCGAATAAAAGTATTTGCCTACGGCCACATGTTCGCCCTGGGCTCTAACATTGACCATGTCATACTCAGCATTAACTCTGTCTCCATGATCATCAAATGCAACATGTCCTGTCGCTCCGTTGTCCAATGTTTGTTTTCTTATGTAATCAAAGAGCAGTCGACCAGTTGTCCATAGTGTCCCAGAATTATCGCAATCTGACGGTGGAGCGTGAATTTCCTCTGATGTGTTCATGTCTCGGATTGCAGAAGCAAGGACGTAACTGTAATTATATCGCATTATTAAAATGTATACTTTATTTTTATCATACTGATATTCGAACTTACATAGAATCTTGAATATGTGCGTGCTCGTTTGTAGCATTGACCAAGCGAAGTCCAAGTAATCCTTCTGGAGCATTTGCAGCATCCAAGGCCTGTTCAGTTACTAGCCAGACGTATCCTGCTGCCGTCATGTTCAGGTAGTTTGCGTCACGAAATATTATTTCAGCATCCGTTTTACTAAAAGGAAAATCCGATTGTGTTAAATAAAAAATTCATCGTCATTAGAATTTGATAAGTCAGATAACTTTACCTTGCATACATAAGGAATACTCTAGCCTGAGCACCTTTCACGTCCATAAGCTTATCGCTGAATGAATCCAAACCAGGCTCGAACTCAATGACTTGTTCAACCACCACTTTGCGCTCGACATCCTCATCTACATTCTGCGATGTTGTTTGAAATCTGTGAAGGAAAATATATCTGATGCCGATGCAACATCGACAAAATGGGATGTTAAAAAAGCTGAATTTTGATGTTGTCTTATAATGGACCGTGGCGCAAGGCCGAATTAGTGAATGAAATGGTAACGATAAGCCACGTCCAGTTTATGAATGAGTGATGTTGTACCAACCTGCCAAGAATAGCTCGCCCATCGGTATCTGAGCTATGAATGAATATGACCTTCATGTAGTTGAAGTGTTTAAGAACATCGACCCAGACGTCTGCTTGATGGGAGTACGGTGGAACGGTCCTAAGAAAGGACACGTGAATGTTCTTATCAGAAAAAGCGGAGTCTCGTGATGATATGCCAATGACTGGAATGTGGTAAAAACCACTGGTATATGATACCGCCGCTGGTGATAAGTCTCCCGTAAGAGGATGCGATACCACGACTGCGTATACCTGAAATAAAGAAAAAGTCAAACAAATATCTCAGCTTTGTATTATAATAACTTTCCGAAAACTGACCCTATGAGCAATGAGGTCCTTGCAGACGTTCATGGCTGTTTTAATTGGATTTGGGTCCATCAAAATAGAGTAGTCATGATAGGTCACCCCTCGTGGAACATATTGATCTTTGAAGTTGAGATTCTGTAATAAATTCAACATATTAAGGTAGTTTACCTACTTTACGTGACCGATCTTTATGCAAAGATCGTCACATGTCTCAAAAAAACTTACGGAGATTGTATCTTTGAAGAAAGCTACAGATTCATTGCTAGATAGAACGCCACCAACGTTGTAGTATGTAGGATTAGAGAATCTCCTTCTGTCAATCTCTGCCGAGACTAGATGATAGGTCCAGCATAAAGTGATGAGGAATTTTAATTGAAACATTGTGATTTTGAATCTGGAAACACGTTCAAATCAGCAATTAAATGCGGATGAAATAAAATATTAGACTTTTATATCCCTTCTTACTCTTGTCATTTATAGTTAGATTGGATAAAATTGTACCTACGTTACTTAGTTTTATTTTTGATTTTAATAAACGGGAATAACTAACTTAATCTAGGTAAAGATACAGTTTTACCTAATTTGAAAACATTTTTTTTCTATAATAATGTATACTTATTATATTATTATACCAGTTAAAGAAAAGTATAAAATTAAGACTTGAGCTCTGCTCTGTCTATCCTTTTACAATATAACACCCGTTATGTGTTCATGGTGACTTGTAACAAGAGGCTTGTTTATTGCCTTTCTATATTACATAACTGTAATTTTACCCTTCTAAATCCATATGTATCAAAGACACACTCTTTACACCTATAAATTCAACATTAAGAAAATGTTAACTCACTTTTTTACGCAACGCAATACACTCTATTTTGAAAATGACATCTTTTACATTAACTTCTTCACTTGTTTTGGGAGTGGTTTTAAAATAGGGATGCAAGCTGATGCTGGGTGGATCAGATGGAGTGGAGATTTCTCTTTCGTTGCCATGGTTACAGCGCATGCGTTATCGTTGTATGGATGGTTGGTATATAGACTTGGAATTGATAAGGGTGCTATTTTATGTGTGCTATATTGTGGTGTGAGAGCTTTTACTGTTGCTTTGTAATTTACTTTCGCATCGTTGGATAGATTGATGTGCTGGAATTTTTCAAGGTCTGCATCTGCATTAGAAAGTGAGAACGGGCCATTATCAAAAAAATAGTATTATTAATAGTAATTTCAGTAGAACTATATTTTCTTCTTCCAAATTTACCTAAAACTTTTTTACTTAAGTTCTTAGATACCTGTTTAAATATTAAATTGAATACAAATAAAAGAGTAGGCATTATGAATTAAAACATCGTTTATTAAAAACTTTCTCAGCAGCATCTTAAAAAAATACATTAAGTAATCCATTATGCTAACAAGTTAGTTGTTAATTATTACCCTGTAAATTTAACAATTTTGGTTTGGATGCAATCAATGAAAATCGATCGCTTCAATCAAATTAATGATGCATCGAATCGTTTGCTTTTAATTGCTTTTGTCATGGTACCGAACCAACATCTATTTCATTCACTTATCTGTATTTAGAATTGAGTAATGGAAAAGAGGTATAACGATTGTTTAGTACTTTAAATAGTTTTTTGTGCTTCAAAACATTATCTTTGATCCGTATAGCTATAATATCTCTTATAGCTGCTGTCTTACTTGCAGTACTGGTTAAGTATTATATTCTCTGTGCTCGCAGCAAATAAACTTAAAGTTAAAAAAAAGTTAGACTACCAATGTAGGTAAAGCCAATGTAATGTTAATGTACTTTTGTATCTTAGTTTGTATGCAATAAAGTGTTTTCTATTCTATTCTAAAGCCGCGTTGCTACTGTTACTACTAAGTCTACTCGGTCATGCACAAGTTAGAAGCGGGGTTATACATTAATCCTATCATAAAATTAAGATAGCATGTTCTTCGATTTAAAACCATCGAAGCTCCAGATTATATTTAAGGCCATTGTGAATTCCATGCGCCTTGTTGTGGCCAGGGCGCATAAGAAGAGGTAGGCCATGGTGCCCAAGGTTGGTACGCGGCAGCCGCGGCGGTGGCGGCGTGGTGGGCGGCGCCGGCTGCTCCGGCCGCACCGGAGCTCTGGATTACTGACAGTTTCACGGATTCTACATCTGGCGAAAGAGACAATATTATATTTGAGACGTCGGCATGCTTTAAAGCTTGGGAAATTAACTGGAGGCTGATACAGTAACGGCCGTTATCAATAAAATTACTCAGATAATTTTGTTATGATTCAGTTTTGATTACTTGACAAGTTATATATCTCAAAAGATAAGCATGCTGAAAACCTGAGAATGTTATACAGAACTTGCTACAGTCGGATTACAATTTCCGAAGCCAGCACATTGTATTGCTTTCTAAAAGTTCCTCTAACAAAAGCATTTCTACAGACTCATACGTTATCAACATAGTGGATTTCGAATTCATTACCAGCGTTGTGCAGCCTAGCAGCCTGGTTATGCGCAGCCCGATGGATAGCCCTGGCGGCCGCTGCTTCCCGTGCAGCTGCGATCTTCTGCGCTGCAGCCGCTCTGGCTTTTGCAGCGGCGAGTTGCGCTTGCGCACCGACTGCAGCTTGAGCTGCGGCTAAGGCGTGCGCCCGCGCAGCACTGGCTGCTTCCTCGCTGTATTTAGAAAGATACAATGTTAAGAAACGTAGCTGGAATACACCAAGTTGCAATATATAGTGGACCTGGAAAATCATGATTTTGATGGGTTGTCCATATAATGAACACTGCCTTTTGTATCATCCTTGTTAAAAACGCTCTTACTTTCTTCGACGAAGTCTGGCTTTTCCCACTTGCTAAAAAAAATTATTGGTAACATCTAACCTTCTTTGAGCAGCTGCAGCAGCTGCCGCCTCCTTGGCGCTAGCAATACTCTGCTGTTCTGCCGCTGCGTGCTTAGCCGCTGCCACGTGTTGCTGTGCAGCCATCACTGCGGCCGCCGCTGCTTTAGCAGCTGCTACTGCACCTGCCACTTCGGAGCCGGAGTCCGTTGACCAACCTGCTGCAAGAACTTCTATATTTTACGAAGGTTTGGCCTGTATATCGATGCCATGGAAGCGTTTCCAAAAGAGATGCCTTGCGAGAGAGGTGTTTTTAACAACGGATAGAAACACTGCACTGAGCGCGGGGCTAGGTAAATAAAGTGATTCTTTATTGGTTGTTTAACGCATCTTCGGAGACCCACTCCTTAAACAGAAGAACAAGGAGGATGGAGGTGGTCCTCGACGATTGAATCAAGAACGCAATCTATTTCTAACTCTGTTAACTTACCATTCCCAGCTGGTGGCCAGGTTGGTGCCGGCCATGAAGGCCAGGAGTCCCACCCACCACCACCGCCAATGCTTCTCTTATCTGGCTGGATAGACCCACAGGCCACCATCGCCACGCAAGACATAAGTGTCTGGAGAAAAACAAAACATAATGTTGAGCGGGCTAACCTCGAGGACGATACAACTTATTTAAAGAAAGTTTTTTATGCAGGCACTCTGTTTTGTAATAGCAAATCGTGTGCGTTTGTGAATAGAAATATAATTTTCCTGAAAGAATTAATCTTTTAAAATGACTTAATCTAGAATTAACAAAGAATGTAAGGACGAACGTTATCGTCCTTGGTAGCAGCTAGGACTTCTTA
The DNA here is from genome assembly GCA_951802225.1 of Euspilapteryx auroguttella. Taxonomy (NCBI): domain Eukaryota; kingdom Metazoa; phylum Arthropoda; class Insecta; order Lepidoptera; family Gracillariidae; genus Euspilapteryx; species Euspilapteryx auroguttella. The sequence continues at coordinate 4,205,244 of OX637660.1, read as the reverse complement.
CCATAGCAAAACCTATAGAAGTCATTTTGAAAATTCCCGTCGGTGCCTGACTGGTGCTCGAGCTTTGTTGACTTGAATGCTTGTGATATCGACTGACAAAAATCACATTATTTTATATGATGTATGGCGGAAGCCGAGTGATACTGTAACACCAAAGAAAGGGCCCTAATTTGAACGCCCAACTAACATTGCGAAGTCGAACAAAAGTTCCTGCTTCAAAGGGAGAAAGGTTCCATTTACTTTTGTAATGGAAAATAATAACCAATTTTCTTAATTTTGTTCAATACGACATGTCTGCCAGCTTACGACTATGTAGTAAATAGGCACAAGCTCGGTGTCCCAGTAACCCACATGGGACTTACAACACGAAGATAATACTCGTAATAGGCTATTCTACTCAAGATTCAAGATTTTTACAGATCATCTCTGAATTGGTACACAAATACAGGAAATTACTTAGGTACTTAATACTTCAGTCGTTCACAAATCACGACCTTATCGCTTTAGGCCATTTCTTCCAGTTAACCTGTAACCAGTTGATAAGTAATTATAGGTCTTTAAGTGCAGTCAAATGCTTGTGCGGGTTGATGCGGAATTAAAACAAAATTAACTTTATTTTTCGCGTAATGGGTGGCTTACAACGATTTCTTCCCGAGTGCGATAGTGCGATTCTTACTTTTATTAACCGACGAAAAAAAGGAGGTGGTTCTCAAGTCAACGCGTATAGTTTTTAACCCCCGAACGAAAAATTCAGAGAGGGGTGTTATAATTTTAACGTGTGTATCTGTCTGTCTGTGTATCTGTCTGTGGCATCGTAGAGCCCAAACGGCTGAGCCAATTTTCATTTAGTTTAATTGTATCATAGATAATTTAAGGCCGAGTGTTAGCCATGTCTGATGAAGATCTGATCAGCGGTTTGAAGATGATCAGCTCTTGAATAATGGATGAGAGGATCTAACTAGCTTCCTTATGTCCAATCGAGTTGAAATTTGGTACCATGTTACATCTATGATATTGAAAGTATATGTTAAAGTAACCATGACCTGATCTGCCGTTTGAAGATGATCAGCTCTTGAATAATGGATTAGAGGATCTAACCACCTTCCATTTGTCCTATCAATTAAAAATTTGGTACAGTGTTACGCTTCAATGATATTGAAAGTATATGTTAAGGTAACCATGATATTTTTAAGATGATTAGCTCTAGTTCTAGTTAAGTTGATGAGGGGTCTGACTGGGTCGGGGGTTTTTTAATTTTTTAATTTAAGTTATTTATATTTAACTCACTCAATGAAAATGAAACCAACAAACCAATGAAAATGAAGGAATATATAAAAAAATCCAGCCAGCTTTTAATAATATTTTTTGTTTATGACAACACTGAATGAACTACAATCAGCTGTCATGTCATGTGTCAATGTCAAACTAGGATAAGTAGGTAATGTCAGTCAAAAAAAACTATCCGTTCCATTTCCATCGCTTTTTGCAACAAAAAAATAAATTATAATAAAACCAATCATGTTTCTCCACTAATATTCTCTTTAAATTATTGTGTTTTTCTCCTGCTCAAAACTGATACTTCAGACTCACAAGGTAAACGTGGAACTTGCTTTTTATTCGTTACGTAAAATAAAATATAAAAAATAGGGATTGTATTTCTAGTTGTTTTTCAGTTTTTCTGTAAAATTTTAGCACCACAAACATTACAATGCAAAATTTATCTATTGCTAGGTTCTGGAAGACTTATTTAATATCCTATGATTCCTTTAGGATATCCTAATTAATTTGTATTTATTGAAGCCCTGCACTCATATGTTATTGATTTTTCGGCAGAAGCTCGTCTACCTACCTATATACCTAACAATTTAAGAGTCACCGTTTAAAAAAAAGTCCTTGTCTAACAACCTTTTAAACATGTGTAATTAATGACATTGGATAATATGTTTAAATGTTATATTTTTACTGCCAATTAACTTCATACTTATTTTATTTAGTTATGCATACTCAACAACACCCACATTTACTTATGTTGGCTTCCCAAATAAAATTACTCTTTAAAATCACACTACAAAATTAAATATTTAACATAATTTTCAGATAAAAAAAAAATACTATGGCTGCTTCAAACAATCCTCCACCGCCACCTCAACAGTTTTCGTAAGTAACTTTGTACCTAAAGTATAACAGTTCTTCTTGTTTTTAATCTAGTTGATATATTACTACATAGAAGTAGGCACCCTAGCTCAGAAATAGTAAAATAAACACGGAGGTTGGACTCATATGTATGCTTTGAAGTGGCCTATCCCTTCAAATGAGTAAAAACTATGTAGGTAGTAGATTTCTCAGGACTAACTTAACATTGACTAAGTTTCAAAAGTATTTTTGTGTCACTCTTTTTATATTTAACCAATATAGCATCAATGTTTTGTTTAATTAAAATGAATTCTTGCTTGCTTGTTTATTAAATTTTAATATAGCAAGCATCCAGGTATAACTTTAGTTAAAAATAACAACGCAGACAAAACTGCTAAAAGCAACTAAACAACCTTATTTTAATTTACTTTAAATTTACTATTTGCTATGCAAAATAAAAATATTTTAAATATTTTTTAATTCACAACCAAAGCTATTTTATATCATCTCCATTTATATTGATGAGTTTCTATTTTCAAAAATGATTTATTTTTAAGATTAGCTCAGATTTAATAAACAAATCCTATGATTAATATAATTTGGTTAAAAAATTAAATTCCTAATTTGTCATGTTAAAGAACTATAGGTAGGGTATGAAGTGCAAAGTTGCAAAAGGTATTAATTATTGTTATCAGATACCTACGTGACAAAAATATAAGTATCTGAATAAAACTTATCAATCAATGTAGAGAAGTGGGCATACATACCTACATTCGGTTCGTTGAAAAAAATGAACTTGGTATAGGCACATAAATTTTATTTTATTACATTACCTACCACACTTTTGTAGAAAAACGATGGAATAACGAAAGCAGAGACATCATAGATCAGAACTGTAATATGTAAAATGCTATATCAGTTACTTACGACGTGTAACTCACGAGCCATTGATTGACTTTCTCTTCCCTTTTTATCCTTTACCACGAGAAGCGTTGTATTCATTCGTTGTTGATCTGTAGTTTCGTAAAAGTTTAGATGGATTTGTGCCAAAAACAACCTAAGCTTAATTTCAGTAAGGAAAATAGCCGCGAGCTGTTTAGGGATAGGTAAGGATATTCTCAACAAAAATAATCGGTAATGACAACGTTGGTTTTTAACATCCAACTTTTAACGAAAGATAACAGGATCGAGCATATTCTCTTGAAAATTTTTAAATATGTCAAGTACGTAGTATGCGCCAGAAAATATTTTAATAACTCGTCCGAAATTGTCGTAATAAGGGCGCCTGGCAAGCACGCAATTGAGTTCATTTAGAGGACAGAACTATTTTAAACTTTCGTATACATAATTTTAAAATATCACTGTATAAACTTTGTATTCAAATGAAGATGCAAATAAGCTAAAATATAATGATTTTTAGCCTAAAAATATTACGGTCACCGTTCTGTGGTGCAGTCGACTTGCATGGTTCGATTCCCGGTGCTTGCTAATTAAATTTAGGAAAACCTAGAGTCTAGGTTTTCATTCTAGGTCCTAGAACATTTTCTACCTTGTTGAGGACTCTGTCTGTGACGCTGCTTTTTATTTTCCCACCAAATTTTGTGGAATCAGACTAGCAACAAAGTGAACAGGACGAACTCTACTATCCCCAGACTCCTTCCAAAGATCATAAACGGCGGCATAGCTGGCATCATCGGCGTGTCCGTGGTGTTCCCACTCGACCTCGTCAAGACCCGACTGCAGAACCAGACCATTGGACCTAATGGCGAGAAACAGTACAAGAGCATGTAAGTTTAGTTTAGTAACTCCTCGTCTCGTATGTATGGAACTAGCAAAGTTATACGCTGTGAAGTAAATTATTAAAATAAGCACAAGATATCATCATCATCATCATCACAACCGCAAGACTCCTCCAGAGATTGCAATTAGTGCATTGATTTGCCGTAATCGCAGGCGTGTTGTACGTATACTTAGTTTTTTAACGAAGGACTCTACTGCCCATTCTTTGGGTATTCCTTTATATATAAATCGTATTAAAATATCAACAACATCAATGTGGCTTATATGACGCTTTTTTAGTGGTAACGCCCCATATAATAATAATCAATATATATGAAACTCTTCCGTTACTGACTGACTGACTGACTGACAGACAACGCAGAGCCCAAACTACTGGGCGTAGCGGGCTGAAATTTTGCATGGAGGTTCCTTAGGGAGTGTAGGTGAGCACTAAGAAAGGATTTCCCGAAACTCCCATAGGAACGGGAAAAAACAGTATTTTTGTGTTTATGAGAAATCTGCGCGAGTGAAACCGCGGGGCAGCCTCTAGTAATAATAATAATATTAACCGGTCCATTAAACAGTTCACCCTCATAAACCATTTCTTGTCATCCATTTTACAATAGTTCCTATCACCTTCTGGGTGCCGCCTCTGGGTGCATGATCAATTTGTGCATTTAGCGGCGGTGCCTGGTTGTTTATCCATATACAATATAGCAAAACTCTCGAAAGGGCCTCTACGAGTTGGATTCGTCCCCTCGCATGCCTCTCAAAGGACCGGGCTCCATCCCGTGATACCGAAGAGTATTGAGAATCATAATAATAATAATAATAACGCATCACACACAGAGCCCCTAACTAGGAAGAACCTGTATCTAGGGTGCCCGAAACACACACAGAGACGAACATCACACCCAGACCGGAAACAAACATCGATATTCATCATATCAATATTCGCCCCGCCCGGAAATCGAACCCGAGTGCACACGCTTACTCAGTCCACATCACTGCCAACTGAGCCACGGAGCAGTCAAAAAAAGGTTCTAGTGTTTAGATTAGAAATAACGTGATTTAATAAGTGCTGGTATCGCTCATCGGCGATTTTATTTCCTTATCATTGCATGACTTTATCATTTCTTAGCAACTACAAACTTGATACGGTTTCAAATCGAACCTCAACTCTAATTCGCGAAACCTTTCTTTTACTGACGTCATACTCGTATCGCTCGGTGGCAAATGACAATCGCCGTTTGAAATTGCTTTTGTCAATTGAACTATCCAATCATCCATTTAGCGTTGATGGCAAATATGATAGCTGAAATTGCTGTAAGATCTGATTTTTTATTTTTTATTGGAGCTCACAGCTTCGCCTGCGCTAATTTTATATTCCCGTTTAATTTGGCATGTAGGAATTCATTTTAAATTTCATATTTACCTATTTCCCGCGGCTCGATCAATGCTCATTTTTCCAGTTACCGCGAGGTAATTTTGGGAATTCCATTCTAAGTGCACTTCTGCAAATTCATCGCACCTCTACAATCTACAACCCTAAAGATACTACATTCTTAATTTAAAGTCTCTATCACAAGCCTTTTAGGATTTACGTTGTCTGTCAATCCGGGAGACAGTCAGTAACGATTTACGTTGTCTGTCAATCCGGGAGACAGTCAGTAACGGAAGTTTTATTTAAGGTATCTAACTGTACACTAAAATATAAATTGTAGAGCCCATCAGGGTCGACAATTACTGGTCTGTAAGTGTAAGTAAGGGAAACAATAAATATTGAATACTTATCTACTTTTTCTCGTAGGCTCGACTGCTTCAAAAAGACCTACGCAGCGGAGGGTTACTTCGGCATGTACCGAGGGTCCGCGGTGAACATCATCCTCATCACGCCGGAGAAAGCCATCAAGCTGGCCGCCAACGACATGTTCCGCTTCTACTTGACCAAGCCTGATGGGTGAGACAACATTTTCACGTATAGCGAGAGCATCTTGGTTGAAGGGCATATAGCAAAGCAAGTATCTAACCTACATTATGATAGATTTTACGTCTATGATAATTAGGCTTTTAGTTCTGGGGCAAAACACTTTTTTTTTAATTTCAATAATAATCAGAAACGCAGATGGATCTAAGAAAGTTGGTCATCATTTTACAATTAACAACTGCAGATTTGTACCTATAATAACAATTCTCTCAAATAAGATAGTCGCAAATTTATCTAGAGTTTTTATCTATCTATGCAAAGACTGAAATACATTATCTACTACTACTAAAGTCATTTCATTCTGTAAGTAGGTATTATAAATCTTAAATTATGATAAGTATAATTGGATTAACTATTTATGATCCATTGTAGCCTTTGCGAGTTGAGAAATAAAAAGATAACAAAGTACCTATTTACTTAACCTACGACCCCGATTGTTTGATTACCTCACGGTTAGGCGAATTGTTGCTGTTAATAAATGTTACTTTCTTTCTTATCGTGCTGGTTGTGTTTATTACGTACGAGCTGTCCCGGAAAACTTCGTACCGCGTCTTACAATTTTATATGGAAACATTAAATTGTTGTTTTTGCTAACTTCCCTTCCATTTTTCCAAATTTTTTCATCTTTTAAACCTTACCTGGACTACGACAAACATTTCAAGACCAACATCAGCTCCAACCCACCCTTCCGTTCTCGAGTTTTAGCTAGACTAACGAACCACGATTCATTTTTATATAGAGGAAGATGATTACATGTAGTAAAGTGCGTGCCAAATATAAGTCTGCGTGCCGAAAAATATGAACCAATTAAGTAATCAGCTATTTGTTTCGAATGGCGAGTGAAGTACGTATACAATGGCGCCACCAGTCGCGCGCATACTAATCTGGCACGTACTCTAGTATTGAATTTGGCATGGTGATAAAATCACACTTTTCATGAATGAGTCAGCCATAGTGACAGATTGTTTAGCAACCAGCAGCAAGGAACTTGGCAAGCGTTTTAAATTGTGTATTGTTGGCAGCTCTCTGCCGATATTCCGGCAAATGATCGCGGGCGGGTCCGCCGGCGCGTGCCAGATCGTCATCACCACACCTATGGAGCTATTGAAAATTCAGATGCAGGACGCCGGCAGAGTCGCCGCACAGGCCAAAGCAGGTATGTATATGTTATGTATCCTGTAGTCTGTAGACGAAAAAACCATTGGGCTTGATACTGCCTCTGTTACTGGCACTGCACCGATGTCGCCCGAAAAAGAGATAAAGCGACGAGCTGGAGCTGAGAGCAGTAGACAAAAACTGATTTCAGACTGCGCAAGAATGCGATGAGTGGTAGGGTTCTCTCCCCCCCTTTGCCCAGCAGTAGGACAGCACAGGCTTATAATAATAATAATAATAATTAAAGAAAATGTATGTTCCTATTTAACGTTGTTGTTTATGCCACTTATAGAAAAACCTGGTGTAATAATTTTCTCGTAAATGGCTAAGGTCTGTGCCCTGCGACATGTTACAGACATTGTAGACTGAGAAATGAGCCCACAGTCGGTTCATGTGGAGTGGAGGCCTGGATCGCGTTGGAACGTTCAGTGTGGATGTGGATGCGGCTTTTCAGAATATTTTTTTTTTTCCCAGAGGGTCGCACAATAGAGCGCGTGACGGCGATGCAGCTGACGCGGCGGCTGCTGGCGGAGCGCGGCATCTTCGGACTGTACAAGGGCATCACGGCGACCGCGGCGCGCGACGTCTCCTTCAGCATCGTCTACTTCCCGCTCTTCGCCACGCTCAACGACCTCGGGCCCAGGGAGACTCCTGGCGGACCGCCGCCTTTCTGGTAAGGTCTCCTTCGTTTACACTATTGGTTGATGTATCTCTTTTTGCCAGGTTGTAAGACCTTGGGTCAAGGGAGAGCCCTGGCGGACAGCCGCCTTTCTGGTAATATCTTCGTTCACAGCTGCAACTCTGTTTGCAACGCTCAAATTACCCCGGCGCATTCGTGGGGTTGGAAACTTATGAATATAGCCAGACAAAAGTAGACTTTTGAAGTGTGTACAAGGGCATCACGGCTACGGCGGCACGAGATGATTCCTTCAGCATAGTCTACTTCCCGCTCTTCGCCACGCTCAATGACCTCGGGCCCAGGGAGACTCCGGGACTTTGTTACCAACAATCAGCTACTTACTGAAAATCTTTAAAGGCTCGGCGCCAGTAGGGTTTGCCACTCTTGATTTGGTACATGTAGTCGTATAAACGGTGACTTTATTGACGTCTTTGTGCATGTAACCATTTAATATTAGGTAATATTCAGATAGGAATTTTCAATAACCCAAATATTGGCACCCCCCTGTATTTTATCCGTCAATGTTCGATAACTTGACTTTGTTTTAAGTAAGAACTTAAATTTAATTTGTATTTTTGCCTAAATAAAATAATACTACGAACTTGTTGATAGAGTTGTTTATTGGGAACTGACATACGTTGTCACATGACATAATTTTGAAAGCAGGGTGACAAGCAGACAACGCATAGACAAAACTACTGTATATAGCAAAAAGGTAAGTAATTGCACGAACAGTCAATAAACATTGTGTTTTTTGTTAATGATGTAAAATTCAAAGATTCCTTATTTTCAGCCACTAAATGGTACCATGACCACAGATTAGAGAATAGTGTTACAATAATTAGAAGGGTGGCAATGATTGGGTAGTTTACCTTATTATTATTTTTATTATTTAAACTAATCAACTTAATTATATGACAAATATGTATGTCGTTTTAATACTGTAAAATGCCAAGAATCCGTTTATTCAGCCTCTAAATAGACCATGGCAAAAATAAGACTTGCCTTTTTTTTAAGGCGGGGAAACTTTTTAACGAGTAACCTGGGACCCCGGGGGATTCGCAAGGTTATGTGGGGTTTGCTTTGCACCCACTAAATTCCGCTGTGTCCATCTCGGCTGTTAGCAAGGCGGTCACGGTTGATCTTTCGATCGTTATGTTCACTCCTGTGTGCCTTACCCTATGTTCTAAATGACTTGAACAATGATGATGATGAGCACGTGCTGTGTGTCAGGTGGTCGTTCCTGTCGGGCTGCGCGTCGGGCTCGGCGGCGGCGCTGGCGGTCAACCCCATGGACGTGGTGAAGACGCGCATGCAGACGCTCACCAAGGGCAGCGGCGAGCGCCAGTACACCTCCATACTGGACTGTGTCACGTCAGTTCTTGCTTATTACTACTTACTATATGTCACCGGAAATAACAAGAACCGTAAATTTTATAGAAAATTAATAGCGTAAAAAAATAAGTAACCAATAACCAAACGCCATGTATAACGAATTGAAATTTACCACAGAGATACGAAAGTTTTATGGTAGCCATGACCAAAATGTTTTATTTTAGTAGAGTGAAATAGGGAACCCCCTACTAGGTAGGTACCGATAATACAAGATTACTTTTTATCCCATAATAGCATATTATATCTGTCACCTTTATAGTGCAAAGATTAAAAAAAAACAGAAAAATTTCCAGTGTGTTCACTTTTTAATTTCTATTATTTTGTGCCACACTGTTTTAATAAGTCAATCGTGATGAGATAAAAACGTAAAGAAATATTCAGTGGGTAGAAACATTGTGTTATTTTGAGAAACAGACGCAATCCAAAAAAACATGAAAATTTTCACGATACGCCAAATTTTGATACTTTCTGAACTGTCTGATGTCCAGTACCACGAAACACGCGGCGACAATCGACTTTATTGCATTTGAGAAATATATTATGGATACAGATACATAGGTACTTATGGTTTGCTATCGCATTGTAACTCAGTATCGGTAGAAATGTTTACGTTTTTTATCTAGTCTTGGTGGCCTTGCCATAGGTACATAAATCCTTCTCTTTGATCCAAATAATAAATGTCTAGTTTCATGTACCTAAAAATTAACTAATATTAATATTACAGGCAAACATTGAAGCACGAAGGACCGACAGCGTTCTTCAAGGGCGGCGCGTGCCGTATGATTGTCATCGCTCCGCTGTTCGGTATCGCACAAACTATCTACTACATCGGCCTGGCTGAACGGTTTCTGGGCATCAAGTGAAGAGACGTGAGTCGTACTCTAACTCATAGACCAATTCTACTTAGAATTTTATGTTTCACCGAAATCTCCGTGAGTCCGCCGTCAGGCCGTAAGGCCGTCGATTCTGACGTTTTATTGATGTTCGAAATTTTTATCGCCCTCACCAAGTTTTTGGCTAGCATCGGGCGAGTTTCCGCGTTTTGCGAGCCGTTTTATCGCTTTATTGCTAGGCGATACTGTGGTAGTGCGATTAACAATTTCTGAATCTCAATTAGAAAAAGTGCTACTTTATGGTTGCATTAGTTCCCTCGTTTTCGATAATATTTTTTTGGAATTACGGTGTATCTCTGTTATTTTTATTTTGTACCGATTTAATACTTTTATCAAATGTGTTTTTCTCGAATTCAATTGTGTCGAGTTAAACATTGAATTGCAGTTTTTAAATAATTTCTGCATCAACCTATTAGTTAGTTAAATTTATTTAATTACAAAATTCTCTTAATTTATTAGATAATTTAGTGAATATATTTATTTTTATTTATTTGACATGATTTACAAATAATAATTAAATGTATCATGCGCCCACATTGATCGTTAATGTAAGTTGAAACGCATTTTATACGCTTGTTAAATTCATGATTTTTTAAAGCTTTTACATTTATTGTGCATGTTTCGTTTCACCAAGCTGAAATTAACTATCTCTTTATAAAAGTTAAAATCTGTCTCTTTGTGAACCGCAACAGCATTGTCATTGCTACCTCGCTACTCGGTTTTAATTTTTGTTGCATTTCGTAGTTGTTCGAACACGTACTTTTATTCAAACTTGTTGATGATAATACTAATTTAACTCGCGTGCAATAATATATTATATTATTGCACGCGAGTTAAATTAGTATTTACTTACTTAGTTATTTTTTTTTATTAACATAACATTCTTTTAGAGCTGTGTAAAAGTGAGAACGCTTGCGTGATATTATTTTTATCAAAACTTTTGTAAATTTAATGTTGATGTTGCCATTTATTTACAGTTAGATTGTTTTTGTTTTAGTTTAGAAAGAGTAAGAACTAATAACCTTTAACATATCGAGTTAAACATTTAACAATCTCATTGCCCTTGAAAATAAATGTTTTATAAATTACTAGAGGCTGCCCCGCGGTTTCACTCGCGCAGATTTCTCATAAACACTAAAATCCCGTTTTTTCCCGTTCCCATAGGAATTTCGGGAAATCCTTTCTTAGTGCTCACCTACACTCCCTAAGGAACCTACATGCAAAATTTCAGCCCGCTACGCCCAGTAGTTTCGGCTCTGCGTTGTCTGTCAGTCAGTCAGTCAGTCAGTCAGTAACGGAAGAGTTTTATATATATTGATGAGTAATATAATAAGTATGTTTTAAAACTTTTTTAAATTTATACCAATAGCACTTGATCGATATTAAGATGTTATAATTCAGTACGGTTCTAGGACCGCCTATGCCTATACTTACACCTTCAATAGGGCCAAAATGTCAAGAAGGTATTCTAAAAAATATGACAATAATTTAAACATTCGAAATTAGATGAGACGCTGAAAGCATAGTGAGTAATTTAAAAAATTGAGTTTGTTTTTTATTATCTATGTATTTTAATATTTTTGCATCTTCTTTATTGTTGTCACCACTGGGGTCACCGGACCGAAGCCTGGGGATTTTAAACATTTTTTCAAAAATATACACCAAGCACCCTCAAACCTTTAACTCTGATATTCCATGTCTTCAATACAAAATGTATTTTTTGCGATTTTAATGTATTGTACAATGAAATAGATACAAACTAAAGTCATTATCCTAGTTTAGCATGATAAGTATTTATATCTTATTTTTAATGTTATTCAATGTATTTCTTCCATTTATTTACGACTAGCCAGTGATGACAGTTTAAATAATAAAAAAAAAATGGATTAAAAGGGTTGTCGTTTCCCATTGTAGGCAAAATGCTTGCTTTTTAAACATTATTTATTGAAAAAATTGTATTAATGCTATTATTAGGAATTTGTATTTTTAAGCTTGCAACATAGTACGTTTTAATTAAATTGTTTACGCGGTTTCGTAAAATTATATGAAATGAAACTTGTGTAACAGCAAATTAATCTAAGTGGTGCAAGCCCAAGTTATAGGTGTATTTACCTACTTCTGACATATTTATATACTTACCAATGTCTAAATGTTGATGTTAATGACAATAACAATGTTGTTTAAGTACCTACATGTTAAAAGTGTGTGTCAATTAAATAATTAATAGTTTTAAAACTATTTATTCTAACAGCTAATGACTCGAAACAATTATTAAACAAAAGTACTTCAGAATACAGGACGTGAATTAAAGCACGCTAGATGTAACAAAAGATTAAATTAAATTTATAAGAAATCCAATAAAATCTCATAAAGCATAGAGACAGCTGTAATCTGAAGGACTCATAAAAATAAATGACAAGGAATGTAATGTGTAGATTAGTAATGGTTTGTCATCTTATCCTGTTCTAAACTGTTTCGATGTTTGTAAAACGTGTAATTAACTAGGCACCTAACGCATTCCAATGTGTATAAGAGCGATGGAACTAAATTATGACGCTTTGTTAAAAACATAGATGGAAAAATATAGTAAAAATGAAAATGATCAAAATGTTGTATTTTTTTTCTATAGGTAGGTATACCATTCTCGTGTTTGAAAATTCGAGGAAAATTCGCTAGACGCATGGGTGCCGCAACCCTTTCCTCGTAAAATGCATGCCAGGTAAGTCTGCGCGCGGAAAAATATGAAACAATTAAGAAACTGGCAGTCAAATAGCAATTTGTTATGAGTCTTGGGAGAAGTATCAAGTACGTATACAGTGGCGCCCCTAGTCGCGCGACACATCAATGATTTGATTCTAGTATATAGTAAGCGACAAAACGTTTTTTTTTTTTTTTCACGTTTAAAACATTGCTGGACAAAAGTGAGTTGCGGTGTTCTACTGACGCGCTACTAATCTCGACTAGAAAATAAAATTTATGACTAATTATCCTAGTTACCTTTGAGTTACCATAGGTAGGACAGCACATCACTAGTAGGTATACATACTCAGGGGTATCGTTATACTTAAAATTGTACTAACCGATGTTTTTGGCAAATAAATAAATAATAATACCTATTAATATAACTTTGAAAAGTCCCACGATACCCTCATGGGTATCGTGGGTCCGACACCGACATGAATTTTTCTATGCTACTGATACTATGAGTCTGATACTTGGCTACTTATGTAGCGTTTCCCCACCTAACTGAGATACCGGGTGTTTCTGAAAAGGCGGTAATATATCAAAGAGAGTTTCTGCTAACCATACCTAACAACTTTCCCAGAGCAACATGGGTCGTAATCTCAAAACAAAAATCAGCTGTCCCGGCCACATACTATAGGGCGCGGCCACCAGCTCCGATTAGTTTGATTTTAAGGCAACTAATGCTACAGAATTACTACTATTTAGTACTTAAAGGAAAAAATAAGTACTAGAGTACTTTTCGAGTTATTAGAGGTTTTTGGTGGCCGCGTTGGGAAGGATGCTTTGCAACGCGGCCACCTTTAGATTGAGCCAAAATAGCAGCAAATATAAAATTTATGAATTAGAAATAAATCTACCTAAAAACTACTTCACAATAAACAAACTTTTGTTTCCCTGAATCTAGGAGAAACTAAAAATTAAGTAAATCCAAGTTTTACCGCGCGGCTTTGAGGTTATTTCCAGGAATCTCGTAAATACGCGTCATTATAAGATGAGAATTCTATGGAGTATACTACAGTATGTCTACTATTTAGTACTTAATGGAAAAAAATACTACTAGAGTACTTTTCGAGTTATAAGAGGTTTTGGTTACTCGGATGTGCATCATTACCATCCAAGTTTTCACAGCCAATTTTTTGTACAACATGGTTTTTTGTGTTATAACTAAAAACTTGGACAGTAAAAACCATGTCGTGCAAAACCTTCCGGACTCAACATAGGCAATTTTTATGCGTATAGACTCAATTTAAAATACATCGTTCTGGTTGGTCGGTGCTTAATTTATGTCGTGTGTCGGTGTTTAGTTTTTGCCGTACAGATTTTGCACAACATGGTTTTTACCAGCCAAGTTTTTAGTGACTGACACGAAAAACCCTGTCGTACAAAACTTGAATGGTAGGTAACGATGCACACCCGAGTAAAGTAACCCATAATTTAGTAAAAACTTTTGGATTAACTTAATTTTCAGTTTCTTCGAGATTCAGGAAAACAAAAGATTTTTGGGGGTGTGGATGATGAGACTGCTGTGTATTCTCCCACGGTTAATGAATATATACACGATGAATTATGTACAGAAGAATTATATTTACACGATAGGGAAAAGTACAGCTGAAAATCTCCACACACAATATTTACAATAGAAGGCGGAAAGAAAACTTTATACAAACACAAAAACTGAAATGAAATTAATAAACGAAATATAAAACTGAATTGCGACTTTAGTCAAGCAGAGGTAGGCGAGAAGAGAATTGAATCTTCGTCGCTGCGCTGTAATCTCGGCGCAGAGTAGCTCGACGCGCATGCGCGGCGCTGCACCGAAGACCATGGCCGCTGGTTGCGTTGCCATGGTGACTGCGCATTGTTATTACAAATTTCCTAAGGAAATGGAGCTCACGCTTCCATTGCACTGATGTAGGCAGTGTCAATGGAAACGGAGATATATACGTAAAATACTTAGATAGATAGATATGATAAATATTGTGTATGAGAATATTATAAATAAATATAATAGCAGTGGTGGTCGCCACAGATTTCCCGGCTTACTTCGTTACGCCATAGAATATAAGATACTACAAAAGACTTGGCTCTATAGACTATGTTTTTTTGACTGCCCAGAATGGCCGAATAAAAAACAAACAACAACAACAAACAACCTGTCAAAATATGTAAACAACAGAAAAAATATTGCACCTTGGGTTACATTATTTGAGTTTAGGTAAGGATCCCTAATTTTTTTGAAAATGTAATAAAGCCTATGACACCCGGGGTTAATGTAGCTTCCTACCAGTGAAAGAATTTTTCAAATCGTTTCAGTATTTTCTGAGCCTATTCGTTACAAACAAACAAACAAACAAATCTTTCCTCTTTATAATACTGGTATAGACTACTCCCTTCAAATAGGCGGGTTTATTAAACCTTTAACAACCAGCGAGACAAAGTGCACAAATACCACTATAGTTCCCTATAGTCACGTAACCACGCACTCGTGCTGCTGAAGCTCAAGTGGTTGTGATGTGGGTGGACAATGAGCATGGAGAAAATTCAGTAAGTATAGCATATATGCTTGTGAAAGTGATCATTGGATGCAATTATTTTGCTAGTTCTGTATGGACTATTGTCTATATTATTTCCAGAAGGTTTTGCAGGACATAGTTTTTACTGTCCAAGTTTTTAGTGGTAGGTAATACGAAAGACTGTGTCGTGAACATATTCTCATACGTAGAAGTTTTTGCAGTACAGATTTTGCACGACATGGTTTTTACCAGCCAAGTTTTTAGTGACTGACACGAAAAACCCTGTCGTACAAAACTTGGATGGGAGGTAACGATGCACAGCCGAGTAACCCTTAACTTAGTAAAAACTTGGATTTACTTAATTTTCCGTTTCTTCGAGATTCAGGGAAAAAAAAGTTTATATATTGCGAAGTACTATTTTCGTAGATTTATTTCTAATTCATACATTTAATATTTGCTGCTATTTTCGCTCAATCTGAAGGTGGCCACGTTGGGAAGGATGCTTTGCAACGCGGCCACCAAAAACCTCTTATAACTCGAAAAGTACTCTAGTAGTATTTTTTTCCATTAAGTACTAAATAGTAGACATACTGTAGTATACTCCATAGAATTCTCATCTTATAATGACGCGTATTTACGAGATTCCTGGAAATAACCTCAAAGCCGCGCGGTAAAACTTGGATTTACTTAATTTTTAGTTTCTCCTAGATTCAGGGAAACAAAAGTTTGTTTATTGTGAAGTAGTTTTTAGGTAGATTTATTTCTAATTCATAAATTTTATATTTGCTGCTATTTTGGCTCAATCTAAAGGTGGCCGCGTTGCAAAGCATCCTTCCCAACGCGGCCACCAAAAACCTCTAATAACTCGAAAAGTACTCTAGTACTTATTTTTTCCTTTAAGTACTAAATAGTAGTAATTCTGTAGCATTAGTTGCCTTAAAATCAAACTAATCGGAGCTGGTGGCCGCGCCCTATAGTATCTGGCGCTGTCCCGTACATTGACCCCGCCAGCTCATCGAACCAATGTATGGAACAACTTTTTTTTTTTTGAGATTTCGACCTATGTTGATTTGAGAAAGTTGTAGGTCAATGAGGTAAACAAACACTATGTGAAGCGATTTTATATACTTGTGAATGTCTATAGAAAGCAAAAATAAATCTTATGTAAATAATTTGTAAGATTAGTTCTGCTGCGGGAAGGTTTGGGCCTGGCCTCGCTTCAAATGAGGGGTCCTCGTGAGGACCTCATTTAGCCAAATGAGGTCCTCACGAAAAACTGTCAAAAACGAAACACCCCTCCATTCTCTCCAATAGATGGCGATTTAACAGGAAATAAATTTTCACGTGAGGTCGGTGGTCGGTTGCTATGCAACCGACAACCTAAGCCGACAACTCGACAACCTCCCGACAACACTATTAAAAACAAATGAATGATTGAATCAATTTCAGACAAGTCAATGTATCCTCAGTTCAATCAATCGATCGACAAACGACGCCGAGTAGCTGCGATTTGTTTGTGTATTTTTTGCTATTTCCAAAATTAATAGAAATAATCGTGTATGTGGCTCTCAACTTAAAACTTCGGTAACAACTGCTTTGTGAAAATGACTAACTTAAGTCCTAAAAAAGACGGGTCTCCAAATGCTGATTTCTTTCAATCGCCGGAATGCTTGGCTCAATTTGACCAGATCCGCGTCTGGTTACAGAAGAATAGCAAGAAAGTAAGTAAATCTAATTATTAACAACTAAATTACATGATCATTATTAGTCTATACACAAAAAAAAGTATTATAAAGAAGTACATAAAACATTTAAAAAATGCAAATCCGAGGTTATGCTCTAGATAGAATGCGCGACCAACCGACCGACTTGCTTTCTTGAACTTGTGAACCTACATCATTTTGCGTTCCAAAGTTCCTTTCCTCTTTAAGTCATCCTTTTTAGTTCTTAAATAGTTGTTAGGGTGCTTAAAAAACTGGAAAACTGGCTGAGCCAACCTACCAGCTAGCACTTATTAGTTCAGGTTATGCACTGCTAATCAATTCAGGTAGTTGTCACACATCTATGGTATATCATATCTGATTCATTAACTTTGGCATTTTTTCCAGCATGTACAAACGGATCCACCGACAAAGGAAGGCCTCGCGCAGCTGGTTATCCAGCTCATGCAGTACCAAGAAAGCAAACTTGGCAAGAATGCCTCTGACCCACCCTTCCTGAGGCTTCCAGTAAGTTTTTTAGTATTTTGTTTATGGAGATTAAGAAAGGAACAAAAATTTATGGTGTTGTGTCTTGGAAATGCCTATTTATGCTGCTACAGCTGCATACTTTGTTTGCATCTTAATTTGTTCTACTAAACCCTCTTTTATGCAGCAGTCCAGTATAATATGTTACGCGTACAGCATTCATGCAGTCAGTACATAGTATTATGGAATTATCAGGGAGCAAAGAACTACTGACTGCATGAATGACCATTGTGTGTGTGTGATTACACTGCGAGCATTTGCTCAGTACCCAGCTTAAAAGGAAACCTTAGCATCATAAAATACTAGTTTGGAAATAAAAAAAACAACATGCAAGTCTTTATTTAAATAAGTAAATTAGTCTACAATCACACTTATTAATAACTAGAGGCTGCCCCGCGGTTTTTCCCGCGCACATTTCTCATAAACACAAAATTCCCGTTTTTTTCCGTTCCCGTGGGAATTTCGGGAAATCCCTTCTTAGTGCTCACCTACACTCCCTAAGGAACCTACATGCAAAATTTCAGCCCGCTACGCCCAGTAGTTTCGGCTCTGCGTTGTCTGTCAGTCAGTCAGTCAGTCAGTCAGTCAGTCAGTAACGGAAGAGTTTTATATATATTGATTAGCAGCATCTTCAAACACAAACTGGTTCTCAGGCAGCCCCTCAGAGCCTGTTCCTTCTATAGCAAACAGGGAACCAGCCTCGGGCTGCCCGGCAAGCTCTGCGGAACTGAGTCCTCGTTTACTGGTTGTCACATACAGAGAGGTTAGGGTAGGGCCGCCCCACTGCACTGAGGTCACTTTAGTGGCTGGTAGTGTATGCTGTTCTAAGAGTTTGCCTGACCGCGAATCCACTTTTATTACCTGTGAAAATAAAGGTGATAATGACTAATATGCATGACCATAGTGGTTTAGTTGGATGTGATATTGACTGTACATATGGTCTGGGTTCAATTTCTAGCAGGGGATCAAATTGTTATGTTGTTATTTTCCTAGATGTGGTTGATTTTGTATGTGTTTGTACATGTTTCAGGCACCCAAGATACAGGTTACATAGTTAAGGGCTCAAGTGTGATGATTTATTATGTTTTGAATAGTAATTATCTTTATTTGTTACCTTATTTAAGATACAATGTAAAAAAAAAATGATATTATAACACTATTTAAAAAAAAAAGGAGAAATCTACCTTCCCTCCATTGTAGCAAGCTATCCACAGATGGCCATCTTTGTCAATGGTCATGCCATCAGGCACCCCGGTCACATTGTTGTCCTGGAAACTGAACAAGGTTCTTCTGTTCCCTTTAACAAAAATTTAAATCCATCTAAGTTTGTTATTTAAACATCTGTTTGCTTAAAAGTAACTTGTTCAATTCTAGTCATGTTGAAAAAGTATTAATTTAGGTTGTTGAAGTAATCAAGATGCAATAAATGTAAAACCACTTCCTCACATTTAGATACATTAGTAATCAAGGACACTTATATGTTATGTAGATAAAGGAAGTTTTACTAACTTAAGCCCGCGGTGTCGAGGTCGAAGTCAAACACGTCAATGTTCTTGGTGGGAGAGTCGATGTAGAACATGTACTTGCTGTCTGCTGTCCACGCCAGGCCGTTAGATACGCTTACTGGCCGCAGCTGCAAATCAAATTAAATAATTAAGTTGTACCCCCAAAGATACCCACTGACCTAAATATCAAATGCACGCAAAATCAACTAAATCGGCCCGGCCGTTCTCGAGTTTAGACCTAAATATCAAATACACGTACATTTCATTCACCCATCATAAGGAATAGGAACTAGAAATGTGACATTAGGCAATAGGTGGGTCTTTCTTTGAAAGTGTGTCGGTAAACTTAGACGTGTGCCTATTGAGAAGCTCTCTTATTGTAATGCCTTATGATTATACTAATAATAATAATGTTCCTTTATTATAAAGTACGTACTAAATAAAGTATACCTTGACCGTTGGATTCAGGTAGTTGCGACTTGTGATCAGATAGAGCGAGCCTTGATCCGCGTCGACGTTCTCTTTCACTTCCTCACCCATTGTGCCTAGAATAATAATAAAAAGGATATTGTGAGAAAACGATGATGCGTGTGAAAACTCAGAATCTGGTAAGGTTTTCATTGGACCATTCCAATGAAAACCTTACCAGATGGAGATGTTAAAAAGCCGCTAGATAATGAAAATAAAAATTACTGTGCTGGTAACAATAATGCAAGAAATAAATTTGTGGTTTGGAATGCCACCAAAAACTTTTATCAGGACCTACAAATAGTCACTTGCTCTATGTACATATTACAGTAGCGCGTAATAACCTGTGAAGAATGGCTTTTTAAAGTCATGAACTAAGAATTATTCATCAATACAATTAATAGACGCCACAAAGAAAAACAAGCGATTTCATGGAAGGAAATGCCAAAAAGTAATACTGGCTTTAAAATAAAAAAGCCATCAAGTAACACGTAGCAACTAACCAAGCCACAGGCGTCCCCTAGCGTCGGCTTTCCCGTCATTGCACCTGTTATCAGGCAAGCCGAGGTCTATAGCAGTCAGCAGCCGCATGTTGCCGTCCCCCGCCGGGGCGTCCCAGGGGAACACGAAGAGCTCGGTGCGCGCGCAGGTCACCACCATGCCGGGGTAGTCGCGGATTGTCACTACTGGGGTCACCGGCCCGAACCCTGGGGATTTTAATTTTTTTTTATATAAAAATATATTTTCTAAATTTTTGATGGAGGAGAAATAACAACTAGACCGAATTCTAACATTCTTTTACAATTAAATCCGAAATTATCCCTGAAACATAGACTACAGAATATTCTCAATAACAGGAGGCTTTAATTAATAATATTGTGTTTACTTATATTGTAAGGCGGCACGAAGTTCGCCGTGTCAGCTAGACTATATATACTTATTGTATTCATACTACGAGTAATATTGCTTGCAATAAAGTTTATTCTAATATTATAACTCCTACCAATCTCTCTAGAAGTAACGTTGTTAGTGGCAGGGTCCAGGCGAAATATTTTCTGGTCGCTTATGTCGACGTAGTAGAGCGCTTGCTCCGCCACCGACCAGTGCGGGCCCTCTAGGTGCTCTCCACCGCGCCAAACCTTAAATTTGTTATAAATTATTAATCATAACACTTAGGCTGCATCTAGGTAGACCCGTGTCTAGGGAACTCGAAACACATACAAATACACACAATTACACCTAGACCTCCAATTACACCTCCGGTAATCAAACCCGGACCTCCTGAGTTCACAAAGGTTCACATCCAATTTATTCACAGTGGTCTTGTGGTGGATGGATTAATGAAGACTAAATCGAGAAGTTCCCATTAAAATGTAACAAACACGTTACACATTAGCTATTATTATATTAGGTTAATGTAATACAGAAGTACAGACATTTCTTATAATAGGCGATCTCGACGATGACCCACCGCAGGTCATCACAAAAGTGCACATCAACAATAATAAGTATTTCATAGTATCACACTAAGGGTTATGAAGATTTAATAAAAAATAAAAATTTGAACTTGGACACGATCACTCTTTGGCACGGTAGGTCGGTAACTAAAGCACTTGGGCAACTTGTGAATGTATCTCGCTAATTATTACATAACTTGATCCGCTGCGGTAGTAAAGAAGTAAAGTGCGTTTAATAAAAATAATAAAGTCATTTTATGTTTTATCGAACTATGTGGGAGCTTTTTAAAAGGTGAAATGAAACAACGATTTCAAAAACGATTTAAACCGACTTTTTTGCGATGTAAATTATCCTGTAAATAAAGGCTTGCGGAGAAAAATAAAGGAAACAAAACAATAATAATGTTATTCCAGGGCCAATTGGTATAAATATAATAATTATTCGCAAAAAAAAAACTCAAACTCAAAGTGTGGGTTATTAATTAAGCATTCAGTTATTTTGCTAACACATGTACGGCCAAGGACAAACACATTGTTTCCCTGTGAAGAAATGAGTTTATCATTAGGTAGTGCACTGCATCCGACATCTAATTACGTTAAAAAAATATATACATATAATAGTCGACCCGGCGAACTTCGTAACGCCTTACCTATTACTATGTTGTGCATAAATTATACACATAAACACCTTCCTCTTGAATCACTCTATCATTAAAAAAAATAAACGCATCAAAATCCGTTGCATAGTTTTAAAGATAATATAAGCATTCATAGGGACAGACGCGGGAACGCAGGCGACTTTGTTTTATACTTTGTATTGATATCTGTCGTTTTAATTGTCTTTTGTTTTACGAAACATTGAGACCACCTCCTATATTGTTGTACAATCACGAAGACCACCTATGAACAGATTTTAATATCAATATTGATACAGATCTAACTTTATAGTAGTTATCACTAAATTCTCTTATATTTTCACTACCAATTTATCTTAAAAACTTTTCAGATAAATATTTTGAGAAAATAAAGTAGATATAAAAAAAACATTGCTTTATCTCTACATACACTAAAGTACCTTCATATTATCTCGATGCACAAAAGAAGCCAAATCCTAAAAACGAAATCCTAAAAACGAAAATTTCCCATTTAAACTTTAAATTTAAACAATAATTTCTTGGTTCAGAATAACAGTCTGATATTACCTATTCACATAATAATTATTTTAACTTATATCGATATCGATGAAAGATCGAACTTGAATCATGCGTTAGTCAATTGTATTGTATCAGAGTTAAAGAGGTGATAGCAGTGTAGACTGTAGAGCCAGGCAGCAGCGCCCACACGACGGAAGCATTCTGCTCAATGCCGTGTTTTTTTTTTTACCTTAAACTGATTCACACTTCGCCTGCCGAGGAAATGGAACTAGGATTGGTTTCTCAGATTACTTAGATACGGAACATTTGGCAGAAACGATGAAAAAACTAATTAGTTTAGTTTAGGGTATTTGATTGATTTTTATGTTATACTATCAGAATTGCCATGCAAATATCGTTCCGCCTTATCTAGGTTACTTGCTGTACCCAGCAGTGTTACCCGCGGTTTATTACCGCAGTAAAAAGTAGACTATGTGTTAATCCAGGGTGTCAGCTAACTCCATACCAAATTTCGTTGAAATCGCCCCAGCCGTTTAGACGTGAGACGTACACACTAACACAAACTCACAAACTTTCGCCTTTATCATCAATACATCAATACATAGTATAAAATAAAGTCACTTTTTGCGTCTGTCCCTATGTATGCTTAAATCTTTAAAACTACGCAATGGATTTTGATGCGGATTTTTTTAATAGATAGAGAGTTATTCAAGAGGAAGGTTTATAAGTATAAAACATGCACAAAAAATTAATAGGTTAGGTTAAGTAAGTTCGCCAGGTCAACTAGTATTATAATATTAGAGAGATAGCCTATGTGCTATTCTGACGACTAATCTGTAATAGTGTGAATTTTCTTAAATTCCTAACAGTAGTTTTTCTCTCCTTCATATAATTCATATAAAATGAGCAGAGTAATAGAAAAGTAATAGTTTACCGGAACTCAGGATCCTTCTCAGGTTGTTGTTTGTGTGCTTATCTCTAGTTGGCAATCCATCAAATAAATACTCTATTGATAAATTAAGTTATGGATTGTTATGTGTGCTGTATTGTGTTGTGTGACTTATTTGTCTAGAGGTGAGAATAACTGCTATTTTTCAATCGCATGCGATCGCTGTTATGCTATTTTCGAACAACTGCGATTTTAAACTGCGATCGCATTTTCGTTGCCGGATCGCATATCATGCAACGGCAACGAAAATGCGATCGGCAACGAGAATGCGATTGGCAACGAAAATGCGATCGGCAACGAGAAAGCGATCGGCAACGAAAATGCGATTGACAACGAAAACGCAGGATGTAACTAGACATGGAAGTTTGCTCTAATATCAATGTTAATATGGATATTTTTATCGAAGTGCAGCAATTATCGATATTTCAAAACTTTATACATTTTTTTTCAGCAAAATGTCTTTTTAGTACATTTCATATTAATTCGATAGGAGTGAGATCGTAATGCTTCAATGCGTTTCGTTGTTTTGCTAATGACAAGCTGTCACATGTGATCGCGTTTTCGTTGCTGACGGCAACGAGAATGAGATCGTTGCCGACGGCAACGAGAATGAGATCGTTGCCGACGGCAACGAGAACGCGATCGTTGCCGGGCAACGAGAACGCGATCGTTGCCGACGGCAACGAAAACGCGATCGCATTATACATTCGTTGTGAATAGCAATGCGATTCGTTGCCATGAAATAACGAGTTTTTTTAAATGCGATTGTAAATAACGACCACCTCTAATTTGTCCGGGTTTCTATATTGATAACAATCGATTTTTCAGGTCGTTACGATCTGTTTGGGACATCTAATGTGACGTTGATGATATTAGTTTAAATTTGATATTTATATTATTTCTATGCTATTAAAAACAAATAAAAAACCGCATCAAAATACGTTGCATAGTTTTAAAGATTTAAGCATACATAGGGACAGGCGCGGAAAGCGACTTCATTTTATACTATAGGTAGGTAGGTACAACAACAGTATTTTATTTAACCTATTCTTTTTTCTTTTCTTTTTGGGGATAGTTTTTTACTCCTCTGTACAAAAAATTGATAAAAGTAAAAGTATCCCGTTTTATAAACCAACTGTATTCCTTTCCCCTCAGATGAAGGTGTTCATGGACATGAAGCCGGGCGGCGCTCTGTGCACGCTGCTCGCCACCATGTTCCGCTTCAAGTCGGAGCAGCGGTGGCGCAAGTTCGACTTCCAGGTCGGTAAGGTACGCCCCGCATGGCCGCAGCCCACCGCTCCGCTCGCCGCTCCGCTCGACTACACCGCTCCACTCACGCTCTGCAAATGGCATTTCTTTTTGTGCTATTCTGTCACGATATGATGGTTTTATGTGTAATGTTGGGTCTGGCGGTTGCTGGATAGTTTCTGGGATGTTGTTAGTGTGTAGGGTAAATAGTACTCTTATTGTGGGTCAATTAATTATTTCAAAAATACATATCATTTTAATATTTTAGTAATAAACTAAACAGGGATAAACTTTTTTAAACAGGGGTGCGACAAAGTGCTCTGTTTTATTCTGTATTTTATAAAAAATAATCATTGTAAGAAATTTCTTTGGGGTTGTATAAGCCCTGCAGGTGTTTCCAAACTCAAGTATTTTGTAAAAGCTTAATTTAATTTGGCAGGCCCATTAAACTTGTTACAATTTTAAACATCTTATGGGTTAAAGAATATCACACCAAAAACCAGATTATTGTGGCAATGACGTATATGTATGAGATTATAAAACATTTAATATTTATCTAATTAATGTAGCTTTGTTGTGAATACATACTATATTTACACGTACGTCAAACAAACCTAACAGCACGAATGAGAGGACTTCTGTAATAAAGGGTAACACGATATTTAATAAATTTTCATTGTATGGTCAGCATCATTACTACATTACATGTTCAAAACTGAGTTACGTATTATATTGGGAACAATGGTACAAAAATGCGTTACCATTAAAAAAAAAAACTTTAAATGACGCTTGAATTTTTTCAATTCTTCAAAATTTGTTGATGCTGACTGTACAAGATGAAATTTTTACTTTGAAATCTGATTCACACTAGAATGGATCGGTTAGATTTTTGCCATATCGTATATGTCTATTGATATTAATCTCGATAGCTATCTTTATTATATCTCTATTTTCCGTATATATTTGGTAAAATCAAGGTTTTGATCGATTCGTAGCTAAGGGACTATAAGTGGAGGTGTTTTAATAGGAATTATATGAAACAACCATCTACTTTACATAAAGCTAGAATAGAGTACATTTTAGACTATTATAGTCACTACTATTTTTCCTAAAAATAAAAATTAATATAATGACGGCTTCTTCTGTCTGGTCATTAAGTGGTATGAGAAACAGAATTACTCTTTAAATATAAAAATAATTTAATTTAATTTATTTGTAGGCTAAATAATCAAATTATTCTATTTTATTTACTTACATCTTCAGATCTTATTACTTCAAAATGAAAACAGGTAATAATTATTAACAGGTTCTATAGGTACTTTTTGCCAAAATCTGCTAAACTACCTAAAGTAATCCATTGTAAATATTCTGGACACATTTTGGGTGCACATAAGACACGAACACGTTGTTTCTTGACACACTCTGGTCTGGTCACTGACAATGATTTGTAAATAATACACTGTTTGTCACATTATGTCTTTTGTTCCATGGTCCATTAAACCCATTTTGCTACGCTAGGGCTAGGGTCATGTGTGTTTGTTTAATTGTTAGAGTTTAAATAACAACTTGTCGTTTTGTATTTGTGATTAACTTTATAAATGTGGGTGTGAAATTAAAAACAGTTTGTTGTCGTATTTTGTTTACTAACAGTAAATAATTTTAAATTTATCTGGGAATGTATAGTTTGGTGAATGCCTGACATTTGCGAATTTGATTTTATTAGTATGCATAGTTGAAAAACTTGTTTAGAATTAAATAATAATAAAACTCATTGTAATAATAATTTATAACAGTCAAAATATATAGTTATAATCTCAACTGAAACAAATATCTCGCTAAGCGGAAGGTCTGTAACAGAGAAATATTTTTTTAGTAGTCATTGAAAGTTTAGTTATTTTTTTTTTCAGTTAAACATAATAAACATCCCGTGATCTTCTATATAAAGGGTAAAAAAAAAAAGTATTCCCCTTCTTTTCACACGGTATCAGGCGTGAAAAACTGGACCAATTTCTCTAATATTTTTTCGATTGTGTTTGTTACTTTTAGTAGAAGTTTCATATAAAAAAAATACAAAGGAAAACAATAACGAACATCGTCTGTCGGGTCAGCTAGTAACCAAAACCAATAACATCCAAAATTGACAAAATAACTAACACAAAACCTTTTCTCTTCCTCCCTCCCCTCTTACCGCCATTACAGAACCCCTCCCGCAAGGACCTGAACGTCCAGATGATGATGGAGATAGAGTCCGCCCTGCTGCAGGCGGAGGCGATCAGGTTCCCCTGCGTCTTCATCAGGCCGGAGGTGGACAAGGCCACCGCCAACAAGGTCAAGGACATCATTGTCAACCACCAGGGAGAGATTTGCGGTGAGTGGTTCCTTTTTTTCCTCTCTTCCTTTCAGAGCCTGTTCCGAACGGACCTGAACCACACTAGAAGAAAAAATCGTGTTGCTTTGCGCACAACAGAAACTCGTGTACGTGCACGCGTAGTATGCTTGTTAAGTTAGAAAAGACGTGCTATTTGTACTGAGCGGTAACTGAAAGGTAACCGAGCGCGGGAACAAAGATTCGACAAATTGTCGGTCATGCTACCAGTGCTGGGCTTATTTAAGACGAGTCATACATTTTAATTAAAAGAGAGTAGGACTTTTAATATTGATAATTGGTTATACAGAATTGTAATGTAGTTGAATGCTTATAAGTCTGTATTTGAACAGAGGAGGAGGACGAGGCGACGCACATCATCTACCCCGCAGTGGACCCGCTGGACGAGGAGTACGCGCGGCCCGTGTTCCGCCGCGGCGGCCACGTGCTCGTGCACTGGTACTACTTCCCCGACAGCCACGACACCTGGGCGCAGGCTGATCTGCCGGTAAGTATTATTATACTAGTCGACCCGGCGAACTTCGTACCGCGTAACCTATTAGTATTTTGCTCATGTATTATACTTATTAACCTTCCTCTTGAATCACTCTATCTATTAAAAAAACCTCATCAAAATCCGTTGCGTAGTTTTAAAGATTTAAGCATACATAGGGCCACACTCGGGAAGTTATATTATACTATGTATTGATAATGCTCTATTTCATACTTTGGCTTTGCCAGCGCAATTTACCTTTAATCGTTCGGCTCAACTCGGTACAGATCTGTACCGATAAGTTACAACGGGCGTGGAATCAACTCGGTACAGATCTGTACCGGTCACGAGCGGAGCGCCGCGCGACATTTTTTTTACTCGTTTTTTATTTTTTGGCTGAACCAATGTTTGCCTAATGTTTGACAAATGTGTCGACTATGAATGATTGAATGGATTGACAATCAATCACTGAATCAATAATAACCCAAAAAATAAATAAATGTTAACAAAAAAAATTTGCGGGTATCGGGTACCTATGCCGCCATTTTGAAAATTGGTGAAAATTTGGGAAAATTTTGACATATCTACCTACTTGCGACACTACTTTGTTTAGCGGAAGGGTTAAGGCGGTAAGTCACGGTATGGCGCGAAATTCAAAATTTTTCGCGTATTTTAATTATTCTGGCGAAAGTATTCATTTTTAATAAAGTTTTAATGAATTCGCGTATGTAAAAAACCATTTCTCACATTGTAATACAACGTTTTTCGAAGACAGACCTACTAATTTTGTGTCTAAGGACCTAACTTGATTTTTGGCCTTTATGTCCTTAGGCACAAAATCAGTAGGTCTGACTTCTAAAAACGTTGTATTACAATGTGAGAAATGGTTTTTTACATACGCGAATTCATTGAAACTTTTAAAAATATGTATACTTTCGCCAGAATAAATAAAAAACACGAAAAAATTTGAATTTCGCGCCATAGCGAGAGTTACCACCTTAAACAGCAATTCACAAATTTCTGTTTCCATACGATTTTTGAGAAAAATAAAAACCTTGTCCGTATTGTGAATCTAACCTACCTGCCAACCGATTTATAACTATACATAATATCCGTTCAGTAGTTTGTGTAGTTTGACAAGACGTCTTTCTACACAAGTTCTCAATAAGTCAGTTCAGTTTTAGGTTTTTTTTTACAACATGGCTGTTACAAATACAAATTTAGCCCTTTACCGTGTAACGCTAGCTGGGGAAGATACTAACAAAAAATTTAGAATATTTTTAGCTTACAATCTTTATAATGGCTAGTACCATTTTGCAGTTACAGCGGCACACCACAGCATTGCACCTTAGTCATCACATGATCACATTCAATCACATGTTCTTTAATTATTCTTTTTACTCTGTTTATAAATTTGTTTTTTTTATTTCTTGTTTTTATTATTGTGTTTCGTTGTTAATGCAAATAAATGTGTTTTCTTTCTTTGTTTAACTTTCAATAGTAATTTTTTCTTGTGAATGTAGTCAAAGATAATAATTTTATTTACTCCAACAGTACACACAAACTATAAAAACATACTTAAAATAAATAAACAACACAACAATATCATTACATATATTTACAACAAAAACAACGTAAATAAATATATCTACAAAGAACAATTTTTTGTTTTTAAAGGGTTAACTGGCACACTGAGAACTGAGAACTTCTTTCCTTTTCGAAATCAGTTAAAATAGGCAAAACGATCCGAATTTCAAAAATACTTTTGTGAAAACCGCATTAAAATAGGTTTAGCCAAATGCGAGATAATCGCGGACAAACATGCATACATACAACTACTGGTCCAACTGATAACATACTTTTTTGAAGTAGGTTAAAAACTGTACATTTTTATACTAAGCATTTTGGGTGACGCTGTACGCGGCTGACGGGGCGTTTAGTTACTGAACCCTAAGTCTTGGCAAGGACAACTCGAGAAAAACTAGAGGTAGATCACCTAGGTATTATTGTTCCCCAGGTGGACGTCCCGGAGAGCGTGAACTGGGAGCGGCCCGGGCCGTGGCGCGTGACGAGCACGTGGGCGCTGGACCTGCCGCAGTACAACGAGTGGATGACCGAGGAGGACTACGAGGTCGACGCCAACGGGAAGAAGAAGGTTGCCTTATAACTCGCTATGTTATATTTTGTTCGAAAGATTAGTTCGGACCGCAGACTTAGGCCGTTAATTTTCATCTAGGTTTACCTATAGAAATTCTCTAAAACTTAAAAAAAAATAGGATAGGTATGACCTGAACATAAAAGTGATTCAAGTCTAACGGGTCATCCATCTTACGTGGAAAACTCAATGCGAACCTAACGATGACAGCGATCTGAAGCAAACGCGACCGTGCGGCGGGAAAATAACAGTCGATCGATACCTATTGAAATGTCCTATGTGTCTAAACGCTCGAAGGGTGAGGCGCGGGCGCGGCGTGATAAAAAGCATCACACCACATACAGGATTTCATCGATTCGCAATCGCGTTCGCATTGAGTCGTCCACTTAAGGGGCGAAAACGTGCAAAACTAGCGCCACTCCGATAAAATTTATATCTTCTAAACCACTGCCGAAATCAAAAATATGCGCCTTTGACTCCCTAGATAATCTTGCTTAGAATTTTTAAGGCTCTGTTGTGTATACTTTGGGTTCAAAATCAAAGAAAAAACCCTTATGAAACTAATGTGACCATTTTAGGCAACAACCGTTTTTTTTTCTTTGATTTTGAATCTGAATGCTACACAATAAGGCCTTGAAAATTCTAAGCAAGATTATCTAGGGATTCAAAGATGCATATTTTTGATTTCCGTCATGGTTTAGAAAATATTAATTATTTATCCGGAGTGGCGCTAGTTTCGCACCGTTTCGCCCCTTAAGGACCGTAGTGTGGTATGTAAGTGTGTCTGTACGGACGCAGGTGCACAAGCTGCGGCTGTCGGTGGACGAGCTGCTGCCGGGCGCGGAGCCGGCCGTGCGCGGCAAGAAGGGCAAGAGGAAGCGCTCGCCCTCGCCGCCGCCGAACAAGAACAAGCGCAAGAGGTCGGTTACTGCTAGCACAGGAGTAAGGAAGGAACAGAGACTGAGCTTCATACGACGGCCTAGAAACGTTACTACTACAAGTGCACGACGCGTGAGTGCGCGGCCACTGGCGGCCTGCAGAGACACCGGTTCATACCGGCTCAGCCAGTGGACGAGCGACTGAATACATGCAGATTACGTCACGAGTTCGCGACCTTCGCGAAGCTTAGCCCCTGTACTTTCCTTACTCCTGTTGTGTTACTAGATTGCGTGCTAGATAAGCTGCGCCCAGAATGTGAACGAATTTATCAATCAGCTATTTGTCTTATATGGCGGGTGAAGTATGTCGTTGCAGATCAGCAATAACATGATCTGTAAAATGAATATATTCATTATGATCATGGTCTCCTTATAATATCCGCTAACGATGGTCTTTTTTGACCTTTAATACATAATTTAAGGCCATCACTAACCCTATATTGGCCTTAAAACTCAATTGCATGCCAATAAACAGACACTTAGTGAAAACAAATAGATACAATCTAAGTGCAATTTGTATTGTATAAATATATTTTTTTGCTCTAGTAATATTATGACGTTAAATCAACGTTTCCTATGTTTAAAGTAAACCAGCTCATATATTTAAAGCGCATCGATGCTAATAATCTTACAAAAGTTAGGATTCGATATAAATTTCATAAAATGTTTATGGTTCGAACTTCTATTATGCGGCTGGAACTGGACCGGACATTGGCTTCGCTTGTAGGTTAAATAGCATATTGCGGTAAGTATTCCATTATCATGATATCGGTGTAGATCAAGCGAAATTGCTGAAACTGATGTATGTAATTGTAACACATTTTGCCATTGTGCGTTATTTAACTTTCTTTTAATAGCTATGTCGGGAAACGTTTCTTTAGTTACTTAAATCAGATTTCGTGTTACCGGCCTGCTCCAGCACTAATTATACTATGTGTAGCATAAGACATGATAAAACTATTCCAGTCGGTTTACTTAGGATTTTTTTAAGCCAATCAAGCCGCCACAAGGATTGTTATAGCATGACTACACATTTACGTAAATTTGCCTCTAGTCTGTGATAAAAAAAAAATATTATGAGGAAATCAGTAGTACCATAGACATGACTGATTGCCATCATGAATTCTCTTTCAAAATAATACGAGTGGACATAATTATGTTTGTCAATTTTTTTTTATAACCTGGGTCTACACAACACCTAGTGATGCAAAGCTATCCGATCACGCGCTTCGCTGCTGCAGCTTTTGGAGCGCAAAGCTGAAGAGCGTTCGGATAGCGTTAAATCGCTCGCTGTGGACCCAGCTTGGGCCGAGTGATAAGCCTGTTTTAACACTATAGTGTAATGTATTGCAGCCGCATCGTGAAGCGCGGGCGCGACAACGACGGCGACGAGGAAGAGGACGCGGCGTCGCGCGACAACAGCGACGTCCCGCCCGCGCCCGAGCCCGACAAGCCCGCCGACAGTGAGTACCTTGCTTCTTGCTTGCTACCTTAGACACGATAGCTTACCTTACCTTACCTTACCGGTTTACTTTACTACGAACATTTATGTTTTATAGATTTTTTTACCGTCAGCTAGATTCAGGACTCGTAGCTGCACGCTAGCCGCCACAGCTACAAGTCCTGAATCAAAAATTTCTTCATCAAGATTCTGACGCACTAAGCATAATAGTAGTTTTTATCCCATCCACTCGAAAAGTAGACTTTTTCATTACTGTTCTCTAGTCGTAAAGTTCCTCATTATTCACATGCGGTTTGTAGCCGGTCAATAATGAATTTCCATACATTCTTTATTGACCTCTGGGCAATTATACTTATTGTATTATAGTTACGAAAATAAATGATTGAAGTAAAGTGTGATTGAAAACAAGCTAGCTGATTAGGTCAGCAAAATTAGGTAGGTACATAGGTGCTTATTTTTGATATGTAAATTTTCTCGTTGGATGGAATAAAAAGCAGTATCATCTTGGGGGTAAAGTTATTCTGCCTCGGGTGAAGTTAAATCCTCGCTTGTTCAAGTTTTAAGTCATTATTCCCTCACTACGTTCGGGTATAAAACCTTGAAACTCTCTGCGCTAGGGTTTTAAGACCAGGCTTGTACATAATGTCGCGGAGTTGAACATAACGATCGAAAGATCACCCGTGACCCCCTTTCCAACAGCCGAGATGGACACCGGCGGGGTTTTAGTGGGTGCGAACCCCACATAACCCTGCGACTCCCCCCGGGGTCGCAGGGTACTCGTTAGGAGTTTCCCCGCCTAAAAAAATAAAAAAAAAAAAGAAAAAAAAAAAGGCTTGTACATAATACAACACTTTAAACCCGGGAGGAGATGGGGTTGTGGTATTCTTTGCCGCCACTACACTGCAGTATTATATCAATACTTAAATATTCATTGTTTTCCCATATTAAATTATCAAACATAGTTTAAGGTGGACGTTCTACATTAAAAAAAAAAACATTTGGGAACACATTTGGTTCTCTCAGTAACACATTCACAATACTCAAACGCCTTAGGAACGATGCTCAAGTTTTCTTCCTCTTCCCAGCCCCGACCCCGTCGACGTCGGCGTCCCCCCCGCCCGCGGCCCCCGCCCCCGCGCCGGAGCCCCCCTCCACGCCCGCGCCCGCCCCCGCGCCGCCCTCCAGTGATGCCCAGGACGACTCGCAGGGAAAGAGCGATACCAACACTCAGGTTAGAGTTACCTTTTTTTTTAAGGGATACACTCCGACACACCCCGGACGCGAGCGATCACACCTCAAACACTAGCTATCAAATGTATGAAACAAACCCCTTGATACGCACACAGTCTAAGCTAGTGTACGTGAACGCGAGCCATGCTAGTGTGAGTGAGATAACCGCGTAACCGAGCGCGGGTAGGCGGCAATTTCAGTGGGAGACAGGGAGTCAGCGGGTACGACACTTGCGACGGCCGAGCGATGGCGACGGCGATGTATACTATAAAAGTATTGGACTGTATAGCGACGGGCACGAAACCACCGTCGCCCGTCTCCATATGACTTTCACTGCTGTATATATGCCTACCCCACAGGTCACCACATTGATGAACATTCAGGCGGTATTGCCACAATAGCTTCGTTTGCATTTGTAAAAATGTTACTTTTTTAGATAGATTGACATTCATTGATGTATTAAGGTTTTTGATTACAATCCTACAGGAGGCAACAAGCAAGGAGGAGATGGAAGACAACGTGACGGACCAGACGCACCACATCATCATTCCCTCGTACTCGGCGTGGTTCGACTACAACTCCATACATATGATAGAGAAGCGCGCGCTGCCGGAGTTCTTCAACGGCAAGAACAAGAGCAAGACGCCGGAGATCTATCTGGCTTACAGGTAAGGCTGATAAACAATTGTTGATACGCTGATATTAATAGCTTTTTCACTTTCTTTCTTCTTTCTTTCTAAATAGTATATTATATAACATGGGCGTAAAGCGATGTATTATTTTGAGGGGGCGAAAGTTAAGGTATTAAAAATCAAATTCTGTTGTCATCTCACCCTTACCCCACTACTATATTTTTTTGCTAGGATAGTCCTAGTAGAGCAGCCCTTAGTGCGATGGATGGGTAAAGTTCTTCAATGTAGTTTAATTGAAAATGTTTCGTTCCTAGGAACTTCATGATAGACACGTACCGCCTGAACCCTACGGAGTACCTGACGAGCACGGCCTGCCGCCGCAACCTGGCCGGCGACGTGTGCGCCATCATGCGCGTGCACGGGCTGCTCGAGCAGTGGGGGCTCATCAACTACCAGGTGAGTGGGCACGCGGTGACCCCGACGGTACCTGACTGACGAGCACGGCCTGCCGCCGCAACCTGGCCGGCGACGTGTGCGCCATCATGCGCGTGCACGGGCTGCTCGAGCAGTGGGGGCTCATCAACTACCAGGTGAGTGGGCACGCGGTGACCCCGACGGTACCTGACTGACGAGCACGGCCTGCCGCCGCAACCTGGCCGGCGACGTGTGCGCCATCATGCGCGTGCACGGGCTGCTCGAGCAGTGGGGGCTCATCAACTACCAGGTGAGTGGGCACGCGGTGACCCCGACGGTACCTGACTGACGAGCACGGCCTGCCGCCGCAACCTGGCCGGCGACGTGTGCGCCATCATGCGCGTGCACGGGCTGCTCGAGCAGTGGGGGCTCATCAACTACCAGGTGAGTGGGCACGCGGTGACCCCGACGGTACCTGACTGACGAGCACGGCCTGCCGCCGCAACCTGGCCGGCGACGTGTGCGCCATCATGCGCGTGCACGGGCTGCTCGAGCAGTGGGGGCTCATCAACTACCAGGTGAGTGGGCACGCGGTGACCCCGATGGTACCTGACTGACGAGCACGGCCTGCCGCCGCAACCTGGCCGGCGACGTGTGCGCCATCATGCGCGTGCACGGGCTGCTCGAGCAGTGGGGGCTCATCAACTACCAGGTGAGTGGGCACGCGGTGACCCCGACGGTACCTGACTGACGAGCACGGCCTGCCGCCGCAACCTGGCCGGCGACGTGTGCGCCATCATGCGCGTGCACGGGCTGCTCGAGCAGTGGGGGCTCATCAACTACCAGGTGAGTGGGCACGCGGTGACCCCGATGGTACCTGACTGACGAGCACGGCCTGCCGCCGCAACCTGGCCGGCGACGTGTGCGCCATCATGCGCGTGCACGGGCTGCTCGAGCAGTGGGGGCTCATCAACTACCAGGTGAGTGGGCACGCGGTGACCCCGACGGTACCTGACTGACGAGCACGGCCTGCCGCCGCAACCTGGCCGGCGACGTGTGCGCCATCATGCGCGTGCACGGGCTGCTCGAGCAGTGGGGGCTCATCAACTACCAGGTGAGTGGGCACGCGGTGACCCCGATGGTACCTGACTGACGAGCACGGCCTGCCGCCGCAACCTGGCCGGCGACGTGTGCGCCATCATGCGCGTGCACGGGCTGCTCGAGCAGTGGGGGCTCATCAACTACCAGGTGAGTGGGCACGCGGTGACCCCGACGGTACCTGACTGACGAGCACGGCCTGCCGCCGCAACCTGGCCGGCGACGTGTGCGCCATCATGCGCGTGCACGGGCTGCTCGAGCAGTGGGGGCTCATCAACTACCAGGTGAGTGGGCACGCGGTGACCCCGACGGTACCTGACTGACGAGCACGGCCTGCCGCCGCAACCTGGCCGGCGACGTGTGCGCCATCATGCGCGTGCACGGGCTGCTCGAGCAGTGGGGGCTCATCAACTACCAGGTGAGTGGGCACGCGGTGACCCCGACGGTACCTGACTGACGAGCACGGCCTGCCGCCGCAACCTGGCCGGCGACGTGTGCGCCATCATGCGCGTGCACGGGCTGCTCGAGCAGTGGGGGCTCATCAACTACCAGGTGAGTGGGCACGCGGTGACCCCGACGGCTTTTAAAACGTCTAATTGAGGTTTCAAATAAAAAAATCATAACTCATGTTTATTACTTCTGATATTTTATTTTCTCCGTTATTTGGTATTTTGAGAGGGAGTCACACCGGACGCCGATCATCAATGATTCCCTTCCTTCCTATTTCCTTCAATCCTTTCCAAGAAATGCCCTATATACTCTCGTCACATCCCCGAGCGATGGTAAATGTGTTGGGAAATAACCTCTTTATAAAAAAAAGGTGCGAGGAAATCCAGCGTACGTTTGGCGACACCGAACTTTTTATATTGTATCTTTTCATTGTGCTTCCAGCTGGACGCGGAGTCCCGGCCGACGGCCATGGGCCCGCCGTCCACCTCGCACTTCCACGTGCTGTCCGACACGCCCTCCGGCCTGCAGCCGCTCGTGCGCGCCGCCACCCGCCCAGGTTATTATTATTATTACTATTAGCTCTTCTTTATTTATCTTATGTATGAATGAATGAATGATATCTTTATTGCACAAAAACAAGAACATTAATGAGTACAGTAAGTTGACAAAAGGCGACCTTATCGCTTTAAGCGATTTCTTCCAGGTAACCTGTTTTTTTTTTATATGTCACCAATACAAAACTAATTGAAGGTATTATTCCAGTGGAAAATGCAGCCGTGCCTAAACTGGAAGCAGGGCTACCAAACGGCGCCGAGGCGGGCGCTCCGCCGCCGGCCGGCGCTCCGGGGGCTCCGGCGGCCGGCCTGCCAGCGCCCACTATCAAGGCGGAACAAACGCTCGAAATGGGAGGAGCTCCGGGACTGAAACTGGACCAGGTACGTGGGAGATAGGCTCTTAACTGTGTTTTTTTAATAAATGAACGTAATCGTAATATTTTACTTGAGGTTACTTTTTTATTTATTTGGTAGCACCAAAGAATAACTATAAATAAAGTACAAAAGACTCACTCCCTGGAAACGTTTTAATAAAAAAACTAGCTGCGTATACATAAATCCCAATCTAGCGTCGATCCTGATTATTTTTGACGCAATCAAAACAGGAATGAGCATTTTCACGACGCGCCGAATGTTGAACTGAAACGAATGAAACTTGAAATTTTGAACGGTCAGCCCCTGCAGCATGACCGACTATTTGTCGTGTCTTTCTGTCACTTTAGACATCTAAAGGAAAAGGAAAATGACGTCCGTATCGAATCGAGAGCGAACCATTATGTTTATGGTGCGAGCAAAAGCTGCACGGGATACTACATCTTGTCGTGTTGAACTGTCAGTTTTATCAATTGTCTACAATCTAGGCACACGTGCGAACATGAGATACGCCTTTCTCTACGACATCCGACTTTAATTTGTTTTAGTTTGGCAAACTATTTTTAGTATATCTCTCGTCACGCGGAATGACACGATAATAATATCTACTCATCATCATAACACCCGGTAGACGTCCACTGCTGGACACAAGTCTCCCCACAGATTGCCACAAGTACAGTGGCGGACACGATCGGCGTAACACTTCCGGTTTTTCTGTATTGCAAAATAGCTCTTGTTCTTTAGTAATACAGTCTAGGGCTGACGAAACCATAGACAAATCTGTTACGGCCTCCTAGTCCGTGACTGTACAAATATTGTGGAGGAATTTTTATTTCATCATCATCATCTCAGCCGAAAACGATCACTGCTGGACATAGGCCTACCACAGAACGCCACAAGGACAAACATTGTAGAGGAATTATATTTCATCATCATCATTATCATCACATGAACCTGTCAACGTCCACTGCTGGACACAGGTCTCCCCCACAGATTGCCACAAGTACAAAAATTATAAAGGAATTTTTATTTCATCAATATTATCATCAACATAACATTCGTTAGACGTCTACTGATGGTCACAGGTCTCCGCCACAAATTGCCACAAGGACAAACATTGTAGAGTAATTTAATTTCATCATCATCATAACAACCACTTCCCACGCTCAGCTGCTATCAGCTATCAGCTTCGTGCTCTGGGAGGGCATATTGATCCCTCCCCGGCTCGCCTATGCAGCTGCGGCGGCACAGTGCCACAAGCTGTGCCGCCGCCCATCTCGGGGCCGTTTGATGAGTGTGTCGGGCCCCCGCCCTTCACACCCACGACCCCAAAGACCCCTTTTAGTCGCCTCTTACGACAGGCATGCTGGACATAGGCCTTCCCTTCCCCACAGAACGCCACAACGACCGGTATTTAGCGACCCTCATCCAGTGTACTTCCGCAGCCTTCTCCGGTCGTCTGATCACCATGTTGTGGGGCGTCTGCCTGCCTACTCTTTGATCGGAATTTAATCTTATTCTTGTACATTCCAATCTGAATAAAAAAAAGGATGTAATTAGTTAAACTAAACGCAATGAACGAACGATTGGTATTTTTTGTATATTAGCCCCATTTATGTCGACTAATGATGAGATGAATGATTTCTCGCACATGCGAGAAAACAAGACCCTAGAGATAATTTTAAACATCGCGTGTTTAAATGAATGATTGCATGCTACCGCTGCTGGTGCCCTGTAGTAGGAACACGCGAAGAAAGCCATAGTCTAACATCGAACGAAATTATTTCATATGAGAGAAAAGGATAGAGCTTCTTATGCCTCGCAGTGTAAAAAGTAACATTCTGGATTGTTTTTTTATCTTGTCAGCAGTGGGTTTCCTTTAGAACATGTTCTAGGTGTGTGCTTTGTCGCTTATCACTCAAAAGTGACGTCATTCTTGACGTGTCGTTAACAATATCTGTTCCCGCTAGTACCGCGGCGCCGGCGCCCGCGGGCGCGACTGGACGGACCAGGAGACGCTGCTGCTGCTGGAGGCGCTGGAGCTGCACCGCGACGACTGGAACAGGGTGGCCGCGCACGTGGGCTCGCGCAGCCAGGACGAGTGCGTGCTGCACTTCCTGCGTCTGCCCATCGAGGAGCCCTACCTGCAGCCCGCGCCAGGTCACACACACACACACACACACACCGCGCACGTGGGCTCGCGCAGCCAGGACGAGTGCGTGCTGCACTTCCTGCGCCTGCCCATCGAGGAGCCCTACCTGCAGCCCGCGCCAGGTCACACACACACACACACACACACACACCGCGCACGTGGGCTCGCGCAGCCAGGACGAGTGCGTGCTGCACTTCCTGCGCCTGCCCATCGAGGAGCCCTACCTGCAGCCCGCGCCAGGTCACACACACACACACACACACACACCGCGCACGTGGGCTCGCGCAGCCAGGACGAGTGCGTGCTGCACTTCCTGCGCCTGCCCATCGAGGAGCCCTACCTGCAGCCCGCGCCAGGTCACACACACACACACACACACACACACACACACACACACCGCGCACGTGGGCTCGCGCAGCCAGGACGAGTGCGTGCTGCACTTCCTGCGTCTGCCCATCGAGGAGCCCTACCTGCAGCCCGCGCCAGGTCACACACACACACACACACACACACCGCGCACGTGGGCTCGCGCAGCCAGGACGAGTGCGTGCTGCACTTCCTGCGCCTGCCCATCGAGGAGCCCTACCTGCAGCCCGCGCCAGGTCACACACACACACACACACACACACCGCGCACGTGGGCTCGCGCAGCCAGGACGAGTGCGTGCTGCACTTCCTGCGCCTGCCCATCGAGGAGCCCTACCTGCAGCCCGCGCCAGGTCACACACACACACACACACACACACACACCGCGCACGTGGGCTCGCGCAGCCAGGACGAGTGCGTGCTGCACTTCCTGCGCCTGCCCATCGAGGAGCCCTACCTGCAGCCCGCGCCAGGTCACACACACACACACACACACACACACACCGCGCACGTGGGCTCGCGCAGCCAGGACGAGTGCGTGCTGCACTTCCTGCGCCTGCCCATCGAGGAGCCCTACCTGCAGCCCGCGCCAGGTCACACACACACACACACACCGCGCACGTGGGCTCGCGCAGCCAGGACGAGTGCGTGCTGCACTTCCTGCGCCTGCCCATCGAGGAGCCCTACCTGCAGCCCGCGCCAGGTCACACACACACACACACACCGCGCACGTGGGCTCGCGCAGCCAGGACGAGTGCGTGCTGCACTTCCTGCGCCTGCCCATCGAGGAGCCCTACCTGCAGCCCGCGCCAGGTCACACACACACACACACACACACACACACACCGCGCACGTGGGCTCGCGCAGCCAGGACGAGTGCGTGCTGCACTTCCTGCGCCTGCCCATCGAGGAGCCCTACCTGCAGCCCGCGCCAGGTCACACACACACACACACACACACCGCGCACGTGGGCTCGCGCAGCCAGGACGAATGCGTGCTGCACTTCCTGCGTCTGCCCATCGAGGAGCCCTACCTGCAGCCCGCGCCAGGTCACACACACACACACACACACACACCGCGCACGTGGGCTCGCGCAGCCAGGACGAATGCGTGCTGCACTTCCTGCGTCTGCCCATCGAGGAGCCCTACCTGCAGCCCGCGCCAGGTCACACACACACACACACACACACACACACCGCGCACGTGGGCTCGCGCAGCCAGGACGAGTGCGTGCTGCACTTCCTGCGCCTGCCCATCGAGGAGCCCTACCTGCAGCCCGCGCCAGGTCACACACACACACACACACACACACACACACACACACACACACACACACACCGCGCACGTGGGCTCGCGCAGCCAGGACGAGTGCGTGCTGCACTTCCTGCGTCTGCCCATCGAGGAGCCCTACCTGCAGCCCGCGCCAGGTCACACACACACACACACACACACCGCGCACGTGGGCTCGCGCAGCCAGGACGAATGCGTGCTGCACTTCCTGCGTCTGCCCATCGAGGAGCCCTACCTGCAGCCCGCGCCAGGTCACACACACACACACACACACACCGCGCACGTGGGCTCGCGCAGCCAGGACGAATGCGTGCTGCACTTCCTGCGTCTGCCCATCGAGGAGCCCTACCTGCAGCCCGCGCCAGGTCACACACACACACACACACACACACACACCGCGCACGTGGGCTCGCGCAGCCAGGACGAGTGCGTGCTGCACTTCCTGCGCCTGCCCATCGAGGAGCCCTACCTGCAGCCCGCGCCAGGTCACACACACACACACACACACACACACACACCGCGCACGTGGGCTCGCGCAGCCAGGACGAGTGCGTGCTGCACTTCCTGCGTCTGCCCATCGAGGAGCCCTACCTGCAGCCCGCGCCAGGTCACACACACACACACACACACACACACACACCGCGCACGTGGGCTCGCGCAGCCAGGACGAGTGCGTGCTGCACTTCCTGCGTCTGCCCATCGAGGAGCCCTACCTGCAGCCCGCGCCAGGTCACACACACACACACACACACACCGCGCACGTGGGCTCGCGCAGCCAGGACGAATGCGTGCTGCACTTCCTGCGTCTGCCGATCGAGGAGCCCTACCTGCAGCCCGCGCCAGGTCACACACA
The DNA here is from genome assembly GCA_951802225.1 of Euspilapteryx auroguttella. NCBI lineage: Eukaryota > Metazoa > Arthropoda > Insecta > Lepidoptera > Gracillariidae > Euspilapteryx > Euspilapteryx auroguttella. The sequence continues at coordinate 4,164,115 of OX637660.1, read as the reverse complement.
CACACACCGCGCACGTGGGCTCGCGCAGCCAGGACGAATGCGTGCTGCACTTCCTGCGTCTGCCCATCGAGGAGCCCTACCTGCAGCCCGCGCCAGGTCACACACACACACACACACACACACCGCGCACGTGGGCTCGCGCAGCCAGGACGAGTGCGTGCTGCACTTCCTGCGCCTGCCCATCGAGGAGCCCTACCTGCAGCCCGCGCCAGGTCACACACACACACACACACACACACACACACCGCGCACGTGGGCTCGCGCAGCCAGGACGAGTGCGTGCTGCACTTCCTGCGTCTGCCCATCGAGGAGCCCTACCTGCAGCCCGCGCCAGGTCACACACACACACACACACACACACCGCGCACGTGGGCTCGCGCAGCCAGGACGAGTGCGTGCTGCACTTCCTGCGTCTGCCCATCGAGGAGCCCTACCTGCAGCCCGCGCCAGGTCACACACACACACACACACACACACACACACACACACCGCGCACGTGGGCTCGCGCAGCCAGGACGAGTGCGTGCTGCACTTCCTGCGTCTGCCCATCGAGGAGCCCTACCTGCAGCCCGCGCCAGGTCACACACACACACACACACACACCGCGCACGTGGGCTCGCGCAGCCAGGACGAATGCGTGCTGCACTTCCTGCGTCTGCCGATCGAGGAGCCCTACCTGCAGCCCGCGCCAGGTCACACACACACACACACACACACCGCGCACGTGGGCTCGCGCAGCCAGGACGAGTGCGTGCTGCACTTCCTGCGTCTGCCCATCGAGGAGCCCTACCTGCAGCCCGCGCCAGGTCTCGCACCTACGAATAATAACACTCTAGAAGCGTATCAATCCCAAAACAATGTCACCACAAAAATATATTACACGGTGGGCGGGGCCCAAATTACGGACAGAACGGGGTGCGTCAAATTTTGAAAAGTCACACTTTACCGCCATCTACATAGTACATGTAGTAGTGAACATATGTACCAGCAAAGAGCGAAGAAGCTAGCTTGCCGCCATTTTGACAGAGACTTTGTAAGCGGCGCATAGCGTGTAAACTTTGTCTATAAGAATGTGTGTGCTTCGTTGCAATTGATTTGTGTGCGTAAATGAAACCAAAATCGAAGCGGTTTTGTATGAGAGTTACGCTTCTTGAGTATTATTATTCGTAGTCTCACACACATGCTTCTGAAAATTTATTTACTTTTTTAAAGTCTAGTGAACTATCTGTAGTACTTTAAAACCGAGATTTTAAAACTTTTTTCTGTAAGCCCACTTTAAACCGAAAACTTAGAAAAATCTTTTTGTCACGCCAGATTAGACGCCAACATTTGCAACTTAAACAGATTGACAAAGTTAATTACTGAACACAAATAGAGCTATAATCTATACCAATATTATAAAGAGGAAAGATTTGTTTGTTTGTTTGTTTGTAACGAATAGGCTCCGGAAATACTGAACTGATTTGAAAAATTCTTTCACTGGTAGGAAGCTACACTATCCCCGAGTGTCATAGGCTATATAAGATTTTCAAAAAAATTAGGGATCCTTATAAACTCAAATAATGTAACCCAAGGTGCAATATTTTTTCCATTGTTTACATATTTTGACAGGTGGTTTGTTGTTGTTGTTTGTACTTTTATTCGCCCATTCTGGGCAGTCAAAAGAATATAGACTATAGAGCCAACAAGTCTTTAGTATATTATATTCTATGGCGTAATATAAGAGCTAGAAATTACAACAATAATTTGTCTTACTGTTAGTACTAGAGCAACGTATGGTATAGTATAGTCCACCACTAGACTAGAGCAGTATAGTAAGATGGGCGTCCCGCAGACGGCGTGCTGGGCCCGCTGGCCTACCAGCCGGTGCCGTTCAGCAAGCAGGGCAACCCGGTGATGAGCACCGTGGCCTTCCTCGCCTCCGTCGTCGACCCGCGCATCGCCGCCAGGGCCGTCTCCGCCGCCATGGACGAGTTTGCTGCTATCAAGGTCAGGACATAGTGTATTGATTAAACCAAAAATAATTATTGTAGTAGGAGCAGAAAATAAAGGAAGTTATACTAAACTGATCTTTTCTTCGAGACCTAAATGTACTGTTATTTAACTTTGCTTGCTTATTCGTTTTAAAATGTGTGATTGAAGTAAATAGGATGAGTTCAATAGACTTAGGTAGGTAGGTACCTAGATATCTGCATTTTTTTATGTTATAAACAGAACATTTTCTTATCGCCTATACTGAAAATTACAGTATACAACGCGGGTGTAAAGCTATTCAGCTTCGGGTGCTTTTACAACTCTCGCTTGTTTAAGTTTTAAGCCATTATTCCCTCGCTACGCTTGGAAGAAAACCTAGAAACTCTTACTGCGCACGGGTTTTAGCAACACATCTTTAAACCCATGAGACGCGCCATACTATGGTGGTTTACGATAGTGGAACAAACAGCTCTCTCACATTACTAAGTAAGCAGAGCTGTTTATCACTTTAGAAAATGGATCTAAAAAGAATAAACTAAGACACTGGCTATTATACGCTAAGTAAAATTACGCTCAAAATCTATACATAAGATGGTCAGCTTCGGTTTTAAATTATGATAATTTTCAACCTTTATTCTCATACTGCTGTGCACAGGACTGCCTTTTTTATGTTTAAATAAGTATAGTTATAATAATAGAGTGTATTCCCAGGACGAGGTGCCGGCAGCGATGATGGAGGCGCACGTGAAGGCGGCGAGCGCGCTGGGCGGCGCGGGGCCGGCCGCCGCGCTGGCCGCCACCGGCATCGCCGGCACCGCGCCCGACACGCCGCCGCCTGGTACCTGCCGCTGCCTCTGCCTCTCTCTCTCTCTCTCTCTCTCTACACTACACACTACTATTGTTATATATACTGGAACTCTATTGATAGTCTACCTACACACACAAAACATATCCCGATTTACTCACTGGTATAACCTGCACACATAAAGAAACGATTTGAAAATTGACAATAGCGGCCGTTGTATGGGCTGTTTCTCTTCTTATCTCTTCCCTCATACTAAAAAGAGCTAGATATCATGCGTGCGGCCGCCAGTTTAAGATCGTTTTATTAGGTGCGCGGCTATTAAAAAAAATATGTCTGGTTGGTGATTAAAAAATATAGTGTTGCTACTTATTAATAAATGGCGCTCACTTGGCATTTTTAATAAAAAAAAATTGCAAAATTCCAGTTTAATGCTACCCGGGACTTTATGTCGAATTAAAATTTCTGTCTTTGTTCTCAATTATGTTTTCTATCAACTTTTATGATAGTGTACAACATGGGCTGTTCAAGAGTCGATTAACTAGTAACAATTTTACCAGTTATTGAACAACAACCGGTTAAAAGTTAAAGTTGGTGCACACCAACCTCAATCGTTTGGTGCAAATAACTAATTTAAATGATACATCTATATGTGTATGTTAATAAAATAAATCACCTTTTAGCAGAGAAGAAGGAGGGCGATGTAAAAGTGGAGGCTATGGAAGTGGAAGAGGGCGAGCCCAAGCGGGAGCCCAAGGAGGAGCCCGCCGACGCCGACGACAAGGACGCCGCGCCGCCGGCCGCTGACAATGGTCCGTACTTAGAAATAATACTACTAAGCTAATTATACATACACTCTGTAAACTACAGAGTCCTAATAGTAATAAAGTACAGAAGACTTACCGAGTCATTAAAATAATCTAGCTAGCACAATTTTTTAAAGTAGTTTTTGTAATTTGTTTATAGTTTGTCACGTCGACAATAAAAACATAAACTCGGCTGAACGTGGGTCGGGCTATCAGCACCAGCTCAGGGCCTCTGCCTAACCCTTCGGGGAATAAAAGGCGTGAGATTATGTTATGTTACTTCTCGATTTAACCGTAAAACCTTATTATAATTAAAATATGTACGTTGTCGTAACTGGTACGTTGTTTTGTGCGTCTTCAGAGGCGACCTGCGTAGACGCCAAGCTGCAGTCCGCGGCGGCGGGCGCGCTGGCGGCGGCGGCGGTGAAGGCCAAGCACCTGGCCGGAGTGGAGGAGAGGAAGATCAAGTCGCTGGTGGCGCTGCTCGTGGAGACGCAGATGAAGAAGCTCGAGATCAAGCTCCGACACTTCGAGGAGCTGGAGGCCACTATGGAGCGGGAGAGGGAAGGTAATCTAGCTTTAGAATAAGTTTATAGTTTATCAACAGATTGGCCAGTGTAGCAACATAGTGGGTACAAAAATAAGCGAAAGGAGTGGTAAACCGCGCAAAACGTGAGGAATGGAAGAATAGGAGGCTTATATTAATATCTAGAGGCCGCCCCGCGGTTTTTCCCGCGCAGATTTCTCACAAAAATCCCGTTCCTGTGGGAATTGCGGGAAATCCCTTCGTAGTGCTCACCTACACTCCCTAAAGAACCTACATGTAAAATTTCAGCCCGCTACGCCCAGTAGTTTCGGCTCTGCGTTGTCTGTCAGTCAGTCAGTCAGTCAGTAACGGAAGAGTTTTATATATATTGATAATGTGTTGTCTCTTCTCTTTCGCTTTGCCTGGTTCCGTCCCCGTAGAGTTGATCCAAAACCATCGAGTTTCTAACCCGTCCTGTTATGCATCGAGCATAACAGGACGGGTTATAAAATAATATAAATGCGTATTTTTTTTTTTAATACAATGAATAAAATGTTTACACCCTGCTAAACAAACTATGTTATTGTATCAGATTATTGACGCTTACTATTTTGGGTCCGGGTTTAAAATCGAATTGTGTGATTAACGATAAAAGTACCTAGTAGGCACCTACAGATTGTGGAAGACACTTAGCAAGACGTTGGTTTATGTCGGCAGGGCTGGAGTACCAGCGGCAGCAGCTGATCCAGGAGCGGCAGCAGTTCCACCTGGAGCAGCTGAAGGCGGCCGAGTTCCGCGCGCGCCACCAGGCGCACCACAGGTACGCTGCATCTGCTGCTTGCACCGAGCTCTACTTCTACTACCTACGTACAGTGGCGGACACGGACGGCGTAACAGACTCTTGTCTGTTGCATTACTAAAGAACAAGAGCTTTTTGCAAAACAGAAAAACCGGAAGTTTTACGCTTTCCTACACCGCCACTGTACTACTACATAGTTTTATATTGTGCTACAATGTGTGAAGTCGCTTTTCTTGGTCAATGGATAATAGTAATTAGGTCTGCGATAAGTTCGAATTCTTTCATACAGATTTCTTTAGTGTAATACCTACCGCAAGCCGTCAATGAAATCTGTTAGTAGAAATCTGTTAGAAAGTTCAACATCGCACGACGAAAACGCATCGCCATCGTACGATTTTGGATAGTTGGAATGGCGATACCAGAGGCGCATAACAAGCTAAAAAGGCGGCAAAGGGACGAAGGCGTAGACATTTTAAATACAAAATGAATGGAATCAAACAGGCCGGAAAAAGCCGCAATGCTTCACATTTCGTATTGAAATGTTTTGAGGTGGCACAACGCTTGCGTCGCGACTTATCCATACGCCTTCTCTGCTTCATTTATGCCTAAAATTTCATAGTTGTATTTATAGGTAGGTATTTAGTATTAGGCACCTGCAATTTACTTGACTATCCTGCAACTTTATCAGTTCTAACAGCAGCAGCACATAGGCAATACTTTGAAATAATAATGTTTGAATTTGTATTTGTAAGACGGGTACAAAGTATGTAATCGCCAATATAATAATGTTTTATGTGTTTCCAGACTGCAGCAAGAGGGCGCGGCGGCGCCGGCGACCGTGGCCGACGCGCCCGCCGAGCCCGCGCCCGCGCCCGCGCCCGCGCACGCCTAGACTGTACTTACTCCCTAGTGAGCATGCCGCCGATACAGTTTACTAATGTTGCTAGGGCCTTGGTCTAATCCAACTAGGTTTTAGCCTCGTTTTAGCTAACGAGTGGCAGTGGCAGTGTGGTAAGTATTAGGTTACCCATACATAACTGCAAATCGCATACAAATTGGTTAATATCGGCCCCATATCTTAGTTATGAGTGGGAGCCCTAAAAGGTTTATTGCCCGCCATCTCTCACATTCTCATTACCTATTAGGAAGATTCTTATAGGTTTTATAATATTCCAGGTTATTTAACTTAAATGTATTTTATAGGTTAAGCTAATACCTTATTGAATGATTGGTGGACGTATAATTAATGTTTTAAATAAGATTATGATAATATTTTAATTAATTATTAATAACGCTAAGTTATGTATTAAATTGTCGTAAATCCAGAATAAAGTTTTTTTTGATTTGACAAGAAATAATTAAAACAAAATTAAGTCTTAAAAATAGTTTAATAAAGAACATGCAGATAACATTGTGATTTTAACAAGAGCAACAACAGTTTAGTTCGACTCGGACAACAGTTAAATATAAAACAACACTTGACAACAGTGAGAGATTGACTAGAAATTGTGAAACTAGGGGGCTCGGGCTGAAACTTTTACATCTAAGTTATTGCGAAATCAGGTAAGTAGTTATTAAGATTCTCCACGTAGGCTCATTATTACTGGTCGATAATACCGGATGCATTATTGCGATCAAGTGTTATACTACTATCTTTTATTTTATTATATATAGCAGAGGCAGTGTCTAAACTTCTTAGCCAACCTTGCATAACTTACTAAAACAGAAAACGCATCCGGTATTAAATACCAATAATTAAGCTTCTATGTAGGGCTTCTTACTTTTCAAGTCATAACACATCAAATTCGCCGCTCGCCCCATAAATTGCTAAAACTTGGACATGAATATTAAACCAGTAATAGGTTAAGTATGTGGAACATTGACACATTATACGAAATGTTAAACAAGTGGTAAACCCATAAAATAATCCTTCTATTTCTATAGTGAACTAAATATGCATTATTGTTTGGATAAGATAGGAACTATTCTGCAGAAAAGAGGCACTTTAAAAATTATTAAATTTATTTTTTAACTAAATACGTGTGGGAACGCGAATTATCAGAAAACGCAAATAAATAAAATAACAACTAATAATTTAGGCACATTATTTGTTAACTAATAAATTTACTTTATATACTTTGCTTTTAAAACTCTTAAGATTTAACATTCAGTGAACACTCAGTGAATTTAACCTATAATATATAATATACTATGAAATATTTTCCAATCACAACTTTTTGCGCACATTCCTGATTTCCTTGTTAAGTCTTGTACTGACAGTCCAAAAATTACTATTCTTATATCAATTATTTAACTACACCCATTATAACTAACCTAAATCTAAATATTCACGCAAAATAAGATTCACCTAAATGTCCCCGAGGCTTCATTCACAACTACAAACAATATTCTTAATTACTTACAGCTAAATTGGTGTAATATTTTATAATGCTTAAAGATATGCACTGGCAGTGCTTTAGCTTTAAAATTTTTAGATACTTAACTAAACAATTGGTAAGAAACAAACTTAGTAGTTATAATGTAGATTTTGCTATCTAAATTTGAATTGAAATATCCTTAAAGCTATTGGACTGGACAATTTAACTTTCTGATTTATATTTTTTTAATATAATTATATTTACTCAATAATTGCAACATGGTTCTTTAACCTTTTCGGCGCCGCGAGAAATAAACGAAGGTTGCTCCCCCACGCCGAGGCATTTTACCTTCAAAAACATTAGTGATTGCAAAATTCAATCGACACACAAAATCAATCAATTTTTTTATGGAGATAAAATAACAATGGAGTGATTAATATGCGAAAAGCTAAACATTTTCCCGTTTTTTTAACTTTTGTAATGCTAGAGACCCAATTAGAATTTGCTTTTATGGAGTTTTGTCTGATTACTTTCAACTGAATTATAAACCAAACTAAAGCGGTGGCACGTCACTAACTACTTCATATCAAGTACTCGGCGCTGGAGAGACACAAAAACTGCGAAGTTCGATCTCGTTAAAGGGTTGGTAATCACAGAGTCGATAGTTTTTTTGTACCATATTTTTTAATCTTATATTTAATGGTATTTAAATCTTTAAAATTATGCAACGGATTTGGATGCGGTTTTTTTTTAATAGATAGAGTGATTCAAGAGGAAGGTTTATAAGTTTAATACGTGCACAAGATATTTATAGGTTAGGCGGTGCGAAGTTCGCCGGGTGGACTAGTTTTTAATAAAACGATTTATGTACCAATCAAAATAATCTCACTCAAGTAACTTAATAATTTTAAGTTCATGAGTCACATGTGATGTGATGCATTTCTCGTTACAGTTTAAGGCACCATTTTTGTCATGAGCGTGGCGGGATATTTCATTGAATCATACCTGAACAACGGGCATGGAAACACACCTCAATTTATACTCCAAAAGCTATAGTTGTTAGTAAAAAAACGTATGGTAGTATTGTAAAGCTTATAATTTGAAAAAACCAATAGACGTGAAGCTTTATTAAATTTAGTTGTATTAGGACATGGAAGTTGTTGGGTAAATTTGTCTAACACTCGTAACAACATAAAAACTTTTTATCAAAAAATTAAACCGCCGAAAAAACTGAAAAGCATTAAATAATAGGGAAACATTTTCTATTAGGCCTTAATTTACTCACTTCTTAAAGTAATTTTGGATTACCTAGAAATTTTAAGTCGGCGCCACACCACACAAGCAAATTCATTATTTACGTAAAGCGGATGCGCAGCGGCACACATTTTTCGGTTATTTCTTTGAATTTAGTGATCTTTATTCGTTGATTCTGTGGCACCGACTCAAAATTTCTTGGTAATCCAAAATTACTTTAAGAAGTGAGTAAATTAAGGCCTAATAGAAAATGTTTCCCTATTATTTAATGCTTTTCAGTTTTTTCGGCGGTTTAATTTTTTGATAAAAAGTTTTTATTTTTTGCTTTTCAGTTTTTTTTTGGCTAACTTTTTTTGACCCTAGCTAATCACCCTTCACAGGGTGGTCGCCCCCCACAAGGTGGCCACACAACCTGGTGAAGGTTGAGGGACTAACAGGATGAGGTTCGATCACGACCGGTCGGTGAGGCAATTTTTGAGGGAGGCCTATGTCCAGCAGTGGACGTCTATCGGCTGAGATTATGATTATTAACATTCATATAAAAAATACTCATAATTATACCTAGCAGTTTTCATGTAAATCACAACACGGCAATACAATCTGTGAGTGAACAATAAAGTCACCCCTATTTTTCCACCCTCAGGGTAGGAATTTTATTTCCAAATTATGGGACCAACTTCAAGGTATACCCTGTCGATTAAAAAAAGAATTATCAAAATCGGTCCACACAGTAAAAAGTTATGCGTGATCATACATAAAATATATATATATATATATATATACGCTACGAATTGAGAACCTCCTCCTTTTTGTTTTTTCGTCGGTTAAAAATAATGTTCCGTTGGCGTTTCCGCCACCATTAGAAAACGCTCCGCTTTTGCGTTTGCAGGGGCCTTATATTATGGAGACAATATAAATGGGGCGGACGGAGCCTATAGTATCGCGAGCACATCGATCCTCATCGTGCCCCTCCAGAGGGATCTAGGCTTCGCACCGACCGCACGCGCGTTCTTTCTATCAATATATATAAAACTCTTCCGTTACTGACTGACTGACTGACTGACTGACAGACAACGCAGAGCCGAAACTACTGGGCGTAGAAAGCTGAAAATTGGCACGTGGGTTCCTTGAGGGGTGTAGGTGAGCACTAAGAGGGATTTCCCGAAATTCCCACGGGAACGGGAAAAAACGGGATTTTTGTGTTTATGAGAAATCTGCGCGGGAAAAACCGCGGGGCAGCCTCTTGTTTTTGTATAAATACGTAAGTAATTAATTCTGGATAAAAAAAAATAATTAAATTTAAAATCTAAAAATTAATATATTTTATGTTTGTAGCTAATCTTCCCTCGACCATTGCCATAAATCAATCATAGATAACATCGTATCCAAAACATCATTATAAAGAACTATGTAAAATCAAAGGTTGTTTTAATTTTGAGGACATAACTAACATTTAAATTAAAAATTACAAATAATTGTAAAATACTATAAAGTCTCTTTTTACAACCTCTACACTTCATCAAAGAGATTTTTTAATTTCCTGAAGTATCTCATTTACATGAGAACGAACAAATATATGTTGTAGAGTTTTTTTTAATGTACTTTTAACTCGTTCAGGTCCTAATGGTTCTCTGCAAATCTGTATTCCAGTAGTAGAAGCCGTGGGAAAGAATAATTTTTAAGGTAAACAAAGTCATAAATCACATTTTTGTAAAGGGTTTTTTGCAGAGTATTCTTACCTGGAATCGACGCTTTTGTTTTAGCATGAACGCATAGGCGGGGTGCCTGCCTATCCAACATGCCTTACACACAAAGACAACATAATGCGGCAACTATTTGTCTCTGAGCACTGCTACCTAAAGCTTGAGCAAACAAATCAAACCCATTTATGGAATTAATTGCCTATTTTTTTTTATAGTTTTGCTGGGTATTTCTTACTGAGTACTAACTACATAAGAATTTTGGTGTATTTATGAAAAAAATTACTTTGTGAATACCGTTTAAAATGTTGAAAGCTTTTTTTAAAAAGACGTGATTTTGTTCTATAGGCAAATATTCAATTCTATGGTGTCTATTTAAGCGTTTACCCAGCTATGTATGGATGTTTGTAAAAAATCTGTGATAACCATGTAGATCTAAGGGTACACGTTTCGAAGTAAACGTAGTATTAGTAGGTACTTAGGTACCTTTACGACCAAATCCAAACTGACTTAATTCAATTCAACAGTATTTTATTAGTTTTTAATTAAAACCATTGGAAAATGCGCAGCGCAATTCATCTGTAGATGTACTTTCACTAATTTTTACGCTGAGCGTACCAACAGTCTAGACACAATGTACCAAAAAGACCACTCTTTAGCACAGCACTAAAAAACTTGTCTTGCTTGTGTGACGTCACAGCAGCACTTCACCTCAAGTGCTTGGCGTACGATATATATCAAACAACTGATGAACGGGTTGCTTCGCTAGAGCCGCCCGCCTGCCTTATTAATTGTTGTCGACATTTTCAAAGGCCAGGATTTGTTATGTCTACAATTGAGGAATCAATAGTAAATTCTAATAGAAATTATATTATTCCAGTCCGCACTATGCGTACACGTTATGAGATGGTTGAAAAAGTGTATAGTTATAATAATTTAAAAAATATATTTGTTAGGAATCATAGAAAATTCCGAGTAATGTCACAACACTAGACCACTTCCAGTAAAGTACTTGGCGTGGGAGAGCACACTATTATTCATTTGAAAGTTTCTTAAAGTTTATCGTCTTATTATTCTAAGTTTATTAACTTTTCACAACATCTGTTAATATGAATTCGTTCACAGAAGCTTCAAGAACAGTATCCAATTGGATTTTTCTCTTTAGAACATATAGTTGGGTCATAAAATGTAAAAATGTAAGCTACTTCCAGAGAAGTGCTTGGCGTGGTGGGAGAACTTTGTGACTACTTCATATCAAGTGGTTGGCGGTTAAAAGGTTAATATTAACCTTATCAATAGGCAAATTTTAGTTTTTCAAATTATTTACTTCTTACACGGTAGGTGTGTTGTCCAATATATTAATTCTGACACCTGATTTCACCAGTACTAGCTAGCTCAACCAAGATATCATTCAAATGGATGGACGATTTATTAAATTCCAAAAATGCATAACTTTTCACCTGAAGTTCAAAGCATTTTGTAATAATTCCTAGTTTTTGACTTCATCATTTTACCCCAAGCAATTGACCTGCGTGCTTAAAAAAGGTTCTGCTAAATTAAACGTTAATCGGTACTAAACTAAAGAAGTGATTCAACATACTACCCCTAACAACTTTCCCGAAGTAACAAGGTCTCAATCAAAAGTAATCAAGTCTAAATTTCAAAAATTTTTTTTTCGAGATTTGAACCGATGGTTACATACTTTCATAGCTTAATGACCTATGGCTTGCTTCTATGGGGAAGAGCTGCAGATATTAACGTCATTTTTATACTACAAAAACGCGCAATTAGAAACATTTATCAGCTTAAAGCTCGCGAGTCCCTCAGACAAAAATTCAAAGAAATTGATATTTTGACGCTTCCGTCCCAGTACGTCTTTGAAATTATTATGTATACTCGTAAAAACTTACATATGTTTGATAAAAAATGTGATAAAATTAAAGACCTTAGAACGCGTAGCAAAAACAAACTAAGTATTCCACAGAACAGACTAAAACGGACAAACAAATGCTTTATAGGAAACGAAGTAAGATTTTATAACAAGATCCCAGAAGAGATTTTGATCCTGAATGATAATGAGTTTAAAACTCGTATCAAAAAAGGTTTGATTAAGAAAGCTTATTACAATGTTGATGATTATGAAAACGACAAGGACGCATGGAAGTAGTCTAGCTCTGCACGATATTTTCATTATTTCATGTATGTACTTTAAATCTTATTAATTTATGTTCTTTGTATTGTAAATTGAATTGTAATGTCACATATATAAGAACAAAAAAAAAAAAAAAAGAGAGAAATTGTAAAGTAGAGTTTGTTACCCCTTTCTTCTCTACGCTGTAAAATCATTGCGAAAGGGAGTAGAATCATTTGACAGAGGAGGGCTCGTTTGGGGGCGTCTCCAGGCGACTATTGTCGTAAGGCAAGGCAAACATTGTTTGCCTGAGCCAATTAGTGGGCACCCTGAACTACCTCGCCTCTATCAGTATAGGATACTTTACGAAATAAGGTATCAATATTAATTAGATTAGTCTAATTGACTTTCAATAAGCGATATCTTGTATCCTGTATTGAATAAATCATTTTTTACTTTTTTTACTTTTTTTACATAACGAAAGTTGATTGGTATTCTAAGGTGAAATATGTACTTCTTTAACTTATTACCGCGTTAGAATGTCGTTAGAATGTCGCCCTCCCCTCTCCTCCCGTGGGAGCCGTAGGACCCGGCTGAGGGACAGCACCAGAAGACGGGCAGCAGCGTCTTCTGGTTTATACAACACCATACTGCGCTCGCCAACCCGCCTGCCAAGCGTGGCGAGTATGGCAACCCCCCCCTCATGAATAGTCAGCATGTGCCCAGGCCCCTAGTCCCCGGCAGCCCCGCTATTCCTGACCACGGTAGCGGTCACGGTAACGGCGGGGCAAGGGGTGCTAAGAATCCCCGGACGGTCGGCTACCACCCCTTTAAACGACAACTGGCCCTGGCAACACACAACGTCCGCACTTTGAGGACTGACGATATGATTGTTGCGCTGGAAGAGGAAATGAGCAGGTTACGGTGGGATATTCTAGGGCTATCAGAAGTCCGTAGACAGGGACAGGACACGATAACCCTGAAATCGGGTAACCTGCTCTTCCACCGGGAGGGCGACCAACTGTCCCAAGGTGGTGTCGGGTTTCTCGTCCACAAGTCCCTCGTTAGCAACATTATTACCATCGACAGTGTGTCGAGCAGGGTCGCATACCTAACACTCAGAATATCTAAAAGATATTTGCTGAAGGTCGTTCAGGTCTATGCACCGACCTCGACACACTCAGATGACGAAGTAGAGTCTATGTATGAGGACATTAGTCGGGCCATACATACGCATAAAACTCACTTCAATGTTGTTATGGGGGACTTCAATGCGAAACTAGGCAAGAGAAGCGAGCATGAGTTGAGAGTGGGGAACTTCGGTTATGGGCAACGGAACCCTAGAGGTCAGAGGCTGGCCGATTTCATGGAGAAAGAAGGACTCTTCATGATGAATTCTTTCTTCCAGAAGCCACCTCATAGGAAATGGACCTCTTTAATTCTGTCCTACTCGAAGGGACCACGCCTGAAGCATGGAACAGAAGTGAGGTGGTGCTTTTCTTTAACCTTTTAACCGCCAAGCACTTGATATGAAGTAGTCACAAAGTTCTCCCACCACGCCAAGCACTTCTCTGGAAGTAGCTTACATTTTTACATTTTATGACCCAACTATATGTTCTAAAGAGAAAAATCCAATTGGATACTGTCCTTGAAGCTTCTATGAAGTAATTCATGTTAACAGATTTTGTGAAAAGTTAATTAACTTAGAATAATAAGACGATAAACTTTAAGAAACTTTAAATGAAAAATAGTGTGCTCTCCCACGCCAAGTACTTTACTGGAAGTGGTCTAGTGTTGTGACATAACTCGGAATTTTCGATGATTCCTAACAAATATATTTTTTAAATTATTATAACTATACACTTTTTCAACCATCTCATAACGTGTACGCATAGTGCGGACTGGAATAATATAATCTCTATTAGAATTTACTATTGATTCCTTTATTGTACAGTGGCGGACTAGGAGGCCGTAACAGATTTGTCTATGGTTTCGACAGCCCTAGTCTGTATTACCAAAGAACAAGACCTATTTTGCAATACAGAAAAACCGGAAGTGTTACGCCGACCGTGTCCGCCACTGTACACATTACAAATCCTCGCCTTTGAAAATGTCGACAACAATTAATAAGGTAGGCGGGCGGCTCTAGCGAAGCAACCCGTTCATCAGTTGTTTGATATATCCCGTACGCCAAGCACTTGAGGTGAAGTGCTGCTGTGACGTCACACAAGCAAGACAAGTTTTTTAGTGCTGTGCTAAAGAGTGGACATTTTGGTACATTGTGTCTAGACTGTTGGTACGCTCAGCGTAAAAAATAGTGAAAGTACATCTACAGATGAATTGCGCTGCGCATTTTCCAATGGTTCTAATTAGAAACTAATAAAATATTGTTGAATTTAATTAAGTCAGTTTGGATTTGGTCGTAAAAGTACCTACCTACTAATACTACGTTTACTTCGAAACGTGTACACTTAGATCTACAAATGGACATCACAGATTTTTTACACACATCCATACATAGTTGGGTAAACGCTTTAATAGACACCATAGAATTGAATATTATAGTATACTATAGAACAAAATCACGTCTTTTAAAAAAAGCTTTCAACCTTTTAAACGGTATTCACAAAGTAATAGGAAATACCCAGCAAAACTAAAAAAAAAAATATTGGCAATTAATTTCATAAATGGGTTTGATTTGTTTGCTAAAGCTTTAGGTAGCAGTTCTCAGAGACAAATAGATGTCGCATTACGTTGTCTTTGTGTGTAAGGTATGTTGGATAGGCACCCCGCCTATGCGTTTATGCTAAAACAAAAGCGTCGATTCCAGGTAAGAATACTCTGCAAAAAACCCTTTACAAAAATGTGATTTATGACTTTGTTTACCTTAAAAATTATTCTTTCCCATGGCTTCTACTACTGGAATACAGATTTGCAGAGAACCATTGGGACCTTACCTCATAAGTTGTTTTTTTTGAACTAGTTAAAAGTTCATTAAAAAAAACTCTACAACATATATTTGTTTACGTATGTAAATTGAGATACTTAAGAAAATTCCTGATGAAAATTAAAAAATCTCTTTGATGAAGTGTAGAGGTTGTAAAAAGAGACTTTATAGTATTTTACAATTATTTGTAATTTTTAATTTAAATGTTATTTATGTCCTCAAAATTAAAACAACCTTTGATTTTACATAGTTCTTTATAATGACGTTTTGAATACGATGTTATCTATGATTGATTTATGGCAATGGTCGAGGGACGAACAGCTACAAACATAAATTAAATTAATTTTTAGATTTTAAATTTATAGAATGTACATATTTGTATTTGAGGACGAAAGAGAATATTAAAAAAAAAAATTGCCAAAAGAAAACTAAGTATAGGTACTAAATTTTTTTTTATCCAGAATTAAATACGTATTTATACAAAAATAGAAAGAACGCGCGTGCGGTCGGTGCGAAGCCTAGATCCCTCTGGAGGGGCACGATAAGGACCGATGCGCTCGCGACACTATAGGCTCCGTCCGCCCCATTTATATTGTCTTCATAATGTAAGGCCCCTGCAAACGCAAAAGCGGAGCATTTTTAAATGGTGGCGAAAACACCAAGGGAACATTATTTTGTTGTTACGAGTGTTAGACAAATTTACCCAACAACTTCCATGTCCCAATACAACTCAATTTAATAAAGCTTGACGGCTATTGGTTTTTTCAAATTATAAGCTTTATAACACTAATACTATACGTTTTTTTAACTAACAACTATAGCTTTTGGAGTATAAATTGAGGTGTGTTTCCATGCCCATTGTCCAGGTATGATTCAATGAAATATCCCGCCACGCTCATGACAAAAATGGTGCCTTAAACTGTAACGAGAAATGCATCACATGACATGTGACTCATGAACTTAAAATTATTAAGTTACTTGAGTGAGATTATTTTGATTGGTACATAAATGGTTTTATTAAAAACTAGTCCACCCGGCGAACTTCGCACCGCCTAACCTATAACTATCTTGTGCACGTATTAAACTTATAAACCTTCCTCTTGAATCACTCTATCTATTTAAAAAAAAAACCGCATCGAAATCCGTTGCATAATTTTAAAGATTTAAATACGATTAAATAAAAGATAAAAAAATATAGTACAAAAAAACTATCGACTCTGTGATTAACAACCCTTTAACGAGATCGAACTTCGCAGTTTTTGTGTCTCTCCAGCGCCGAGTACTTGATATGAAGTAGTTAGTGACGTTCCACCGCTTTAGTTTGTTATATAATTCAGTTGAAAGTAATCAGACAAAACTCCATAAAAGCAAATTCTAATTGGGTTCTAGCATTACAAAAGTTTAAAAAACGGGAAAATGTTTAGCTTTTCGTATATTAATCACTCCATTGTTTATTTATCTCACATAAAAATTTTGGTTGATTTTGTGTGTCGATTGAATTTTGCAATCACTAATGTTTTTGAAGGTAAAATGCCTTGGCGTGGGGGAGCAACCTTCGTTTATTTCCAGTGGCGCCGAAAAGGTTAAGAAGGGCGATAAAACCCTTTTGAAGAATTATAGGCCCATCTCGCCTTTGAGCCATGTTTATAAGCTGTTTTCCAGGATCATCGCCAATCGTCTCGAACGAAGGTTTGATGACTTCCAGCCTCCCGAACAAGCCGGCTTCCGAAAAGGCTTTAGTACCATAGACCACATACATACGCTGCGGCAAGTTATACAGAAGACCGAAGAGTATAACTTGCCGCTATGTCTAGCGTTTGTGGACTATGAGAAGGCCTTTGATTCGGTCGAAACATGGGCGGTGCTAGAGTCTCTCCAACGATGCCGGATTGACTATCGGTACATCGAAGTGCTAAAGTGTTTGTATAGCAACGCCACCATGTCTGTCCGAGTACAGGAACAGAATTCGAAGGCTATTCCCTTGAACAGAGGCGTGAGACAGGGAGATGTTATATCTCCGAAACTGTTCACCGCCACTTTAGAAGACGCCTTCAAACTTCTAGAATGGAAAGGGCAGGGCATCAATATTAACGGCGAATACATCACTCACCTTCGATTTGCCGACGACATCGTAGTCATGGCAAGGTCGATGGAGGAACTCAGCACGATGCTCGAAGGCTTCAACCGAGTCTCCCAACAGGTGGGCCTTAAAATGAACATGGACAAGACGAAGGTCATGTCTAATGTCCATGTTCTGCCTACCCCAGTTATGGTTGGGAACTCGGTTCTCGAAGTTGTCGACGAGTACGTATACCTAGGACAAACCATCCAGTTAGGTAGGTCCAACTTCGAGAAGGAGGTCAATCGCCGAATCCAGCTCGGATGGGCGGCGTTCGGGAAACTCCGCAACGTCTTCTCGTCCAATATTCCTCAGTGCCTGAAGACGAAGGTATTTAACCAATGTGTGCTGCCAGTGATGACATACGGTTCTGAAACGTGGTGCTCCACTATAGGGCTTATGAACAGGCTCCGAGTAGCTCAACGAGCCATGGAGCAGGCTATGCTCGGGATTTCTCTGCGGGATCGAATCAGAAATGAGGACATACGTAGAGAAACCAGGGTCACCGACATAGCCAAGCGGATAAGCTCGTTGAAGTGGCAATGGGCAGGTCATATAGCCCGCAGAACAGATGGCCGCTGGGGCCGAAAAGTTCTCGAGTGGAGACCACGGATCGGCAAGCGCAGCGTAGGACGTCCACCGACCAGATGGACGGATGATCTGCGCAAGGCTGCGGGTCCACGCTGGATGCAGGCCACCTGCGATCGGTACAGATGGAGAGCCTTGAGGGAGGCCTATGTCCAGCAGTGGACGTCTTACGGCTGAAATGATGATGATGATGATGAACTTATTACCGACCAGTAAGCAACACTACCAGCGCCTCAGAGCTTGGGCGCCACGAGGCCGGCCATCATGTCGAAGGTGTTCCCGTCGGGCGCCACGCTGCGCTCGCCGCGCGCCGTGCGCACGCGCAGCCAGCAACACTACCAGCGCCTCAGAGCTTGGGCGCCACGAGGCCGGCCATCATGTCGAAGGTGTTCCCGTCGGGCGCCACGCTGCGCTCGCCGCGCGCCGTGCGCACGCGCAGCCAGCAACACTACCAGCGCCTCAGAGCTTGGGCGCCACGAGGCCGGCCATCATGTCGAAGGTGTTCCCGTCGGGCGCCACGCTGCGCTCGCCGCGCGCCGTGCGCACGCGCAGCCAGCAACACTACCAGCGCCTCAGAGCTTGGGCGCCACGAGGCCGGCCATCATGTCGAAGGTGTTCCCGTCGGGCGCCACGCTGCGCTCGCCGCGCGCCGTGCGCACGCGCAGCCAGCAACACTACCAGCGCCTCAGAGCTTGGGCGCCACGAGGCCGGCCATCATGTCGAAGGTGTTCCCGTCGGGCGCCACGCTGCGCTCGCCGCGCGCCGTGCGCACGCGCAGCCAGCAACACTACCAGCGCCTCAGAGCTTGGGCGCCACGAGGCCGGCCATCATGTCGAAGGTGTTCCCGTCGGGCGCCACGCTGCGCTCGCCGCGCGCCGTGCGCACGCGCAGCCAGCAACACTACCAGCGCCTCAGAGCTTGGGCGCCACGAGGCCGGCCATCATGTCGAAGGTGTTCCCGTCGGGCGCCACGCTGCGCTCGCCGCGCGCCGTGCGCACGCGCAGCCAGCAACACTACCAGCGCCTCAGAGCTTGGGCGCCACGAGGCCGGCCATCATGTCGAAGGTGTTCCCGTCGGGCGCCACGCTGCGCTCGCCGCGCGCCGTGCGCACGCGCAGCCAGCCCGCCGCGTCCAGCCCCGCCACCGTGCCCGCTGTGGGCGAGGTGGCGCCGGCTTCCAGGACGCGGATCTCTTCGTTACTGCGGCAATAACACGTTTTGGTTTTTATTTTTATGCCAAAATTAGCTTAGGTACAGAAGATAAGTTAATTATTAAAAAGACATCAAATATTACCCATAATTTCCACTTATTTTAATACTTATTTAACTCAAACTTGAATCGTCTCTTTACAAACAAGATTATTATAATGCAAGGACAATATTTTCGATATGATTCCATACTTTTCTTAGTCTTCTTCTCTTTCCAAAAGACATCCACTGCTAGATATAGACCTCCCCACAAATAACCGAAAGGGTTTTCCATAATCGCCAAACTTGGCAGGCTGGTTAGCGATCGTTTAAAATTTTCTACCAAGCATGCCTCTGCCCGCCCTTCAAAAATTCCCTTAATCCCCTGTAACTACACCAACGGGAGCAGATGGGGATTGATATAATAAGAATACTTACTCATGCAGCCAATACTGGTAGTATCTGTCAAAGAAGCCATCAATATCGTTTTCTAAAGCGTCCAGCTGCTCCTCCAGCGCCGAGCAGTAGCGCGCCAGGAACACTTCCACGGAGACTGCGGGAAGCTTCGCGCCTGGCTTGAGACGGTTGTACTCCGATATTATATCGTTGAGGCAGGTCGTCGGGGTGCTGTTCGTTATGTTCACGCCTGTGCCTGTTTTGGGATGATTAAGATGTAAATAGATGTAGGGTAAGCCGTCCCATTTTGACCCCCCTTGCTATTATAAGCATGTCTTCATTAAGAGGCTGAATATCACACCATGGAATCATTGTTTTTGTATTTAATGCTGAAAAGTGCCTTGAATCCTAATCGCCTCTAACTAAATGAAGACATTGCAATAATAGGAAGGGGAGCCAACAATGGAACAGCTTACTCTACATGCCCGTTCACGGTTGACCTCAATGTTGGCACTAGAGTGCTCCCTAGATAAGTCTGCGCTCTGCGATAGTATAGGTGAACTGAAGAGTTCGTATATTTTTTTTTTAAATCTGTTTTAATAAAAAAAAATTAAAATAAAAAACTAGCGTTACTTACCAATATTTAAAACAATTTCATCGCCATAACAGCTCGCGTTAGTGAGGTTCCCGCCGATCTTCACTTCGCGGCCGTAGTAGATGTCGTTTGGCCATTTTATCCTATTATTCAAAACAATATTAAAACATGTTCATTTGTTAAAAAAATATATTTTTTACTAAAAATAATTTATTTATTTTTAACCGACTTCAAAAAAGGAGGTTATAAGTTTGACCTGTATGTATGTATGTTTGTCCGCGATTATCTCGAGTTTGGCTGAACCGATTTTGATGCAGTTTTCACAGACGTATTTGTTACATTCAGGAGAAGGTTTTAGAACGTGTTTTAACCGACTTCAGAAAAGAGGAAGTTTTCAGTTTATGTATGTGTCACTTTATTGAAGGCGGGTTCCTTTTTTTGTAAAAAATAAATTATTGAACACGAGCTGTCCCGGCTTATTTCGTTACGCCATATAATATAAGATACTACTGAAGACTTGGCTCTATAGACTATGTTCTTTTGACGGCCCAGAATAGGCGAATAAAAAAACAAACAACAACAACAAACCACCTGTCAAAATATGTAAACAACGGAAAAAATATTGCACCTTGGGTTACATTATTTGAGTTTAAGTAAGGATCCCTATTTTTTTTGAAAATCTAATATAGCCTATGTCACTGCGGATAGTGTAGCTTCCTACCACTGAAGGATTTTTTCAAATCGGTTCAGTATTTCCGGAGCCCATTCGTTACAAACAAACAAATCTTTCCTCTTTATAATATTGGTATAGAGGTATAGATAATGAACTTGCCATGTGATGTCAATGTTTTCAACCGAATGTTTATGTAATTACTGAAGCATTACGAACAAAAATTATAAAGGGGATTCGCCTTCAGAGAAAATTCGCCTATGACTGCGGAGGTCCGGGTGCGAAGATTGTTGCGTTGGATATCGAAGTTTGTTTCTTTAACCGAAGTGTGTTTATATGTAAAACTATTTTGGCTAAATGTGGGTCTTGACCTCTACCTGAGGGGGCAGTGGCGTGTCTAGCATAGCAGGTTCAGGCAAACCGGATTTTGCTCCCATAGTTAAGTGCATAAAGCTACTTGGCTACGCATATGTAGCGATTGAAGTAATTTTAATGCGTTAAAAAGAGAGGAACCCGGACGAGGGCAAGCCTTATAAGCAGCCAACGAAGGATAGTAAAAGGTTATGCGGTACGAAGTTCGCCGAGGTCGACTAGTTTAAACTATAAATCGTATTAAAAAAAAAGTTAACGTAAAATTTAATATGATATAAGAAGAGTCTACGTGCAAATTAGTAATTTTAAAAAGGCAAGCCTTGGGCTTTTATGAAGGTCCCGCCACTGCGAGGGATCTGAGTAAGCCGCGTCGGTACTATTATCTCACCGTATGTCGAGGTCCTGGCAGGGCGGGGCGCGCGCGGCCAGCACGGCGGCCAGCGCGCCCGCGTGCTGCGCCAGCGACGCCGGCG